>OZ014506.1:60780290-61192790 GCA_963966075.1 Aphodius sticticus
GTGTGTGTGTGTGTGTGTGTGTGTGTGTGTGTGTGTGTGTGTGTGTGTGTGTGTGTGTGTGTGTGTGTGTGTGTGTGTGTGTGTGTGTGTGTGTGTGTGTGTGTGTGTGTGTGTGTGTGTGTGTGTGTGTGTGTGTGTGTGTGTGTGTGTGTGTGTGTGTGTGTGTGTGTGTGTGTGTGTGTGTGTGTGTGTGTGTGTGTGTGTGTGTGTGTGTGTGTGTGTGTGTGTGTGTGTGTGTGTGTGTGTGTGTGTGTGTGTGTGTGTGTGTGTGTGTGTGTGTGTGTGTGTGTGTGTGTGTGTGTGTGTGTGTGTGTGTGTGTGTGTGTGTGTGTGTACCCGTTTTTTGTGGCGACGATTCCGGAGAACCTACTAAAGGTATCGAGACGAAACTTCATATTTAGAAGTTTCATGACCAAACTTAGAGCTGAAAAGCTTTCTGTTGAAAATGGTCCAAAGGAACTGGAGGTTTAGTCTTAGCATCTTTGAAAGATTATGTAAATAAGCCGGCATTTCTGGAATTTCGTCGAAATAGTTAAATAATAAATTAAACTAAAGGAAGTTCTGAATAATTTATGACGATGACATTTTTTGGTACAATCAATAGTTTAGCTGCATGAGCAATTTCTATTTCATCGAGATTGGTCGTACTGCATTAAAACTAGTAGCCAGGATATGTCAGATTAAATGTCAGATGTGAGTTTAATGACTCTCAATACTACTCTCAATACAAGCTGCGTTCGGATATTGTACACCGTTAAGGTGCGTTTTCATTAGTGCTAATGGCAGTGGTAGTAGACGCCATTATAGTATTTCTAATAGGATTTGCTAGTGACTCAAGTTTATGTACATGCAAACTAATATGTGTCACCATTACGACATGTGAGAAACACAATAATTTTGTCTGCTACCACCGCCATTACCAACCATTGCCACCAATCGGAACGCACCTTCACACTTTCTACACCCAATAACACGTGTCATTTGGACGGTGTACCCGGTGTCAACGGAGTACAATATCCGAACGCAGCTTTAATCGACATATCTGTCTAGTTTAATCTTAGATAGAGATGTGTATATATTTTTTAACAAGACTGTATGGGTTATAATTCTGGAAAACAAAAAAATTAGTCGTTCTATGTTAATTACCGATTTACTACCCTTTCTGACCAAACACCTTAATAATAATAACACTTACTTTGTATAGGAAAGACCGAATGGAAATCTAGCTATTTTTATCGACAGACTGGTATTTATGGTGGATATTCCTAGTTTTCACCTGGTGGGTCTTGTACATTCACTAAACTCGTTGAGATTAAACCATGCAAAATCAATTCAAGGAGTCGTAAACACTAACAAAGGCCGAACATATGTTTTCTATGACAACGAATTTTATGCTGAATTAGACGAGTGTGGGTTAAAAGCTTCAAAATTTGGGCGCATATAATAAATATTACCTGGCGTTGTCCCTAATTTTTAAGGAGTGTTTAGATCAATGGGTGGGTTGCTCTATTTTTTCAACGATAATACGATAATTATATATAATGAGTTTTTAAGGAAGGTCGTATCAATAAAAGATAAAAACTTGGGTATACTTGAAATTGAATGCCCACATAAAGGAATACTCAAGAAATAAAAAAATTTAGTAACAAAAATATCGACTATGAATATCTACATCCCTGCCGACTACTAATCTTATCTTGTGTGAGTCCAAATGTCTACATCGCTACCCACTACTAATCTTATCCTGTTTTCCAAATGAAGAAATATCCAAGATATTAAAAACTTATAATTTCCCACAAAATTTAAAATTGGAATTCATCATATAAGCACATGAGACGATAAGAACATTTTTATTTATGAATTCACTTATATCTTTACTCGTGTAGAGCTAAATTGTGCTCAGTGAAATGTACTTGTACTGTATAAGTCGATTATTCAATAAAACAAAATATTAAACATACTATATATTTTTATTTGTTTCCTATACCTACCTATTTTAATACATATGTTTCAATATATAGTTGGAACGGTATTCGCGAAATATATACCCAAACGTTTAAAAGTTGCGTACAATTATTTTGTATAGGATACATGGTATCGTTTAAAAGTTGACAACTCAAAGATGGCCCTTTAAAACAAGAAGATGGTATCGTTTAAAAGTTGACATTTTAAAATAAGAAGATGGTGCTCAAAGATTGCCGCTCAAACACCATTTAAAACAAGAAAGATGGCATCGATTAAAAGTCATTAAAACAAGAAGATGGTATCGTTTAAAAGTTGCGTGACCACCGTCACTTGTAATTATCGGAGACAATTGCGTCAGCCCATAAATCTGCAAATATTGCATCTAGCAACAGTAGTTTCTTCAAAATCTGTTGTGAAAGCACAAAATATACCACGATATAACGAAAACAGATGAGACTCGACGTTATCTTTTCAGTTTAGCGTTACACCTCGTTCAGAGTAGTCGTTTGCACCAGAGCAACAACTATTTTCCTCAAAAAAAAATCCGCTACGATAACACTTCGTTAACACTTCCGTACAACATAATGGTAAGAATATTTCTTTATTATAAAAAGCGGTTTACTGTTATACAATTATTTTGTTACATTCTTGAATAGGACAGTTTTGATGTGCTAACGTGGTATATTTTGTTCATATCTACAGGTCGTGACCTGCTGCGACAAGCGTCTATTAAAAGAAGTTTAATCTACTTGTTAGTATTATTTCTGATTTCAGTACAATATGTTCTCCCAGTTAGAGCTGGAGATACCAAAAAACAATAGTGTATTTAATACAGGCTGAAATTAAAAGACGTGTTAATGCGTAGTGCGACGTTGTCTTGCTGCAGTTTGTGTGGTTGTTCACGGTGAGAACATTCCTTTATTATTATATTTGTCTGTGTGTGAAACTTGTCGTGGTGTCAGGCATTGTTTTTATCAATTACTTTATAATAAACCGTGTTACCGGCTTCGTAATTATTTCATAAAGCACGCAAATATTACATCTCATTCAAAGAACCGTCAGTCTATTTTTAGATGATCTTTGACTCGTTTTCTTATCTGTATTTGATTTTCAGCCGCCAAAATTCAGTACCGTCGTGTCAAATGGTTTTAGTTTTTATGGTCCCGTGACAGGTTGTTGGTTTTTGGCGGGGAATTTGGTGCCGAGATGATTGTATGATTAACTGTGGAAGCAATCTCGCACACTCGATGCGTATAGTAACAATATTCACAGGTAAGTCGGATTGATTTTTTTTTTATTATCAACCGTGTTATCAGCTTCGTAATTATTTCATAAACCGCGCAAATATTCAGTACCGTATTAAGTACCGTCAGATTAATTTCTATTTTTAGATGATCTTTGACCCTTTCTTACTTCATTTCATTTCAGCCACCAAAATTCAGTGTCGTCGTGTCAAATGGTTTTATGGCCTCGTGACAGGTTGATGGATTGGGGGAAATTTTGGTATCGAGAGATGGAAAGGTGTAAGAGATATGGTCCAGTGTCGATGATCCAATGACGTCACAATTGGTACATTTTTTTGGCGGGATTGATGGCCGACTCCCAATGGTGGGAATTTTTTGAATTGATCCAATGACGTCACAATTGGTTTAGCGGTAAAATGGCGGGTGGCCGACTTCCAATGGCGGGAATTTTTTTGAATTGATCCAATGACGTCACAATTGGTTTAGCGGTAAAATGGCGGGATTTTTTTTTTAATATTTCCTGTGGTGAGAATTTTTTGAAATTTAAAAAAATGGCCGACTTCTGGCATGTGTTTTAAATTTCGCGCCAAAAGTTCGCGCATGCATTTCAAATTAGGCGCTAAAAGTTCACGCACGCGCGTCCCGACTTCCGGCATGCGTTTTAAAATTCGCGCCAAAAGTTCGCGCAGGCATTTCAAACTAGGCGCAAAAGTTCGCGAATGCGCGTTTATTGCGGCCCCATACCTACTGACATACATTGAGGGAATACTAACAAATGATTTTGAACAGGACGTTGTTTACGGAGTCTCCCTCGATACGCAAACTGAAAAATGAAAGATTGGAGATGATTTTGTAACTCTCGATGGAAAGGATTTAATTATTAAGGGAATTAAATATACTTGTACACCAGGGTTGTATGAGTTACTTTTCAAGAAGCAGCATATTGGGTACTAGAACGCCGATTTAGATCAATATAAAGGTATATTGAAAAGAACAAATGCTCATCGTCGATCACATTCCGAGAATCAGATAAAGGTACTCGTTTGCCGAAGTACAAAAGGATCATTAAACCAATGTTTGATGTGTTAACTGGAAATACTCGTACGAGAGTAAAGTCAGTAAGCATAAAGATGGGTGTGGGTTTAATTGCTGATGAGATGACTCCACATCAATATACCTACGCTGACTACATAAATGACATTATAGATAGATTACGGATATTGGTTAGTTCAAAAACCGCAAGTAAAAATACAGCTGATAATGATGAAATTTCAGTTATCATGGAGGAACTTCGAGAGGCTGGTATTATTGAATAATCATTTAAAGACACCCTCACTTGAAAATGAAAACAGAAAATGATCATTTATCTAAATAAATAATGATGAGATGATGAGATGACTCCACATCAATATACCTACGCTGACTACATAAATGACATTATAGATAGATTACGGATATTGGTTAGTTCAAAAACCGCAAGTAAAAATACAGCTGATAATGATGAAATTTCAGTTATCATGGAGGAACTTCGAGAGGCTGGTATTATTGAATAATCATTTAAAGACACCCTCACTTGAAAATGAAAACAGAAAATGATCATTTATCTAAATAAATAAATGTATTATACAAATCATTGATCGTAAATGTACAATCCTGCAGCCAACATTTTTACAGTTATAAAATAGTATATAAAGAATGGTATTATATAAAGTCGATCATTCCAACATTGTCTGTTAACGGTAGCGGTGTACGCTGGCGAGAAAACAGTAACGTGAATTATTGATTATAATAACAATGAAGTTTGAACGTAAACAGGGGTTGGGTATGCACAAAAAACGTAAAGAAAAGCTAGGTGTCGTCCCCTTTAAACAAGTAGTTCTCAAACATGTTAGAGATACGTTGGGAGACAGCGTTAACCAGAATAATATACATAACGCTGTGAAGTATGCCCTCGGAGGCAAAATTTGCTACCGACCGGGCTGGAGGAAAGAAACGAATACATATTCCTCATATAATTGAGCTTCCAGATTCTTCATCTATTAAAGCCGGCGGATTTTTACCATTTTTAATACCACTATTTGCTGGTCTATCAGCAGCACGAGCACTCTCTTCCGGTGTGAGTAATGTTGATAAAAGATATGTAAAAGATATGATATATATATATATATATATATATGTATATATAGGAAAGCTGGTTAATCGACGGTGAGATATAAAGGAGAAAGGTATTTGTCAAACGGGCACAAACAACCACACACAATTACGCTTTCAGGTCGAGACATGTCTTCCCAACATAAGATTCAATCTTATGTTGGGAAGACATGTGTCGACCTGAAAGCGTAATTGTGTGTGGTTATTTGTGCCCGTTTGGTGAAACGTTCATCCAATTGTTTTATTGATTCTATTGACATGATTTGTCCGATAATGTTCTCTCCAAGCCGACTTTTATAATACTCTAATTCTTGTTCCTGATGAAGTTTTTAATTAAAAACGAAAATTCGAACTGAGATAAAAGGAGTTTCATACACTTCGCCCACTTGACCGTATTTCCCACGTTACCTTCGTCTGAATTTCCTACAGTCACGGTCGTTATTTCGCTTAAACTATATATATATATATATATATATATATATATATAGCTGCACCATTGATAATGTCATCAGTCATGTCTTACATGTTCACGGTGAAGGGCACGCGGGGCCGACTATCCGCTACCTACCATCCCCCAATTGAACTGGATCCTAGATTTTCGTATACGTTGGGACTTACCAGGATTATACACTTACAATAGCATTCCGAATATACAAGAAGGTGAGGACACATTTTACTATGGAGATAATGATATCCCAATTAAAATACCTACAGGTGCAGATAGCATTAGTGATATTGAATCATATTTACAACGTATCATTACTGAGAATGAGAAATCAGTAGATCCAATTACTATCAAAGCTAATAATAACACATTACAATGCGAAATTCATAGCAACTATAAAATTAATTTTACAAAACCAAACAATATTGCACGAATTTTAGCATTTAGTCTAATGATAATCGATCCGAGCAAAATTTACGAGTCGGATCTTCCAGTGCAGATTACTAAAGTAAGAACTGTTTGTGTAGAATGTAATTTAGTTACAAGCGCATTTTATGATGAAGTGCGTGCACATATACTGATTGAGTTTGCGACCCCGATAGCTGAAGGATATGCTATCGACATAGAACCAAAAAATGTTGTTTATCTACCTATAAATAAATAAATAAATAAATAAATAAATAAATAAATAAATAAATAAATAAATAAATAAATAAATAAATAAATAAATAAATAAATAAATAAATAAATAAATAAATAAATAAATAAATAAATAAATAAATAAATAAATAAATAAATAAATAAATAAATAAATAAATAAATAAATAAATAAATAAATAAATAAATAAATAAATAAATAAATAAATAAATAAATAAATAAATAAATAAATAAATAAATAAATAAATTAATAAATAACGTTTATTGTATACTAAGGTACAAAAGGTGAGTATAACACTAAATAGTGATTTAAAATACTACCCTTCATGAAATTGAAATTAAATTAAAACATATCTTCAAGGTGTAAAGATTGATTGAGGAGATCACGTTTGAGTGACCTCATGATTACCGAATGACTAGTGAATCCCATCGTATTCAGGACAGAGTTAACAATATATGAGGCAAGGTATGTGAATGATCTTCTGAAAGAGGACAGGCGATGCTCCGGTACAGATGCCATGGTAGACACGTGTCGAAGATCTCTGTCGTGGGCGGCGTTACGAAGTTGGATTCTTTCGGCCAAGTAAGGTGGAAGACCCTGGGCCACTGCCAATCGCACAACGCCAACGTAGTGCAGGAAGCGACGTTCACCCATCCGGAGCCAGCCATGATCCCGCAGAATCCCAGACATATGCTGACGTCGAGGACAACCCACAGCAAATGACATGCAGCTGTATTGGACGCTTTGCAGGCGGCGACTGCTGGCCTGGGTTAGGAACGGCCCATAAACGACATCCGCATACTCCAAACCGGACAGCACGAGGGAATCTGCAAGTTTGAGTTTAAGTTTAGTAGAAAAAACAGATTTAAACTGGTAAAGCATCCTCAGTCTGGCATATGCGCGTCGGCAAATACTGCCAACATGAGATTCAAAGGTTAGGCCACTGTCGATAATGACCCCCAAATTTCTCGCCTCGTCCACGATTGGAAGACTGATGCCATTGAGGTGAATCCTGACTTCTGAATTTCTGGCCGCAGCGACATCCTCGACACGTCCCCCAACGAAGAGCACCTGGCACTTGGTGGGGTTCAAGGAAAGAGAGTTGGAGGCTGCCCAGACATGAATTTGATGCAGGTCATCGTTGATGGCCGTCAAAGCTTGATTCATATTGTTCGTGGAGATGGGCGCATAGATCTGAATATCGTCAGCGTACATGTGGAGGCGACAGTGCTGAACTTTGCTAGGCAGATCCGCCGTAATTAGATTGAATAAGAGTGGACCAAGAACTGATCCTTGAGGCACGCCACTGTTGACCGTCGCCACTTCCGAGATGCTTGAGTCATTAAGCCTCGTGCGAAACGATCTGCCACGGAGATAATCCCCAAACCAGCTCAGAACAGCATTCTCGATTCCGTAGTACTTCAGCTTGGCAAGAATACAAGCGGACGAAACGCTATCAAAGGCCTTTGACATGTCCAGCAAGACCAAAGCAGATGTCGAGTGGCTGGTGTGGGACGTGACAATATCGTCCAGAACACGCAGAAGTGCAGTCCTTGTTCCATAAGATCGCCTAAATCCCGACTGCATCGCTGGCAGAATTCTGTTGGACTCGAGATACTGCACCAACTGCTCGTGGATGACAGACTCCGCAATCTTCGAAGTCACACATAATAGACTAATAGGTCTAAAATCACTGAACTCAGACGGAGAGGGCTTTTTGGGAATTGGCCTCACTAACGCTCTCCTCCAAAGTACCGGAAAAGCGCCCACTTCTAGGGAATAGTTTATAATGTGGGTTAAAGGCTGAGCACAGACAGCAACCGAGAGCTGTAACATCTTTGCAGAAATATCGCCCACACCGCAGCTCGATGACTTGAGGCGCGAAATCTGACGCTGTACGGTCACTACATCAACCGGGTGATAAGAAAACTTCCCGACTCCCGGACAGGATCCACGCTCGAATGACTCAACGTACACAGGGTCCGAAGCAACATTAGGAACACTGTTCACGAAATAGTTACAGAAAGCACTCGCGTCGCGGAGATCCAACGGGACATCGACAGAACCGCCTCGCGAAACACCCCATGATTTGAGATGCTGCCACAATTGACGCTGATCGCTCAAACCACTGAGCCGGGACGCAAAGTACGCTCTTCGTTCGTGGGTAAGAGCATGATTGTAATAATTGCGGAGATCGCAATAATACTCTCTATGAACAGTCGATTTTGTACGCTTGTATTTACGCCAAGCGGAGCTCTTCATATTTTTTATCATTCTCAGCGTATCTGTGAACCAAGGTTCAGTAGGTTTGCGCCGATGTATGGCCAGTTTAAAGGGAGCATGAATGTCGAATAAATCCGTCAGACAGAGATTGAAGAAATCAACTTTTTCGTCCAAGTCTGTTAGAGAATACATGCAATCCCATGGAATAAACGCCGCGTCCCTGAGAAAAGCATCCTGAGAGAATCCTCGGAAGTCGCGCACACGGACAGGAGCCCGTTGCTCCACTGGAACGGCCTGTGGAACCCAACAAGCAATCGCCTCATGGTCGGAGAAGTCACACTCGATCACTCTGCTCTCAACATTGTGAATACTATCATCAATCAGAATGAGATCAATCAGTGACTCGGTATCAGGAGTGACTCGAGTCGGATCCGCCACAATCTGAGCGAGCGAGTGGTCATTCATAACAGATAGCAAAGAGTTTTTAAGCGCTGAGGGAGTTAACATGTTTATATTAAAATCTCCCAACGAAATGACGTGTTGCGAATGCCGACGAGCCTCACTAACCGCTCTCTCGAAACTAATCAACGAGAATGCACCTCCGGATGGTGGGCGATATACTACTGCAACACTGAAGGTAATTTTTTTAATGACAATTTTTATCCATAGTTGTTCAAGATCTGGGTCGGGATCATTGATTTCGTCGAGAAGACAGTATTTTATGGTTTGCTTTATGTATAGAGCGACACCGCCACCTCTGCTTCTTCTGTCCTTCCGTACAATATTGTATCCCGGAATAGAAACGGCATCATCGGGTATATTTTCATTTAACCATGTCTCAGTAATTGCTAGGATATCGCAGTTTAAGCCAATTGCAAAATTTTTAATATCAGTAAATTTACATGGCAATGACCTAACATTGAGGTGAACGAATAGTGTTCTATTAACGGTGTCCGATGCGTCGTCAGCACATTGAGCGATGTCGGAACCCGACCCGCCTATTGCACCGACTGGCGTACTTGTAAAAAATGTGCCCCGTAATTGATTTTCTGTTGTTGCACTTCTGCCTTACGTCTGTAAATCGGGCAATTAGAAGCCCATGCAGCATGATCAATAGACGTAATATCCAAGCCCTTGTCTTTGGCAAGCTTGCAGTTTGTACAGCATCGGTTCTTAGCCACGCATTTATCGACCTTATGGGGACCGGCGCATAAAGGGCATACAGGATCCTTCTTATTGCAGTCATTCGATAAGTGCCCGTACTCACAGCAATTGAAGCACCTCAGTACGTCAATAACCTCAAACGCTCGGCAGCTATCCCAGAAGACGCTTACAAAGCCATCAGACATAAGTTTGCGAAACGTGACACCGTCTACCTCAATTATAATAGTAAATTCGGACTTACTCGGGATTTTATTCACCTTCAGTACATTCACAACGCAGTCATCGCTTAAACCATTTTGAGTTTTCACATACTTTTTGATGTCATCATTACTCAGCTCATCACGGAGACCAATCAACTTGATCTTCGGAAGTCTTCCGCTGGACATTTTTACCTCAAATTCATTTCCTAATTTGGACACAACTTCGTCGCTCAGCATTTTTGTGCGTTCCATGTCCTTGCATTCAACAACAACACCGCCCTTCGCAACCTTTTTCAATGAAATCAATGCAGAATCAATAGGATTGACTAAATTCCTCAACGTCTTTGTGGTATCGTCACTGCTCTTAGATGAATCTTTGGGTTTGATTATCACGACAGGACCGCACTTCTTCAAACCTCTAGACTTAACCATGCCAGCATAGGTGTTGGGTTCCTGATGCAAAGACACCTTGTGAACTTCGTCCAAGACCTCCCTGTTGGCACTCTTCACCGTAGAACCCATGACCTCCAAAGAACTTGTAATAGTCTCCAATGACTTTTCTTGTTGTCCGAAATGATTGCTTTGCTTCTTGAGAGAAGCCTTCAGCTCGTTGATACCGTTATAAATTTCCATTAGAACTGTCTTTTGCGCACATTTTCTATTCGACGAACAGATGTCACAAAACCACCCCAGGTTTTTATTTTTCTCAACGAAGTCTAAAACTTTCTCATCCAACTTGACACATTTGATATGAAACTGTAAATCACACAGGCTACACTGCGTAACAGATGAATTACGTTTAATTGAACTATTACACACACCGCAAACAATAGAATCGGACATCGCGAACCGGTGAAAATTCGCGTCCGACAGCGATGCCTGCGATCGATCGAAATAAATAGCAGTATCACTATCACAAATATATCATTATCACTCATCGATCAGAACGGGCAGGAGGTTAACTTACGCGGTGAGGAAATTGTAATTCGGACCATAACTGAAGAGAGGCAATTTGCAATATGGGATTAGTCATCAATAATCGACGAAGGTATAAATAAATCCGACCCACCTACAACTAAGCCATCATTTAGTGAGAACTATCACACCAAGAGGTAGTCTACGGAGAATAGAAATTTTTTAATATCTCTAGGATTTAAATTGGTTCAACGATGAGTAGTACATTATCTGTAACTGAAGGGCTGTCCTTTGACGAGTCTATTACATGTGAGCAGTATCACTCATAGCTTCCTCGAATACAATCATTTAAAGCAAACGATGAATGTAGAATTCCGATTCAGCATCAGGATATACACACAACCTCAGTAGTATATAAAGGAGAGAGCTGGCCCCGCCACAACCACCCCATTTCGACCTAACCTCCACCAATTTCTGCTCGTTACCTCCGCACGAAGACGACCGAACCTAAGTCCGCCGATCTGCCGAGCGCGCCCGAACGCTGGAACCTGGAGTGTTGACTCACACGTCGCTGTTAGAGAGAGAACGCACTACGATTTTATTTTCGAGCGTAATACATTCCCACGCATGCGCAAACCGATCAAATTCAAATTTTCGCACCAAATTTATTCGGATTTGAATTTCGCGCGCACCATCTTTTCCACCACCCGATGATGACCGAACACCAGTCTGCCGAGCGCGCCCGAACCGATAAAATTCAAATTTTTCCCGCCAACCTTAAAAAATTCAAATTTTCGCGCCAACCCCAAAAAATCAGGCCCACCAACCCCAGACGTACCAACCCTACGCGCTAAAACGGCATGCCGACCGGCCGTCATATTTTAAACGACGCCATCTTCTTGAGCAGACATCTTTGAGTACCATCTTCTTATTTTAACTTGGAACGATGTAATCTTCTTCGAATTTCAGCTAACCACTTTTATTATACACACAATTATTTACAAACATACCATAAACGATTTATACAATTCATTTCGATTCGCAAATTAAATTATAATAAATTCAATACCGGTGGCGCCATCTATTGGTGAAGTGCTTCCCCTCTGGCGCCATCTACCGACCAATTACCGAACTACATACCGGCACGGGATAGATCCCTGTTTCCAACCTTCAAACTAAACGAATTTTTAGGTTAAAATTATACTTCTCACGGAATTTTAGAGTAATACAAGTAGATTATGTTAAAATAACTCTTGAAATTTACTCGCGGTATACATTTTAAAGTTTTAAATCAAGTTTTCGCGCTAAATTTATTCGGACTAATTATAAAATTCTACAGAGCATGCGCAAACCGACCAAATTAAAATTTTCGCGTCATTAAGGATAAATTTCAAAGTTTAAACCGTCTTTATTAATATTACTCACAGAAATAATTGTGTTTAAAAAAGAACATGCGATAAGAATTATATTCGAATGTGTGAATTTGTGGCCACAGCAGTCCAGATTAGATGCGAATTTATAACATCCTGCGGTCACGTGTTAGAAATTTTAATTGCCAATATTTAAACCTACGTGTGTATTCTGAAAACCAGATCAGTCCAACCCATCCATCTAATATGTGTATTTCAGACGATGCAGATTTAACTTGCCGGATGCACCGATGCGTTGTTTAACGTTATGTGCATATGTGTGGACTTCCGGTTTTAGCGACAAAACCCCTATATCTGTGTTAAACTGCACCGCAAGATTGTTCTCATGTTATTTTACTTATGTACTTGTCTTAATTGTTACTGTTTGAACAATAAACTGATTATTATTATTATTATTATTAATAAAAACTATAGAAATAATTATTTTAGAGGACAAACTCAGTTCAGATGTCAAAATAATTTTAGAGGGCAAAATCAAATCTGAGGACAAAATTATTTTAGAGGACAACATTATTCTAGAGGGCAAAATAACGGTAGATTCCAAAGAAATAATTACAATGTACGACGAGGTCGAGGAAATTTTAACGGTTCATCAGACAGAAGGCTCTATATGACTTCTGATTCAACACAAAAAAAAACGATAATATCTCAAAAGAACGAGAAGACCAGTTTTTTCGTTCCTAATGCAAAATCTTATCCGAAAAAGGGCATTATTCTAAATTTTGGTGGTTCAAATTATTTATCAGTAAAATATTCAAATAATATATTGAAATTATTAATCGACACAGGTGCTTCAATTAGTGCTCTCTTCGCATCATGTGTAAATAAATTAGAATATGTTGACACAACAAAGCGAATAGAAATAGAGGGTATATCAGGTTCTCAACAGTAGCGCAAGGGTCAGCAAATATTTGTTTAACGTTGGGTGATTGCAAATTAAACCACAATTTTTTTATTATGAACGAGGTAACAAAAGATTTTCATGGAGTTATTGGAGCAGACTACCATTATGAAGTATTTTTCGGTGACAGATTATGAAAAAATTAATGTTTTCATTTTGGTACAAGGGAATTTTCCGACTCTGCAAACTCAACTACGAACGGTTGGAAAATATATAAATCCAAAATTGTGCAATTTTTGGTTATGCATTTATAGGGATTCTGTTATATTTACATACCTAAATTGTTCTGTCGCCTTTTGGCGACAGAACTATTTTTTAAATATAATATAGAAATATTTTTATTCTTGCTGTGCGATTTCATTAAATTTTTCATAGAAAGACATAATAAATTGTCTCTAATTTTTAGGGAAGAAAATTGATAGAATTTTATTTATTCAAATTAGTAGCCAATATAATTAAAAATTCATTTATTTAATACTTTTTAACTTGCAGCTTGTCGCGACCTTACATGTTTTTAAATGGTTCAAATAGTACTGTGTTTGTTTTTCTTTCTATTTGATTAAAAAGCGTAAATTTATTAGACAACCACAATTAAATCGATTTTGGCTGATACAACAACAAATGATTTGGTTGTTTCCTTAGTGCAACAAATTGACGATACATATGTTGTGTTAAGATAGTCATAAATGTATCATTTCCTAAAACAGCAGGTCATAACAACCTCAGCAAGATATGAAATAAAAGCACTCCTCCAAATTTATATCAACCTCCAACCTAAAAAAACACTTTTCTTATTTAATACACGCTTATGTTATTACTATATTATTAAATGTTTGTTTTTATGTTATTATATATATGTATGTTATGTTATTACATATATTATATTTGACTGTTATGTATCTATCTATTATTTTTATCTATACTATTCTCATGTTATATTTATATTATTTTTGTTGTATACATAATTATATGCATAAATAAAATATATAATATCCATCTAAGTGATTTTTTTTGTAGTTTATGGAGTTGCTATTTTTGAATTACTTACCATAAAAAGAGAAAAATGAGTTACATTTTTTTTCACTTACAGGACGTTCCTATCTGGAATTACCTTCCTTTAAAGATTATTGACAGCGGATATCAGATGTAGTAATCGGTTTGCCTTTAGGCATACACCGACGTAGCCATGATGATGAAGTATTTTAATATTTGCATAATTCAAATTTTTACAATTATAACTAACGTTACTATGTATTTTAGTATATATGAAATAATATTGCAATTGCATATCGAAACAAAAATATTAACGAATAAAGCTTTACGAAACCAGCTTTAGCTACGAGCCGCAGTTTCGCTCGTTCCGAATATCGAAAATATATTATATAAATACGAAACTCATATTCAAGCCATCTATGTATATACAGAAAACTTAAAATGAAATGAAACAGAGGTGACCCTTCGGTTTTATGACTAGCAGGTAGGTATACGACGACCGACAATCTCCGACCTACGCTTGGTGTAGGCTTGCCGCGCTCATGTAAAGATCTTTTTTTCTTCGGCTGTACATTCCGCCAAGTTTCATTTTCGGATTTGCAGAAGATTATAATTAGATTATTATCAATGCTCGTCAAGAGCTGGTGTTAATACGCTTACGCTCTGATAATAATTGTTTTCGGAACGAAGATCCTTCTGGCACGAAAAATCTAAAGTTTACTATATCCAATGTCGAATGGAGGGTGCGACATACTACCGTTGATGAACAATCACGTTTGCAAATATTAGAATTATTGAAAAGGTATGTAAGTACCCATAATTATTCCGTTTCGTAAATGGGAGTTGCATGAACTGCCAGCGTTACGTGAGGGAACCAAAGTCATTTGATCAGTCCTGATAAGTACTAATTTGGAGAGACCTCGCTTTGTATTTGTGGCATTCCAAAAAGGAGTGCAGGACGATATCCATCAAGACGCTTCTGACTACAGCCATGTACTCATAAAAAACATAAAACTCTATATAAACTCCTTACAATATCCGTCGATAATTTGAATCTAGAAATGGACAAAAAGAAGTATGCTATAGCGTATAACATGTACTACATGCAATTTAGATCAGCTTACTATGGGACTTTCACTACTGAGCCTCTTTCAGACTAGTGTGTGTGTAGGTTTTCATAAAAATCCAATTTTCATAATTGATTATTCAAAGCAAGTGGAGGGCATTAAATCCTCAACGGTATATATTAAACTAGAGCTAGAGACAAGTAAAGCATTCAATAAATTTTATAATGCATACTGTCTAATAATTCATGATAACATCATAGAGTACTCACCCTTTACTAATGGAGTTAAGAAGATAGTATGATAAATCAACAGTTCCAGCCAAAAATGTATAGTGTGGAACGGTGAATTGGATGGATAAATGAACGATTTACACTTGGAGCGATGTCAAGAGAATGTTTCAGAAGAAAATGCTATACATATACATATACAGTGTGTTTCACGGGACGTTAGATTGTATGGGTACTTTTGCTATTATCAGAGATAGAAAGTCGGTTAAATGGACAAAGTAGTGCATATTTATCTGCTCTTTCATAATCGGTTCAGAAACCAGTTGAATTCCAAACGGTTCCCATGCTATCTTGAAAAAGACAAAAAATTTCATTTTTTAAATATGGTCAAAAAAGCGTTTTGACATTATAAAGGCACCTTTTTGTCTATAATTTGATTATGTCAGTTTAAAATTTTTTTCGCCAATGAATTCGTCGGAAACAAACGAAACTTTTTTTTTCTTATGGACGCCATATTAGTTTTATACATGTGTGGATTAATCATTTCTTTCTGAGTATGTAATTTGGTTGTCACATGCTATGTTTTTACTACAATAAGATAATAGAATTGACTGAAAATTGTACACTTCCAGAATTGCTGAAAATCGCATGGTGCCATGGAAGACATTTTGTGAAAAATTGGTGAAAACCAAGAATTTTATAAAAAAAAAATATTATGATCCGATGAAACATTATTTTCTAACTGCGGTATTTTTAACTGAAAGAAGACGCACTACTGGGTACTGGGCTCGCGAAAATCAAGCAGGTGCGGTTTGGTTTTCATGTATGGTGCGGAATAGTGGCCAACCGGACCAATTTTTTATAACAAAAATTTAACGTAGGAGAGGTATCGGCAATATTGCTCTCTGAAGACGTGGAAGAAAGAATGGACGATATACCGTTAGCCTTCCGCTAAGCTATGTGGTTCCAACAAGACGGAGCACCAGCACATACCTGCCCCCTTCTCCCTACATACATACATATGCAGAATACAAGTAGCTGGAATAACGTCAACATTTTTTGGTGCCATTTTAATGCTTCTACAAACAGTAGCCTACCACACAAGCAAGTAATCGTCGACTATATGCAGAAAGCTTAGCGAGGTCGGTACAGGGCAGTGACGTTGATATGAAACGCCCGTTGTAGCATGAATTGGAACGACGGTACGGCGCGGAGGGGACCGTCCCGCACCCGCCCCGTGTCGTCGCCGTTCCGTTGTAGCTTGAATCATCCGTTGTAGCTTGAATCATCAAGGTTCGTGTGTGTGTGTGTGTGTGTGTGTGTGTGTGTGTGTGTGCGTGTGCGTGTGCGTGTGCGTGTGTGTGTGTGTGTGTGTGTGTGTGTGTGTGTGTGTGTGTGTGTGGGTGCGTGCGTGCGCGCGTGCGGGCGTACGTGCGTGCGTGCGTGCGTGTGTGTGTGTGTGTGTGTACCCGTTTTTTGTGGCGACGATTGCAGAGAAACTACAAAGGGTATCGGGACGAAACTTCATATTTAGAAGTTTCATGAGCAAACTTAGAGCTGAAAAGGTTTTTGTTCATGTTTACTGTAATGTTTACTGTAAGCATTTTTCAAGGATTTTTCAAATGGCCGCCATTTCTGTAATTTCGTCAAAATAGATAAATATTAAATTAAAGTAGAGGAAATTTGTTATAATTTATATCTATTTTTTTGTAAAATTACTAGTTTAGCTACATGAGCAAATTCTATTTGATCGAGATCGATCGTGTCTGCGTTAATATAAAACTGGTTAGCCAGGATTTGACAGATACTTTTATTTTAATGGCAGTACCAGTTTTGACAATACCTACTGTCAATAGAATCAAAATTACCGTCAAATCTTGACTATCTTGTTTTATTTTAATGCAGACACGGCCGATCTCGATCAAATAGAATCTCATGCAGCTATCATAGCTGATGCAGTCATGTGCCTGGCCTCTTCTTTTTTTTATATATAATGCTTTTTGATATATCGGGCTCAATTTTGGTATAGGTGGGTATAATTTTGATTCTCATGGTCTTCGATTTATTTGTTATCAACCACTCAGATATAGAGAAGCCTCAATGAAGTAACATCGCCTGATTTTAACGGATTTCACTAACAAAAAAAAACCTAGGCTTTGTCACATGACAAAAGGTTAAAATAATTCCAATAAATAATATCAAGGCTCAACAACATACTTACTAGCACAAAGATGTACTTTCTTCGGGCATCCAACTTGACAAAGTTGGCCTTCAAATCATTTTGATATAACAAAACAGCCTCCTTTACCTACTTTGGTAAGTACAATAAATAACGTAAACACTTGGTGACCTAATTTTTGCGAGGCTTCTTGTTTTTTTTTTGCTTTGACCTCACTTTTTGCGAAAACCTTACGCCTGCAGAATTTTTTTAGCCCGGATTTGTATTCACAGCATATAATTAAATCCAAATCGCATTTTCATATTCCATTCAGAATATTCCATTTCATTATAAATACTTGCAATTTTCAATCCTTTTCTCAAAAATTTTTCTGATGTGAGGCCATAAAAAATTTTCACTATTATGTAAGACTTAAAAAATCCTTTCAAATCAGTAAGCAAAGTGGACTTGCTTACAAAAATGATGTCATATGTGAGTGAATTGAAGGTAAAAATAGAATTTTAGAAATGTGTTGTTTGGGAATTAAAAAGTCAGCGTTCGAGGAAAAAACACCCGTTTCAAAAATTTTCTCTGGTTCCAGATATATTAGCACACACATTTGAGACTTTTCCTGCTTCAACCTCGTTGGCAACGCATTAAAAAGCTTAGGTCCCAAACATGCGGGAGGATTTGGTCTTAATTAGCTATTTTATACGTAAAACTATTGGCTCAATTTTGACAAATTGCTAAAATCACTTCTCAGGTTGTTCTAAAAGCGCGGTGGGTTGATTTTTCAAATTTTGTAAATGCAGACCAATTTAGCTTTTTCCTGTAACCCCCTGTCTAAATACTTTAAATGGTCTTGAATCTAAATTAAATTAAAAAAAGAAATGGCAATCGTGGTCGGGCAGTGGCAGGTACACAAAAGCCGGCCGGTGGGCGCCATGACGTCTGCGGGCACAGTTTTGGAACCCCTTGATCTAGAAGACCTAGAAAACAAGTTTTGGGCGAAACCTGTAAATGGCAGAGGAGTCATAAAAGCAATTACCACAAAAAGAAACTGTACCTACACACAACAATATACATAACAATACATACATAATGCAAAATTAAACGTCAACTTAAAGGTGTTGAGTTTTTTACTTATGAATAAGCTAAATAATACAAACTTAAAGTTAAACCCAGTTTAATAGAGAAAGGACGAATAGTATACGACCCTGTAGAAGCTGTAATTTCCATTGATGTTATCTGGCTAATACTGTTATCTGGTTCGGTAATCGCTGCAGTAATAATCTCTTCTGTTAAATCTAGAACAAAATAACAGATGTAGTTTTTCGGAAACCTGCAACCGTAGAAACGTAATCGTTTGCATTTACTATTTTTTTTAAATTCCGCATGGGCAACTTAAATAGGGTTTTCCTCAAACCTTATAGTCCTTGTGACACAACACTATCAAATGTTCGCTTATCAAGTCAACTAGAACAAATTTGCAGACAACGACATGACTGGCGGCTACGGCTATCGAGGGAACCAGTCGTAGACGATCAGTCGCTACAGCTGCCAATGGGCATTGTGAATGCAAGCCAATAAAATCAAGTTGATAAAGTATTCAAAAAATAAGTATTGGTTGCTATTGAATATATTTAGTGTTTTAGTAGACTGTATGAATCAAAAATAGATTCTTAATTGAGAAGTAGAATACGTTTGTTTGACAAATTATAACATTTGCATTCTGATACATAGTAACACTAACTTCTAGGTAACAAGTCAATTACTAACATGATCTAATAAAAGTGATATCATTCCGCCCGCCTTGAACTACGTTCAAAATATTAAGGGTGGAACATTTAAAAATGAATAAAACAAAAGAATGTGCAAGTTATCAATGAAATAAATTCATCTGAAAATTAATAATAAGATGACACGAAATGGTAATCTAATTTATGTTTTGTTCTGAACCTAAATTTGGGAACATACAAACTTTAGTTATAGGGCGTTTAAAAACAGGTTGTTTGGCGCGAACACTCACTACCCGCACTAAACATCGTCTCCTGGGTGCAGCTCGACGATACGCTCTACGACTCAACGCAAAGGTGGTAAGTTATCCTCAGCAAGCAGAACCAAGTCTCCTACTCTTGGATTGTCAGTAGCGACGATCCATTTGGACCGGGTCTGCAAATGGTGTACGTATTCTCGCTGCCAACGCTACCAAAAGTGTTGGATATGCTGCCAACGTTTTAAAAGATTTCCTGGCCCTTTTAATAAATCGTACTCCATTGGGAGCGTAGGTGTGTCTTCTATTATAAAATGGGATGAAGTGATAACGGAAATGTCATTAGGATCATCCGAAATTTTGGTAAGTGGCCTAGAATTTAAACGCACTTGAATTTCTGCCAATTATCTGCGTAACTTTATAGAAATGCCGTTTGAAGCATTTAACTGCTGCTGCATGCAGCTCTCCCAATATGTGGTGATCGTGGGGGTAAAAATTTCCAATTTATTTGCCTGCGTGTTCATATAAAAATTGATAAATTTTCTTCAATTCTTTATTCGTACCAACAAAATCTTTCCGTTGTCCGAACAATTAGTCGAACGTGCTGTAAATCTCCTTAGAGCAGCCTTAATTGCTTGAGTGGTTAATTCAGTAACACACTCCAGATGAACAGCGGGAGTAACTAGTCATACAAATACTGATACATATGCCTTACCAGTTATAGGTCTATCTCTTCTTTTACTTTCTTTTATGTTAATTGGACAATTTGGACATGCAAAGTAAACTGCGGTATGTACAAATGGTCTCTCTGTTGGTTGTAATCTAAATTTTGGCAGATTTCCCATCAATTGCTCTAATAATAATAAAGCACTTTAAACATGACTTGATAATTCGTTTTGTAAAACTCCTTCCTACGATTGGCCAAAATTTAGTTCGTGTAGACGATACTACATCCACTCCCGTATGATATAATTTAACATAATATCCTGTCAGAATCAACTAAGTAAAGCGATGGTTTTCTAAAGTAATTGGGTGTTTATGATATTCTGGAATTGATGCCTTAACAATTCTCCCTCCCACGCGAAGAAAACCTTCTTCATCTAGAAATGGATTTAAGGTAAGCATTTTGCTTTTTCTGTTTATAGGTTTTCCATTCTGTAAATCATGAATTTCATTTGGATACCTTTACCTCTGAGCAAGTTTCTTGAATAATTTCTTGTATAAGAGAGCTATATATAAGAGAGTGTAAGAGCTCCAATTTGCCGACTTAGTTTATTTTTACTATTGTAACAAAATCAAAAACAATAAGCAACTACCTACTCTTTTTAATTTCAAGTAGGTTGAAAACTTTTCTGCCAAAATGTACATTAAATCATTTTCCATTACCATCAAAGTAACATTTTCGAACTCCAGTAATTCTGGTACCGTAAAGTTTTGATTTGAAATTTATTTTTCAAATTGATTGCTTTTTAAGAAATATGGACCATTCCACCATAACTTAGCGGCTTTTAAATTTATTGCTAAACATCCTCTTGACAACAATTCGGCTGGATTCATCTTTGATTGGACATCGTACCACTCACTGGCCTTAGTAAATCTTTGAATTTCAGCAACTCTGGTAGCAACCTATGTCTTGCGTAAATTTGGCTCAGTTTTAATCCAGGCTAGAACAATATTGTTGAATCAGCAAAGCAATAAACTTTTCTAATTCTTGAACCCAAAGCCCATTTGACGTTCTTCAATAATTTACATAGAAGATAAGCACCATTAAGTTCAAATCTCGGAAGTGAAGTAATTTTCAAAGGTGCTATCTTGGACTTTAAACAGAGTAATTTCGACCTTGAATCATCAGTGCGGTTGACATTTCTCACCTAAAACCCAAAGTGCCATAACATCAAATTCGTCTTCCAATTTTCCAAGGTTCAATCTTCTAGATATCTTGAAATCATTAAGTTTATCCAAATGTGTATAATAATCAATCCACAATTTGCTTAAATTATCAGAAATATGTTCATCCCAATCAAGTTTTTTAACCATAATTTTAGCATGAACATTTTTTCTGTCGCCACTACATGTTCCAGTAAGCCCAGTGGATCAAAAATCATCGCAATTCTTCTAAAAATTGTCCGTTTGGTCATCTGACCACTCTTCTCCAAGTCAACGGAAAACTGCAAGTTATCATCATTTGCATTCCAATATGACCCCAATGTTTTCCTTGTCATTTCTTTATCTAGAATTAATAATAATGAATCATAATCTTCATTTTCAAAATCTAACATACAATTAGATCTCCTCTTTCTCAGTTTGAATTTCCCCTTTTCCAGAAGTTCTGATAATTGTGTTCTCTTATAGCATCCTTCTTCTGGACTATTAACTCCTGTTAAAAGATCATCCATGTAAAAATCGTTCTTTAAAAAATGTGACGCTTCTAGGTAATTCTCCTCTTCATCCATTGCCAATTGTTTCAGGAACCTAGTCCCTAAAATGGTGCGCTAGCTGTCCCATATGTTACAGTAGTAAGCTCATACGTAGCTCTCTTGGCTTTTACTATTTCCCCATAAAATACTTTGTAATCCTTGATCCTCTTGTCTTACACTAATTTGTCGATACATCATTGTAAAGGTAATGCCTGCTGTTAATATAATGGGATAAAACCTAAATCTCAAAGCCATATGAGTTTTAGGTCCTGCCATTAGAATATCATCGAGTGAATGACCTGACGTGGTTTTAACAGAGGAATCAAAGGCTTCTCGAAGTTTGGTGGTGAGGTAAATAATAATGTTTTGTAAGCTTTTGTGAAAATCAATCTTCAACTTTTTTCATATGTCCTAAACTAGCACAAGCTTCTAGAAATATTTGGAAAATAAATTTCTTCCGGGTTATGCCGTATGTGAAGATTCGTAAATGCTGACGTTTCGCGAACCATGTTGCTCGCTTCTTCAGAACTAACTGAATACTAAAGACCTACCAAAGAAATCTCCCTTATATACCTAAAGGTATATACAGGGTCTCCCACGACGAGCTGCCATTAGAAGTATATGGAGAACCAAATGAAATGAGAGATCGAAAATTTGTGAACTTATTGTTGAACACGGTCGCCTCAACTAAAATATTTTTAGTTTCGGTTACTTCCGGTTACACCGGAAATGGTGTCAACTTTTATATTTCAAATAGAACACCCTGTATTTTATCGCATTTTTGAAATCTTCATTAAATGCTTGATCAATTTTATGTTACATTCTCTATACCTAACATGAGTCATTTTTGAGATATTATTTCTTTTCGTTAAAAAATGACAGCTGCGCGGTTACATTAAATTACTTATAAAGTATCTCCTGTGACCGTTGGAAAAAAGTTGTGCGGCAAAATTGTTGTGATGGTAACATATTATCGACACATCGGTAGAATTCTTCTTAAAGTTATACAGGGTGTTAAAATTATAAGATCAAAGTTGAATTCGAGAAAAGTACTAAAAGTCGATTTTTTCAAATGGCAACCCTAACATATGAATGCATTTTTGAATTCTATGGAATATTTTAGATAAACGTTGTGTAAAATGTCCTATACCTGAAATGCATTTTTACCTACTTAAATCGATTTTTAAACATCACAGTAGAAAGTGCAAACATTGCCAAATCTAGATTGCAATTCAAGACTATGAACAATTTCGATTAAACAGAACTTTCTGGAACAAGTTTTTTTAGGACGTTTTTCATTATAATTAATTTAGTATTTATAAAATTATAAGCCTGCAATAAAACAATATTAAAAATAATGAAAATGCAAATGTAGTCCTTATTTCGAATTTATTTCTGTTCGCTACATGTTTCGCATCTCGCTAGATGCTTCTTCAGGCGCTAAAGGTTAGAGAAGCAACGTTATAATTAGTTCAACAATTAAAAATTCATCAGAATTTTTTTTTTCTTTCCCTTTTCTTTTTGCATCGACTTACATTTCGTCAGTTTCTTAAGATCACATACAAACACACATTTACGCGCACAATACACTGATTTGAAAAAAACTCTTATAAATGTAGTGGCGATAACTGGAGTGCTGGTTTCCAAAATTTGATTTATTTGATAACCAAACATTCGTCACGTGGCGCGGGGGTGAAGGTCGGGCTCAGTTAGTTGACGCTTACTGAATATAAACGTAAACATGCGGTAGGTGTGGAGTACTCTCATAGTGCATGCGCATAGGTTATCAAAAGCGCGGCAAAAATACTGGACTCCAGAACCTGATGTCTTAATTATACCTTCAATTTGCCAACCTCAAAGCCACCCAACACGCGCGACACATGAAAACTACATGATCAGTTTGAAAAGCGGCCTGTAGGAAAGGTCGTTCTGTTTGTTTAGGCATTTAACTGATTGGTCTCTAGCAGCCTTTTCAATTTCGTACGCTTCGAGAATTTTTATTTTGGAACTTTTGTTGCATTTATGGAGCAACTTTGCATTAGCATTATTAAACTGGTGTCCATTGTTAAAAAGGTGTTTTCCAAATTCCGAGATAGTTACGTCTCTAATATGTTATTTTATTCTTGTGCCAACGCTTCTACCCGTCTCACTTATATATATCGCATCACAATTTGAGCAGCTAAGTTTGTATACTCCACTGTTTTTTAGAAAATCGGTTTTGTCCTTGGCATTTGAAAATATTAAAAATAAAACAAAATCGTAAAGTAAATTTAAAAAACTGCTTAATTCTATTTCAGTTACTGTTCAAAAACGTTGCCGCTTTCCGCAAAACGTGCTTCAATTCTTTTTAACATATTATTGTTGGTGGGGCGGCGTCCCCGATTGAGTTAGCACATAACTCATTGAAAGCAGCGCGAACTCTATCTTTCATGTTCTCCTTATCAATTATTGGGTCCTCATAAACTACGTCTTTAATAGCTCCCCAAATGAAAAAATCCATTGTCATCAAGTCGGGGGAACGCGGTGGATATTCACCAATCGTCTAACATCTCGCTAAGTAACAGCCTCTTACTGCAACAGTTGTGTGCGCTGAAGCATCGTCCATTTGAAACCACCCAATTATTGAGAACCCAAGAATTGATAAGGAGAACATGAAAGATAGAGTTCAAAAAGCTTTCAAAAGCTTTCGAAAAGCTTCGAAAGCTTTCAATGGGTTATGTGCTAAATCTATCAGGGACGCCACCAACAATAGTATGTTAAAGAGAATTGAAGCATGTTTAGCAGAAAACGGCAACGTTTTTGAACAGTTACTGAAATAGAATTAAGCAGTTTTTTTTAATTTACATTACGATTTTGTCTTATTTTTAATATTATGTTTATATAGGTTTATAATTTTATAAATACTATATTAATTATAATGAAAAATGACCTAAAAGAACTTGTTTATTAAAGTTCTGTTTATTCCAAATTGTTCAGTTGTTTTCAATCGCAATAAAAAAATAAACAATTTTGAAATAAAGTTGTTGTGTTTTTAAAATAATCTACAAGGCTAATTTAAAGTTACACAAAATATATATATATATATATATATATATATATATATATATATATACAGTGTGTTCATTTCAAAAGTATCCACCTTTAATAACTCTTGACCTGGTGCGATTATTGCTTTGAGTGGAAACACGTCGATTTAGATATCTAGGGGGAAGTTCTAAAATGGTACCTAGAGAATTTTAGGTTTCATCCCTTCACCCCCCAGCCACTCCACTTTGGAATTTCAAATGGCACCCCCTACCTTGCGATACATCATTTGAAAGGGCACAAAATTCTCTACTCAACCATTATAAAAAAAATTATTCGATCGATTGGTTCTTAAGATAGCCTACACAGAAGATGGAAGATATGAATAACTCAACCCTTAATAACTCTTGACTTGATACGATTATTCCTTTCAGTGGAAACACGTCGATTTAGATATCGAGGGGGAAGTTCAAAAATGGTACCTAGAGAATTTTGGGTTTCATCCCTTCACCCCCAGCCACCCCACTTTGAAATTTCAAATCGCACCCCCTACCTTGTGATACATCATTTGAAAGGGCACAAAATTCTCTACTCAACCATGATAAAAAAAATGAAATCGATCAATTGGTTTTTAAGATAGACTACACAGAAGATGGAAGGTATGAAATAAATTATTATGAGCGAAATTTTGCGGATTGGATACATTGTTGTATTAAATTACAGTCATAAGAAATAAAAAAAAATAAAATAAATAATAAAATAAGAAATAATTTTGACATTTGAAATGGCCACCATTATTTGCTAGACAAAAATACATTCTGTTTTCGAACTATTCACGAACTTTGACGATGTTGCATACGTCGCATCATAAAAAAAAACACTGTCTCGAGCCATCGTTTTCCAGGGCAGCCATGGAACAACAAATGCAACAAGTTCTGTCAATCAGTACGCGGTTTGTCGTATTAGTATTTGTTTCGGAAAATACTTTTGAAGAAGAAGAACGTTCCTGAAAATGCCGTACTCTTTAGAAGAAAGAATCGAAATAGTTTTCGCTTGAGGAGCTCCAAACGGTTGTGCTCGAGGAACTGCTCGAGTTTTCAACACAAGACATCCAGACAAAAATGTGACGCATTGCTATGAGATCAAACTTGTCCGAAAATTTGAAGAAACAGGTTCGGTTTGCGACAAAGAGAATATTTTATTTATTACATGTCATAAAATAATTTCTTATTCTTATTTATTTATCTTTTACTTTATTTATTTTTTTAATTTTTTATTTCTTAAGACTAATTTAATTCAACAGTGTTTCCAATCCGCAATGTTTCGCTAATAATAATTGATTTCATACCTTCCATCTTCTGTGTAGTCTATCTTAAGAACCAATCGATTGATTTAATATTTTTTATCGTGGTTGAGTAGAGAATTTTATGCACTTTCAAAAGATGTATCACAACGTAAGGGGTGCCACTTGAAATTTCGAAGTGGGTGGCTGGGGGTGAAGGGATGAAACCTAAAATTCTCTAGGTACCATTTTTGAACTTCCCCCTCGATATCTAAATCTACGTGTTTCCACTCAAAGCAATAATCGCATCAGGTCAAGAGTTATTAAGGGTTGTGTTATTCCATACCTTCCATTTTCTGTGAAGTCTATCTTAAGAGCCAATCGATCGATTTAATTTTTTTTATCACAGTTGAGTAGAAACTTTTGTGCCCTTTCAAAAGATGAATCACAAGGTAGGGGGTGCTTTCTTAGGAAAAACAGTTAGCTATATTTTGTTGCCTATTATGACCAGCCTGTACACAATTTGGATATGGTAGGTAATCACACTAAAAGAACGCTTCTTACTTAATCATAATCTAACCGTGCGCAATAGAATTGAAAACAGGTATTGAGATATACAATTTTCTTAGACTGCTGTTTTTCCATAAAAATGCCAATAAATCAACAAATATAAAGTTTAGGGTAGGTAATGTTATTTTTCATTGTCGTAAAATTTTGCGAGGAATTCAAAAGTGTGCCGAAATATAGGTTGTTCCATTTAAAAAAACATAGGTTTAGGTTGGTACCACCTTAGCGAACAGCCTGTATACACGTTAATAATTTTAAAATGTGCGCCTCGGCGTTCTGTATATATGAGTGAAATCAGTTTTAAAATATCTTCATTAACAGAGGCACAATCTTCCGAGATCGCACTGTTGAGACACCCTGTATATATATATATATATATATATATATATACGTCGAACCGAGGGGTCGCAGCACGTGGAATTTCGGGGCGTTACTCTGTTTATGATACGTGCTGGACGGAATCAAAACAAACACAACCGAGAGGTATAGAAAATGCGTCTGGTAGAACAAGGGACAGAGTGAATTGATACGAGAGTCGGTGCGGTTGTTGTTTTGGGATCATCTACGAGCCCTTGTGACCTATACATTTCTACAATTGTCAGTAAATTAAGAATTAAGAACTCGAATATTTGTCATCTCCGACATTATACCGGGTGATTCAATTTCGAGGTTCACCATGGGGGTCTCACTTATTACTGGAGATAGAGCCTATGTTTAAATTTGGCAAAGTTTCGTATTTTTGTGCTGATCAATTATTATCTGAAAAGAAATTTCAGCTATCATTTTTCATTTTAAAAATATCCGCAAAAAAAAAACTGAATTGTTAAGATATCGTTTCTAATTTTTAATTCAAAACCAAACGTAGCTAGACATTTGAAACAAAAACAGCCACTTTTTAAAAAGGAATGTAGTGTCATTTTTTAATTTGAAATAACATCAAAGATGGCGGCGTAACCATGGCCAACTTTTGCTTTTCTTATGGGCGCCATGTTGAATTTTGGCATCTTCTGATAGTCGTGTTTTTTCTCATTTCCGCAATGTATAACATGTTGGGTTGCAATGTATAACATAACATTTCTTTTCAGATAATTGATCAGCACAAAAATACGAAACTTTCCCAAATTTAAACATGAGCTCGATCTCCACTAATAAGCGAGATCCCCATGGTGAGCCTCGAAATTGAATCACCCGGTATATTAGTGTTGGGAAAAATGATCTTTTTCCCGGCCCGACATAACGACGGCATGGCCAGGCCCGACAGCGTGGTTTGGCCCGGTCCGAGAGCCTGGTCGGCCTGGTCGACCCGGCCCGGTCCGGCCCGAAACGCCAAAAGCCCGACTCGGTCCGAAAGGCCGACTCGGCCCGTAAGCCCGAAAGCCCGACTCGGCCCGAAAGCCCGACTCGGCCCGAAAGCCCGATTCGGCCCGAAAACTCCACCGGGCCCGAAATCTCGGGAACAAGGCTACTTAATTATATGTATACATGGGCCAACTCATATATAATGTGTCTAAAGGTAGAAACTTCTACTCATATCTCTTTAGTGAAAATTAACCTATTGTAGGTCATAGGTCACGTTAGTCTAATTGGTAAAACGTCGGACCGGCAATCCGTATATCTGGGTTCGAATCCCAGGCGTGGCTGTAGTTTTTTAACTTAAAAAATTACCGCCATCTTGTATTAACTATTTCAAAGTTTCATATCAATATATGCAGGTTTCTGCAAAGAATTAACATCCATTATATATATATATATATATATATATATATATATATATATATATATATAATGGATGTTAATTCTTGAGACCGATAGTCTCATCAGTGGGCTCGGCAGGTTACAAACTATCCAAATATATCTCACAAACACTTACAGTAACGTTGGGAGATAGAACTACGTACAATATAAAAAATGTGTTTCAATTTGTGGAGGAATTCCAAGAGGTAAATATACCTGAAGACTACGTTCTAGCTTCACTAGACGTGGTCTCCTTATTCACAAATCTCCCTTTAAATATCATTTTAGATTCCATAGAAAAACACGGGACCCTGATAGAGGAAAATAGTACTTTTCAGAAGCATGAACTTAGAGAATCTCTCCAATTTATATATAACAATTGTTATTTTGCTTATGAAGATAAATTTTACAAACAACTTTTTGGCTCTCCTATGGGCAGCCCCTTATCACCAATCTTGGCCCAAATAGTCCTTGATGACTTATTGGACCAGGTCATCCCCCAACTCCCGTTTAACGTCCCTTGCATAAAAAAATATGTAGACGATTTGTTAATTTCATATCCTCGTGACATGGGGGACATCCTCCTTAACACTTTCAATAATTTCCATCCACGTCTCCAATTCACATTGGAAGACGAAGTGAATAGATCAGTACCTTTTCTTGATACGAGAGTGATAAGGGGGTTGGACAACTGTGTTTCATTTGATTGGTACACAAAACCTACCTTCTCCGGAAGATTTCTTAATTTCAATTCTGCCCACTCGTTCTACCAGAAAGTCAGCCTGATAAAATGCATGAAAAATAGAGTTGCAAAAATTTGCCATCATTCCAAGTTGAACTTTAACTTAAATAGACTTTTGAATATATTTATGAACAATGGCTACCCTCCTCGACTGGTCAGATCTATCCTTTTCTCGGCACCTGTTGTTGCGATTGCTTTCATTCCTTCGGGAGAACCTAATAATGTTCCTAACAATGTTATTAATAATTCAATTGTTGCTTCTGGGAGAGTAGCAGACCGGCTGGCGGCGGGAGATCAAAACCTCAATGTCAAATATTTTAGATTCCCTAATAATAACAAAACTAAACCTAACCCTCAAATTTCAAATTCAAATAATTCGCGCCTCACGCAGTTACCTATAACAGTTTAAAAATTCAAATTTCTTGCCGACCGCCTACTAGGTTAGAATCAAAATGGTGTACCCACACAAAACGTGGTTTTAGAGTGTAGACATGTGTATTGTTAATTTTAATTGCTAACAAGTCAATTTCTGTTCAATTGTTGTGTATTGACATGGTGATAGAGGTCGAATGTCGCCCCTATAGATTTAATGCACCATTGTTCTACTATTATCGGATGTTTGAGGTTAATTGCAGTCTAGACTTTGTTTTTGCTAGCTTCATAAGAAAACATGTAAGTGAGAGTACATTTTTAAGTATCTATGTATAATGATTGCTTTTGTAGAATCTTGTTCATGATTAAGGGATTACAATAAAACCCGAAACGTCGAAATGGATTAACTGTTTTTGTTTCACCGCTCTGACCCTTCCGGGATATAATTTGGTTCTTTTATATATATATATATAGTTGAATGGAAGTAACGACCAGCTTAGTTTGGAATCAAAACGTATGTGATATTGTGGGAAATATGGTCAGTTGGGCGATAAAAAGGAAACTCCTTTAGTCTGCGTTCAAATTTTCGTCTTTATTAAAGACTTCTTCAGGAACAAGCTAATAAGAATAAAACACAGGCTTCAGTCAGAGTAGAGGTCTACACACTTATAAATAGTGAACAAACATAGTTTCTACTTACACACAGAGTAGGACAAAAGCTTGCTAGGAGAACTCGACAAAATCATTGGCAACACATCACCGCACTCGTCCGAATAACACATTTATAAAATGAGAACGATGTAACACACGATGAACAAATTAAAACCACGAAGACACATGTCCTCTGCACGAATGACAACAGGTTGTGAGAACCAGTCAAAGCAAAAACGAAACGCATCAACTTCAAGCGATAGGGTCACCAACATTAATACCAACCGCGTCGTGTGAGTTCTTGAAGTTATGGTTAATTAAAAAGGAGTAAATGGTGCTCAATTTACTTGTGTCGGATTTAAAATTTAGGCAAATGTTTCTATTAGATTGAATGTAATACATTTCCAGAAAAAGTCTGGATTTGTAATTATTTTCCGTGGTTATAATTTCAGTTTCGGCCCACTTCATTACATGGTTGCAGTCAATGGCATGTTGTGCTACTGCACAATTTTTCCTCCGTAATTTTGTGTCACTTTTGTGTAACGAAATACGCGACTTGAGCCATTGACAGGTCTGACCTTAGTATTTCAGAGAGCACCCACCGCAAGGGATGCAATAGATAACATTTGACTTTAATAATTGAGGGGTTTGGTCTTTGACGTTTGAAAAAATACTACTAATACACTTTTTATCACTGACAACAACACGAAAATCCTCATTTCTGAATAAACCAACCAGCTTGGAGGAAAGACCATCAATCTGTGTGAGCTTTTTATACCTAACCTGGGAAACAGTGCAGCCATCATCTGCCGCATGTTCGCGAAAAGGGCTGTTAAAAATTAGTTTATGAACCAATGATCTCGGGTACCCATTGTTCACGAACGTCTCGCTCAAGTCCCGCAAGTTACCGTCAATGAATGACGGATCACTAATGTAGACAACTCTATTCCTCATCGCTAAAACAGTATTGATCTTTTGCCTTATAGAGTGGTTTGAAAAAAAGTTGATATATCTACCGGACGCAGTGGGCTTCTTATACCAGTCCAAGATGATAGCATTTGAAGTAGGATTCCGGATGACTTTAGTATCTAAGAAGGGGACACCGTAGTTTACTTCTCTTTCCACAGTAAATTGCAAACCTGCGTCCGGTAGATATATCAACTTTTTTTCAAACCACTCTATAAGGCAAAAGATCAATACTGTTTTAGCGATGAGGAATAGAGTTGTCTACATTAGTGATCCGTCATTCATTGACGGTAACTTGCGGGACTTGAGCGAGACGTTCGTGAACAATGGGTACCCGAGATCATTGGTTCATAAACTAATTTTTAACAGCCCTTTTCGCGAACATGCGGCAGATGATGGCTGCACTGTTTCCCAGGTTAGGTATAAAAAGCTCACACAGATTGATGGTCTTTCCTCCAAGCTGGTTGGTTTATTCAGAAATGAGGATTTTCGTGTTGTTGTCAGTGATAAAAAGTGTATTAGTAGTATTTTTTCAAACGTCAAAGACCAAACCCCTCAATTATTAAAGTCAAATGTTATCTATTGCATCCCTTGCGGTGGGTGCTCTCTGAAATACTATGGTCAGACCAGTCAATGGCTCAAGTCGCGTATTTCGTTACACAAAAGTGACACAAAATTACGGAGGAAAAATTGTGCAGTAGCACAACATGCCATTGACTGCAACCATGTAATGAAGTGGGCCGAAACTGAAATTATAACCACGGAAAATAATTACAAATCCAGACTTTTTCTGGAAATGTATTACATTCAATCTAATAGAAACATTTGCCTAAATTTTAAATCCGACACAAGTAAATTGAGCACCATTTACTCCTTTTTAATTAACCATAACTTCAAGAACTCACACGACGCGGTTGGTATTAATGTTGGTGACCCTATCGCTTGAAGTTGATGCGTTTCGTTTTTGCTTTGACTGGTTCTCACAACCTGTTGTCATTCGTGCAGAGGACATGTGTCTTCGTGGTTTTAATTTGTTCATCGTGTGTTACATCGTTCTCATTTTATAAATGTGTTATTCGGACGAGTGCGGTGATGTGTTGCCAATGATTTTGTCGAGTTCTCCTAGCAAGCTTTTGTCCTACTCTGTGTGTAAGTAGAAACTATGTTTGTTTACTATTTATAAGTGTGTAGACCTCTACTCTGACTGAAGCCTGTGTTTTATTCTTATTAGCTTGTTCCTGAAGAAGTCTTTAATAAAGACGAAAATTTGAACGCAGACTAAAGGAGTTTCCTTTTTATCGCCCAACTGACCATATTTCCCACAATATCACATACGTATATATATATATATATATATATATATATATATATATATAATGGATGTTAATTCTTGCAGAAACCTGCATACATTGATATGAAAATTTGAAATAGTTAATACAAGATGGCGGTAATTTTTAAGTTAAAAAACTACACCCACGCCTGGGATTCGAACCCAGATGTACGGATTGCCGGTCCGACGTATAAACTATTTCATTAAGATATATATTTATAGGGTTTTTCATTAAGAACGACGCATTTTGTTTATTCAATTAAAAGACTTGTGGGTTAGTTATGGAAATGATTTTTATTTCAAATGAAAGTACAATCGATGCCATTATTTATGGAATACGACGTCGTTAAAATGTCCTCCGTGGAAGCGCTGGCACGAATTAATACGCTAGACCCAATTTTCCATGACTCGAGAACACAAACCGAATTTCGCGTTCGATGTTGGCCTGAAGCTGTTCTAACGGTTCTGGCTTATTGGCATAGACCAGTAATTTAATGGAACCCCAACGAAAAAAACCTAAAGGGTTGAAATCACACGAACGAGGCGGGCATTCGCGACGACCGTTGCGTGAGATCAGTTGCATATATATATATATATACATACATATATATATATATATGTATATATATATATATATGTATATATATATTTATATATATATATATATATATATATATATATATATATATAATTATGGACATGGATGTTAAATTACGGCAATCTTTTTTTTTTCGTAAATTACCGTTCAAATTAAAATTAATAATTTCAAATATTAAATTACCACGTACTAAAAAATTAAAAATCGCGAATTGCGTTGGCTTCAGTTATCGGGTAATTTAAAATTCAAAACGATAAATGAAACCCACGTTAATGCCGATCACTGTAATTTATGATTGCTCTCTATGTTAACAAAAATGTTTGGTAAATAAGTAGTTATTTTAGATAACTAACTATATCAAGGAATGTTAATTTCGGTAATTAATTTTTTTTTTTTTAAATAACTGCTAAAACTAAAATTATTGATTTCAACTAACTTAGCACGTAATTAAAAATGGTAAATTATATTTTCTTATATTAGCGGTAAATTCAATATCCAAAGTGATAACTACCGATGACTGAAAGTTATGATACCTACTTATGCACAACCTAAAAATGTATTATTTTGTAGACAATCACCAATATGTGATACTTTGCCTAATTTAACAGTAGCAATTCGTTATTAAAATAAAAACAGACTACAATAAAAATACTATTTATATCAGCAATTTATAAAATGACTCGAGAACACAAATCGGCCGAATTTCGCGTTCGATGTTGGCCTGAAGCTGTTCTAACGGTTCTGGCTTATTGGCATAGACCAGTAATTTAATGGAACCCCAACGAAAAAAACCTAAAGGGTTGAAATCACACGAACGAGGCGGGCATTCGCGACGACCGTTGCGTGAGATCACTTGCTCGCCGAACTTGGTCTGCAATAATTCGATTGTGTCGTACGCTGTATGGCATGCTGGGCCATCCTGATCGTCCAAGTTCGAGCTGGTCCCAAAAATACTCCGATATCATGGCCCTGTAGCGATCGCCGTCGAAAGTTGTTGCCGCGCCTTTTTCATAAAAAAAAAAGAAAAATCGGCCGATGACGCCGCGCCGCCTGCATGAAAACCGCACCGTGTATCTCTCCAGTATTAAATGGCATAGATTGACGTTGCAAACTGTGAAAGAATTGCGAAACTACCTGCACTCCTATTCGAGAAATGTTAAAAACAAAATGCGTCGATCTAAATGAAAAACCCTATATATATATATATATATATATATATATATATATATATATATATATATATATATATATATATATATATGTATATATATATAATTATGGACATGGATGTTAAATTACGGCAATCTTTTTTTTTTCGTAAATTACCGTTCAAATTAAAATTAATAATTTCAAATATTAAATTACCACGTACTAGAAAATTAAAAATCGCGAATTGCGTTGGCTTCAGTTATCGGGTAATTTAAAATTCAAAACGATAAATGAAACCCACGTTAATGCCGATCACTGTAATTTATGATTGCTCTCTATGTTAACAAAAATGTTTGGTAAATAAGTAGTTATTTTAGATAACTAACTATATCTAGGAATGTTAATTTCGGTAATTAATTTTTTTTTGTAAATAACTGCTAAAACTAAAATTATTGATTTCAACTAACTTAGCACGTAATTAAAAATGGTAAATTATATTTTCTTATATTAGCGGTAAATTCAATATCCAAAGTGATAACTACAGATGACTGAAAGTTATGATACCTACTTATGCACAACCTAAAAATGTATTATTTTGTAGACAATCACCAATATGTGATACTTTGCCTGATTTAACAGTAGCAATTCGTTATTAAAATAAAAACAGACTACAATAAAAATACTATTTATATCAGCAATTTATAAAAAGACAGTCTAACAGCATAATTATAGTATAAAGTTTTTCATCTAACCCACAAACACCGTGGTTTTCGGGCCTACTCGGGCTTTCGGGCCTAGTCGGGCTTTCGGGCCGAGTCGGGATTGCGGGCCGAGTCGGGCTTTCTTGCCTAGTCGGGCTTTCGGGCCGTGTCGGGCTTTCGGGCCAAGTCGGGCGCCCGACCAGGCTCGGCCCGACTTTGGTGCAGCAGCATGTTTAAAACTGTTCTACTCCAAAATTGTTTAATTAATATTTGTAAAAGACGTTATAGTATATTAAATTACAATAGCTGTAACTAGCATATTACGTAAGAGTGGAAAGTTAACATACGAGCCTGAAAACGGCGAGTTTTCTAATTTTAATGAGCACGTAATATACGTTACAGCTCAAGTATTGTACATAATTTTACCTACGACCGACCATTTCAATAAATTGTATCAAATATGACCAATATATAAAGGTAAGGATATTTGACTGTTAACCGGTGTATCCGCGCGTTATCTATTGCAACTACGGAGAACTTTGTCTGAAGTGTCGACCGAAAAATCCAATATAAATTCAACATGTAATATATATTACAGCTCGAGTTTTGCACTTACCTACGACCGAAATTTGCAATAAGTATAAATTGTATCAAAAATGACAAATAAATAATTAATCAAAATACTCGCGCGACATTTATTGTAGCTACGGAGAACTGACATTATGTAGTGCATTAAAAACCCAAAAGCACAACCAAAAGCACATATTTGTTATAAGCGATATACGAGTGAAGCAGTCCGTGACGTAAGGGACATTTATACATACGGTCGTAGGTAAAATTGTTTATCCAACGCTCTGGCAAACTAGATTGCTGATTAAACCCCGTTTGAGTTCTTACTGTAGAGACATATGATGAAGAAATTTATGGGGGTGTGACAATTACAATAAACATGAAGAATAAGGGAGCGTTTCCAAACAATTTCCTGTAGAAATGATGGAAATAGTACAAAAAACGATAACGAAATAAACTTTTTCTTGAAGTACCAAGCAGTATTTATTTATTTTAAATAAATATAGCAAAGGAATTAATCACTGATAAAGCAAATAATATCCAGTATTCAATGAAGTAAATATTTTTTGTTTAAGCAAATATATTTTGATCAAAAGTACAAAAATTTAAAGGAATATGTAATAGTGTTTCTATGTTAAAATAGAGTAAAGTATCTTTCTACCCAACTGAAGAAAATAAAACCAAATTAAAAAAATTTAACAGGGTATCTTCTTTTAAGTATTTTATTGTGCTTCAAAAATACAAAGTAGTTACTTGACAGTTTATCAAAAATTTATATATTTTAAACATATGTGTTTTATCCACGGAAACCATATACCATAGCTGACTAACAAATCTTTTAATTGAACTCCAACACAAGAACGCTAGTATTTGGTTTTAATCACCCCCCCCCCACCACGGTTGTCCCGCTCTTCTATTATAAAATTCTGGTCACCTTAGGCATAAGCCTTAGCAGGGATCCTAATATCATCTAAGTAGTACAGTACAGAGAAAACAGGAAGACGTTACTTACGAGTTAACCCAGGCGATAACGGGACACATGTCTTAGGGTACACCAATTGTTTTAAGGATACCTTAAACTTAAAAGTTTCTTATTGTTACGTTAGATTCTGATGAAATTAATTAGCAAATATCATCATTTGACAGGTAACACTGACACTTTTAGTGTTTATCAATTTGAACTAGAGACGTAAAGTTTAGAGTTTTTAGAGTTTAGCCCGGAACACATACAATGACGTAATAAACATGTTTTGTCAAATAACGTATGATTTAACTTAACGCATTCCTGCGAGAAATTGATAAAGAAGAAACGTCCGGCTCTGTTCAGCACAAGAAAGTCGTCACCAAACCGACTCTATTGGTAGTGGCAGTTAGAGTGTTTTTACCAAAAACAATCGTATGCGTTATAAGTTTGATCGGCCGCGGCGAACAATTGCTGCGTTAAGTTGGTTTGTTTTGCTCGAGGGAAATCACTTTGCCATCATAATTTTCGTAAATCCGCATCACATTTCTGGATTACATTGGGTACGTACCAATGTGTCTTTCGGTTTCTATTCACCGGAACAGACTTTAGACGATTTCTTCAATGCAATTTTGTTAGTACTTAGAACGTGGAAATAGACTAACCTACACGTATTTGACCAAAATTGCTTCTCTGTCGTTGGCGGATATGCTCCTTCAAGGTTAGCCGTTATCTCAGCAACACCCTGTATATCGATCGCACAACAACTAATAAAAAAAAGTAGTTGTTAGCTATGGATATCGACCATCGGACTAATAGTTCGGGGGAAAAGTAAGAAGCAATATATCAGCTAACTTTGATATATGTCCTACAAGGTTTGTCTTTTTGAAACTCTGTTCCGATTTAACGTCAACTGCAATTTCTTAATCTTGATTACTTTCTTTCGAATATTCCAAACCAAATAACCAAAATCGGTAAAGTTGAAAAGTTATTGAACATCAAGATTTTTCCAAGTGATACTGTTGTGCGCAGATAATTTTATATCTCATACTATATGCTTCATACTTATAAATTACGGCATGCCTCAACAAAAGACAATCTCATAACCTTAAAAAATGCTTAATATTTACCTCCACCTGGCGTTGCAAACCTTAGGATTGAACTAGGTTTAGACCAACCAAATAGATTTCTTGACGATATTTGTACTTCATAGGCTGTTTGTTCTTTTAATCCGCGAATAGTGTATTTCTTGGAATATACTGGGCCTGTATTTGATTTATCAGAGGGTATAGTTAAAATCGTCCACTGTGGTTTATTTATAGTATTAGTAGATTTGTATGGCCTGAATAGTAAATTGTATTCTATAATTGGAGAGTAGCTATCCACCTCCCAAATAAAGGTATATGAATCGTCACCACTATCATTTTTATCATCTGTTATTTTGAAAACGCCTGGATTTGGAATACCTACGATTTTGATACTTTGTTATTTCCAGAATTTACTTTTAGTGGGATAATTACCTGATACTTGAAATTCAAGCGTTGAGATACCAACGTCATTGGCCGCCTTACATGTATATAGTCCGAAATCACTTCTATATATCTTCTTGATCAGCAACAAATGTTTATCTGCTTCATGCAAAGACAAAACTCTCCCGTCCGTCTTGATTGGTTTCTCACCCTTATACCAAGTAACATAGGCATGTGGGTCAGCAGACATTTTACACTCTAATTGTATTCGAAGACCTGGTGCTGTATGGAACCAAGACTTAATTGTGTAAATCTCTGGTGGATCTGGGAACAAAGCTTTAGATTACATCTAGTTAATTACATCTAGTTATGTAAACAGTATACAAAGCGACCTACATAAAATTCGCAATTGAATTTGTTTTTGCTCTGGTTCCCCTACCCCATTTGTGGCTATACATTCGTAGGTACCAGCCAAATGTCTACTGGTAGCATTAAAATGTAGTACATTTCGATTGCGGATCAATTGTAATTGTTCTCCCTATGAATTAGAATGAAAATTACGCCATATAATGTTAATGGTTCAATGTATTATGTTACATTATGTTTCCAGGTGATAATTGGTTTTGGAACACCATCAGCTATACACTCCATTCGCACTTCTTCGTCTAATTTTACTTGTAAGAATCCTGTACGTGGATCTGTTTTAATGGATGGCTGGTCTGCAAATGTTTTGTTTTTAATAGGTCATTATCGAAATGCGAACTTACGAAGTACTTCTATGGCATGAACTTGTCTAATTGGGGACCACGGTTCGTCTCTAATAACTTCACATACGTACTCTCCAGTGTCATCGGGGCGAATCTCCACAACTTCTAACGATCCGTTACCCCACAATGTATATCTCTCTGGTGGTAAAAATCCTGGTGGACCACTATCTGCCCACAGCTTTCTATCTTTGTACCATTTAATTCTTATTGGACTGACGTCGTCTGCTACAAAAATTAAAAAAAATATATATTTGTTGACGCTTGTGAAGGAAATCAAGAATGATAATGAACTTAGTATGAAATCTGATGGTGTGGTATTTTGCATAAACAACGTTATGTTGGTGTGTTCGTTGAGTGTATTGTTGATCATGGTCCAGACAAAAAAGTCTACGGGTTGTTGTATGTTTCAGCGCGCTATAGTCCATCTCTGGCGGTTTTTAGCAACAAAGATCCGTACATCGGGTCGTAGACTTTAGGTAACAAGTGTTGTCTGAAGATCTTCGACTGCCTCCTTAAGGTGGCTTTTAAATCAGAAATGCAGTTATATTTTTCCATTGCATGTTACATATGCATGTTTAAGTTTGTACATTAAAAATATACGTGAGAGTGAACTTTGTACCTTTGCTAATAACAAAAGAAAATACCTGACTCAATTCGGTCAAGTGAAGGTGACGAATATCGGTGTTTTTTTGTAGACCGCAAGCAGACTACGACATAGCCACCAATACTCTTAAAATCCGTCACCTAGACTCGACAGTATTGAGCCGGATATTTTTTGTATTATCGGCAACGGTTTCTAGTTCACTTTAACTTATTTGAATGGAAATACCTAATCATTTCGGTGTAGATCTGATTACAAAATTTTGAAGTATATTTGGTTCCCTACTCATTTCGAAGCCAACCTCAACCGGAACACACGTAAAAAGTGATGTTAGGTCAAAACTTACGAGTATACATATACTGTGGGTCAATTTCAACTTCCTACAGAATCTGAATAAAATGTTCAAAGTTCTTGACAAAACATGTAGTTTATAGGACAAATATGTAGTTTGTCCTATAAACCGCTGGATGGTTTTCGACAAGTATTTTGCAAGCAAATAGGTTGGGGGGCCTATTGCGCTGACGATTGGTCTCAAAGGTACGTTATCCTTGTGGATGTTCGGTGAACCGTTGATCATATGTGCCCTAGGAGCTTCAACAAAAAGGCGTCTTTGTTCCCGTTCGGGAATCGATGATGATTTAACCAATTCCAGCACTCGTCTTCCTATCTTATCTGTTGGATGCAAGAGTCAAAGGTGTCGCTTGCTTACCATACGTAAGGGGTAACATTTGACAGATTTATATATATATATATATATATATATATATATATATATATATATATATACAGGAGAAAGGTATTTGTCGGGCAATTCCATCATACGAAAATCGAAGATCGAAGAAGCAACCGTATACACGTGTTTCGGACTATTAGTCCTCATAATACCTTTCTCCTTTATATCTTACCGTCGATTAACCAGCTTTCCTTTATATATATATATATATATATATATATATATATATATATATATATACACTGAGCGGAATAAAAAACGCAACACCTAAAATGATGACCAGTTTCAAACTGCAGTAACTTTTGAACGTATTGCTCGATTTGAATGAGGTTTTTTTTATTTGAATGGTCCACTTTTTGCCAATATTTCTGTATGTGTGCTACCCATTTTTGCGCTCTTCCATTTCAGCAATTCCGGGCAATTCCGTCATACGAAGATCGAAGATCGATGATCGATTAACCAGCTTTCCGATATATATATATATATATATATATATATATATATATATATATATATATATATATAGGAAAGCTGGTTAATCGACGGTGAGATATAAAGGAGAGAGGTATTTGTCGGGCAATTCCGTCATATTAAGATCGAAGAAGCAACCGTAGACACGTGTTTCGGACTATTAGGCCTCATCAGTACGGTATACCAGTCACCTCCGGCGCGACGTCACTTCTTGTCTTCGAATCCTGAAGATGTTGGGACTGAAGCACCAAATTGGCGACATTGGTCACCCCCTGTTGGGAACCATTTGAGTGTTTTTCCATTGAGTGTCCATCTTGCTCCTTGGCTATACCGTACTGATGAGGACTAATAGTCCGAAACACGTGTCTGTCGATCTTCGTATGACGGAATTGCCCGACAAATACCTTTCTCCTTTATATATACAGGGTGAGTTATTAGTATCCCGGCGGTCGATAGTTAATAAATCGTTTGAGATAGAAAAAAATATTTTATACAAAAGTTGCTGGACTCGCCATTTTCTATAACGTAAAATTATTTTCATTTATACAGGCTGGTGCATTTAGGTGTGACGGAAAGTATGAACATTTTTTTAAATGGAACGTCCTGTATATTTTATTATATTATAAACACTACTAAATTTGTCTATCCAACCGTGTATGTTGCTAAGTCACACCGTTAATAGTTCCAGAGATATTCAACTGTTTTTCCAAAATATGCCCGTTGTAGGATCTTTTAAAAAAACTGTGTAAAAACGACATTTTTGCCGATTTTGCCTTTAAACTATGTGAGACAATAGTCAAAGCCAGTAGGTAGATGATAGTATCCAAAGATATTAGATACACTATACAGGATGTTCATTGAACTTAGTAAATTTTGATGTTTTTCAAATGCATTTTTCTCGAGTTTTTTAATGGAACACCCTATACAATATGTGTTGGCTGTAATAACCCTTTATTTCGCTCTAATTTACACCTAGTATGTCATACACCAAATGTTATTACTTTTTGTGATATTTGCAATTTTAAGAAAATGCAATGCGATTGTAAATTTTAATATTGCTGTGAATAAGGTATTTGGTAGTTTGATGTAAAGTCTTCAAGTGGCGATAGAAGTGATAATTTAGAAACAATTTAACCAGCTTGAGCCTCATACAAAGTATTACCGTTATCAACATATTAACAATTTTATATGAAATTTTATAAGTTGATTTTGCCGTCTACCGTATTGCAACCGAACACGCGATTTAAAAATTTTAATTACTGCTAAAGTAAACCCTAAACTGTATACTTTTAGGTTAACTATCGTGCAAATTTGTTGACTTCTGCGAGTTGAAGATCAAATTTTCTTTGATGTGATTTATGTACTTACACACAAAAGCCAAATATGCAACCAAAACAAACTGATAGGCATCTTTAGATTCAGATTTTCATTCATAGCAAAAATCTATTAAAAACACTTCCAAATAACCCACTTTCCATTCACATTATCAATATTACTCATACTATCATTCATATTATACTAATTTTGAATTGTCTCGCCAGAAAAATAACCTATTTTAAATCAGTTAACAATAGTAAGTAGATATTGTTGGTTGTTTTTTGTACTGAATACAAATTCGTTCTCAACCGTAGCTCATCAAGCAGGTTTTAGCGCTTCTGTTTGTTTTTGTGTCTGCGCGCACATACTATTACAATGAAACGTCTCCGCATAATTTTCACAAAGGTGGACAATTTTCACGATAGTCCCCCTAAAACTACACTGTTTTTGGCTTACTTCGGAGCCCAATTGAAGTTACTAGGTCTTCAGGTTCGCTCGCTGTACGTTTGTAAAAATTGCAAAACATACTTATAAAATTGTGTAATACCTTGATAACCGTAATACTTTTATATGAATAAATCTAGTTAAATAGATTCTAAATGGCTTCGTCTATAACGCTTTAAACATTTTACATCATGCTACCCAGCACACTGTATACAAAGCAATATTAAGATACTAAATAGCATACTACTCTTTAAATTCCAAATATCACAAAAACTAGTAAAAATAGATATACGATATAGTGAATATAAATTACAAAGAACTTAAGGGACATTTTAATTAGCAAATAATATACAGGGTGTTCCATTTAAAAATCTCAAGAAAAAGCCATTTAAAAATGTTTAAAAACTAGTGCATGCTACAATCACCCTGTATAGCGCATCAAATTTTTCATGACATCAGCATCTAGCTATGGGTTTAGTTATTATGTGACAAAATTTTTAGGACAATATCTGCAGAAATGTAGTATTAACGTCGTTTTTAAGAAAGGCCTGCAATTGCCAATTTTTTGACAAACAATTGAATATCTCAGGAACTATTTACTTTACTCAGGTACAACTTACACAGTTGGAAAGACAGCTTCCGTAGTATTCATAATATGGCATGATATACAGAGCGTTCCATTTAAAAAAATGTACTGACTTTCCGTCACGCCTAAATGCAACACCCTGTATAAATGAAAATAATTTTACGTTATAGAAACTAATGAGTCAAACAACTCTTGCATAAAACATTTTTTTCTTTCTCAAACGATTTGATGACTGTCGACCGCCGGGATACTAATAACTCACCCTATATATATATATATATATATAGGAGATTGTTTTAATAGGGTGAAAGTCGTGTTGCTAATAAAGGAGCTGTTATTTAGTAAGCCTTTATTTTAATTCTGATATTTCGCTAATAGTTTTTAGCATCTTCATGAGAACTAAACCGATTATAAACAACAGTTAGTATGAACTTATTCTAAAGGTGTTAAAATTACTTACAAAATGTGGCTGTTTCTTATAGATGTAATTAAGACAGTAATCGACATAAGGTGTTATTACGCTACAATTTGGTTAAGCGAAAACGGAAATTGTCCTGCACAATGCTTCACTGGGCCATTTTTAACCAAACTAACAAAATTACAAAATTAATCTCATCAATGCTCTAAAAAATAGAATTGTAAAAATAGTTCACCCTTCTCTTAAAGAAAAAAACTTTTTGAACGAAATACTTTTAAAGAATGGCTATCCCACTTACCTGTTGAAGAAGTTCCTGTTCACTGACAAACTAACTCCTCCTAACAGTGACTCCCGCGTGGAAGAGGAAAATGTAGGTGATAATAATAACACTTCTAAAAAGTACAGAAAGTTGCACAATGTTGAGAAACTCACACCCCCCTTGAAGCGTGTTCTGGGTGGGTCTGGCACTGTCGTGGCGGTGTCTAATACCATCACGGTTGGTAATTTGTTTACCAATCTGAAAGATAAGACACCTATCTTACAAAAGAGTGGTGTCATTTACGAAATTCCCTGTACGAACTGCCCATTGACCTATAGAGGCCGAACTAGCCAAAGATTGGGTCAACGTGTTACTCAACATAAGAGTGATGTGAAGAGGAAACCTCGGGCTTGTGGTTTATCGATTCATATCAACGAGTCGCGACATGAGGCGGACTACGGCGGTGTCAGGGTACTCAGGACGGAACGCAACGACCAGAAACGTCTTTTCATGGAAATGTGCCTAATTAATGATATAGAGGGTAATTGCATGAATACTAAAAAAGACAGAAAATTTAAACAACACGTACACTTACCTTCTAAAACATGGTCCGGAGTAGTTTATATTTAGGAACTAAAAATACCTGATTACCATTTGGAACTGCCCCATAGTTTAATTAATTAACCCTAACCCACCACTTTCCAAATCAAGTTTCAAACGATTTCATGACAAACTAGTCCCACTTGCCGTTTGAATTTTTCCCTAGTGTCCTTTAGTGATAGAGATCACACACGTTGGTACCTATTCATTCGTGTTGAACTGACCACATGCCAAAAAAAAACATGTAACTTTTAGTTTGGTTAAAAATGGCCCAGTGAAGCATTGTGCAGGACAATTTCCGTTTTCGCTTAACCAAATTGTAGCGTAATAACACCTTATGTCGATTACTGTCTTAATTACATCTATAAGCAACAGCCACATTTTGTAAGTAATTTTAACACCTTTAGAATAAGTTCAGACTAACTGTTGTTTATAATCGCTTTAGTTCTCATGAAGATGCTAAAAACTATTAGCGAAATATCAGAATTAAAATAAAGGCTTACTAAATAACAGCTCCTTTATTTGCAACACGACTTTCACCCTATTAAAACAATCTCCTAGTTAAAGAGGTCGAATATTTTCATACCAATTATATATATATATATAAAACTTTGAAATAGTTAATACAAGATGGCGGTAATATATATATATGTATTTATATATATATATATACATATATATATATACATATATATATATATACCGGGTGACCCACGCCATAGGTACTGGCGTTTATTTTTTTTGTTTATAAAGCTGGACGAATGAAATTTGGGATAGTGTTAATAGACAAAAAATGTCATTCTTTGGAATACTCTTGAGGTTAATATGACTTCCGGTTTTTCCGGAAATGACGTCATCATTGAAATTTTAAATGGCACCCTATATTTTTTGTGTGGTATTTCCAATCAGGATCTCATTCTGAACACAAAAACATATCGATCGTCAATTTTTATCACCAAGGCAACGCAAAAATAACTTTTTTGTGTATTAATCTAGGTGGCTATGAATTGGTGAAAAAATTCGAAAATTGTCAAATAAACACTAACTAAATCGATTTTGGCCAACATTGCATTACTGGCGCCCTCTAGCGTGATTTCAATGGTTTTTGGCCAGTGAGTCATTTTTTTCACGGGTACCCAATGGCCACACCCTGATTATTCGATAGATAACATCTTTCCGATTACAATGATACCAAACTCTTGATATGTTGTTGAAATTGGTAGCGTACAAATTTTGTTAGAAGCAAGGAAATCGAAAAAAATATTGACCTAATGATCAAAGTCAGCGTCACTCAATGGACTACTCGAAGGAATTACCCTGATTATTCGAGGAATACCATTTTTCCGACACAATGATACCAAATGCTAGGTATTTTGCTTATAATTGTAGCGTGAAAATGACCATTGAGTGACTTGTACGTATTGATCCTTAGGTCAATATTTTTTTTTCGATTTCCTTCTAACAACATTTGTACGCTACAATTTTAACAAAATATCAGGTGTTTGGTATCATTGTAATCGGAAAGATGTTTTCTATCGAATAATCAGGGTGTGGCCATTGGGTACCCGTGAAAAAACCGACTCACTGGCCAAAAACCAATTAAATCACGCTAGAGGGCGCCAGTAATGCAATGTCGGCCAAAATCGATTTAGTTAGTGTTTATTTGACAATTTTCGTCTTTTTTCACCAATTCATAGCCACCTAGATTAATACACAAAAAAGTTATTTTTGCGTTGCCTTGGTGATAAAAATTGACGATCGATATGTTTTTAAGTTCAGAATGACATACCGATTGAAAATATCACACAAAAAACATAGGGTGCCATTTAAAATTTCAATGATGACGTCATTTCCGGAAAAACCGGAAGTCATATTAACCTCAGGAGTATTCCAAAGAATGGCATATTTGTCTATTAACACTTTCCCAAATTTCATTCGTCCAGCTTTATAAACAAAAAAAAATAAACGGGAGTACCTATGGCGTGGGTCACCCGGTATATATATATATATATATATATATATATATATATATATATATATATATATATATATATATATATATATATATATAAATTGAAATAGTTAATACAAGATGGCGGTAATTTTTTAAGTTAAAAAACTACAGCCACGCCTGGGATTCGAACCCAGATGTACATCTGATGTAATCCGTACATCTGGGTTCGAATCCCAGGCGTGGCTGTAGTTTTTTAACTTAAAAAATTACCGCCATCTTGTATTAACTATTTAAAATTTTCATATCAATATATGCAGGTTTCTGCAAGAATTAACATCCATTATATATATATATATATATATATATATATATATATATATAATATATATATATATATATGTTATTATTAGAGATAGAAAGTAGGTTAAATGGAAAAGGTGTTACAAATGTTATGGCAAACTCTATATACCCTCACCACAGTATATGTGGGAGTATAAAGATTGAGAATAAAAGATTTTTCAAAATTGAAACCCAAAAGTGAATTTAGATAGAATTTATATAATGTACCCATATTCTTCGTCTTTAATATGATCCTTTATTTGTTTTGTTAAACTTGATAGTTTTAGAGATATTGGCGAACTCATGGGTCTAAAACATTTTTGACGCTTTTTTCCGTACAAATCTCTAATAGCCCTTTTACATCTGTGCAATTTTAACCTGCAATCTCAATCATGCGACAAATCGCATGCGATTTTTCGTTTTACACTATGCAATTTTTGTATATATAGGTTATATGAAAAAATCGCATGGGTTTAGAATCAGTTCTAAATCCGTGCGATTTTTACGTGCGATTCTAGTAACTTTCTAGGAACTTAAGCCAGCAAACATAAATGTAGTAGTGGTACCATTGCTGATAGACGCGTATCGTAGGCCCAAGCGAAACATAACCTATTCCGCTAATTGTTTTTCTTCGTGCTTAGTTTGAGACGAGTTTGTTAAGATGTCGAAGGAGAATCAAGAAGATAAGAAGGAAAATATTGATAAATTCGTATGGTCGAAATCAATTACTGAAGATCTAATCGAACTATTTCAGAACCAACCAGTACTCTACTGTTCTTTTCTGCCAGAGTACAAAAACAAAAATATAAAACTAGACGCGTTAAATGTAATACAACGAGACTTGGTGCGAAAAATGCCTTAGCTGCTGCACAAGTCCTCACAGTTGAAGCAATTAAGAACAAAATACATAATCTAAAGACGCAGTTTTTTAAGGAGTTGGGAGCAAATTAAAATTAGTGAAAAAACTGGTGCCGGCACGTCGGACAGATACACACCAATATTGTGGTATTATGAACATTTAAAATTTCTTCAGGAATCAGAGGCAACAATGGAGTCGGAGTCAAACTTACCAGAAGTCACGCTACAACCGGAATATATTATGGATAGCGAGGATAGCCAGCCGGAGCTCATATTTGATGGCACCGTTGAAGATTTCAATTCTTCGGAAATTTTGTCACTGACCCCCAGTAGCTCTAGAACGACTCCAACGGCAAAAAGAGCAAAACTTATCCCTAAACCCCAAGAGGTTGCAGAATTAATTAGCGATGCAACCAATGCACTAACAAAACGTGTGCAGTCACAAAATCAAGAAGATGATTTAACGTCATTTGCCAAAACCATCGAACACGAATTAAGAAAAATTGCAAACCTGAGCATTTTAAGATTGGTGAAGAGAAAGATTTTTAATATTGTTCTGGATGGCCAAGAGGAGCATATGGAGTAACCCTCTATTGTATTTTGTTTATTAGAATTTTTTCATTTTTGTATATTAACATTTTTAAATTTTTTTCTTAAAAATAAAATAATATTGTATTAGCAAGTGTATTTTTATTTCATATAATGAATAATTTATAATGATTTTAATATACTATAATAACTATACTATAAATAATAATGATAATAACAGAATTAATGTTAGTTTATGCCAAGTCATTTTGCCAAGGTACTGCTTCTTCAACACTTGAAAAATTCTAAAAGCTCCTGACGGTTGTCCAAGGCTGAACGAGCACTTCTGTTTCCAGCTACAAAATGCATATTTAATGACGTATCGCCTATCGATGTCACTTTCATCTCGTATGCCATACGTATTGGGACATTCTGTTCGTAGAAAATTATGCAAAACTATACAAGTCAAAGTTCATTATTTAGTAAATGTAGATTTCCCCGATCTTTTCGCTTAAGCCATGGTTTAGTCTACCAACGCCGTTCCGTTCTTTGTCTTAACAACAAACTCGCAGCTCCCATTATGATGCTAAAGAGAGCAACTTCTTCTAAATCGACGACGTTAGGCATTTTAACACATGTATATCAACACATGCTTCAACAATCGACACTAGCAAGGTTTCTTATACATATAAACGATAGTTTTGGTGCTAAGAAGGTTATATTTATGTATAAATAACAAAACAACGAGGTTATGCGTGTTGATGTGTGTAGCACTATTGCCAATCAAAGAAGTTACAGTTGTTAAAAAATAAAATCACTGATGCTGAAGCCATGCAATTTATTAAAGTTGCACAGATGTAAATGGTCGACAAACGGTGATAAAATTGCATGCGATTTTGAAAAATCGCATGGTTGAGATTGCAGGTAAAAATTGCATAGATGTAAAAGTGGCTTAAGTTACCCTATCCTAAGTTATCGAAAGACGTTACTCGTCAACCGCTTCGTTTGAACTGAATACTACTATGAATACTGTTCTATACGCAACTGTTATATTGGTTGCATAGCCTAATGTAAGTTTGATTATTATTTGTGTAAACCGTCAGAAATGCAGTACCATGGGCATGGCCTACTTCGACTACAATTATTTATAATGACACTTTATCATAAATATTCAAGGTACCGCCAAAATTTCAGAAACTGCTTTTGTTAGTTTCTAGAAACCCCATTTTTTACTTTCTTGTTTGATTTCCCAATATTAATCAGTAACACAAAAATACAACTAACACTAAGTTAATAAAGTTGCTTCTTTAACCGACTTTGTTGCTCCAACAATAACGAAGTTTCAGGGTGGTTAACGTTATACATCAATTGGCAACAAACTGGTATTTAGTCAATTTATTTCAATTGCGGTTACCTCATTGTGTTATTTTTCACTCTGATTATGTAAGACAAATGACGCCGTTTGTGCACCTACACATTCATTTAAAATGTGATATCTTTTCATTGAAGTTGAAGTTGTTTTGTAGGCGTCTCAGAATTAGCTCATTTGAAGAAAACATTCAATAATATTGGTCATTGTACTTTCAAATACCCGTCAAGTTTTAATTACTTCACACACATATTTATGAACGTGACTATACCGGGTGATTCAATTTCGGGGCTCACCATGGGGATCTCGCTTATTAGTGCAGATATAGCCTATGTTTCAATTTGGCAAAGTTTCGTATTTTTGTGCTGATCAATTATCTGAAAAGAAATGGCTATCATTTTTCATTTTAAAGATATCTGCAAAAAACTGAAATGTTAAAATATCGTTTTTAATTTTTTATTTAAAACCAAACGTAGCTCGACATTTGAAACAGAAGCATTCTACAGTGACTTTTTAACGAGGAATGCAGTGTTATTTTTTAATTTGAAATAACATCAAAGATGGCGACGACGTAACCATGGCCAACCTTTGTTTTTCTTATGGGCGCCATGTTGAATTTTGGCATTTTTCGATAGTCGTGTTTTTACTCATTTCCGCAATGTACATGTTGGTTATTTTTTAAAACAATGGTTTAATAATAAAAAACTTTGTTCTTTTTCTCGTTGTTTGTCGTGCTTATCAGGTACCCTACTGGTGCTTGGTTACAGACCACCGACGCAGGACTGACCAGAGTGCTTTGGATTAAAAACATTCAGATTGTAAAAGAAGCAAGTTTATACAACAAAAAGCTTATTGTTTAAGTAAATGTGCAAATTGGAAGACATTTTTTTTAAGGCATAAAACCGAACCAGCTTTTCTAGATGTTGTTATGCTCTTCTAACTGTTCTTCCCGGAATAGCATTGACCGCATTTGTTATTCGATCCCGCAGATCCTCGATATTTCTGCGAGTATCGTGATAAATTTCGTCGTTCACTGTTCCCCATAGAAAATAGTCCAGAGGCCTTAAATCAGGGAATCTAGCAGGACATTCCACCACTCAACCATTACCAATCCAGCGAGTTGGAAATTGTTCATTCAAATAATTTCGTACAACTGCAAATTTTGACTTGTGACGGGTTTGTACGGTTTAAATTTCTTTGTTCGTAGTGCTCTCCAAACCCGTGTTTGCGGCAATTACAAATTAGAGGCTACTTCCCCCGTAGAAATCCGAGGATCATCATTTATCTAAAAACCAGTAGTTGAAGCATTGCAAATTATGGTAATCTAACGTTTACCATGTCCAAAATATCTCTTTGATCATTTTCAACATTTCCATGAGGATTATAAGAATTGCGGGGTTTACTAAACCATCCATGGTTCGCTAAATTTCTGTCCAATGTTAGGAATATTGTACGATTGGGCATTTCTATGAGAACAATAATAAACCCTTATTATATCTCGCTTTTCGTTATTGGTAAACGGCATTTTACATCCACAATCAACCACAATTATTTGGTTTATTTGGTTAAATGGCACACCCAACGCTGAGCGCGCCGCTTGATCCAAGTGCATTTTGTTGACGTTCCTTGGCAACGAGTCCGGCGGTCTGTAACCAAGCTCCAGTTAGGTACCTTAAGGTTTTTTCATTATTACACCATTATTTTAAAAAATAATGCTAACATGTTATACATTGCTGAAATGAGAAAAGACACGACTATCGGAAAATGCCAAAATTCAGCATGGCGCCCAGAAGAGCAACACAAGTTGGCCATGGTTACGTCGCCATCTTTGATGTTATTTCAAATTAAAAAATGACACTGCATTCCTTGTTAAAAAGTAGCTGTAGATTGTTTTTGTTTCAAATGTCTAGGTACATTTGATTTGAATAAAAAATTAAAAACAATACCTTAACATTTCAGTTTTTTTGCGGATATCTTCAAAATGAAAAATGATAGCTTAAATTTCTTCTCAGATAATTGACCAACACAGAAATACGAAACTTTGCCAAATTTTAACATAGGCTCATCTCCTCTAATAAGCGAGATCCCCATGGTGAGCCTCGAAATTGAATCACCCAGTATAGACTTAGGTTTATGGTCTGTATATATGCGTACATCAACCTAGCACAATCATTGATATGAAACATTTCTAAGAAATATCTCTAAAACTTCTGCTCTCTATTTAATACTTCCGCATGTAAATTTTTTTTAAATGTCTCAGAGTTTACATGACTAGCGCAATATCGTTCGTTGCGTTTTCGGCACTCGTAACATAAACTACTATTTTGGGCTGTTACACTCGAAAACAGCTGATTTCGTCATAGGTTGGAGAACCGGTATGGAACTTGCGGCAAAGTATAAAATACAAATTTCAAGTAAACTAAGATCACCAATTTGATTGTTTGTTGATAAGGAATATCAACCCGTTGTTATATCTAATTCTAAAAGCGATAAATTTAGAAAATTGTAAATAAAGTATAGCGACGAGTGTAGTTTTATTTTAGTATGTTGCTCGCAGCAGTAATTAAAATCGTTCATATCTACGATGTAGGTTGGATCTTCGCATAATCCCTTATTAAAGTAAATGTGGTCTTTGAATAATATTTGAAAAGGAGATTTGATGTTTAGTTAAAAGGAATGATGACGATCACTTACCAGAGTCGCAAAACATCACCGAAAATGTCATGCTGGCATATTTTGGTGAACACAGCAAAACTAAGAAAGCCCCAATCCTTTGGCTATACTATAGCAGGCTACACGCATGTTTAAATATGTATAGAATCTTGATAGTTCGCAGTTTGAGTTTGAGTTTCGTTGTTTTGCTTATGGTCTTGTTTGTCAGGAATGGCTTGTTGAGTGCATGGTATGTTCTTGTTGCGCTGTTTATTCTGTCCATCACCTCTTCATCCATTCTCCCGTTTCCCTGAATTATGACACCCAAGTATTTGAAGGTTTCTACGTGTTCCAGCTTTCTTCCATATATTTCTATGTCCATCTTTCTCTCGCCATTTCCAATCATCATAACTTTCATCTTGTCAGTGTTTATTTTCATTTTTCGCTTACTCAGTTCTTCCTCCCATATTTCTAGACTTTTCTTCAGGTGTAATTCTCCCTCCGCGCATATCATAAGATCGTCCGCAAATGCGCATTCTCCTATTTGCACAGGTCTCAAATTTCTGTAGCCTACATTGACTTTGCGGACTTTCTGTTTTATCTGCTTTATCACATCATCCATGATTGTTACAAATAGAGTCGGACTGAGCACCCCCCTTGTTTTAATCCTTCCTCTACTGGAAAGGAATCTGACTGCGCATTATGCGTTCGGACGTAATTGTAATTGTTCTTGTATACGGATTCTATTGCTTTCCTCAAATTTGCACTAACACCTCTTGTTTCCAGGCTTTCCCATATCATTCTCCTCGGTATATTGTCGAACGCCTTTTCTAAGTCTAAAAACGCCAAGCAGACTTCTCTTTTGTTGTTAACCTTTTCAATGAGTTGCTTGATTGAGAATATGTGATCTTGAGTATTTCGGCCTCTTCTAAATCCACTTTGTGCCTCGTCCAGTGTTGGCTCAATTTCTTCGCTAAGTCTTTTTTCCAATATTCCTTCATATATTTTGGCCACTACGCTGAGCAGGGTTATGCCTCTATAATTACTGCAAATTCTCGAATCACCCTTTTTGTGTATTGGCATGATTATTCCTATTTTCCAATCTTCTGGGATCTCCGCAGTAGTCCATGCCATATTCACAATCCTTGTCAGTGTTTGTATGCCTCTCTGTCCTAAGTTTTTTACCATCTCCGGTGCAATTTGGTCGTGTCCTGCTGCCTTGCCATTCTTCGTCTTCCTTATCATCTTTCTCACCTCGTCTTCACCTATGTCTCCGTGTTCTTGCGTTTGCACTGTTTGTTCACCCTTTTGTTGCTCCACCGACGCCGCTTCTATTTTCGGATTAAGCAACTCGTAGAAATATTCGCCCCACCTGTTCATTATGTATCCCTCCTCGGTTAATATTTTGTTCTCGTTGCTCTTTATTTGGTGTATCACATTTTTACTGTCTTTTCTCAGGTTCTTTAAGGCCTTGTAAAATAGTTTCTGATTTGTTTTGCTGTCCTCTTCCATTTTTTTTACCGAACTCCTCCCAGGATGCTTTCTTAGCTTGCACGATCATTTCTTTTACCATCGCTCTCTGCTCCTTATATTTAGTGGATTTTTCGTGTGATCTGTCTGTAAGGTATTGTTTCCATTTTAGCTTTTTCAGTTTAACCTGTTCTTCTATCTGTTTGTTCCACCATCTACTCTGTTTTCTATTTTTGTTTATTCTAATCGTTCCACATGTTGCCTTGGCTGTGCTTATTATTATTTCCTTGAAACCTTTCCAAATATCTTCTAAGCTCTCATCAAGCCAGCCCTCGTGCATCCCGGTTATTTTCCCCTCTACTTCATCTCTGTACCTCGTTGCTGTGACATTTCCGGCATGTTTGTAAGTCTTTATAGCTTCTTTTGTTTTTATCGTCCCTTTGGGTATCTTTGTAGGCCGTTTGTGTGTTCTCATCTTTATTTTTGCCAGTACTAAGTAGTGGTCACTGTAAATCTCATAGCTCCTTTTTACACTCACATCCAGCAAGTCCGCTCTGTTTGTTTCATGTATCAGTATGTAGTCTATAAGAGATTTTTCATTCCTACTCTTGGCCTCTCTCGTATACTTGTGAATGTCTTTGTGCTGATAGAAAGTATTTGCCACTATCAGGTTATTTTCAAGTCAATCAGTCTTTGCCCGTTATTATTTTTGACCTCTTCGCCGAATCGACCTACCACTTTATTTGTTTCATTTATTCTCTTGCCCACTCTAGCATTTAGGTCACCTAGAATTATTATTCTTCCCGTAACACTTTCTGTGGTTTCAGTTAGTTTTTCCCAGAACTGGATTTTGACTTCTGATCTCATATCTTCATTTGGTCCGTATGCAATCACTATATTTGCTTTTCTATCCTTCTCCCACTGCAGCTCTATCATCATAATCCTTTCCGATACCCATTCCCATTTGTTTAGATATTTTATATTTTCCTTTTTGATTATGCATCCAACTCCCTCCTTTGCCCTACTTTCTTGTTTTACACCACTGTATATCATCAGATGTCCTTCCTCCGTTTCCATTTCACCCCTTCCCTTTCTCTTTGTATCACACAGCCCCAATATGTCTAGTCCTGCATTTTCAAACTCTTTAATCAATTCTCGTTCCTTTCCTTGTAGCCCTCTAATATTCCACACCGCCATCCTCAAGATTTCCACATCGTTGTCCTTTTTCATTGCCATCGTCATATCCCCCGCCCTTGTTCCCGTTCTTCTGTCCTCGTTTAGTCGTTTTTTGGCGTAGTGACAGTGAAGTTCTTCTCAACTACCCCTCCATCTTTGTCACTCCACAGAAACATTTTGTCCTCGATAGTTATCTTTTTATACCCGACTCTAACTCGTTTCCCGAGTGCTTTGTGTTCCCTGGCTATGCTTCTGATTTGGCTCTGCCCTTTCCTTTCTTCCAATGTTAGGTCATTCTCAATATATATGTTCGCGTCTCTAAGTTTGTTTTTGTTTCCCATTATTTCCTGCTTCTTAATAAATGATTCTACCTCTGCCAAGACTACCTCCGGTCCTCCATCTTTGCTTATTTTATATGCTCTTACTATCTTTGTTTCTATCTGCATCTTGTTCTGTAGCAGCTCTTCTATTATGTTCTTCTCCCTTCCGTTCTGCACTGTTACTCCCTTCACAACAATGTTATTCTTTCTCTTGTTTTTCTCATCCCTCTCCGCGTTGTCCTCCAGGGCTCGTATTCTATTCTCAAGTTGATCTCTTTCTTTCTCCCACTTCCCCTCCTTCTTACTAATATCCGCTTTTAAATCCCTTATTTCAGTTTTTAGCTCCTGTGTATTAGTTGCCATCGCCTGCATCATCTTTTCCACCATCTTTTCCATCCTCTCTACAAACATTTCCATGTTGTTCTGGCTTTGGCGGCTAATTGCCACGGGTGTAGTAGTGTCGGTATCTCGCTATACCCCTTCCCCGAGCAGCTTTCTCTGTTCAGGCGATCTGAGTACCTTCTTACTTTTATGGAATAGTTGGAATTCCTCCTCTGTATCTCTTGGTCTCTTCCTTTCCGTCATCTACGCCGTCCCTAGGTCGGCACTTTATTTGGGTCGCTCCTCTAATTAAATGTCTCCAAAACACGTTGGTTGTCGTCCGAGTCGAGCGTCAGCAGCACGGTTGATGCAGGAACCTACTTAGTTCAGTCACCTGCCCGTACTACCGCTAGCAATCCTCGGATCCCGACCCACAGAGGGCGCACTCAATACGTTTTCGGTTTGCGGCGTATCTAGCCTTTTTATGCTTTTTAACCTCAAATTCTTAATCACAAATTACGTCCTCTTTTGCTCAGCTCTCCACTCAAATTTATTCTCCCAGACCCTTTACTGACTTTTCGAATTCAGTTGCTCCACAATACACTGGCCAATACATTTTTCTCTCACTTTATTCACCAATTTTAACAAACTCCGCGTGGCGGGCCGTATTTACGGTTACACGTCAGCGCGCTATTTCTATAAAAACGATGTGTCGTCGTAGGGTCCACAGGCTATCGGCTATTACAGACCTTTCCCACACATCGCTCTAAGTGGGGCCATTTTGTTTATAAACATACGGCGCCAAGGAACGATAGGGTCTAACGACAGGTCCAAAGGAGGCTGACGCGAGACAGGGGGACACACACGGGCATTAGGCGTTCACGCGAGTACACCCTTTGTCTTAAGGCATTACATTACATAGTAATAACGTTATAACTGAGTTAATATCAATAAAGTAGAAGTTATAGAAGTGTGACTAGTGGTTTTATTCATAAGACAACAGATGTTACAATTTGTTAATTGTAACACCGAAAACAGTGTTACAATGTGTGAATTGTGAATGCAAAGTAAAAACAAATACATATTTACTCAAGCAGCACAAAAAACTTTGTATGTCACTCCTGCCGAAAACTGCATAGCGCAATTCGCTCACGCTCCGCCTTCGGCGTCGCGCCGCATTACCGCTCGTCGCGTTATTCCGTACTTTCAGCACTTCTGACATAAATAAGTATTGTTAGCTTTGTTAGCTGTAAATGGTTCTTTTAAAACCTATTCACTGTCATTCTGACATTAATCTTAAGTACGAAACATGCATCAACCGTCAAGTTGACAAATAAAAACTAGTCAGTATTACCGTTGATTGTCAATGAATATAGATAGTCAGCCATGGGTAGTTGGGGCCTTAACATCCAGAGGGCAGGGTTTTTTGCAAGATTCATTCACAAATTACAGCCTTTTCGACTTATATATTTATTAAATATTTATGCTCGACCTCAGCTAGTTCGCACCAAAATGCACGCACCAAGTGCGTGCATAGAACTGTATAAGTCGAAAACGCTATAATTTGTGAATGAATCTTGCAAAAAACCCTGCCCTCTGGATGTTAAGGCCCCAACTAACCCATGGCTGACTATCTATATTCATTGACAATCAACGGTATTACATTATGTAAAAATTAGCTGTACGACTTTTTTGGCGCGCATAGTACATGGCACTGAAAGACAACAAAAATCAGCCTCAACGGCCATGTTGTTACGTAGCTCTTATTTGGGAATGGTCAAGGCCAGGGTAGATATAAAATAAAACTCACAATGAGGTCTTACAACTGTATATTGTTGACAAGACAATCGAAGAAGACAGCTAAGAAAGAAGGCAGGCCACTGCCTTCTAGTACAGGTGTCAGATGTCTAGCTCGTGAACACAGACCAAAATACAATTATCCTCGATACTACGCTATGTGGCTAGTCATATCAATTGTCCAAATACGTCACTACCATTAATTAGGTTACCAATATTCGAGGTTGTTCACTTGATTGTGGTGCAAAATCGGCGTCTGGAACCCATACTTTCTTGTTCTGCAAGAATTAAGCAATTCAGGTAGGGTTGGAAATTTGGGTAGTGTTGGGTGCCATAGTAGGGCTGAACTGGACCGCACCTAGTATCGGGCCCAATGTAGGGCCGGGCCTTGTCGGGCCCAAAGTCGGACCGGGTGCCCATCTCGCCCCGAAAGCCGGACTAGGCCAGAAAGCCTGACTTGGCCCGTAAGCCCGACTCGGCCCGCAATCCCGACTCGGCCCGAAAGCGCGACTCGGCCCGGAAGCCCGACAAGGTCCGTAAGCCCAATTCGGAGCGAAAACTCCACCGGGCCCAAACTCTCGGGAACATGGCTTCATAGTTATATACATGGGCCAACTCATATACTTATATATAATTATGAACAGGGATGTTAAATTACGGTAATCAATTTTATTCGTAGATAACCGTTCACATCAAAATTATTAATTTCAAATACTAAATTACCACGTCCTAAAAAATTAAAAATGGCGAATTACGTTGGCTTAAGTTACCGGGTAATTGAAAATTCAAAATGGTAAATTCAAGCCACGTAAGCCACGTTAATGCCGATCGCTGTAAGTTATGATTCGTACTTCTGTTAATAAAAATTTTTGGTAAATAAAAGTCATTATTTTGTAGATAAATAGCTATATCTAGGAATGTTAATTTTTGGTAATTAATTTATTTTTCTGGTAAATAACTGCTGAAACTTAAATTATTAAATTTCAAATATTAAATTACCACGTAATTAATAATTCTAAATGGTAAATTATATGTTTTTATATTAGCGGGTAATTCAAAATGATAACTACCGATGACAGTAAGTTATGATAGCTACTTGTCAATATAAATGTAGGCTGCAATCTTAAAATTCATTATTTTGTAGATAACCACTGCTGCTTTTCCTGATTTAACAGTAGTAATTCATTATTAAAATGAAAATAGACTACAATAAAAATACTATTTATACCAGCCATTTATAAAAGGACAGTCTAACCGCATAATTATAGTATAAAAACTTTCATCTGACCGCCAAAACAACAACGCTAGGTTTCACAAACAATCATCATTTAATATCAATCTCAATATCCTTTAAACATTTCTTTAAATTGTGAATTCGATAGTATGCGATAGTAGGCTTCTGATTTAATATTCCCGTCATTGGCTACGCTGAATCGATCTACCCTTTTCCACCCTCTATTCATTCTATACAAAATGATTAGCAAGATTATTTACCCATATAATATCATTCGGCAGGTGAATAGAGTGGAAACTGTGGGAAGGGGCTTTGATAACGAAAACGAATATAAAAATATACCAGCGAAAAAAATTCATTACCATAATTTAAGATCCCTGTTCATAATTATACAGGGTCCTGCAACTCAGCTCCCGTCTTCTATAGCTCAGTTACTAATTACGCTTAGATTTTGACATTTTGCAGGCTTACCCTGTACTTCAAGGTACATTTCAAGAAATTATTTTTGATTATACAGGGTGTCCCAAAAATGTGCAACGCCATGGTAATATAATCTTTTTGCAATCTATAATATTTTTTAATTGCAATCTATATATTTTTTTACACATTTGGAAGCCTTCTATGGTTGAGTGACTGCAGCGCAAAAAAATAAAAACAAAAAAAATTGATTTTGCATCGTTTGCTTTAAAAATCAATAAAAACCACAAATTGCACCTCGTTAATAAAACTTTGCGACGTGCTGATTAAGTTAGATCTAGTAGTCTCGTTAACCAAGTGTCATTGATCGAAATTATACAGGGTGACCAAAATCTAGTGTCAAACTAGTCAAACTTCAAAGCGTGTTATTGTTCTTATTTTAAATTGGACCCCATGCATTTTTTTAGGTGAAACGATGCAGAATTAAAAAATAAACATTGTTTCTAAATGCAACCCCATCACAATTCCCAATATTTTAAAAGTTATTTGCCAAAAACTCATTTTTGAACGTTTCCAACGGCAATTTTATGGTGTCAACAGTGTAGAATATCCGAACGCAACTAACGTATTACTAATTACTTAAGCTGTCAGATTCCAGTATTGTTTTCCATCATGCAGTACAACCAAGAAGAGCTTTTGGATATGATTTTCATACTAGGCGAATGTGAAAAGAACTGTTTTTTGGCAAGTTGTGTTTACGCACAGCGTTACCCGGAACGAAGACATCCAGATAAAAGGAGCCTCTAAAATTTATTAGAAAGATTTTTACAAACTGGAAATGTAAAATACACAAAACCAATTAGAAATAGGCCAGCCCGAAGTGAAGAAAATGAAATGGCTGTGTTACAATCAGTGATTGAAAATCCTAACGTTAGTCAACGAGCAGTCGGGGATGCCGTGGGTGTAAGTGAAAGAACCGTTCAACGTATTTTAAAGGACAGCACTTTCCATGCTTATCATATCCAGTACCATCAAGAACTCGTTGAAAGAGATTTTTAGCAACGTTCCGAATTTTGCAATTGGGCCCAAGCAAAAATTAGACTAAATTTTGACTTTTTTGATAAGGTTTTGTTTACGGATGAAGCCACCTTTCATAAAAATGGGTTTGTGAATCGCCATAACTTCCATTATTACCCGGATCAGAATCCAAGGATTTTTCGTCAGATTGATCGCCAACATAGGTGGTGAATTAACGTTTGGGGAGGCATTATTGGCGAACATATTATTGGTCCTTACTTATTCAACGGAAATTTGGGTGGTGCTGTGTACCTGGACTTTTTACAAAATCAATTGCCAAATTTACTGCAAAATTTACCATTAGCGGTAAGGGCGGAAATGTGGCTGCAACATGATGAAGCTCCAGCTCCAGCTCCATTACTCGTTACATGTCAGGGACCAGCTCCCCAAATCGGTGGATTGGAAGAGGAGGGCCAGTTGCTTGGCCTCCTCGATCACCGGACTTAACGAAACTGGATTTCTTCCTGTGGGGCTACGTTAAGGACATCGTTTATGCTGAACCTCCAACAACACCAGAAAACATGCAAGAAAGAATTCGGGGCGCATTTCAAACTATTACGCCTGACCTATTAAGAGCAGTGGCGAGGTCATTTCATACTCGTCTTCGTTTGTGCCTCGAAGAGCACGTAAGACATTTCGAACAACTAATTAATTAAGTACACTCAAATCTAAAATACTTCTCTGCGTTATATTTTATGAAATAAATTATTTTTCAACTCCACGTACGATATTTATTACCCAAAATTGCCGTTGGAAACGTTCAAAAATGAGTTTTTGGCGAATAACTTTTAAAATATTGGGAATTATGATGGGGTTGTATTTAGAAACAATATTTATTTTTTAATTCTGCATCGTTTCACCTAAAAAAATCTGATGTGGCCAGGCACATGACTTTATCATACTATATATAAAATTAATAGTTTAGCTGCATGAGATTCTATTTGATTGAGATCGGCTATGTTTGCATTAAAATAACACTAGTAAAACTAGGCAGATATGTCGATTAAAGCTGCGTTCGGATATTGTACTTCGTTGACACTGGGTACAACGTCCAAATGACGTGTTATTGGCTGTAAAAAGTGTAATACAATATCCCAACGCAGCTTATATTGACAGACGTTATTATCAAAACATTAGCGTTGTGATTAGTGTCATTACTGTCATTAGAATCAAAATTTCTGACATATCCTGGCTACTAGTTTTAATGCAGTACGACCGATCACGATGAAATAGAATTTGCTCATGCAGATAAACTATTGATTGTACCAAAAAATTTCATATTCATAAAGTATTCAGAATTTCCTCATCTTTAATTTATTATTTAGCTATTTCGACTAAATTCCAGAAAACGCGGCTTATTTGCAAAATCTTTCAAAAATGCTAAGACTAAACCTCCAGTTCCTTTGGACCCTTTTCAACAAAAAGCTTTTCAGCTCTAAGTTTGGTTATGAAACTTCTAAATATGATGTTTCGTTCCGATACCTTTAGTAGTTTCTCCGGAATCGTCGCCACAAGAACGGGTACACACACACACACACACACACACACACACACACACACACACACACACACACGCGCACGCACGCACGCACGCACGCACGCATGCACGCACGCACGCATGCACGCACGCACGCACGCACGCACGCACGCACGCACGCACGCACGCACACGCGCACGCACGCACACGCGCATTTAGAAACAATGTTTATTTTTTAATTCTGCATCGTTTCACCTAAAAAAATGTATGGGGTCCAATTTAAAATAAGAACAATAACACGCTTTGCAGTTTGACAAGTTTGACACTAGATTTTGGTCAGCCTGTATAATTTGGATCAATAACACTTGGTTAACGAGACTACTAGATCTAACTTAATAAGTACGTCGCAAAATTTTATTAGCGAGGCGCAATTTGTCGTTTTTATTGATTTTTAAAGCCAACGATGCAAAATCAATTTTTTTTGTTTTTAATTTTTTGCGCTGCAGTCGCTCAACCGATTTCAATAAAATTTTGGTGATATGTAGGCAACCATAAAAAGCTTCCAAATGTGTAAAGAAATATATACCATGCAATTAAAAAAAAGAATATTACCATGGCGTTGCACATTTTTGGGACACCCTGTATAACAAAAAATAATTTCTTGAAATGTACCTTGAAGTACAGGGTAAGCCTGCAAAATGTCAAACTCTTAGCTTAATTAGTAACTGAGCTACAGACGACGGGAGCTCAGTTGCAGGACCCTGTTTACATGAGTTGACCCGAAAGCCCGACTCGGCCCCAAAAGCCCATTCTCGCCCTAAAGATCGGTTTGGAAATTTTTGATCGGTTTGGAAAATTCGGAATTTCAGGAACATGGCTTCATAATTATATACATGTATATAATGGGGAACATGGCTTCATAATTATATACATGTAGGTATATAATTATGAAGCCATGTTCCCGAAATTTCGGGTCGAACCGATCTTTCGGGCGGGAACGGACTTTTGGGGCCGAGTCGGGCTTTCGGGCCGCGTCGGGCTTTCGAACCGAGTGGGCTTTCGGGCCGAGTCGGGCGGTATCGGGCTATCGGGCCGAGTCGGGCTGAGTCGGGCTTTCTGTCCGCGTCCGCGTAGGCGGGGTTTCGGGCCGGACCGGGCCGGGTCTACCAGGCTGTCGGACCGTGCCCAACCAGACTGTCGGGCCTGGCCGGGCCGGGCCGGGCCGGGAAAAAATCATTTTTCCCAAAACTATTCAGGTCACCGACATTTTTATTTCATAAAACCTATTCGAACATAATGCTAACCTCGTTTTAATTTACTTCGTAACAATATTGCACACAAGAACTGCATTACGGTTGTATTTTTAGCTTTGTTGTAACAAATAAATAATTTGTATGAACTAAATTCTTTTGAATAGGTGGCACCATCTTCTGTTTTTTATTGGACGTTATTAATTTTATTTATCAGTTTACTCGTGTCACCACGGTTCCCTCCTAAGTATTTCATGCTATTTTTAGCGCAATTAATCTTTGATACAATTTGTATCAAAAGTGTTAGTACCATCTTAACGCCTCAAAATACCCTCTTAGCGCTCCTAAATATCCTCGTAGCGGCTCCAAATACCCTCTTAGTACCTCCAATTATCCTCTTAGCGCCTCTAAATACCGTCTTAGCGTCTCCAAATACCCTCTTAGCGCCTCCAAATACCCTCTTAGCGTCTCCAATTATCCTCTTAGCGCCTCCATATACCCTCTTAGTGCCTCCATATATCCTCTTAACACCTCTACATATCTTCTTAGCGGCTCAAAATACCCTCTTCGCGCCTTAAAATAACCTAAAAATATCTTTCAATACCCTCTTAGCGCCTCTAATTATCATCTTAGCGCCTCCATATCCCCTTTAAGCGTCTCCAAATACCCTCTTAGCGCCTCCATATACCTCTTAGAACCTCTAAATATCCTCTTAGCGCTTCCATATATATCAACTTGGCGCCTCCAAATATGTTCTTAGCACCTCCAAATACCCTCTTAGCGCCTCCAAATACCCTCAACATATCCGCCAATACACTTCAATAACTCCAAAATATCCTCCATTATCCTCCAGTACCCTCCAAATACCCTCAAAATAACCTCAAAATACCCTCCAATACTCAAAATACCCTCAAGATACCCTGAACGTAGTAGGGTTAGGTTAGGAAACGGTGCGCGGTACCCGTTCCGATCATCAACTTCTAACAACCCATCTAACCCAACCCTACTTGAGGGTATTTTGACGATATTTGGAGGGTATTTTGAGGGTATTGGTGGTTATTAAAATCACTTTGTCAACATGTGTTCTATAGTCTTGCTGAATTCTTTGTATTAACCTTGTAGTAGGTATTATTTTGAAATGGTTACTTTTGAACCATTTTGTTAAGTTTTTATCAATTCTGGTTAACTTTGTATTACATACATTTTATTATTTTTTATTTCTACTCGTAGCTCAGTTTAAGTTTTCATTTTCATTTAGCATAAATGTTGTGTCAAAGTTCATGCTTTTGTATGTGTTCTATTGTTATGTTGGGTACAATTTATTTGACATGTCTCATACATCAGTGTAATTTTAAGACCAATAAATATCTATCTATCTATTTTTAGGGTATTTGAAGGCGCTAAGAGGGTATATTTGGAGGCGCTAAGAAGATATTTGGAGGCGCTAAAAGGATATTTGGATACTCTAAGAGGGTATCTGGAGTCTCTAAAAGGGTATTTGGAGGCGGTAAGAGGGTATATGGAGGCTCAAAGAGGGTATATGGAGGCGATGAGAGGGTGTTTGGAGATGCTAAGAGGGCATTTGGAGGCGCTAAGACGATATTTGGAGGCGCTAAGCCGGTATTTGGATGCGCTAAGAGGGTATTTGGAGGTGCTAAGAGGATAATTGGAGGCGCTAATGAGGATATTTGGAGGCGCTAATAGGGTTTTTGTACGCGCTAAGTGGATATGTGGAGGCGCTAAGAGGATATTTGGAGGCGCTAAGAGAGTATATGGAGGCGCTAAGAGGATAATTGGATGCTCTAATGAGGGTCTTGGAGGGTATAATCATGGACTTGGAGGGTCTAATGAGGATCTTGGAGGGTCTAATGATGGTCTTTGAGTATCTTTCAGTGTCATGTACATTGTAAGGTTTCAAAGTAAACGTGTTGCAGGTTGTCTGACAGATCCAACTGCGCACCAAGCTGTCTTCTTACTTTTGGGGATCTCTTAATTTCTCTGAATAAACGGTGAAATATTTTTCCTAATAGCAGCATTGGTTATACGGATATATTCTGGTTATTTTGGTTCTAGGGAAAGCTGTCTAAACCCATCGAAATAGATGATTTACAACGCTGTTTCTTAATATGTATTGGCTAAATGCGAACACTGACAGCTAAGGCATAAAACAACATCTAGTATTCATAAAGTTTGTATGTACATATTATAAGTTACCTGTTTTTCCCTCAAACTCAGGTAACATAACAGGTAGCAGTTAAGGTAACAGTTAAAGTATCAAAATTGCTATTCAGATGACAGCATCAATCTCCTTTTTTAAAAGTACAGATAAAATGCCAAATTTAATGCGATAACCCAGACACCGTTGGTAGTGGTAGAATAAGTGATAACGCGTAGCAGACAAAGTTAGTCTGATGAACAGGAAACAGTGATTTCTTAATTTTCGGCAATATAGACGTAGTTTAGTAGTTTTCGAGATATTGTGGTCTTCAATCAAATTTATTGGTGTTATCTTTTTGATCTGGCACAAGATACAGGAATGAGTCCTCGAACTGGCTGCACCCGCGCTAGCGGGGGCGGGCATAGCGACCCGCGGCGTGGAGAGGCAACCGAGCGCGTCCGCAGGTGGCGGATAGGGGGAAGACCACAGCCTCCTATCTGACCGGATAAAAGCTATGGTTAGTGCTGGTTATAAAGGACCCCTGTGGACCTAAAACCCTGCAAGGGCCACGAAGGCCGCACCGCGGACCAACTGCTCTCACCCCGGCTGTCGTGTCGTGGCCTAGGGACTGCACGGAGGTTTTACGGCGCCGAGGATGCCCCTGCTAGCAGGCGGCTCCTCCGATAACCCATGCAACTTCGGTTGCGGGGAGTCTTGGCTTAACTGTCCGGACTGAGAGGAGACAACCTCAATAAAAATCCAAAATCTTAAGGCGGGGAGTCAGGCTGATGGGACACATGGCTAGATTGTAGACTAATTCCGACTGACTCCAACCCCCGGAGAGATGGCGACCCCGGTTGTATTTTGCCTTCCTGTGGCAAGCGGGGCTCTGCCATGGGTGAGGTGTTTTTCCCTAGCTACTCGTGGGAACAATTTCAGAGAGTACTAATTTTTCAGGGGATGGCGCGCCCTTACAACCGAAAAGGGCCGAGGATAAATCGGACTCTCAATCAGATGCTGAAACGGAGAAGGGATCAACAAAAGAACCCGATCTGACGGCAGCACACCGACAAACAAACCCCTCAAAAAAAAAACAGAACAAAGGTGGACAAATCTGGGAACGACTTCTAAGCCTGGACCCAGTTGCCCCAAGCCTCTTTTGTTAACCTTCAGTCAGGCGGCTGGAGGAATACGAGTAGAGGTGATGTCCAAGAACTTCCCAGAAGAAAGCCTTACAGCAGAGCAAATTAAAGCACTGCAAGAGGATATTCTGGATAAAGCACTCCAGCTGAAATTAACAGGGAAGGATATAAACCCTAAATTCCTCATCTCGCACAGTAGGCATGGCTGGTTGGCCTTGGTGTGTGCGGACGAAGCCACGGACAAGAAGTTCAAATCCGTCACACCGGCCCTAAAACCCTGGGAGGGGGCCAACCTGACAAGATCGCCCCGGTGAGAACTGAGGGCGAAGGACCAACCTGATACGGCAAATGACGGCAAGGGAACAAACCCGCAAGGGACAAAGGCCGGAAGACCTAACAACCCCAATATCTCAACGTCGACATCAACCTCGACTGTTGCCTTAAACTCCAGAGCAAGGGCCGCGCTTCGTCCGAGCGGACATACTCCGCAGGGCAATCCCAAACCTGACAAAGGAGGGAGACATCAGTGGAAACATGGTTTCGGAGGGGACCGAAAGGTGGGCAACCGCCGGGAGTCCCAGTAGTCTCTGACTATGAAAACCACCACAATTTCCTGCTTTTAAGTAAACCTCCACCATGCAAAAGCAAGGTAAAAGGTTGAATGTAGGCCTAATCTAAGAACCCTGGATTAGCAGAGGACGAATTGCCGGACTCACCACCAGATCCTGTAAGTTGCTCTACAGCACCTCCCACGAAAACGTGAGAGCGGGTCTGAAGTTTAACACAAATACCGTATATTTTCCCATTTCAGAATTTACCACCAGGAATCTCGCCACGGCGATAATGGAAGCTCCGACGAAGAAAGGCGATATTCCGAAAAGCTCCGACGAGCTCGATATTCTTAACAAAGGCAATAAACCCACCTTCATTACATCAGTCAAGAAAGAGGTACTTGACATTACCCTAGCTGACAACTACATTTTTTTTTAACTTGTTCATTTTACGTCGGTCTATTTCCGCAATTTAGGGCAATCACCGACGCTGAGGGCAGGCTACACACACCCAGGAATTTTGTCGAACTGAAGGCATTCCAACCTCCAGTAAGAGTTCTTTAACGTGCACGTCGTATCAGGACAGCACACGGGGCCACCGGCTTTACTTCCTCATCCGATGGAAGGCGGCATGCAAAGGTATTTGTTCCCTGCCTAAAATACCAAGACAGTCGATTTTAGCCCGAGCCGGGATTCGAACTCGGGCCTCCAGCGTAGATAGCAGCCGCTCTATCCTATACGCCATCGACCCCACAACAACTTCATTAGTCAATACATAACAAATTGGCATGTATCTGACGAAATGTCCCTATCGGACCACCAACACATTGGATTTGACATCAAAGGGATCGAAAGCTATCTCTGTGAGTTCAGAAACCCGAAAAAGACCGATTAGGAGACTTAGAGGGATTTAGAGTGAACTCTAAATCCCATAGAGACTGCAGACCAAATCGAAGATGCCACAACACACCTGCAATCAACAATAATTGCAGCGTACCTAAATACTTGTCCACTCAAAAAGAAAGCCATACAGAGGGGTGTGCCATGGTGGAACAACGAACTTCAACGCCTTAAAACAGACACTCTGCACTCTTTAAATAGAGCCAAAGTGTCTGATAACTGGTCCGACTATAGGAAAGTGCTCACACACTACTGTGCGGAAATCCGCAAATCGAAAGGAAGCCTGGAGAAGTTTCTGTGAAGGGATAAATGATTTGCCCCCAGCACAACGTCTCCAGAAAATCCTAACAAAAGATCACACAAACGGTATTAGACTACTTAAAATTCCCAACGGAAACTTTACGGCAACCATACACGAAAGCTTGCATATGCTACTTAGCACTCACTTTCCCGGTTCTCAAGAATGTTGGAATAGAGTACATGCTGCCAATGGTATAGAGGCAATCAGATGCCCATCCAGAGAAAGAAAAAAGCTCGCTAAGAAAATTTTCACTCCAACCAAAATAACGTAGGCAGTTAACGGATTCAAATCGTTCAAAACCGCAGGCTAAGACTGTATATTCCCACCCCAACTGCAAAAGGAACTGAAGCAAATCACACTACGCCTCACAAATATCTTTCAGGCTAGCTTTGCACATGGCTACATACCTAAGGTCTGGGGAGGGGTGAATGTGGTGTTCATACCAAAGGCTGGAAAAAGCCCAGATGAGCCCAAATCATTCCGCCCCAGAAGCCTAACCTCGTTTCTCCTAAAAACGATGGAGAAACTCATTGACAATCACATCAGAAGCACGTACCTTCGGATACATCCACTTCACAAAGACCAATTTGCCTATCACACAGGCAAATCAACAATAACTGCTCTACATAGACTGACAACAGTAATAGAAAAGAGCATATTGAGCAAGCAAGTTTCTCTATGTGCATTCCTAGACATCCAAGGTGCTTTTGATAATACCACCTACGAATCTATAGACACAGCCACGCGGATAAAAGGCATAGATGCCTCCACGACCACATGGCTCCAAGGAATGCTTAAGGGCCGGAGGGTCACAGCAACCATTGGTGAAGAATCCGCTACGATCACCACTGCTCTAGGCTGTCCACAAGGGGGGGGGGGGGGGTGCTATCACCCCTATTGTGGTCATTTGTTGTCGACGAGCTGATGGTGTTGTTATCGAACGAAGGATTTGACATACAGGGATACGCAGACGACCTGGTTGTCATTTAAGTGGCATGCACAACGACGTCTTGTCAAATCGGATGCAAAGGGCCCTGCGATTATTTAACAACTGGTGCGCTGATAAAGGACTCGCCGTTAACCCAAATAAAACCACAATAATCCCACTCACAAAAAGGAAGAAGCTTCACTTAAAAGCAGCCAGTATGAAAGGGACGATCATTAACTTTTCAACGGAGGTCAAATACCTGGGGTCGCCCTGGATCACAAACTGAGCTGGAAACACCACATTGATAGGACCATAACTAGAGCCACCAGAGCGACATGGTCATGTAACAAACTGTTTGGTAGAAGTTAGGGCCTGGCCCAGAGGATGATTTACTGGCTCTACACCACGGTGATTAGACCAGTCATCACGGATCGATTGTCTGGTGGAACAAGACATCGGAAAAGGCAACCCAGACGAAACTGACAAAGATACAACGGCTTATATATTCGGGCATTACAGGGGCAATGCGAACATGCCCTACTGGCGCAATGGAGGCAATGCTAAACCTCACACCTCTGCACATGCATGTTAAAAGAGACGCTGCTCTCGACGCCATAAGAATAATCCAGACAGAGAACCTTAAGGCAAACCAGACCTACGGTCTTAAGCATTGCCAACACGATATGTGGCAATGCCGTGGAAATCCCAAAGGACATGATGTCACCTTGCCTTTGATGGGGCGTAGAAGTGGTAATTGATGACCGCGCGAATGCACCTCAGATTCTCAGACAGATCAGCGACTCCGCATCACTGTGGTTCACAGACGGATCAAAGACCAACGAAGGTGTTTGGGTCGGCATTAGTGGACCGGATTTCTGCCTATCCAAAGCCATGGGCCATTCTCCACCCATCTTCCAGGCGGAAGTTCACGCAATTGACATGTGCCCAGGAATGTTCCCATAGGAACTTACAAACGGCAAACATCTACATATGCTCAGACAGTCAGGCGACATTGAAAGCGCTGCAATCAAAAGTCCTCAAGTCCAAAACTGTCTGGGACTGCAAAATTTCCCTGGAAACACTAGCAAAAGAGAACAAGGTTTCACTGATGTGGGTTCCAGGACATTCAGGGATCGAAGGCAACGAACAAGCCGACATCCTAGCCAGAGAAGGCTCTAAGACTCCCTTTTACGGACCTGAACCCTGTTGCGGTATCACAAAGAGCCACATCAGGAAGATGGTACAAAACTGGGAAGATAAAGCTAAACGAGCTTACTGGGAAACATTACCTGGCATGAGGCAAGCTAAGGCTACCATAACCTTCTCCGCCTCCACAGCCAGACAGTATCTCTAGTTACAAAAACAGATCTTCGATTGATTACAGATCTCCTTACAGGACATTGTCCACTGAGATATCTCACAAAGATTGGACGGACAAACAATGCAGACTGTAGATTCTGCGGGGGGTCCCCCGAGAGAGGGGTACACCTATTGTGCGATTGTGACGCTCTAATGCGCTCACGACTAACCACTTGGGAGCCGCCATTATTGAATCAGCAGAGCTGACACAACTTACTCCTCGAACAATAACTGACTTCGTGAAAAGGCTCAATATCTAAGGACTGTAATGTATGAGGGAAATACAAAAGATCTTTTAGGTCAAAGTATATCGAAAGGCACAGATGCCAAACGGCCCAACTCTACCATACCATACCAGGAATGAGTCATATTGATATTCATAATTTATTGAATGCTAGGATTTTAAAATCTAGGGGTTAGATTGGGATAAATTTTAGATTAGAATTTTGGTTGGTGCTCCTGATATTATTTCCTTAGATCTGTTACCCGTTTAAAAGATACATGGACTGCAGGAATAGGGTCCCAGGCACCCTATTCTCGTCATCTTTTTGAAGCGAAAGTGAGTCTTTTCGAATGGTTAGGTGGAAGGAGTAGGGATATCAGCGGTTTCTCTCTAGAACGTATCTATGAGCAAATTTGCTTGTCGCTAACAACAATAACTCACGCGCCACGCCCATACGAACGTATCTATGGCAAGTTTGCTTGTTGCTAAGAACAATGACGCACGCGCCACGTCCATACGTTCCAAACAAATGCCAACCGCCGATATCCCCACTCTCACCTCACCATTCGATAAGACTCACTTTCGCTTCAAAAAGATGACGAGAATAGGGTCCCAGGATTAATGCCTTTCCGCCACAATTCTACAACGTCATCTTGTTTGTCTATGTCAACTTTGGAGTAAATTTTCAATTAATTTTTCGATCAGCACTTAAGGTTGGGCAAGAATTGAGTAGGCAACCAAATATATTTCGGATAACAGAATTGAGCCAGGTATTTTTATTTGCAAAGGTACAAAGTTTACTCTACCGTATATTATTAATGACAAACTTGAACATGCATATGTAATACCCGATTGAAAATTGTGACTTCATTTCCGATTTAAACTAAACTAACCACCTTAAACTAAATTTAAGTTAAACCAATTGGGAACACTTAATATCGTTTTTACACTTAGCTATTTACACACAAGTTACACAATAGTTGTTGTATGAATGTGTACATGCGTATATCTAAATGTATAGTTGGTTGCCTAAATGTATTATGTAATACCTGTACAAATGTAGACCTGTAAGAAACTAGTACGTTACAGGCTGTTGTGTTATTAAAACATAGCGCTGCGAAAGTGCGAACATATTTAGCGATATTCTGCAAAGTTAATAGTAAATAAGTTAAAAGTCAAATTAGGAACTATATGTAAGATGGAAGGAGCGAGACCACCAAAAGCGCTGATTCTAAATGCAGATCTGCAGAACAACTGGCAAAAATTTAAGCAATCGTTCGATTTATTTATGGTTGTTGCTAAAAAAAAAACGATGTTGCCGAAGAAATTAAGTTCGCCATATTTCGCAAGTGCGTAGGCGAGGATGCCTTAGACCTCTATAATACATTTAAACGATGAAAACAAGAAACAAATATGTAAAATAAACGGTCCAGTTTGAAAATGTCATATAGGTAGAGTAGAGTCAAGTAGCACATCACATATTCACTCTTAAACCTTTAATTTTGTCTGAACGGCAAAGTGGTGAATAAATGCAAAAAAACATTATGCAATGGAATAGTTAATTCATAGTAATAATAATTCTGAGATTGTATCTGAAATTCGAAGGAAAACAACAACAAGTATAAAGACCCGTAGTTCTTCAATTTCCATTCGTCAATCTGAAGTTGGATGTGGAAAAGTGGAAAATGCTTTGACAGAATGCTTTATTATCGTTGTCAAACATCAGATTGATATGAACCGAAAAGTAAACGTTTTAGCTAATTTTATAGTATAAACTACCATCTTTTTTACAGACTAATAATAACTTTTAAGTTTCAAATATATTTGTTCTCCAAAAATTAATAGGGAATGTATTGCTGAATTTAAAGATGTTTTAACTGAGTGGATTTTTTAGATAAGACACTTTGCGTGAAGTAAAAGCAATTGTAAATTGCGAAAAATTGGTAAACGTGAATGTGGTGAATGGAAAGTGCATAGGCAATTTCTACTGATTTCTTTGCATTGAACACGAATTCGGACTCCGATTCCTATCACGCAAGGTTTTCGAAACGCTTAAGATAAACGTTTTAAAATTTTTAATTTTTAAATTTTTCAATGCACTAGTTTTTTAGTACATTGTATTCAACTGCTATAAATTCACAAAAAATGGTAAAATCACCGTTTTTGACAATTTTAACTCAACTTCTTCGAAAACCTTATCATAGGAAACTTTTGAGTCCAGGTTAATGTTCAGCGCAATCTTTTAGAAACGCCTATGCACGTTCCATTCACCAAATACACATTTTAGAGGTTTATCAAAATTTTATTGTCCTTTGGAAAATTTTCGTATGTAAAGCCACACAAATACAATATAAAATTTCTAAATTGAGAAAAAACTTAATGTACTTAGTATGGAGAGAAAAACATTACGTACCATTTGAACAACAAGAGTTGACAAAAATTTGTTTGGTGGGGTATCCTACTTTCACTGTTCAGTGTTCAAGTCATAAAATTTAGCATTACGTTTACTTTTGCGATCAATGGGAAAATTAAAAACATGTTGAAGAGCATATAATTTTTAAAAATCGTTTTTGCAAACTTTGGGCTTACATGTTGTACAATGTGTACATTCAAATTTGATGTCTGAGCATTCAAATAAATTTAAAACATTTTTTATATATGTCATTTTATATTTAATTGTAAAAATAATGATTCTTTACTCTTCAGTAAATTTCTTGATTTGCAAATACCTTGCATGTCAAATCAATATTGTCACCACGGGTGTGGCGTGTTTTGAACACCCAAAACTCTTTATAAAGAATGACTTTTTCACAAGAAGAATCTGCCAATGTTATTAAAGGATCAAAACATTCAAATCTCAAGTATCGAAAAGACATTTCTTTTTGTTTTAACCATTTAGTTTCTCTAAAAAAATAAAATGGCTCACTATCTGACCCATCTTGGATATGTGCTTAATTTTTTTTTTATTAATAAGTACAATATGCTTAACTACTGAGGTTAAGAAAGTGTTGTGCCAGACTGTCATTCTTTCATATGATTTTATCGGAAAAGGTAAAACCTGAACAAGTTTGCAGATACGACCTCGAAGCTTAAGACGGCAGTATAGTCAGCTAACAGTTTTCCCACCCTATAATCTGTATACTAATTACCATTTTTTGCGATGTCCAAATAGCACGGCAGTAGAACTGTAGAATTCTCATAGGTTTTTACTGTCGTTGGTACACTATTGAATTCAGGTGTATCGCATTTACAAGGAGCACTATACAATATTAGAAAAGATAACACGGCACTTTGTAAATGCATTTTTCACGTAATCTACTATACAACTATTCACGATGTTCACTCGCCAGGCCACTCAGTCAGATACGAATGAGACGTTCATAAAAGTAATGGCAATCGAGGGGGCGTTCATTCTTCATTCTCTTAAACGACTGCACACACGTTTAATTAGTGATTATATCTCAGAGCGAGCAAGAAATACAATTACAAACTGAAAGTTCAACATAGTTAACAAATTTACCAATTTAGAAAATAAAAAAAAATGCTTTCAAGAGTTAATTGAATCTACTGAGGGCAAAGGTTGACAAATGAAAGAGATCTCTAGTGTGATATTGTGTATCAATTGTGTAGAATTGGATAAAGGCTGTATTGACCGTGTTATTTCATTAGCCCTATATGCCAGAGTTAACTTTATCCTACTATTTGTGTTCATTTCTCACAAGGGGAGTGGACGCTCAGCCCAATGCACATATAACCATACTACTTTTTGACCAAACTCCAAGAAATATAATTTACAGGTTGATGTGGTATCGCGATAAGTAGTAAAATATTACCCATAGTCAAATACAATCAAAAATTGTTTATTGACCCTTCAATTAAAAATTTTATCGTGTTGATTTTCTGATTTTCGTTCAAGAAATTGCACCAACGTTTGTACTACTGGAGTTTGGAACTATTTTAAACAACGGTAGTAATTGAAAAAAATACTGATAAAAGTCTCTCTTGTTCACTACACGGGTATTTATGTAACCAGTGTTGCCAGTGTCCCTATTTGAGCGGGATTGTTTCGAGTTCAACAGACAAATCCCGAATCCCGCATTTCTCCGAAAAATCCTGGCTGATGTCGTGATAGTGGTAGCAAAATTGACTAAAACTACCAATAAGCTCTGATATGAATCTGCCCATCTCATCGGTGGAATTGATAGGGTAGAAAATAAAACACTTGCGGGATCCGATGATGTGTATTGTTTATTAGTTCTTGTGGATACCAGGTTTCGAATAATTACAATTGGTCATCGGGCCAGGCGTCGATTTACAGGCGACCAATGAGCTGATCTGTGTGATATCAATGAATGATTTATACAAAAAAAGCTGCAACCATGCAAAATCGTCGCTTTTGTCGCTTATTGGTATTTTTATAACGATATGAATATTAGACCATTTTGTGGCTATTTGATTGCGTAGGTAGCTACATAGTGGTTGCTAACCATCCGAGTGATGTGAACCAAAATATAAACGTGTTGGCTTATTTTATTGTATAAAATAGTAGAACTTGAATCCCCATACCCACCATATTTTTTTACAGGCGTAACTTTTTCTTCTCAAAATAGGACGACATATTGTATAAAAAAGATCTATTTCTTAATTCAATTTGAACATTTTCTTAAGAACACGTTTTGAGAAAAAGACGTTGAAAATTGTAAAATATTTATACGGCCGCCACTGACGGTACTGCGCCGCAGTACGATTTTGTTGGATTCAACGAAATTGGAAAGAATCGGTCAAAATTTAACCATGTGTGGGCACGACCGACCAAGTTGAGTCTGCTTGGCGTGCAGTTAAAAATTTTTAGCTGCAGCAATACGACGCCGTCGATCGTATGCACATATTGGACCGTGTGTGTCTCTCTGCGACTAAATTGTACAGCTGCATAATTCTACCATGAGCTGAGCGCTCATGGTAGAATTATAAACAGATATGGGATTGCGCATAGTTGGGCAAATGGTCGCATTCATCCAGCTGCGGCGCCGTCGATGGTCGCATACAGGCGTCGGCGCTGGCCTTTGCTTATGCTACTAAAGCCTGTAAATCAATAAACATAATTGAATAAATCAATGCGTAATGATAATATCGATTTCCGTACAATATAAATCCTATTTAAAAGTTGTTTTTCGTAAATTGAGTGAATTTTGAATTATAATGTTGTTATTATTGTTTTTAATGCCTTTCCAACAAAGATGTAATTATTCCTATATACCTTTTGATTGAATGCAAATAAAATTCAAATAATTTGACAAATTTGTAAATCCAACTCTACACAGGGCAACGAACATCTTGCAGCGTCCAATGTTTGGTATGTTGCGTCATGCAGCACCTTGATACTTATGAGCTATACATGATGCAAAATACTAAGGTCGACTCACTATTAGTAGAGCGCTGAAAGCATACTATATCTCTCTCAGATTTGAAGAAATAACCGATGTAGTCTATCCGTCTTAGCGCTCTACTAATAGTGTTCAACCTTACTAAAAGTTTGACGTTGTAAGGTTTTCGTAGCATGGTGTAGCCCTGCTTTAGAATGAATAAAACTCGATACACCCAATACAAGTTACATTTATTGGTTTCTTCTCAGCTTACAATATTACTTTATTTTTTAAAATTCAACGTGTATCTTCTCTGGCCATGCGTCTTGCTGGATGATCCCGCCTCGCATCTCTTGTCAGCTACAACGGGAACCAAGCACCTAAACATTACAACATTATATTAGTAATAATCTTTATCTAATTATGAAATGGCCCATAATTGGATATGGGCCATTAACTTAATTAAGTTAACCGTTAACTTAGTGATCACCAAGATCAACTCAAGGAACAAAAGAAAAAACTTGAGCAACAAAAAAAATTTATATAGTGTAAAAAGTAAGCCGATTACACACGACTATTACTTTATTTCAATAATTGGTGTAATTTTAATTTCTTCGGCTATAATTCTGTTCATCATCATTTGCTTTCGTAAGAGTGCTAAATACATTGCTCTCAATATTGAGAAGTCAAGTGAGGAAACCGAAGGTGAAGTTCACATACCATTGCAGACATTAAAATTACTGTGACACCGGCAGACCCATGACATTGCACAAAGTTGCGCTTTTAATGCGATATGTCGGCTCATTAGTCGGTTCCAAAACTGTTTTTATTTCATATGTCGGGGCACAGATAACGGAGATATTCAAGGTCAAAAAAAAGCAAAAAACCCAAAACGTTTTTTGATATGTCGGGGAGTGTAAATCGATTCTGGGCATATGTCGGGATATGTCGGTGAAGAAAACCGATATGTCGGGGCAAAGACCTCAAAGTTATTCAAGGTCAAATTTTCCCAAGAGGTTTCTTGATATATCGGGGAGTAAAATTCGAATCTAGACATATATCGGAATACATCCGTGTAAAAAAGTCATATATCGGAGCAATGACCGAAAAGTTATTCAAGGTCAAAGTTTGGCGGCAAAAACCCAAAACGTTTTTTGATATGTCGGGGAGTGGAAATTGATTCTGGGCATATATCGGGATATGTCGGCGAAAAAAATCAATATGTCGGGGCAAAGACCTCAAAGTTATTCAAGGTCAAATTTTCCCAAGAGGTTTCTTGATATGTCGGGGAGTAAAATTCGAATCTAGACATATGTCCGAATACATCCGTGTAAAGAAATCATATATCGGAGCAATGGCCGAAAAGTTATTCAAGGTCAAAGTTTGGCGGCAAAAACCCAAAACGTTTTTTGATATGTCGGGGAGTGGAAATTAATTCTGGGCATATGTCGGGATATGTCGGTGAAAAAAACCGATATGTCGGGGCAAAGACCTCAAAGTTATTCAAGGTCAAATTTTCCCAAGAGGTTTCTTGATATGTCGGGGAGTAAAATTCGAATCTAGACATATGTCCGAATACATCCGTGTAAAGAAATCATATATCGGAGCAATGGCCGAAAAGTTATTCAAGGTCAAAGTTTGGCGGCAAAAACCCAAAACGTTTTTTGATATGTCGGGGAGTGGAAATCGATTCTGGGCATATGTCGGGATATGTCGGTGAAAAAAACCGATATGTCGGGGCAAAGACCTCAAAGTTATTCAAGGTCAAATATTACCAAGAGGTTTCTTGATATGTCGGGGAGTAAAATTCGAATCTAGACGTATGTCGGAATACATCCGTGTAAAAAAATGATATATCGGAGCAATGACCGAAAAGTTATTCAAGGTCAATTTAATAAAAATAATAATAATTAATAATAATAATAATAATTATCAGTAATTAATAATTAATATAATTAATAATAATAATAATTAATATTAATTATTAATAATTTAATTTATAATAATTGCGGTTTTGGGAAGCGCGAATATTTTGAGGAGAGTTTTATCATAAAGGATCCTAATCCTAAATTTGCTGCTCATCATACTGCTTATATATAATATTTCATCTTTATCTTCCTTTGTGTATTGTCTATTAATAAATAATGTCTTCATGTGTTTTTACTGACCTATCCACATTGCAAATAATATACTATTAAATACTCGCGCCATGCACGGCCTCAGACCTTTCTCGAACGAGCACGACTCGTTATTGATTTTCTTATTCCGAGGCATTCCTCGCCCTACCGAAATAGAACACCCTGTATATTTTGACATTTTCTGTTATTGTCTTCATTATTATATCAAAAACATCTAGAAATTAACAAAAACCTTGATTACTTACGTCTAAAAATTAACAGAAAAAATTGATAACAAAACATTATTACATTTTCTACTGCAACTACTCTAGTTGGTTTATGAGGATTCTCAACAATTGGCAAGAACACATTGTTTTAAATTTGATCGGTTTATTTTTTGTTGTTGTTATTTTTTTAAGGCCATAAAAATATTATGCTACCATTAAAACAATTAAAAGATCTGTCAAATTCATTAAAAAGAATATAGGGTTGTCATTTAAAAAAAAATTCGATGAGGTCATCTGTTAAAAACAATTGAAGGTAAAAAATTAATTTGATATCATAAGGTGTATTTTTATAATTATAAATCGACGTGTTCGGAGGATTTTTTACAATAGTAAACCGTTCTTGAAATTTTGTCATGTTTCCATACTTTACGCGCTCACTGTATATATATATATTTAGAAATTAAACTGCTTTCGGGTTATGCCGTGTGTCAAGATTTGTTAATGCTGACTTTTCGCGAACCATGTTGCTCGCTTCTTCAAAGCTAATTGAACCTGTATTCAATTCGCTTTGAAGAAGCGAGCAACATTGTTCGCGAAACGTCAGCATTTACAAATCTTAACATACGGCATAACCCGGAAGCAGTTTATTTTCTAAATGATTCTGGCCGTGAAAGCCTACGTACTTACTTGTATATATATATATATATATATATATATATATATATATATATATATATATATATATATATATATATATATATATATGTATATATATTGTTTTATTGTTATGTAAGTGTATTGTATATCTATAGCCAATAAATTTTTTCTTTATTTTGTCATGTTTTGTTACTATTACCATGAATAACTGAATAAATTTGCAATATTTGCCCCGATATATCAAAATGGTTTTGGGCATTTGCTGCGAACCTTTGATCTTTCGACTATTGCCTTCACATGATTTTTTTTGCAGGGATACATTCCGACATGCTAGAATGAATCAATTTTCATTCCCTGATATACAAAAAATATTTTGGAATTTTAGCACGGTTATGCGACATAACTGCGACATATGCCTAATATTGAAATTCATTCCCCGACATGTCAGAAAACGTTTGGGGTTTTTGCCGCCAAACTTTGACCTTGAATAACTTTTCGCTCATTGCTCCGATATATGATTTCTTTACATGGATGTATTCCGACATGTGTCTAGATTCAACTTTTACTGCCCGACATATCAAGAAACCTCTTGGAAAAATTTGAACTTAAATAACTTTGACGTCTTTGCCCCGACATATCGGTTTTTTTCACCGACGTATTCCGACATATGCCCAGAATCGATTTCCACTCCCCGACATATCAAAAAACGTTTTGGGTCTTTGCCGTCAAACTTTGACCTTGAATAACTTTTCGGACATTGCTCCGATATATGATTTTTTTACACGGATGTATTCCGACATATGTCTAGATTCGAATTTTACTCCCCGAATATCAAGAAACCTCTTGCAAAAATTTGACCTTGAATAACTTTGAGGTCTTTGCCCCGACATATCGGTTTTTTTCACCGACATATCCCGACATATGCCCAGAATCGATTTCCACTCCCCGACATATCAAAAAACGTTTTGGGTTTTTTGCTTTTTTTTTACCTTGAATATCTCCGTTACCTGTGCCCCGACATATGAAATAAAATCAGTTTTGGAACCGACTAATGAGCCGACATATCGCATTAAAAGCGCAACTTTGTGCAATGTCATGGGTCTGCCGGTGTCACAGTAATGACATTAAAGACATTAAATCCTCAGGTTAAAGGTAAATGTAACTAACAATTTGTTAATTTTTTTTAAGCGTTATAATTTTTGCTAATAATTGTAGCCAAATGTTTATATATTTCTTACGATATTTATTAGTATTCATATTAAAAGTATGCACGTCTGTAAAGACGTGAACGATTCACCGGGAACTTCGGGCTTGTGTAGCATTACTTAAGTAACGTCAGTTGACGTCATTCGTTCAAATGACTTAATAATTCGTGATGATAGTTAGTTTCTTTTACCGTTAAACTGACAAATATTAGTGTTAACTTAGAAACTTAGATATGATGTTTTGTAGAGGGAATGTTAATGATAATTTACAAATACAACCTAAATCGCTAAGTGACTGTGAAATAGTTTAAGGTCTTGTATTTTCTTTAACCTATAAAATAAACGTCCTGAATACTTCATAAAATGAGAAATTGAATCAGCAGCGGTGCGGAGAACGTGGCACCTATATCTAATATTCATGTTCTGCGCACATTTAGCGGTTAATCTCGTCGTTTGATAGACTACAACAGACAACAGACCTGACAGATCCTTCAGATAGCTCCCAAATACTTATAGCTAGATGAAAATATTAGTCGTAAGAGAATTATTATATGTGAAAGTAAATCACAATAATATTGAAATGATTTCAGTGTAAGTTTGAGCGTTACTATTGGAAACCTAAAACTGATGTACAAGTTATCAAATTAAAGTTATTTTCTACAAACCTTTGTTGTTTTGCTTAACGTATAACCGGACGTTGTAAGATATGTAAACAGCATCGTTTGTTAGTAGATATATAAGGGCACTTCTCGACCCGCCACACCCGCCACATTTACATAGGAAGCTATCCCCTCCACTTTTCCGCACGAAGACGACCGAGGTCAAGTCAAACGAACTGCCGAGCGCGGCCGAACGCAGTAGTTCGGTCGCTCACCGATAGATGGCGCGTGAGCTCGCTCAGTACACGTAGTTCGGGAACTTCACCAATAGATGGCGCTACAAAATTTAAATTTACTAAAAATTTCAAATTTTCGCGTCAACCCCAGGTCCGCCAACCCCAGACGTACCAACCCCACGCGCTAAAACGGCATGTCGACCGACCGCCATATTTTAAACGACTCCATCTTCTTGAACACATTCATTTAATTGTACCGAGAGCGCCATCTACCGACCAATTACCGAACTACATACTGAGGTTGTGAACCATACTGAAATAATAGTTCGGCACTTCACCAATAGATGGCAGCCGGTTAATTTAATATGCGAATTTAAAATGATAATCATTTATGCAAATAAATGTAAATTAAGAGTGGTTATTTAAAATTTTAGATGCATACAGACCCCGAATAAATTATACAGATCTGCATACAGACCCTGTATAAATTATACATGGCGAAGTGCCGAGCGCTCTACCGACCAATTACCGAACTACATACCGGCGTGGCATCAACACTGAATTTATAATAGTTCACCAATAGATGGCGCTACCGCTATTGAATTTATTTATTATAATTTTAATTTAATTTTTAATTTGTTCCAAGCGTTAAAATAAACGAATTTTATGAACTTAAGAAATAAATCATGCGATTGACCCATCTATTATACAATTCTACATCCACAAAATTAAAATCGTGAGAACAATTGAATTGTCTTAATTGTGCTACTTACAGACCCTGTATACTTTGTACATGTTTGAACACGCATACAAATGATGACGTCACCATCAGTGTTTTAATATACTTACCGTTCACTCTTATATAATCACTGCTTAATCAATGAAATAAAACATAAGAAATTCGTTTAACGCATTTATTTCGTTATAATGGTAAAGTTGACACGGCGGTGGACACCGGTGGTATAAATTATTTGGGAATGTTTTTTTAATATCAGTAACCAGTTAGCCGTCGTCATGGGTGTTTCTTATAAAATGACACCTATATATCGGCGCAGCGACCTTGGGATGAACCACCTAAGGGGTAGAAATTTAAGGGTGGGAGGCTCAACGCGATAAATCTATTAATTTTTAGTTTGTAACATACGATGACATCAAATCAATTTTACCATCAGTTGATGGTTGAGCGCTAAGAAGAAATCGAAGGGTGCAACGGGGAGAGTAATCTTATAACCAAATGTTTCATACAGCACCGAATTACAATTTAACATTGTTTCTTAAGGAAATCAAGCAAAATATTTATTTATCGGTGTAAAAATGGATGTAAAACAGAGGCAGACAATAGCATCCATGATGACAAATGTTATATCGCGAGAGTTAATTAAAACCGAGGAGGACCATCTCATGATGTCATACTTCCAGAACATTGTAGAAAGTCGATCATCTGATCCATATTTTAGTAAGACGCCACAACATGTACGAAATGTGTGATATAATGTAAACAAAAGAATTCGTAAAATAGCTAATAAATATATTCAAAAATAAAAGATGTTCATTATTACACACTAATATCAAAAATAGCATCAAATATTAATGGTTCTTTGACAAATTTAAATACCGAAAAATATACTAATTGACGCTCCCGTGTCCAGTAAAAATAATAGTTCTTCTCTTCTGGTAATGGTTTTAACAACAGCAGGAAATTTAATTCAAATCATAATAATCGAGGTAACAGACAAAATTCTCTCGCAAATAACTATCAAAGACAGAACCAAAATTACGGAAATGGCAATACACCAACAAACAATTATTTGCAACCTCAGCGCGACTTGAACAGAGGTCGTGATCCGCAAGTAAATGCTGTGTCCGCAGAAACAGAAATAAATATTAACAATACACATACTTAATTGAATTGTCTTAATTGTGTTACTGTTTGAACAATAAACTGATTATTATTATTATGGATAAATGGAGGCGCTAAGATGATAAATGGAGGCGCTAAGAGGATAAATGGAGGCGCTAAACGGATAAATGGAGGCGCTAAACGGATAAATGGAGGCGCTAAACGGATAAATAGAGGCGCTAAGATGATAAATGGAGGCGCTAAGAGGATAAATGGAGGCGCTAAGATGATAAATGGAAGCGCTAAGAGGATAAATGGAGGCGCTAAGATGATAAATGGAGGCGCTAAACGGATAAATGGAGGCGCTAAACGGATAAATGGAGGCGCTAAGAGGATAAATGGAGGCGCTAAGAGGATAAATGGAGGCGCTAATGTCACTCTTGAGTCACATTTGAGTCACTCTTGAGTCACATTTGAGTCACTCTTGAGTCACATTTGAGTCACTCTTGAGTCACATTTGAGTCACTCTTGAGTCACATTTGAGTTACTCTTAGAGTCATGTGGTATAATATGTTGACATTATCCCGTACTAGCTCATACTATACAGTTTGGGTTAACACAAATATATTTGGTATATATTCTATACGTGATAGCAGGTGTGATGTCTGGGGTTGGTGGGCTGACACTTTGTGGTTTAAATCACCCCTCATGGAGAAGTACACCATGCAAGTTTCATACAAAAAGAACAATATTAGCGCAGTTTGTGCTATGAATAATTGTAAACTTAAATATTGTTTACTTTCAAATCTGAAATTGTTGATCCTAAAGAATAAGTGCTGCCACTAATCCCACTTATTCTTATAGTATCGTTTTTATCTATGGCACAACGACAATTTAAATTATCTGAAAAAAAATAATGCTTATCGAAGCACCTGTATCTATTAAAAATTTCAATTCTTTCATTTCATATCTCATGTTTACTATATTCATACCATTAATATTAAGACACACTGCATCTGCATTATTCGCGAAAAACCGCCTGGTGTTAGGTTGCTCTCGACCTTGCTGTGCATCGACCTCATTGTGGTCATCTGGACTTACTGTAGGTAAATACTCTCTGTTGGTTATTCCTATTGTAAAAAGATCTACCACGGAAGCCAAACCGATATTTTATTTAATTAATAATTTAATCATAAATATCAACACGTCACATTTTAAAAATATATAATTATACAGGGTGAGTTATTAGTATCCTGGCGGTTGATAGTCATTAAATTGTTTGAGAAAGAAAAAATGTTTTGTACAAGAGTTGTTTGACTCATTAGTTTCTATAACGTAAAATTATTTTCATTTATACAGGATATTGCATTTAGGCGTAACGGAAAGTCAGTACATTTTTTAAATGGAACGCCCTGTACATCATACCATATTATAAACGCTAAGGAAGTCGTCTTTCCAACTGTGTAAGTTGTACCTGTGTAAAGTAACTAGTTTACCTGCGATATTCAATTGTTTGTCAAAAAAGAAAAAACAATGGCAATTGCTGGCATTTCTTAAAAATTACGGTATTATTACATTTTTGCAGATATTGTCTTAAAAATTTTGTCACATGATAACTAAGTCAAATTTACCATTAGCTCTTCAATTTCCTTACCAAAATTTTCAATAGATTTTTCGTTCTGTCGCGCATTATGTAATTTGATAGCCAATGAACAAAGAATTTAAAAAATAGTTTGTATTAAAGTTTATGTTACGTAGTTGTCGATATTTTCCCAAAAATGCGAGTTTGTCCTCTAAAATAATTATTTCTATAGTTTTTATTAATCATAATAATAATAATCAGTTTATTGTTCAAACAGTAACACAATTAAGACAATTCAATTAAGTATGTGTATTGTTAATATTTATTTCTGTTTCTGCGGACACAGCATTTACTTGCGGATCACGACCTCTGTTCAAGTCGCGCTGAGGTTGCAAATAATTGTTTGTTGGTGTATTGCCATTTCCGTAATTTTGGTTCTGTCTTTGATAGTTATTTGCGAGAGAATTTTGTCTGTTACCTCGATTATTATGATTTGAATTAAATTTCCTGCTGTTGTTAAAACCATTACCAGAAGAGAAGAACTATTATTTTTACTGGACACGGGAGCGTCAATTAGCATATTTTTCGGTATTTAAATTTGTCAAAGAACTATTAATATTTGATGCTATTTTTGATATTAGTGTGTAATAATGAACATCTTTTATTTTTGTATATATTTATTAGCTATTTTACGAATTCTTTTGTTTACATTATATCACACATTTCGTACATGTTGTGGCGTCTTACTAAAATATGGATCAGATGATCGACTTTCTACAATGTTCTGGAAGTATGACATCATGAGATGGTCCTCCTCGGTTTTAATTAACTCTCGCGATATAACATTTGTCATCATGGATGCTATTGTCTGCCTCTGTTTTACATCCATTTTTACACCGATAAATAAATATTTTGCTTGATTTCCTTAAGAAACAATGTTAAATTGTAATTCGGTGCTGTATGAAACATTTGGTCATAAGACTACTCTCCCCGTTGCACCCTTCGATTTCTTCTTAGCGCTCAACCATCAACTGATGGTAAAATTGATTTGATGTCATCGTATGTTACAAACTAAAAATTAATAGATTTATCGCGTTGAGCCTCCCACCCTTAAATTTCTACCCCTTAGGTGGTTCATCCCAAGGTCGCTGCGCCGATATATAGGTGTCATTTTATAAGAAACACCCATGACGACGGCTAACTGGTTACGGATATTAAAAAAACATTCCCAAATAATTTATACCACCGGTGTCCACCGCCGTGTCAACTTTACCATTATAACGAAATAAATGCGTTAAACGAATTTCTTATGTTTTATTTCATTGATTAAGCAGTGATTATATAAGAGTGAACGGTAAGTATATTAAAACACTGATGGTGACGTCTTCATTTATATGCGTGTTCAAACATGTACAAAGTATACAGGGTCTGTAAGTAGCACAATTAAGACAATTCAATTGTTCTCACGATTTTAATTTTGTGGATGTAGAATTGTATAATAGATGGGTCAATCGCATGATTTATTTCTTAAGTTCATAAAATTCGTTTATTTTAACGCTTGGAACAAATTAAAAATTAAATTAAAATTATAATAAATAAATTCAATAGCGGTAGCGCCATCTATTGGTGAACTATTATAAATTCAGTGTTGATGCCACGCCGGTATGTAGTTCGGTAATTGGTCGGTAGAGCGCTCGGCACTTCGCCATGTATAATTTATACAGGGTCTGTATGCAGATCTGTATAATTTATTCGGGGTCTGTATGCATCTAAAATTTTAAATAACCACTCTTAATTTACGTGCAATTATTTGCATAAATGATTATCATTTTAAATTCGCATATTAAATTAACCGGCTGCCATCTATTGGTGAAGTGCCGAACTATTATTTCAGCATGGTTCACAACCTCATTAGTGAAGTGCCGAACTATTATTTCAGTATGGTTCACAACCTCAGTATGTAGTTCGGTAATTGGTCGGTAGATGGCGCTCTCGGTACAATTAAATGAATGTGTTCAAGAAGATGGAGTCGTTTAAAATATGGCGGTCGGTCGACATGCCGTTTTAGCGCGTGGGGTTGGTACGTCTGGGGTTGGCGGACCTGGGGTTGACGCGAAAATTTGAAATTTTTAGTAAATTTAAATTTTGTAGCGCCATCTATTGGTGAAGTTCCCGAACTACGTGTACTGAGCGAGCTCACGCGCCATCTATCGGTGAGCGACCGAACTACTGCGTTCGGCCGCGCTCGGCAGATCGGTTGACTTGACCTCGGTCGTCTTCGTGCGGAAAAGTGGAGGGGATAGCTTCCTATGTAAATGTGGCGGGTGTGGCGGGTCGAGAAGTGCCCTTATATATCTACTTTTGTTGTCGACAGCCCTGCTCTACACAATTGGCCTTCATAATTAATTCTACTGTAAGAAATGAAACATAAATAATAATTTGTTATCTACAGTAACAAAATAAATCTTACGGGTGCTCTAGTAAGTGACCTTCTTCCCATTTTCTGGATTAAATGTGTTCAAGTTTTACGAGTGATTAATTACTCGAAATGCCACGTTTTCTGTGATTGGATGTGAAAATAATATGCATAAGAAGAATCTCTGTATGCCTAGCCACGTTACTTTCTTTGGCAAACCACCAAAATTTGTAGTACAAAGTCCCAGTATCACTATCAGCTGTAAAGTCTTCAGTAGATACCATCCTTGGTGTAGAAAATAATAAAAAGGTATCAATATTGTTTTATATACAAACTAAATTAGCCACAATAGCATACCTATTTTTGCGTTAACTTTTTTTCATAAACACGTATTACTTCGATATCCAATCACTGATCAACACGAATTTAAAAGAATAAAATGATTTTTTTTCGACGTTACTAGGTTCATAATAATACTTCGCGCCATATTTCCCTCTAAATGTAAACAAACCATATGCGCATGACGGGGGCACTCGCAAGATACCAAAACGGGTCCCCCTAACGCCTATACCTTCATAGTTCACCATGGCTCAGCTGATATGATATAATCGGCATCCTTTTCTACCTTGTTAGGTGTGAATATTTAAAGTTTTACATGTTTACACTTTTTATTTCATTTTGTGCACAAACTGCCGCCACTCCACTCTATTCTTCGCCAAACTGACTGCATCCTTCCACTCCACACCTCTCTCCCTCAGTATGTCTGCTATTGTCTGGTCCCACGTTTTTCTTGGTCTTCCTCTCGCCCTCTTTCTAAGTGCCTTTGCCTCCCAGATGTTCTTTACTGCTCTATCTCCGTTCATTCTGATCAGGTGTCCAAACCATCTCAGCTGTTGGTTCTTTATCTGTTCGGCAATTGGGTCCACTGATCGTCGACAGTGCGTAAAACTTAAAACTGAGCTGTCTGGTGAATTGTGTCTGTGCGGTGGTGTGCCTCAGGGCAGTATTCTTAGACCTACACTCTTCAGTCTATACACCTTCGACTTGCGGTATTATGTGTCTAGGGACGTATCTCTGCACCTGTACGCAGACGACACTCAGTTATACTCGTCATTCCTGCCCGAATATGTAAACGAATCCGTTAATGTACTTAATAACAACTTAGCAAGTATTGTACAATGGTCACTTTGCAATGGTTTAACAATTAATCCGAAAAAAACTGAATGTATATGTATTGCCACTCGCCAAAAATATGAACTAGTAAAGTCACACAGAACATTGCCGATAGTCATTGAAGAAACTGAAATTAACCTCCAACCTAAAGTTAAAAATCTGGGAGTCATCTTTGATTGCGGTTTGTTGTTTGACGATCATGTGCGTCGTGTAATCTCATGTTGCTAGGCAAAGTTCTCTTCCCTATATAAGTTTAAATTGGAATTATATCCTCCAACTAAGTGGCGCCTGATGACAAGTTTAGTTTTGAGTCACTTGGACTATTGTAACAGTGTCTTCTATCCGTACTTGTCTTCTCACAGCAAACGTAAACTACAGGTTTTGCAAAATAATTGCATGCGTTTTTCATTTGACCTACGCAGAAGAGACCATATTACGCCCTATTATAGGCAACTAAATTTTTTAAAGCTGGAGAGTCGAGCCATCCTCTTACTGGGCTGTCTTCTCTTCAGTTTATTGGGCTCAAGACTACCTCACTATTTATACGCATTGTTTACAAGAAGGCATTTTCTAACCTGTCGCTGCCTACGTTCGATCAATAACTTTGAAATGCCTAAGTTTAAGACCTCAAAATACTGTTCTTCTTTTAGCTACATAGCGGTAAAGACCTTAAACTGTTATCTGCATCTATTCGATACGGCTACGTCTATGAATAATTTTAAACTCACACTTAAGGGCATGTTGCTCTCTCAACAATAATGTTTTATTCCTGCTGTCCGTCAGGTTTATTATGTCTGGTAATGTTGCAAAACGGCTCCGCCGATATATTGCCATTTAGATATTTTAGGTAGTAAGAATCTTTTGTTTTTGTTATTGCTGTTTATATTATTTTTTTTCTCCTTTTCCTAATATCTAATAAAGTTTATATTTATTTATTTATTTATTTATTTTCCCAATTCCTCTCGTATCTTGTCGCTTCTCACTTTGTCCATAATCGTCACTCCCTTTACTTTCCTCATATTTCATCTCCATCGCTTGCACTCTACTCGACATACTCTTATTCAGCACCCAGCTTTCGCTCCCATAAGTTAGTATCGGCACATAGATGGACCTGGATACTGTCAGCTTCGTTGTTTTGCTTATGTTCTTGTTTGTCAGGAATGGCTTGTTGACTGCATGGTATGTTTTTGTTGCGCTGTTTATTCTGCCCATTACCTCTTCATCCATTCTCCCGTTTCCCTGAATTATGACATCCAAGTATTTGAAGGTTTCTACGTGTTCCAGCTTTCTTCCACATATTTCTATGTCCATCTTTCTCTCGCCATTTCCAATCATCATAACTTTCGTCTTGTCAGTGTTTATTTTCAGTTTTCGCTTACTCAGTTCTTCCTCCCATATTTCTAGACTTTCGTTCAGGTGTAATTCTCCCTCCGCGCATATCATAAGATCATCCGCAAATGCGCATCCTCCTATTTGCACAGGTCTCAAATTTTTGTAGCCCACATTGACTTCGCGGACTTTCTGTTTTATCTGCTTTATCACATCATCCATGATTGTTACAAATAGAGTCGGACTGAGCACCCCCCTTGTTTTAATCCTTCCTGTACTGGAAAGGAATCTGATTGCGCATTATGCGTTCGGACGTAATTGTAATTGCTCTTGTACACGGATTCTATTGCTTTCCTCAAATTTGCACTGACACCTCTATTTTCTAGGCTTTCCCATATCATTCTCCTCGGTATATTGTCGAACGCATTTTCTAAGTTTAGAAACGCCAAGCAGACTTCCCTTTTGTTGTTAACCTTCCCCATGAGTTGCTTGATTGAGAATATGTGATCTTGAGTACTTCGGCCTCTTCTAAATCCACTTTGTGCCTCGTCCAGTGTTGGCTCAATTTCTTCGCTAAGTATTTTTTCCAATATTCCTTCATATATTTTGGCCACTACGCTGAGCAGGGTTATGCCTCTATAATTACTGCAAATTCTAGAATCACCCTTTTTATGTATTGGCATGATTATTCCTATTTTCCAATCTTCTGGGATTTCCGCGGTAGTCCATGCCATATTCACAATTCTTGTCAGTGTTTGTATGCCTCTCTGTCCTAATTTTTTTATCATCTCCGGTGTAATTTGGTCGTGTCCCGCTGCCTTGCCATTCTTCGTCCTCCTTATCATCTGTCTCACCTCGTCTTCACCTATGTCTCCGTGTTTGCATTGCTTGTTCACTCTTTTGTTGCTCCACCGACGCAGTTTCCATTTTCGGATTAAGCAACTCGTCGAAATATTCGCGCCACCTATTCATTATGTCTCCCTCCTCGGTTAATATTTTGTTCTCGTTGCTCTTTATTTGGTGTATCACATTTTTCCTGTCTCTTATCATGTTCTTTAAGGCTTTGTAAAATAGTTTCTGATTTGTTTTGCTGTCCGCTTCCATTTTTTTACCGAACTCCTCCCAGGATGCTTTCGTAGCTTGCACGATCATTTCTTTTACCATCGGTCTCTGCTCCTTATATTTAGTGTATTTTTCGTGTGATCTGTCTGGAAGGTATTGTTTCCATTTTGGCTTTTTCAGTTTAACCTGTTCTTCTGTCTGTTCCACCATCTGCTCTGTTTTCTATTTTTGTTTATTCTAATCGTTCCACATGTTGCCTTGGCTGTGCTTATTATTATTTCCTTGAAACCTCTCCAAATATCTTCTAAGCTCTCATCAAGCCAGCCCTCGTACATCCCGGTTATTTTTCCCCTCTACTTCATCTCTGTATCTCGTTGCTGTGACATTTCCGGCAAGTTTGTAGGACAAACTACATCTTTTGTCAAGAACTCTGACCATTTTATTCAGATTTTAAAGGAAGTTGTCATTGACCCTCAGGATATACGCGTAAGTTTCGACGTAACATCACTCTTTACGTGTGTTCCGGTTAAGAAGGCAGTCGAAGGCCTTCGGACAACACTTATCCCCCTAGGTCTACCAATCGATGTACCGGATCTTGTAGAGTATTGTCTCTCCACCACATACGTCAAGTGGGCGGGAGCGATGTATGAGCAGGTAGAGGGTGCAGCTATGGGATCACCTCTGTCACCGGTAATCGCCAATTTCGTCATGGAATTGTTTGAAGAAAAAGCCATTAGGTCAAGTCCTTTCAAACCCAAGCACTGAGTCAGATATGTCGACGATACCTTTGTGGTTTGGCCATACGGTAGAGATAAACTTGCTGAGTTCCTTACCCACCTGAACAATGTTAGTCCTTCCATCAAATTCACGATGGAAATGGAAGAGGATAATCAGCTGCCTTTCTTGGATGTGCTGGTATACAGAACGTCAACGGGTAGGCTTGGACATACAGTCTACCGTAAGAAGGCACATACCGATCGGTACTTGAACGCCAAATCACAACACCACCCCCAACAGAAGAGAAGTGTTATTAAACACTTTGTTCAACAGAGCCGAGAAGGTATGCGACTCTAGCACCTTTGACGACGGACGAAAACACTTGGAGTCGGCCCTACGTCAGAATGGATACACCAAGTCTGACATACGGGGTGTCACACAAAGAAAACCGCAAGTCTCAGAGGAACCGCAAGAGTCAAAGGGGTTCGCTTGCTTACTATACGTAAGTGGGGTATCAGAGAGAATCGGTAGATTACTGAAGAAATCCGGTATCACGGTAAGGTACAGAACACCAGCTAAGGTAAAGGCTCTTTTGCCTAACCCAAAGGATATCACACCACTCCTGAAGAACGAAGGAGTATACAAGATAACACGTGAGTGCGGAACATGCTATGTAGGACAGACAGGACGAAGCATCGAATGTCGAATCAAGGAGCACAGTAGGGACACCCGGCTAGGCAAGATTCAACAGTCCGTTGTTGCTCAACACTGCCACGAGTCGGGACACACAATGAATTTCGATGACGTGAAGATGTTGGCAAGGGTGGGTAATTATCATCGAAGGTTTATTAGAGAAGCTATCGAAATTTACAAACATCCTGACAATATCAATCGCGAGGACGGTACTGATATTAGTAGGGCCTGGAAATCGATCCTAACGCGGTCAGGTGGAAAAGCACATGGGAGCGGTAGCTCCAGATGTGCGCAGTGAGGTGTAAATTTAGGTATATAAGGGCGATTTTGTTGGTAGGTCTTCAGTATTCAATTAGCTTTGAAGAAGCGACCAACATGGTTCGCGAAACGCCACCATTAAGAACTATTGACACACGGCATAGCCCGGAAGCAGTTTATTTTCTAAATGATTCTGGCCGTGAAAGCCTACGTACTTACTTCTTTATAGCTTCTTTTGTTTTTATCGTCCCTTTGGGTATCTTTGTACGCCGTTTGTGTGTTCTCATCTTTATTTTAGCTAGTACTAAGTAGTGGTCACTGTATATCTCATAGCTCCTTTTTACACTCACATCCAGCAAGTCCGCTCTGTTTGTTTTATCTATCAGTATGTAGTCTATAAGAAATTTTTCATTCCTACTCATGGCCTCTCTCGTATACTTGTGAATGTCTTAGTGCTGATAGAACGTATTTGCAACTATCAGGTTATTTTCAGTGCAAAAGTCAATCAGTCTTTGCCCGTTATTATTTTTGACCTCTTCGCCGAATCGACCTACCACTTTCTTTGTTTCATTTATTCTCTCACCCACTCTAGCATTTAGGTCACCTAGAATTATAATTCTTCCCGTAGCACTTTCTGTAGTTTCAGTTAGTTTTTCCCAGAACTGGATTTTGACTTCTGATCTCATATCTTCATTTGGTTCGTATGCAATCACTATATTTGTTTTCCTATCCTTCTCCCACTGCAGCTCTATCATCATAATCCTTTCCGATACCCATTCCCATTTGTAAATTAAAGTAAAGTAAAGTAATTTATTGGCGATAGACATGTATGTAACATTTTCGCAGGTCAGTCATGTGCAATATACAGTAATAGATACAAAAATAATAATAATTAATACATTCAATTATATAACAACAATACACAACCATAATAAAGAAGATATCTAGACCTCAACCACAGATCATCAAGAAAAAAAATCTCCAAATAAGCATTGGCTAACATATAATGTAATAATAAAAAAATGAACGGGCACAAAACCCCAAACCGACAACGTTGTGCGAATCTTCAGGGCAGGTCAGAAAAATCATTGTCCAGATACTCCGTCCAACCATAAAATGCCTTACTTAACAGGTAATCTTTTATCTTTGTTTTAAATTTAATAATATTGAGTTCTTTTATATACTCAGGGAGGACATTGTAAAATTTTATCCCATAGTAATTGATTCCATCCCTAGCTCTCTCCGTTCTACTATAGCTTATTTTCAAGTCACGCCTATGCCTAGTATTGTAGCTGTGGCCGTCATCATGTCTCCCCTATGAATCAATGTTCTCCTTCACATACATCAGGCAACTCAGTATGTACAGACAAGGAAATGTTAATACCTCTAGCTCCCTGAATTTAGCTCTGCAACACTCAGAGTAGCCCATGTTTCCCAACACTCTGAGACATCTTCGCTGAGCGCCAAATAGATGGAATGCGTGCGCCGAATGACCCCAACATAGGACGGCGTATGTTAAGTGGGCATAAAAGTACCCATAGTACGCCTTCATTAGGGTGCTGAACGTTACTACATTTTTCAAGGAACGAACTGCAAATATAAAGCCACATTTAAATTAGAGCGAACAGAAGCGAACGAACGAAGGAACGAATTCGCAGGTATTTACCGACAGGCGTTGGAACATCCACGAACAAACGTTTGGTTCTCCATGTAAATTATGCTAGCTTAAGCGAACGAATGCGTTCGTTCGCTTCTGTTCGCTATAATATAAATGCACCTATACGATGTACGAATGTAATACGATGTATAAAATGTAATACGATCGTGGATGTTCTCGAGAGTGCATCGTGGAAAGGGAGTTAGAGATTTTATACAAAATCTGTGCTTTGCAAGTGCTCAAAAATTCTGAGTTTTTACAGGATTGTGGTTTGAGTGTTGTGGAACTGTATTAGTTACGTTTCAAGATCTTATCGATTATTATTCGCCGTATTTTCATTGATCTTGGTTAATTTCTGTCGGTCGGTCAAAGGTCGGGATGCCGTCCAACATGCGGACAGTGTAGACAGGTTATCGGGAGGGCAGTCTGCAGTGCAAGACTTGCCGCGCCTGGTATCACGGGAAATGTGTAAACTTGGAAATGCCAGACATTGCGACTTTGTCGCGCGCTTGCTCCTCTTGGGTGTGCCCTGGCTGTCGCAGGGAACGCACCGCGACGCAGGCTGCCGAACGCCCCACTGCTGGTGATTCGATTGCAAATGAACTCTTTTCCTCCCCACGGTCTCACATCGCTCTGGAACTAGTATATGAGGAACTGCGTCATTTGCGCTCCTAAATGAGGGCGATTAAGGTTGATTACGATAAGATTATGGAGTCGATTGACTTTTGTAGTCACCAGATCTCTGAAATCGAGATAAATGTTAAAAAGTGGACTGAAAAAGTCAAGGGCATAGATGCAGTTTCTCGGGACGCGTCCGCCCTAAAGAGTGAAGTTGTAAATCTGACCAACCGTGTAGACGAACTGGATCAGTACTCTAGGCGCAATAACTTGGAAATTCAAGGTATTCCGGAAAGAGACGGAGAAAACGTTGTGGATGTTGTCAGAGCTGTCGGAGAACCTTTGAAGGTGCCAATCCCCGAGGCCGCAATCGATGCCGTCCACCGCGTTCCACGCTCTGATACCGGTGATAGGTCACCTAAGTCGATCATAGTGCGCTTTGTTAACCGTCGCGTGCGGGGTTCGGTTTTGGCGGCGGCGGTGGAGGCCAAACGAGCGGCAAGAGCTGCGGAAGTCCCCGATTGCCTTAAAGATACAGGGAATCACCGATACCTGTTACGTGAATGAGCATCTAACTTTGAAAAATAAATTACTGTTTAAACGCGCTAGGGAGGTTGCATCTGAGAAGCAGTATCAGTTTGTTTGGACGAGAAATTGCAGAATCTTCCTGCGTAAAGGTGAGGGTTCTCGCATTGTACATGGCAACCCTTGACAAGCTTCAATAACCGATTAGTACTAGGAATCTGAATTCAATAACTTATTATAAACACTATCATTTAGATGGCAAACATAACTTTTTATTATCAAAACGTGCGCAGTATTCGTGGAAAGTCAACCATTGTCTTCAACAGTGTTTTAAATTCAAACTTTGATGTAATCTGCCTAACTGAAACATGGTTGCAGCCGGGGTTGTGCTCCAGCGAGTTCTTTCCTGATAACTATATGGTTTACCGTAGGGATCGTGCCGATGATGGTGCGGATGTGCGTGGCGGTGGTGTTTTGGTGGCGATCGCGGACGGTGTGACTGGTGTTGCGCAACCGGCCTGGGGGTCGATCTTCAAAGGTAGGACCGTGAGCGTGCATGCTCGCGGGAACTATCGAGGATTCGACGATGAGCTATCGAGAGGGCAGCAAATTGGTAAATTCGGCAACGCTATCCCGTCTACCGCACCAATCACGATGCTAGTAAGCAACCGACAACGTCGCAAATTTCGCGGGAGCTGAAGTTGTAGTCGTGATGCCGTATCTTCAAACTCGTGGATAGCTCGTATCGGTCACCGCGCGGGTATTTTTCGCTCAAAGACAACGACTGGGTACCCCAGTCGATGCAATGTGATCACTGACGCTCGCCGGCTCGCAAGATTCTTGAATAGTAATTCCGCCAATACTTCCTTTACTTTAGGTTAAAAGCAACAAATATAATTATTATATTAATAATTAAATAATACTATATTAAATTAATAATTAGAAAATAAATAAATATAAGTATGTACATTAACAATCGAAAAACGTATTAATTTCTATGCTGTATAAATCACATCTAGAACGACTATTTTAAATAAATTAAGTTTTCAACAATAATATAATCGTTGATTGTCAATGGATATAGATAGTCAGCCATGGGTTAGTTGGGGCCTTAACATCCAGAGGGCAGGGTTTTCTGCAAGATTCATTTACAAATTATAGCGTTTTCGACTTGTATACTTTTATGCACGCACTGGTGCGAACTGGCTGAGGTCGAGCTTAAATATATAATAAATATATAAGTCGAAAAAGCTATAATTTGTTAATGAATCTTGCTCAAAACCATGGCCTCTGAATGTTAAGGCCCCAACTAACCCATGGCTGACTATCTATATTCGTTGACAATCAACGATATAATCAATCAAGCTGTAAATAATTAAATTATGACTGGTGTCACACAAGTTTGATACATGTTGTGTACACTGTGTACAGTACTTTTTGGTGTAAAACAGATTTGTTATAATATACATTACAAAATTGGTATACTTGCAACAACATTATTAGATAAATATCATTTGATATTATCAACATCTATTGGACAATTAGTGATTGAACTGAACAGTTGAATAGATAGTAGTTTTTTATTCTAATTCCTATTTCAAAAATGTCATATATGGTATGTTTCTCATCTATCTTAATTAATGATTCGCCCTTTAATGATATTATTATTAATACAATAAATGTATATAATACAATGTGTTTAAATTAAGAAAGGAAAATTATTTACTACATAATTCGGGCTTGTTGCGATATTAGCAAACTAGAGGTTACTAGAGGAACTTAGTACTGTTTTTTTTTCTCGAATTCATCAATATTCAAATTTTCGTTCAAGATTTACGACATTGGATTGATTCGCCATAAATTGTAAAAAAATCACATTACCACAACACCTTTGTCTATAATTTGATGTAGGTATACCATGTGAGAGTTAATTCAAAATTAAGCTCACTATGGATGCTTGGTTTGTAGGACGTACTATCTCTAATGATTCCTCTTAAAAATATACGTTAGCGTGACCTTTGAACCTTTGCTAATAATTAAAAAAAATCCGCCTCAATACTTTCGAGTGTGGTGATGACGATTTTTTTAATTGATTGCAAGAAGACTATAACATAGCCAGCAATATTCTTAAACTGTCACCTAGACTCGATAGAATTGAGCCGGATATATTTCGTATTGTCTTATTATTTGAATGAAAATATCTGAACATTCTGCAATTCTGGTGTAAATCTTATTAAAAGTCGTAAAGTATATTTGGTTGCTGATATCAATTTTAGCGTTATCTTAATAAAAAATCAACAGTGGGCTGTAATGGGACAAGAGCGCCTAAATGCCTTATTCCTAATTTCAGTTAAACATTTGCTTTAAAAATTTCATTTTGAAGATAATAAATTAATTTGCACATTCTAAAATTTGCAAAACAAATTTATAAAAACTACATGAAAATATCCAGGATATTTTTTATTATTTATAAACCATTATAAACAGTATATAGATAGAATTCTTATTATTCTAAAACTGTTTATAAAAAAATATTTATGTGCTACCTACATTATTTTTTTTATTCTTTTAGTTTAGTGGGTGGGGCCCCCAATAAATACTTATATAATTCAATATTGTGAAATCGGCCGCATATTTTCAATATAACAATATAATTAGTTAAAACTTCTTAATAATTATATCTCAAATTATGTGTTTTTTATTAATAGAAGATATACCTAAGATATACATAAACCGTATCTCCAACAGAAAGAAAAAGAAATAACATTTAAACCAACCATTTCAGTATGTAATGGTTGCCCAGTTCCTAATACCAATTTCAACGACTTTATGCATTATTTGTGCACGTGGTATACTGGTATTGCTGTATTGCATTCGGTTTGTTGTGACTGGCACGCGTCTGTCCGCCATTGTTTTAGTTTTTGTGAATCGTGAATGTTGTACTTAAAGTTGAAATATTGTATTGAAATCAGGCTTGCCAATATTGCACCACTGTAATTTCCGACAGCAAACATTAAAATCCCCTCTTTTGCCCGTTCTCCCGGTCCTAATATCCCAACATTTCCCCGACCACTCTTGAACGATGAACAAAAAAGAAGGTTGATAATTTTTCAAGTTCAAGTTCAATTTATTTATTTGCACATACAATATATACTATAATACAATGTACTATATTACAATAGATAAACGCATGTGGTTGAGATTCTTCATCCCTCGCGCTTCACCTCGAGACCGAAAATTTGGCAATCCTGTCCCGGGCTATTGGTTTGGAGGGTGTCGTCGTCATCGTCATCGTCTTTTGCTTACGGTTGTGTCGTTAGGATTGATCTTACTTTTAATTTGAATGGGTGCGGTTGGAGTTCTTTCACGCTTTTTGGTAAGTTGTTGTACTGGTGTGCCGTTTCTGTTGTTAATGTGAGTGCAAATTTTTTTGTTCTGCTTCTCTCTGTGCGTATATGGGAGTGTCCTCTCGTTGAATGGGTGTGCGTTTCACCATTAGTTTTTAGCTTAATTTTGGTTTTTATTAGCTTGTGATTGATTTTGTATAGTAAAAATATGTTGTGGAATCGTATCAGTTTATTCATATTTAATTCACCTGTGCGTCTGTATAGTTCATCGGTTGGTGTTAGTCTGTCAAGGTTATACAGTATTTTTAATATCTTATTCTGTTGTCTTTGGATCCTGTCCAAGTTCTGTTGACTGGTATCGCTCCATATAGATATAAGGTATGTGTTTAGTGACGTAAATAAGGCATGGTATAGTTGTTTTCTTATGTGTTGTGGGATTAAATGCCTTACGTAATATAGGAGTGCTATCGTTTTTGCATTTTTAGTTAGTAAGGTGTTTATATGCGAATCCCACTTTAAGTTACAATTTATTAGTAGTCCCAGGTAAGCTATTTCCGTGTTTTGTTTTAATTCGACGTTGTTAATATGTATGTGAAGTTTCGGTTGATGTCTTTTATTGTTAAATATTATGTACTCAGACTTGTTTTCGTTTACAGTTAATAGGTTACGCAAAAACCATTCTTCCACTGTTTTCATATCTTCGTCTATCATTTGTTGCATTTGGTGCGTCGTTCTTGCAGAGTACAAAATGCAGGTGTCATCCGCGTACATAAAAGGTTTACCATTCAGTCGTAGATCGAAGAAATCGTTTGTATATATAATGTACAAAATTGGAGGTATATTTCCGCCCTGTGGTATTCCGTATTCTGCGTATTGGATGCTGCTTTCGATGTTGTTGAGTCTGACCTTCTGTGGTCTGTTGCTTAGGTATGTTTGTAGTATGTTTAGGTTTTTGTCTTTTATCCCCAAGGTTTCAATTTTTTCAATAAGTTTCGTTTTTGAGATGGTATCGAATGCTTTCTTCAGTTCAATAAATATTGTGCTTACGATCTTTCTCTTGTCTAGGTTAGCCTTAATTTCTTGAATCAAGTCAATCGCCGCTGATGTCGTACCTGAGTTCTTTTGAAACGCATACTGTTGCTGGTGAATTATGTCGTATTTGGCTAAATGGTGCACAATTCTTCTATGTATGATTTTTTCTAGGATTTTGCCCAACACAGATAGGAGCGATATTGGGCGATAGTTTTCTACTTTTTTCTTGTCTCCCTTTTTGTACATGGGTATAATTATGGAAGTTTTTAAATACTCCGGATATGTCCCCTCTTCTATCACTTGATTTATTAGTCTTACAAGAATTGGACTAAGGATGAGTTTGTTTTTCTTGATGATTTTCGGTCTTATGTTATCGAACCCTGGGGCGGTGTTATCTTTAATTTCATCAATTATATCATCTACTTCCCTTGCGTCTGTTGGGTTAAAGTTTGCTATCGGTGTTGCTTTCTTTGTGGTCTTATTGTTTTGTTGTTGTGCTCTGATCATCTGTTTTTCCGCCAACTTTTTTCCAACTGTTGCGTAATAGGTGTTTATTTCTTCTGCAATTTCCCTTGAATTTCTTGTGACTGAGCCGTCTTCTTTAGTTATTTCATATATTTGCGAGTCCTTTCTTAGTTTTCTGTTACTTAAGGTGTTTATCAGTCTCCATGTTTTGCTGGAATCTCCACGACACTTTTGGAACTTTGATAAGTAGTATCGTTTTTTTGTATCTTTGATTAGGTTATTTGTGTATTGTTTCTTTTTCTCATATTCTGATTTTAGGAACTCATTGTGTGGGTTTTTTCGGTGTCGCTTGTATAATTTATTTCGTTCTGTGATGTTTTTAATTACCACTTCGTCTATCCAGTCACTTATCTCTTTTCTTTTTAGTGTTTTTTTGATTTGGTTGGTCTCAATGATGTGTTGTAAGTGTTTTGTAAGATCTTTGAAGGTTTTGATCGTGAAGTTGTCCAATTTTGATATGTCTTGTTGTATTCCCTTAAAATTTGTTTGTGTATATTGATAAGTCTTATAGCCTCCTACGCTTCTTGCTTTGCTTTTTATCCAGGTCATTATCGCTTTGTGGTCAGAAATTGCTGATTCAATGATATTGGCTCTGCTTATTGGGACGTTGTTAGTTGCAAGAACATGGTCGAGAATGGAGTGGTTTCCATTGTCATTCGTTCTTGTGTGGTACTTGTTCGAGATTCTGTTTGCTATACTATAATTGCGTTGCAGGATGATGTTTTTGTATTGCTGAGTAGTGGAGCTTTTGTCAAGTAGGTTTATATTGAAGTCTCCGACAATTATGTGTGGCTTTGTTCTATTTACTATGTTATGTTTGAGAGTTTCTTTAAAGCGGTCGAAGGTTACATGTGGCGGCTTGTAGAGCACTGTTATAGCTACATCATAGGTTTTTATGTAAATCTTGATTATTTCTATTTCATGTATGGTTTCATTCATCAATTCATTATATTCGATGTCTTCTTTTATGTATAGAGCCACGCCTCCGCCTCGGCCGTGTCTAGAGTTGAACAAGGCATTGTACTGTGTCCGTTGGTAGAGGTTTTGTTGTTGTGGTGTTAGCCAAGTCTCTGTCACAGCTATGATTGTAGGATTTAGAGTCTTTGCAATAATCTCGACTTCTGAAATCTTGTTTTTGATGCTCCTTACATTATGCAGGTAGATACTGTAACTTATTTCATTTGTGTTCATCGTGGTCTTTATCTTGATTAGATTTTGTTTAGTATTCGGTTAGTCAGTCTAAGGTATGTTGTTCAGATCCTCGTTAGATTTGATTCTTATTCTTTCGCTATTTTTGTTTTTTCGTAGGTATATCTTGCCATCTCTGGTCCACGCAAACTCATAGTTTTTGGCTTTTTTTACTTGTCTTGTCTCATAGAAAAGAGCAGTTGTAAGCGGGGTTAGGCGTTCATTGATGTAGATATTGTTTGTTTTTCCTTTGAGTTCGCATTCATTTGTGTTTATCGATCGAATTGCCTTTCGTGCTTCAAAAATTGTGGCTTTCTTTTCTGATGTTTTTAGATCCACAATTATCGGGCTATCGTCTCTATCGCAGTCCTTTCTATATACCGAAGACATGTCCTCTCTATCTAGCTTTACATTTATCCCTTTCATCACCTTTATCACAGTTTCTTCCACCCTCTCACTTTTACCCTGTACTGACACTCCAGAGATTATGATGCTGTTCTTTATTTTTTCTTTTTCCTTTGATTCCAAGAAGGTCTCCAGAGTTGCTACTCTCTTTTTCAATGTTTCATTCATTAATTTCTCTTCATTATAATATTTCTTCAGATCTTTCATGTCTTTTTTCAATTCTTTGTTTTCGTTCTTTAGCTCCTCCATTTTGTCTGACATAAATGCCACGGATGTCTGTAGTTCCGTCACCAGTCGCTTCCACTCTCCATCTTCCACCATCTCCTCTTCGCCCTCGCTTGCCGCATTCGCATGCTGCTCCGGCTTTGACTTATTCCTCGTTTTGGTCATCTCTCCTTGTGAATCGGACGGGTAATATTGATGCAGTAGGCCGCGCAAGAATGTGTGATTTAAAAAGATTTGGTTTGAGGGTCACTGGTTTTCGGAGCTATGCTTTGCACCGGTTCCGCCGAGCAAAAAAAGAAAAATTGTTCGAGTCGTGTTTCCGAAATTCAGGACTCACCTCGTGTTCACGAAATAACTTCGCTGTTGTTACTGTTAATCAACGCTGTTCACGATATACTAGTTCCACGCACTTTGCACTATCGTTTGATAACAGATTTAACTATTTTTTTGTCTTTTTTCACAAGGTTTTAGTCGTTTCACTGGACACTATGTTTCTCATATACTTATTGGCACAGCAGTTCCCAACCTTACCTTTTTAATTCATTTCTTTTATTTTATTTTGTTATAAAATATATTCATAATAAACAGTTTTTATTTGTCCATATATTTTCCTATAGCATTTGTTTATTCAGTTGAAACATTAAAAAGCCTCCAGCATCCTAGACACCTTTGTTAGTATCTATACTAGGAGAATGTGCAGGCCTAATAGGCCTGCTGGTCGACCTAGGTAGATCGCCGAAGCGTTAATGCTCGTACGTTCGAAGCGGTTACGGGCGCGCCATCTATTGCTTCGTAGCGTAACCTCAATAGCGACATGATGTGTCGCCGTCTGGTGACCGCGTCGCGAAACGCGCGGCCGTTGCCTAGCAACCGCGATCGATTGGCATGACGACACGCTGGCGAGGACAGTCCGAAACGATACTCCATAAATTTAGCCTAATCGAGTTAAAAAATAACGAGAACTGGCCGGAAATTGGACGAAATCGAAAGCCTAAGCGCTGTACAATCCAATTTTAGGCGGAAAATCGGCGCCTGAGGCGCCGATTTTCGCTTCTCCGAGGAGCAGACCCTTCCCCCGATTCGCCGATTTTCGTAAACTTCTTGCGCGGACTGTGTTAGAGTTTTAGTATATAGTAGGGATAATACAGAATATACGCCTGTTTCCGTATATAATTTACTTCTTGTATCCGTTTTGATCAAAATGAAGTTACTGATGAATATGCGTTCCACGCTAGCAAGTGGAAGTACAAGTAAAACTTTCAAATTTTTGAACGTACAAATTACGCCAATAGGCCTTTAACTAACCATTTTTTATTCCCTTTCTAATAGCTAGCTAACAAAAAACTCAGAAACAGTTTAAACACATAGCAATCACAAAAAACGGGAATTTAAAAAATAAAACAAAATATAAACTGACGTTTGAAATTAAAAGAACGAACACCGAGAATTCAAGTTTGAACCCGTACACAGCGCCATCTCAGCCATGTAGTAAAGTCAGAAATGTGAACTAAACTAATTGCAGGAGCGTGACGGGACCAAAATTTAACAGCTCTAAATGTTGCAAATAATTCCATAATTCATAAAATAGGCAAAATATCCAGTTTTACCGGCAATTATATTTTACCCGCCAGCACACCGCACATACCCGATTTTCGAGTAATTATTACCCGCACATTGGTAAGCCTGATTGAAATAGCGGTGATGCAGGCTCAAGCGGGAGAAACTTTCGCCCACGTGTTGCAGCTATACGCATCGCGGTCCCCACCTCGAACCGAAGAGTAGCCTTGTGAAAAACAAACCGTAAACTGTGGTTGCGAGCGTCAGTTTGAAGATACTGTTTCACGCGGCGATCATCGATACGAGCGTGCATGCTCGCTGGTCCTACTTTTGAAGATCGACCCCCTGGTCGTCCTCTGAGGAGGCTGTCTGGGTTACTGTGTTGTGTCGGTCTCGTAAGTTGCATGTGTGTTGCGTCTATATACCTCCCAGAGACTCTGGTGACATTGAGACTTTTTCAAGTAACCTTATATCTATTGTTGAAAGGCATCCTCATGACCTTTTTCTGATTTGCGGCGACTTTAATCTACCGGATGTCTCTTGGCTTGGGAACGATGGCAATTTGTCTTGCACTCCCTCCGCGGGCGCGTCGCGAAGAGTCGCGGAGTTGCTAGACTGTTTATCGTTGTGTGGGCTCAATCAATTTAATCATTATCGCAATGTTTCGGGTAATATGCTGTCTTTGATACTATGTAATGCTCACTCGATCCGTACGCTTGCGTTGTCATCTGCACCGCTAGTGCCGGAAGATATTGCGCATGTAACGTTGGAGTTTGACATAGCATGTGCCGTCGTAAGGGATTTGGGTACTAATGTATCATTGCGTAGTCTCAGTTATAGCAAAGCTAATTCTGCGGGCATTATTGCTGACCTTAATTGTTTTGAATGGCCCAAGTAGTATATAAAGGAGAGAGCTGGACCCACCACAAACACCACATTTCGACCTAAGCGCCTCCACCAATTTCTGCTTGTTACCTCCGCACGAAGACGACCGAGTCCCAAGTCAGCCGATCTGCCGAGCGCGGCCGAACGCCGGAACCTGGAGTGTATGACTCACACGTCGCTGTTAGAGAGAGAACGCACTACTATTTTTATTTTCGAGCGTGACATGTGCAAACCGATCAAATTTTCGCATCAGATTAATTCGGATTTGAATTTCGCGCGCACCATCTTACCCGAAAATGACCGAACGCCGATCGCCCGAGCCGATAAAATTCAAATTTTTCCCGCCAACCTTAAAAAAATTCAAATTTTCGCGTCAACCCCAGGTCCACCAACCCCAGACGTACCAACCCCACGCGCTAAAACGGCATACCGACCGGGCGTCATATTTTAAATCAAGTTTTCGCGCTAAATTAATTCGGACTAATTTTAAAATTCTACAGAGCATGCGCGAACCTAGCAAATTAAAATTTTCGCGCCATTAAGGATAAATTTCAAAGTTTAAACCGTCTTTATTGATATTACTCACAGAAATAATTGTGTTTAAAAAAGAACATGCGATAAGAATTATATTCGAATGTCATTGACGTTGGTAAATTGTTGTTATAGCCATTCTGTCTTTTACTGGTACGATGGCAGTAGGTAATTCGACGCCCTTGCATAATTTTGCGCAGTTGATACTACTTGCTGAGTTCAAGGACCGACTGTAATTTGATATGTGTTAGGAGTCATCCTATTTTCACACCTGTGTATCGGTACATTTCCATCCCGTGTGCGTAATAAATTGTTTTTAAAGTCAATTCCCGCTTCTAGGGATTTTAATAAATCTACTCAATATTATCGGAAAATCCAAAAAACTTCAACCACTGTACAATGGTCCATACGAAATTACCTCTATCGATGGTAACACAAATTGCACAATTCGTATAAATAGGAAATCAGTTAGGGTGCACAAGAATAGGTTGAAGAAATTCAATAATTAACGCATGCGTTTCTTTTATTATTGTAGGATGTACTTCCTGTGTATTCTTCCCCTGTTGATCGTCTTTTCTACAGCCGAACCTTATTATTCCTTCAAACCATTAGAAGGGAATCCTGAGCTATTTTATGGAAAGATTGGTAATCTAAAATTACTTAACAAAATTTTGGAATTTAGTCGTTTATTTAGATTTAAATAATTATTACTTAGAGTTAGGCAACATTCAATCATACTTCCGCGACGCCGAACGACTGTGTGGATATGATGAATTTAAAAACATTTTCTCAGAATTATGTTCACAGCAGATTCCCTTTAACTTTCTTCAGTGACGTTAAGGAAAAATCGGACAGGTGCGAGGGACTTGTAACATCGTAATAGTTTTCATGTAAAGTTTTGATGACTTCTGTTGTTTTTTTTTTCAAATCTGCAACAAATAATAAGTAAACATTTACTATTTTAGGAAATAGATGGGTTTCCCACAAGCATTTTTGGGAAAATATCGACAACTACGTAACATAAACTTTAATACAAACTATTTTTTAAATTCTTTGTATATGTATATGTATATTTTCAGTACAGAGAAATAGGACCATAAAAGGACTGAGAGACATCAAACAGACAGACAGTAGGACAAAAACGATCTCTATTTCACTTCAGCAACTTCATTGGCTATCAAATTACATAATGCGCGACAGAACGAAAAATCTATTGAAAATTTTGGTAAGGAAATTGAAGAGCTAATGGTAAATTTGACTTAGTTATTATGTGACAAAATTTTTAAGACAATATCTGCAAAAATGTAATAATACCGTAATTTTTAAGAAATGCCTGCAATTGCCATTTTTTTTTCTTTTTGACAAACAATTGAATATCGCAGGTAAACTAGTTACTTTACACAGGTACAACTTACACAGTTGGAAAGACGACTTCCTTAGCGTTTATAATATGGTATGATGTACAGGGCGTTCCATTTAAAAAAATGTACTGACTTTCCGTTACGCCTAAATGCAACATCCTGTATAAATGAAAATAATTTTACGTTATAGAAACTAATGAGTCAAACAACTCTTGTACAAAACATTTTTTCTTTCTCAAACAATTTAATGACTATCAACCGCCAGGATACTAATAACTCACCCTGTATAATTATATATTTTTAAAATGTGACGTGTTGATATTTATGATTAAATTATTAATTAAATAAAATATCGGTTTGGCTTCCGTGGTAGATCTTTTTACAATAGGAATAACCAACAGAGAGTATTTACCTATAGTAAGTCCAGATGACCACAATGAGGTCGATGCACAGCAAGGTCAAGAGCACCCTAACACCAGGCGGTTTTTCGCGAATAATGCAGATGCAGTGTGTCTTAATATTAATGGTATGAATATAGTAAACATGAGATATGAAATGAAAGAATTGAAATTTTTAATAGATACAGGTGCTTCGATAAGCATTATTTTTTTTCAGATAATTTAAATTGTCGTTGTGCCATAGATAAAAACGATACTATAAGAATAAGTGGGATTAGTGGCAGCACTTATTCTTTAGGATCAACAATTTCAGATTTGAAAGTAAACAATATTTAAGTTTACAATTATTCATAGCACAAACTGCGCTAATATTGTTCTTTTTGTATGAAACTTGCATGGTGTACTTCTCCATGAGGGGTGATTTAAACCACAAAGCGTCAGCCCACCAACCCCAGACATCACACCTGCTATCACGTATAGCTGTACACACCAAATATATTTGTGTTAACCCAAACTGTATAGTATGAGCTAGTACGGGATAATGTCAACATATTATACCACATGACTCTAAGAGTAACTCAAATGTGACTCAAGAGTGACTCAAATGTGACTCAAGAGTGACTCAAATGTGACTCAAGAGTGACTCAAATGTGACTCAAGAATGACTCAAATGTGACTCAAGAGTGACTCAAATGTGACTCAAGAGTGACTCAAATGTGACTCAAGAGTGACATTAGCGCCTCCATTTATCCTCTTAGCGCCTCCATTTATCCTCTTAGCGCCTCCATTTATCCGTTTAGCGCCTCCATTTATCCTCTTAGCGCCTCCATTTATCCGTTTAGCGCCTCCATTTATCCGTTTAGCGCCTCCATTTATCCTCTTAGCGCCTCCATTTATCCTCTTAGCGCCTCCATTTATCATCTCAGCGCCTCCATTTATCATCTTAGCGCTAGATATAATTGCACTAGGGCAAAGGGGTATTTTGCATCCATTAGTTACAAGTCCAAATCGTATTGTATCCGAACTTTTATCTAAACATCATTTCTTTCATGATTTAGATTTTCCATTGACGTTAGATATTAAGAGCATTCAATTATTGTATAATATTACAAAAACTCAAGTATTCTTCATTGATAATAGATTAAGTTTTGTCAAATTGATACCCCTCTTGCAACCTCGTTTGTATGATGTCTTAAAAGTATCAAGTATCCCGAACCGTATAATGAACTCTACGTATAGCTTAATCATTCCACAAACTCCGTACTTAATCATTGACAAAGAAAAGCAACATTACTTTTACATGAATGAGCTGGAGTTATCTCGCTGTCATTATATCTCAAAAATGTACATTTCAGAGCAATTCAAATCAATTTATTTATCCAATGTACAGAATGATTGCGAAATTAATCGATTAATGTGTTTTCTTAAACAGCTGATTTACGACAAAAAAAGCAATAACTCCAATCATTTTTTTTTACAGCACATAGAGTTGTTAAAATCATTTTTTTTTTCGCAGTATTAGAGTTGTTATTGTATATTAGTATTTATTGCTCTCAAATTTAATAAGGAATTAAAAAATGGTCGGTGATACAGTGCGCAAGTTTTAATTTCTCCAGAAAATGTTATTCTATATACAAAGTTTTCGATGATCTAAAAACTTCCTAACCACAGTCAGAGTTTTGGTTTTAGTAATTTTAACATATAGGATAGTAAAAAGCGAAGAAACAGTTAAAATTTTTTTTAAGAGTAATCTGTATTTGATTATATTTAAATTAAAACTGTCTTAGAGAACTTAGAAGAATTAGAATTAGACCATTTATTACTATATGTCAACACAAAATTGTTATGTGAAAAGATTGATGTAAGAAAGCAAGCTAAAGCGCATATTAGAATTATTCAACCGTATATTGGAGAGTCAAATAACATATTGAAGAGTAGATTGAAGAATTAGGAAATATTGATTTAGTTACAAATATATCATTAAATATGTCTGAAAAGTTTTGTTTAAAGACTGCGGGAAGTCTATTACCCGTAATGGATGGTAAAGAAGATACTACAAAAAAGCTATTAGATTCAATTAATTTCTATGCGTCAATGTTAAAAGATGATGATAAAGCTATATTAATTACATATGTTTTAAAAACTAGATTATCAGAAAATCCAAAAGTCCGACTAAATAAAAGGTATGATACGGTTGATAGTCTTGTTAAGGATATTAGAACTAACTTTGTTTTACGTAAATCCGCAACTACCCTCGCCAGTCAATTGCATCAAGCGAAACAAAATAATCAATCAGTAGACGACTTTGGTCGCGAGATAGAACAATTCTTAAGCGAATTAACTCTTGCACAGGCGGGAGATGATGAAAATTTGTTAGTACCATTGCGTAAAGTTAACGAAAACATTGCAATTAATTCATTTTGAGATGGGATTCGAAATCATGATTTAAGAACAATATTAAAAGCTAGACACTGCATAACATTAAAAGAAACGATTACTGCTGCTTTAGACGAGGAAAAGAACAAGCCACATAGTTCTAATGTACTTTTTATGCATAAGAAGAATTATCCATATGCTTCTGGTAATGGTTTTAAAGGGAGTAGATAATTCTACCGCAAATCAATACCTAAGGTCGCGGTTATGTACCTTCTGAATTAACTTATCATCCACTTATTAAATCATCACCTTTAAACCCTCGTGATGCATTTTATGGAGGGCGAACAGGGAACTGTTGTACATTTTACAAATGCCGGCCAGGAGAGCAAATCAGATGCATTGACATCTGCAGTTTGTATCCATGGGTTTGCAAATACGAGAAGTTTCCTATCAGGCACCCTAAAGTTTATGTAGGGGATGAGTGCTCGAAATTAAATCTAACCGAAACAGAAGGTCTGATTAAATGCACTATTTTACCCCCCAGAACCTGTATCACCCCGTTCTACCCATCAAGATGAACAAAAAGCTTATGTTTGTGCTGTGTCGTGTTTGTGGCGAAAACATGAACACAGGAGAATGTGACCACAACATAAGCGAAAGAGCTATTTCAGGCACATGGGTGATAAGGGAGGTGATAAAGGCTCTGGAAAAGGGGTACCAAATTCTGAAAATCAATGAAATTTGGAGGTATAGCACTTCTCGATATGACCCAAAAACGAAATTAGGTGGATTGTTTACGGAAATGATGAATACATTCATTCAAATGAAACAACAGGCTTCGGGTTGGCCGGGAAATTGTGTATCGGATGAGGAAAAGAGCAATTACATCGAGGAATTTTTTAGAATTGAAGGAATCCGTCTCCAGTTCGCAGAGATACTTAGTAATGCGGGGTTGCGCTCATTAGCTAAGTTAATGCTGAATTCCTTTTGGGGAAAACTGGGCCAGCGTGAGAATCAGCCAAAAACTGCAATAGTTAATAAACCAGAGGACTTTTTTGCTTTGTTATCTGATCCTGCCATATTTGTTAATACTATTTTGCCTATTAATGAGAATGTTTTAGTTGTGAATTATGAGTTCAAGGAAGAAGCCAGCGAGTCCATGGCAAATGTGAATGTATGCATCGCAGCCTACACAACTGCGCAAGCGCGACTCAAACTCTATGAGTATCTCGAGAAATTGGGTGACCGGGTTTTGTATTACGATACGGACTCGGTTATTTATGTTTCAAGAGATGGCGAACCAGATGTCCCGACAGGCAGTTTCTTGGGAGACATGACGGATGAGTTGGAGGGGTATGGTAAAGGTAGCTATATAACAAAATTTGTTTCGGGTGGTCCTAAAAATTACGGTTACGAGGTCTACTCTACCAACACAAATTCCCTGAAAACGATTGTCAAAGTCAAAGGAATTAAAATTAATTATGAAACCTCCAGACGAATTAATTTTGATTCATTTGTGGATGCTGTCCTAAACGAATCAGAACCTATTCAGATAATTTCAAAGAATATCCGTCGAGACAACGCCTATCAAGTCTTGACCAAGGAGGAGGTCAAAAAATGCAGACCCAACTCGACGAAGCGGAAATTTGATGGGTACACCTCGCTTCCATACGGGATGAAAATTTCCAAACAGTAAAAAATATTTCCTATGTATATATATATATATATATATATATTATTCTTATGGTTTAATAAAATATTTCTATTCAAATTACGTCTCTCTCCCTTATTTACCCTGTAGTGATAAGAAACTAGTTATCAGTATCGGTATCAGAATCGGTATCAGGGCTAAAATCAACAGGTTTAAAGCGTGAGCTGTTGAATCCAACAGCTGTGAGGTGTTCAAACAAACAGCTATAGCGTGAGACAGGCGTGAGGCAGGCGTGAGACATGCGTTAGACATGCGTTAGACAGGCGTGAGGCAGGCGTGAGATAGGCGTGAGAGGCGTTCGAAAGCTGCATACATACCAACAGCTCTGGCGTGAGAGGCGTTCGAAAGCTGTATACATACCAACAGCTCTGGCGTGAGAGGTGTTCGAAAACCATCGGGTCTGATGAGTGGGGTGCTCAAAACAGCAGAGACCTGATGAAAACCTGAGACTAATCGATACTATATATAGATAAGGAAAAGGTTCTCACGCATTCGTTTAGTATCTCCTTATCGCTACGCAGGCAAACATGGGTCTTGTTACTAATAGAAATCCTCGTGAATACCCACACTCTTATGTTTTCAAAAAGTGTACATCAGATTGGCGGGCTCAAGCCGGTCTTGCTGAAAATTTACAGGTGAAAAAAAATCCAGAGGACTGTGTTACCTGTACTACTACTACGCTTAACAATTTAGAAGATCACGTGTTGGAGAAAGGACTCCGCAGACGGCGATGCACGGAATGTTATAAAGAAATTTCAAGAAAATATGGGAGGAAGAAAGGTCAGAGAAGAAGCGCATGTACCAAGCTAGTTTGCAAACAATGCGATAAAACATTTTGTATTGAATGTTTTGCAAAAACTCACAACCACCAACCTCCAATCTCCTCGACATCTCTGTCTCTGAAGTAGATAAAATTTATTGTGATAAATAGCATAATAAAATAAAATTATTTTGAAATATGTATGTTTTATTTCTATTTACAAGTAAAAGAATTGGATGATAAGTTAATTCAGAAGGTACATAACCGCGACCTTAGGTATTGATTTGCTGTAGAATTATCTACTCCCTTTAAAACCATTACCAGAAGCATATGGATAATTCTTCTTATGCATAAAAAATACATTAGAACTATGTGGCTTGTTCTTTTCCTCGTCTAAAGCAGCAGTAATCGTTTCTTTTAATGTTATGCAGTGTCTAGCTTTTAATATTGTTCTTAAATCATGATTTCGAATCCCATCTCAAAATGAATTAATTGCAATGTTTTCGTTAACTTTACGCAATGGTACTAACAAATTTTCATCATCTGCCGCCTGTGCAAGAGTTAATTCGCTTAAGAATTGTTCTATCTCGCGACCAAAGTCGTCTACTGATTGATTATTTTGTTTCGCTTGATGCAATTGACTGGCGAGGGTAGTTGCGGATTTACGTAAAACAAAGTTAGTTCTAATATCCTTAACAAGACTATCAACCGTATCATACCTTTTATTTAGTCGGATATGTAATTAATATAGCTTTATCATCATCTTTTAACATTGACGCATAGAAATTAATTGAATCTAATAGCTTTTTTGTAGTATCTTCTTTACCATCCATTACGGGTAATAGACTTCCCGCAGTCTTTAAACAAAACTTTTCAGACATATTTAATGATATATTTGTAACTAAATCAATATTTCCTAATTCTTCAATCTACTCTTCAATATGTTATTTGACTCTCCAATATACGGTCGAATAATTCTAATATGCGCGTTAGCTTGCTTTCTTACATCAATCTTTTCACATAACAATTTTGTGTTGACATATAGTAATAAATGGTCTAATTCTAATTCTTCTAAGTTCTCTAAGACAGTTTTAATTTAAATATAATCAAATACAGATTACTCTTAAAAAAAATTTTAACTGTTTCTTCGCTTTTTACTATCCTATATGTTAAAATTACTAAAACCAAAACTCTGACTGTGGTTAGGAAGTTTTTAGATCATCGAAAACTTTGTATATAGAATAACATTTTCTGGAGAAATTAAAACTTGCGCACTGTATCACCGACCATTTTTTAATTCCTTATTAAATTTGAGAGCAATAAATACTAATATATAATAACAACTCTAATACTGCGAAAAAAAAAATGATTTTAACAACTCTATGTGCTGTAAAAAAAAATGATTGGAGTTATTGCTTTTTTGTCGTAAATCAGCTGTTTAAGAAAACACATTAATCGATTAATTTTGCAATCATTCTGTACATTGGATAAATAAATTGATTTGAATTGCTCTGAAATGTACGTTTTTGAGATATAATGACAGCGAGATAACTCCAGCTCATTCATGTAAAAGTAATGTTGCTTTTCTTTGTCAATGATTAAGTACGGAGTTTGTGGAATGATTAAGCTATACGTAGAGTTCATTATACGGTTCGGGATACTTGATACTTTTAAGACATCATACAAACGAGGTTGCAAGAGGGGTATCAATTTGACAAAACTTAATCTATTATCAATGAAGAATACTTGAGTTTTTGTAATATTATACAATAATTGAATGCTCTTAATATCTAACGTCAATGGAAAATCTAAATCATGCAAGAAATGATGTTTAGATAAAAGTTCGGATACAATACGATTTGGACTTGTAACTAATGGATGCAAAATACCCCTTTGCCCTAGTGCAATTATATCTAGCGCTAAGATGATAAATGGAGGCGCTGAGAGGATAAATGGAGGCGCTAAGATGATAAATGGAGACGCTAAGAGGATAAATGGAGGCGCTAAGATGATAAATGGAGGCGCTAAGAGGATAAATGGAGGCGCTAAGAGGATAAATGGAGGAGCTAAACGGATAAATGGAGGCGCTAAACGGATAAATGGAGGCGCTAAGAGGATAAATGGAGGCGCTAAACGGATAAATGGAGGCGCTAAGAGGATAAATGGAGGCGCTAAGAGGATAAATGGAGGCGCTAATGTCACTCTTGAGTCACATTTGAGTCACTCTTGAGTCACATTTGAGTCACTCTTGAGTCACATTTGAGTCATTCTTGAGTCACATTTGAGTCACATTTGAGTCACTCTTGAGTCACATTTGAGTCACTCTTGAGTCACATTTGAGTTACTCTTAGAGTCATGTGGTATAATATGTTGACATTATCCCGTACTAGCTCATACTATACAGTTTGGGTTAACACAAATATATTTGGTGTGTACAGCTATACGTGATAGCAGGTGTGATGTCTGGGGTTGGTGGGCTGACGCTTTGTGGTTTAAATCACCCCTCATGGAGAAGTACACCATGCAAGTTTCATACAAAAAGAACAATATTAGCGCAGTTTGTGCTATGAATAATTGTAAACTTAAATATTGTTTACTTTCAAATCTGAAATTGTTGATCCTAAAGAATAAGTGCTGCCACTAATCCCACTTATTCTTATAGTATCGTTTTTATCTATGGCACAACGACAATTTAAATTATCTGAAAAAAAATAATGCTTATCGAAGCACCTGTATCTATTAAAAATTTCAATTCTTTCATTTCATATCTCATGTTTACTATATTCATACCATTAATATTAAGACACACTGCATCTGCATTATTCGCGAAAAACCGCCTGGTGTTAGGGTGCTCTTGACCTTGCTGTGCATCGACCTCATTGTGGTCATCTGGACTTACTATAGGTAAATACTCTCTGTTGGTTATTCCTATTGTAAAAAGATCTACCACGGAAGCCAAACCGATATTTTATTTAATTAATAATTTAATCATAAATATCAACACGTCACATTTTAAAAATATATAATTATACAGGGTGAGTTATTAGTATCCTGGCGGTTGATAGTCATTAAATTGTTTGAGAAAGAAAAAATGTTTTGTACAAGAGTTGTTTGACTCATTAGTTTCTATAACGTAAAATTATTTTCATTTACACAGGATGTTGCATTTAGGCGTAACGGAAAGTCAGTACATTTTTTTAAATGGAACGCCCTGTACATCATACCATATTATAAACGCTAAGGAAGTCGTCTTTCCAACTGTGTAAGTTGTACCTGTGTAAAGTAACTAGTTTACCTGCGATATTCAATTGTTTGTCAAAAAGAAAAAAAAATGGCAATTGCAGGCATTTCTTAAAAATTACGGTATTATTACATTTTTGCAGATATTGTCTTAAAAATTTTGTCACATAATAACTAAGTCAAATTTACCATTAGCTCTTCAATTTCCTTACCAAAATTTTCAATAGATTTTTCGTTCTGTCGCGCATTATGTAATTTGATAGCCAATGAAGTTGCTGAAGTGAAATAGAGATCGTTTTTGTCCTACTGTCTGTCTGTTTGATGTCTCTCAGTCCTTTTATGGTCCTATTTCTCTGTACTGAAAATATACATATACATATACAAAGAATTTAAAAAATAGTTTGTATTAAAGTTTATGTTACGTAGTTGTCGATATTTTCCCAAAAATGCTTGTGGGAAACCCATCTATTTCCTAAACTAGTAAATATTTACTTATTATTTGTTGCAGATTTGAAAAAAAAAAAACAACAGAAGTCATCAAAACTTTACATGAAAACTATTACGATGTTACAAGTCCCTCGCACCTGTCCGATTTTTCCTTAACGTCACTGAAGAAAGTTAAAGGGAATCTGCTGTGAACATAATTCTGAGAAAATGTTTTTAAATTCATCATATCCACACAGTCGTTCGGCGTCGCGGAAGTATGATTGAATGTTGCCTAACTCTAAGTAATAATTATTTAAATCTAAATAAACGACTAAATTCCAAAATTTTGTTAAATAATTTTAGATTACCAATCTTTCCATAAAATAGCTCAGGATTCCCTTCTAATGGTTTGAAGGAATAATAAGGTTCGGCTGTAGAAAAGACGATCAACAGGGGAAGAATACACAGGAAGTACATCCTACAATAATAAAAGAAACGCATGCGTTAATTATTGAATTTCTTCAACCTATTCTTGTGCACCCTAACTGATTTCCCATTTATACGAATTGTGCAATTTGTGTTACCATCGATAGAGGTAATTTCGTATGGACCATTGTACAGTGGTTGAAGTTTTTTGGATTTTCCGATAATATTGAGTAGATTTATTAAAATCCCTAGAAGCGGGAATTGACTTTAAAAACAATTTATTACGCACACGGGATGGAAATGTACCGATACACAGGTGGGAAAATAGGATGACTCCTAACACATATCAAATTACAGTCGGTCCTTGAACTCAGCAAGTAGTATCAACTGCGCAAAATTATGCAAGGGCGTCGAATTACCTAGTGCCATCGTACCAGTAAAAGACAGAATGGCTATAACAACAATTTACCAACGTCAATGACATTCGAATATAATTCTTATCGCATGTTCATTTTTAAACACAATTATTTCTGTGAGTAATATCAATAAAGACGGTTTAAACTTTGAAATTTATCCTTAATGGCGCGAAAATTTTAATTTGCTAGGTTCGCGCATGCTCTGTAGAATTTTAAAATTAGTCCGAATTAATTTAGCGCGAAAACTTGATTTAAAATATGACGCCCGGTCGGTATGCCGTTTTAGCGCGTGGGGTTGGTACGTCTGGGGTTGGTGGACCTGGGTTTGACGCGAAAATTTAAATTTTTTAAGGTTGGCGGGAAAAATTTGAATTTTATCGGCTCTGGCGATCGGCGTTCGGTCATTTTCGGGTAAGATGGTGCGCGCGAAATTCAAATCCGAATTAATCTGATGCGAAAATTTGATCGGTTCGCACATGTCACGCTCGAAAATAAAAATAGTAGTGCATTCTCTCTCTAACAGCGACGTGTGAGTCATACACTCCAGGTTCCGGCGTTCGGCCGCGCTCGGCAGATCGGCTGACTTGGGACTCGGTCGTCTTCGTGCGGAGGTAACAAGCAGAAATTGGTGGAGGCGCTTAGGTCGAAATGTGGTGTTTGTGGTGGGTCCAGCTCTCTCCTTTATATACTACTGGCCCACGCTATTGTCCGATTTATCTGTTGACAATGCTTTGATACTTTTTACCGTTGTCTGCGCGGGTCTATACAAAACAATGTCCCGTATAAGTCTTTCCGTAACCGTACGTTTCTGAATTGGTTTTCTGCAGGAACAATTCGAGTAGTAAAAGGGAAAAATAAATTGCATAAAAAGTGGAAAACATATAATAATAGGCTCGACTATGTCTCCTTTAGCTTATTGCGTCGTCGCTCTAAACATTTGATTCTTTTGGATTATGAGGCCTATGTCAGAAAAACCGAAAGCGCTGTAGTGGCGGAGCCGAAAAAGTTCTGGCAATTTGTTAGAAGCAAGCGTAACTCTGATCACGCTATGCCATCTTCTATGAGCTTTGATGGCCGTGTTGTTGACGGTGGTAAAAACATCTGTGATTTATTTGCCGAATATTTTGGTTCCGTCTACGAAGCGCGATCTGTTGTTGCGGATGACGATGGTGGCGATGATGCCGGTGGTGATGCGTTGCGTGGCGTAGTTGATCTTAATTCAGTGTCGTAGGTCCGGTCGGAAGTCCTGCGTGCATTGCGGTCCGTCAATGAGAGCAAGGGGGCGAGGCCTGATGGAATACCACCTGTGTTGGTTGTGCGGTGTGCGGAGGTCCTTGCGTTGCCCTTAACGATAATTTTCAATAAGTCGCTAGCTGCGGGAGTTTTTCCTATCGCTTGGAAATCTGCAAACATCGTCCCCGTTTATAAGGGCGGCGACAGGACCTCGGTACTTAACTATAGACCAATCTCAATCTTGAGTGAGTTCGGCAAAATTTTTGAGAAATTAGTGTATGAGGTCATGTTTTTTAACGTTAAGAATATCATTACGGTTCGTCAACATGGATTCTTCGCTGGTCGGTCGGTGGAGACGAATCTCTTGGAGTACACGGGCTTTGTTCTGGATTCGATGGATCGTGGTGCGCAGGTGGATGCTGTTTACACAGATTTTTCCAAGGCTTTCGATAAGGTAGATCACGGTCGGTTGATTTCTAGGCTGGGTGAGACTGGGATCGGTGGGGATCTTTTGCGGTGGGTTGAGTCTTATGTTGATAATAGATCACAGCAGGTACGAATTGCCGGATTTACTTCAGGTGTCATTTCTCTCACTTCGGGTGTCCCACAGGGGAATCATCTCGGCCCGCTGCTGTTCTTGTTGTACATTAATAACATTGTCAATTGTTTCCGTTATGCAGAATGTCTCCTGTATGCCGACGACATGAAGATATTTATGCCTGTTCATTCTGACATCGACTGCATTCACTTGCAGCACGATCTTGATAGTTTTGGTGCGTTTTGCGGGGACAGCCAGTTATTTGTCAATCATGGCAAATGTGATGTGATTTCATTTTCGCGAAGTAAAACAGCTATTATACATCACTACAGGATTGACGGTAACTTGGTTGGGCGTGTTTAGAGTATAAAGGACTTGGGGGTAATGCTGGACAGTAAACTAACGTTTAATGAACACGTAGATAATGTAGCGAGGAAAGCGTTTCGCATGCTGGGCTTCGTCCTAAGAACTGCAAGTGGCTTCAGGGACATTCGCACTTACAAGACGCTTTACTTTGCGTTCGTTTGTAGTCACCTATCTTACTGCTCAACGGTTTGGTGCCCGCAATATACCGTGTACATTGATCGCATTGAGGGGGTTCACCGGAGATTTGTTAGACACTTGAAATATAAGTTTAATCTCGCGGGGGATCATTACGCAGTTTTATGCCGCCGGTTCGGTCTGCTTAGCCTGGAGGATCGTAGATTGTGTAGTGGGATTATTTTTGTGGCCAAGTTACTACGCGGACAGTACGATTCGCCTTCCTTTGTGCAGGGATTTACGCTGAACGCCTGCACTCGCCGCCTTCGCCACCGCGAATTGTTCAGTGTACCGGTCGTGAGAACAAATTTCATGCGAAATTCGCCCATAGCTCGATTGTCTGTGTCTTGCAATAGCGCTCCTGGTGTCGACGTTTTCGGGCAGTCATTGGGCTCAATAAGGGCTTGCTTCGCTTGTGTCTCGCCTCCAACGTATAAAAATTAAAAAAAAAATTAATTTGCACGTTATTGTTGTTATTATTGTGAGTCACTGATTCTTGATGTATTAGTAGTTACACTTGTTTTTTTCTTATTGTATTATTTTTCTAATGCACATGGATTCTTGTTTCTCTGCTGAGTGTTTATTTTTATTTTTTTCTTGAGAACATTGTATTGGTTTTTATATTGTATATTTGGGACCTGATTTTTATGGGATTTTCCCGTTATCGGTCAAAACTTAAATAAATAAATAAAAATAAATAATTTTGTTAAGTTTTTCGTCGTTTGAACCGCATGCTCTTCCCATGTTAGCTTAGAGTCGATGTGCACTCCTAGATATTTAATTGGCTCAACATCGCCACGCACAGGACGCAGAGGAAAGTTGAGAAGTTGCGTCTTTGTCTCGTTAACTGTGAGCAAGTTGGTTGCAAACCACTCAAAGATACCATCCTGTGAATCGGCATGACGCAGCTGAAGATCCTCAACCGTCTCAGACATGTTAAACGCGGTCGTATCGTCGGCAAACAGTTTAACTTTGTTGAATCAGGGACTGTGGTGGATATGTCATTGATAAATATTAAGAACAACACGGGGCCTAGGACAGACCCCTGTGGGACTCCATCTTTAATTGGTTGCCTTGAAGAGGTCTTGTTTCTGTAGGTGACATACTGTGACCAATCTGATAAGTATGCTGCAATCAAAGATCTGCTGCCGTCATCAAAACCAAAAGCTTTTAACTTATCAAGGACCAACGCATGGGACACGCAGTCAAAAGCCTTAGTCAAATCGTAAAAAGAAACCTGTGCATACATTTTTGCTCGAAACATTCCTGAACGTGTGACACTAGAGCACTCACAGCCGCAGAAGTTGATCGGCCCCTTCTGAAGCCAAACTGGTCGGAACTTAAGTAAGTTGCTGGACTCAAGATACAATGATATTTGTCGATTAAGGGCTGTCTCAAAAATTTTGCCGACAATAGGGGTCAATGAAACGCGTCTGTAATTAGAGACATCGTCCCAGTCGCCCTTTTTATGAATAGGTACGACCTTGCTCGCTTTCAAACAATCAGAAAAAACATGTAGCGAAATGCATCGATTGATCAATTTAGTTAAAGCAATGATAATTAAGTTTTTAATGGTTTTTATGAGCTTGCAATTTACACCATACGCATCCGTGCTAGAATTATTTTTTAGTTTCGAGATAATGTCCCTAACCTCGTTGTATGTTATCTCCTGGAAACTGAATTGATCTACAGCATTATTTATGTCTTGAACATTGTAAGCTCGGTGGTGAGACGTGATGGAAGAAATCAAATTTTCAACGACACCACAAAAATATTTATTGAAGTCTTCAGCAGTTAGCTTGTTTGTAACGGGCTCAACACGGGAAGGGCATTCGCTTTTAATTACTTCCCATACCGCCTTTTGAGCGTTTGCTGACCTTTGGATGTGCCTACTATTTGCCTCGTTCTTGCTTTTAACCAAAACACTTCGGTAATTTCCCCTGTGTTGCTTAAGAAGATCAAGCGGTACAAGCGCAGGACTCTGTCTGTACAAAGCAGTGGTCAGCCTGAGGGCCTCTCTTGACTGCCTGGCTTCGGCTCCAAACCAAGATATTTTATTACAAGTGAAGGTGCCACTTGTTTGTTTTAATTTTAGAGGAACACTATTGTTTATTGCATTTGATAACACATCAACAAACGCAAAAAAACGCGTCATTAGCAGCCACGTTGCAATCACCAACAAATGAAAAGTCAGCTGCTTCAATGGCAGCATAGAATTCAAAAAGCCCATGGTCCGTAATGGGTCTATAACTGCTTTTGGTCATTTTCCTATGATTTGTAGTTGCCAATGTACACTGAAAGGAGACAGCTAAATGATCCGACAACAGAGGATCCAACACCTCCGACATGCAAGACGAACCTCCAAAACTACTAAACACGTTATCCAGACAAGCATTTTGCCTTGTATTCTGGGAAACTGACTTCTGAAGCCCGAACGAAGCAAACAAATCACATAATATTCTTGCTTCTCTTGAGTTCTTTTCAAAGTGTACATTGAAATCACCAGTTACTACGATGCCCCTGTCGTCACACAGTTCACTCAAGACCGAACTCAACCTTGACAAATACAAATCAAAATTACCATTTGGGGAGCGGTAAATCGTCAAAAATTGTACACCGTCTGTCGGTGATGATAGCTCAGTTGTATAGTTGTGGATACTCTTGAAATAAAACTCTCGACGGACCATTGAAACTTGGCTTTAATAACTCACTACATAACTAAATATAAATCTGTTACTATGCGCTCGCTGGCGCGCGTGTGTTCACTCTTGGACGTGAACATCGACTGTAACCTATAACATTGCTAGCGCAGCTAGCGGCGTTTCTGGCGCTTGCCCGGTAACAAAATGGGCGCGCAAATATAAATTTAAAATAAATGTCTATTCTACGCACATAACATGCCGCCCTCCGTTGAAACAACGTTTCAAACTTATTCAAGCGGTAGCAGCACTAATTTTGAACTGGGGCGTTAAAACACTCCACTGTTGGGTTTCACTAACACCACTCTCACTCTGCCGTCAGCTCCAGGAAACACTTCTTGGATTCTGCCCAGGGTCCAGCGTAGAGGTGGTGTGTTGTCTTCCTTGATGATGACAATGTCGTTGATCTTCAAGTTAGGTGTCTTTCGTTGCCACTTAGATCTCTGCTGAAGATGATTCAGGTACTCGTGGTGCCATCGTTTCCAGATGTGTTGAAACATTTGCTGAACCATTTGCCATCGTGTGAGTCTGTTTACCTTTTCATCCAAAATACTTGGTTCTGCAATTTGAGTCAGGGGAGAACCAATAAGGAAATGAGAAGGGGTAAGGGCTATAGGATCTGTGGAATCGTCATGAATTGGGGTTAAAGGGCGTGAGTTAACTATCCCTTCAACTTGTGTTAGCAAGGTGTTCATCTCTTCGAATGTTAGTCTTGTTTCGCCAATGACACGCTTGATGTGGAACTTTACTTGTTTTATGCCTGCTTCCCACAATCCTCCAAACTAAGGAGCATTCGGTGGAATAAAATGCCATTGTACTGATTCTATCGAGGCCTGTTCTGATATTTCTGTCTGATTTTTCGTTGTTGCCAAGAATTCGTGAAGTTTTCGCATTTCTGCACAAGCGCCCTGGAAGTTCGTCCCGTTGTCGCTATATACATTGCTAGGTTTGCCACGTCGGGCTATAAACCGCTTGAAAGATGCCAAGAAATCTGGTGTTGACAGGGATGAAACTAACTCGAGATGAATGCATTTTGTCGTCATACATATAAAAAGTGCTATATATGCCTTTAATGTTGGAGCTCTCTTCAAATTACTTGCACGAATAAATAGGGGTCCGCCATAGTCAATCCCAACGTTCACAAAGGGTCGAACGGTTTGAAATCGACACGCCGGTAAATTTCCCACCATTTATTTGATTGTTCTCTAGTTTGGCAGCTCTAAATCGGAAACATTTCTTGCAAAGGTGAATTACTTTCTTAACCGTACTTCGTCCATTAGTTGGCCAGTAAGCTGGTCGTAGGTGGTTAAGTAAGTTTTGTGTCCCAGAATGCATTGTTCTTATGTGCTCGTGTTTGATGAAAAGCTTCGTGTAAGTATGTTCTGCTGGAAGAATTATTTGATGTTTTTCGTTATATTTGACGTTCGCATTGTGAAGTCTTCCTCCTACTCGTAAGAGGCCATCCTGATCGATGAATGGATTTAATGATTTCAGCTTGCTTGCTGACACATTTCCTCCTTCACTCAGCAATTCGATGTCGTTTGAAAAACATTCAGTTTGTGCTAATTTTATTAACGTTGTTCTGGCTTTATGAAGTTCTGATACAGTCAAGGTGCCTTGGGAGCGATTTTCCTTATTTCTGCAGTAATGTACAAATCTTAGACAATATGCCATGCATCTTTCTAATTTGGTTAACTTGGAAATTCTATCAAAAAGTGTGAATGTGTTGATAGTTGTAAGGCATGTTGCTGTGGATGGTTTGAGTTCCAATGTTTCTTCCGGAATTTCCTCTTGCTCCTTGCTCAAAGGCCATTTTGTTTCTGTTCTTTTCAACCATTCAGGTCCTGTAAACCATATTTCGTCATTATTCATGATGTGTTCAGGTAGGCATCCTCTGGATATCACATCGGCGGGGTTGTCCTTGGTACTAACCCATCTCCACTCAATATCTGCAGTCAACTGTTGGATTTCCGCTACTCTGTTTGCCACAAATGTCTTTAACTTCAATGGCGGTGTCTTGATCGATGCTAATGTTATCGTTGAATCAGACCATAGGATTGTCTAGTCAATTTTTACATTCAGTGACTTGAAAACTGCTGATACGAGATTTGCTAATAAAACAGCTGCACAAAGCTCTAAGCGTGGTAAGCTTAGCTTCTTCAGTGGTGCGACTCTGGATTTGGCTGTCAATAAGCGAACACAGTGCATTTTGTTATTGGTTGATCTCAAGAAAAGACAAGCGCCGTATGCCTTTTCCGATGCATCGGCAAATCCATGCAGTTGTATCTCTTGTGGGTCATCTATGAGTACTTGCCTAGGTAGTTTTAACTCATTTAACTTCGGTAGTTGCGATTTGAATATTCTCCATTGGTTGGCTATCTCTTCTGGTACCTCGTCATCCCAACCTAAATTTGAACGCCAGATTTCTTGCATGACGATCTTTGCCTTGCAAATAATTGGGCCTAACAGTCCCAGTGGATCGAATAATCTTGCTATTTGTGATAGAATATTACGTTTTGTCATATGTTCCTTGTCATAGTCTGTTACCTGATATAATATCACATCTTCGTTGGCCTTCCATTGTAATCCTAGCGTCTTTACGGTTTGATTCATGTCAAGTTGTATCAATGAGTCATCTGATGTAGTTGTTAAGTTCTCAAGAAGTCGTGGCTCATTAGATGACCATTTTCTCAATATTAAACCGCCTCGTTTCAACAATTCTGCTAGTTGGTGTCTTAACTCAAGTGTCTCTTCGAGCGAACTGCTGCCTGTCAGAACGTAGTCCACGTAGAAATCTCTTCTTAGCACTTCGCTGGCTAACGGAAACTCTTTTTCTTCGTCATTTGCCAATTGTTGTAAACATTACGTTGCTAAATAAGGAGCTGATGCAGTTCCGTAGGTTACGGTTTCCAACTGGTATGTAATCTCCTCATTGTAGTTTGATCGCCAAAGAATTTTCTGGTATTTAGCGTCTTCAGGGTGCATTTTCACCTGGCGGTACATTTTAGCTATATCTGCTATTAGAACGTATTTGTGTGTTCGGAATCGTATCAAAATCGCAGTGATGTCATCTTGCAGCGTGGGTCCCACCATCAACAAGTCATTCAGCGAAACGCCATTACTTGTCGCTGCTGATGCGGCAAAAACGACTCTGATTTTTGTGGTTAAGCTGTCTCTTTTTAGCACAGCATGGGCATGTAGTAGCCTTCGGAATGGTCAGCATTCTTCAGTTCTGTCATGTGACCCATCGTTTTATATTCGTTGATGAATTCTTCGTAGTCTCTTCTATATGAGGCGTCGCTCTTGAACCTCCTCTGCAGTGCAGTCACTCTCTTTGATGCAATTGTATATGAATCTCCCAATTCCATTGGTGCTCTCTTGAATGGTAGTCTAACTATGAATGGCCCGTTTTCGTCTCTTCTCGTGTTTTCTTCGAAGTGCCGTTCGCATGCTTCTTCTTCCTGAGATAGAATCTTTTTGTCAAACCTCTCTTCGACTTCCCAAAACTTCTGCATTTGGGTTTGCAGTGAACTTGTTGACAAACAGCTCTGAATGTTAGTGCTATATGATTGTTGAACTTTGCCAGAGAGAATGAATCCAAAATGACTATCCTGTATGTCAAGAGATGTGTCGTTAAGTTTGATCTTTTGAGGCTTTAGACTTTAGAGTATTCATGAATATTTCCGCACCCAGCAGTATATCTATCTGTCCTGGAATGTGGAATGTTGGGTCCGCAAGAACTATGTTCTTCGGTAACTTCAATGAATTTGTCTTGATTGTTACATTAGGTAGCCTGTCTGTTATCTGCTCTAAAACGAGACATTCTAGTTCGTTTGTGTACGTTTGTGTACGAGACCTTATTTTAACCAAAGCTGTTTTCTTAACCTTTGTCTTTGATTTACCGATTCCTCCTATTGGTATATTTGCGGTGCTTGATTGTATTCTTAAGCGATTCAGTAACTCCGTGGTCAGGAAATGCGTTTGACTCGCAATCTAGCAAGGCTCTGCAAGATTGCCATCCACCACGTGCATCTCTCACCTCTATCAGTGCAGTAGACAGCAATACTTCACTCGATTTTTGCATATTCTGCAAAGTAAAACTTTTCTTCTCCTCTTGAGTGTCCTTTCTTTCAATTTGCGTATGCCTTTCAATGTGTATGGGGGTATGGTGTTTTTTATGACACGTGCGGCAAGTAAAGGATGTATTGCATGATGTGACTCCGTGTGATCCAAGACAATTGAAGCACGCATTTAATCTTTTTACAGTCAGTGTCCTCTCATCAGGTGTCTGTTTTAAGAACTTTTCGCATTTGGATAATGTGTGCTCACCCTTGCACAATTTGCAGAAAGCCTGATATTTGTTGTTTGATGACACGTGTGCGTAGTGCGGTTTTGCTCGGTTTTGTTTATCTTAAATAGATACACTCATCGCTTCCAGTGAAAAACATCGCTTCTCCAAAAAAGAAAACAAATCTGTTAACTTTGGAATTTCTTGCGTATTTGTCCCTTTGTTCAAGTCCCGCTCACGTTGGCATTGGAAATCCACCTTTTGTAGAATCATAAACATGATTAAATCGTCCCAGCATACAGAGAGTCGCCCTAAACATTTTAAAGATCGTAAGTGCTGTTTTGTTTGTGCTATTAGCGCGCGAAGTCCCGACAAAGAGTTTTTTTCGACTGTCGGCATGTCAAAGAGCGCGCGGACATGTACGCCGACCGTTGTGTTGTTTGTTGTCATACCGCTCGACTAGTAACTTCCATGCTTCGTCGTAGTTTTCTGCAGAAACCGTGATCGCTTCGATTATACTAAGCGCTTCGCCCTTCAGTTGCGATTTTAAATAATAAAACTTTTGAATTGGTGACAAACTCTGGTTTTTGTGAATCAAGAATCGAAAATGTCATGAAAACTCGTCCAATCCTGGTAATTGCCATCGAAATTCGGGATATTTATTTGTGGCAATCTTACCTTGTCCGGTTCGGGTGTGCTCGTGTTATGACGTATATCGATTGGTGTACTCAGATTGCGATTGGGCGGATTGGTGTTGAGGCGCTTGAAAATAGCGGCTTTTGCATTATAGTAGGACTTCTCAAAGATATCTCTATCGCTCTCATGCTCTTGACTTATGACCTCTAGACTCATCATATTTAGCGCACAAATCATCTAGTTTTGCATCTCGTATGATTATTTGCTCTGAATCGTCTGATTCCAACTCGTTTATGTAATTTTGAATTCTCGTGACGTTGCCCTTGATCGTCTTTCTGATGTTCTTTAGCGTGGTTTCGTCTCCCATGTCGAAAATTGTGACTCGTCTCGGTAGATAGATAGATTATGAAAGGAATAACTCTAGGAATGTGGATAGGAAACCGACTCAAATGCTTAGAATGAAATGGTACTCACGTTATGGCTCTCGTTGTCTCGTTGCTGCTTGGCTTGCTGTCTCGTTTCCTCTTATCCGGCTCGACTTGACCAATGTCGGGGATGATAGCTCAGTTGTATAGTTGTATATGGATACTCTTGAAATAAAACTCTCGACGGACCTTTGAAACTTGGCTTTAATAACTCACTACATAACTAAATATAAATCTGTTACTATGCGCTCGCAGGCGCGCGTGTGTTCACTCTTGGACGTGAACATCGACTCTAACCTATAACATTGCTAGCGCAGCTAGCGGCGGTTTCTGGCGCTTGCCCGGTAACAAAATGGGCGCGCAAATATAAATTTAAAATAAATGTCTATTCTACGCACATAACACCGTCAATAATTGCCCCAGCTACTTCAAAATCAAGTTCAGTTGAAAAAACTAACGGATCTAACGGTAAACGGGCCAGAGATGAAACTTCGCAACTTACAAAAATAGCTACACCGCCATGCTGGTGAATAGATCTGCTGAAACTAGATACAACTGCATACCCGCTAATATTCAAGACACTCAATCGTTCTTCACATAACCAGTGTTCGTTGAGACATAAAACATCGAATTTCCCCTGCCTTAAAAACACTTCAAGCTGGACGGCCTAACCCGACAAGCCCTGAACATTATAATGTAGTACCTTTAATTGTTTCCCGACTCGCACCTCATTGGATTCGTTACATTTAATAATAATAATAATTCCTTTATTGTCATTGATCAAAAGATGATACAGACATTGACAATTTGAACATGTAAAATGCAGACTATAAAATAAGACATATCAATACGTAAAATACAAACAAATACAAACAAAATGCCACAAATCAGTTGGAGCAAGCGATGTAGTCGGAAACGTCATAGAACTCCTTCTCCAACAGGTATTCACGTACTGCCTTTCTGAATCGCGATAAATTCGCTATACTGATTAAGTCGTTCGGCATCGCGTTGTATACTTTAATAATCATGTACATAGGTCCGGCCTAAAAAGTAGACGTGTTGTGGTGAGGGATGGCTAAACTCATAGAATTACGGGTCTAAAATGAGCCCGATATGGCACCGTTTGTTACAAACTGACTGAAGTTGCTCCTACAAAACAACAAAAGGTTATAAATATACAAACATAGCAATGTTAATATATTTAATGCCTTAAAATGGCCTCTGCAAGAGTCCCGATGCCCCAGTGTTTGCATGCATCTAATGTATCGCTTCTGTAGTCTAAAGAGCCTCACCGACTGAGCTGACGAACCCCAAAGAACAATGCCGTATCTCAGCACAGACTCAATGGTGGCAAAGTAATACTGCCTCAGTGTGCTCACATTTACATTATCCCGTAGTTTGTACAGACAGAAGTAGAGTTTGTTCAATTTCCTGCAGGTGAACTCAACATGTGTTTCCCACTTTAATGACAACTGCACGTGAATTCCAAGAAACTTCACATTTGAGCTACGAGGTATAGAGCCTCCCACCGACCTAACCAACAGCGACCCTCTGGGCGTATCCAGAGAGAAATGCACTACAGCTGTTTTCGTTTCATTTAATATTAAACTATTGGCCCTGCACCACTCACCCATCCATTTTACCCCACGACTTGTTTCAGCAGATAGTTCAGGCACACTGTCAGCCCTGATGATCAGCGTGGTATCATCTGCATACTGGTACAATTCGCCCAACGGAACACTGGCAGACAAGACATTAACTGACAAGTCATATCACATATCGTTGAAGTCGTGACAGGTGGACGTGTTTTGGTTGTGTGCACTTGATTTTCCAATATCTTGGTGATTAGTTCGTGGTTTTGGATCTTGATTTTGTACCAGCTTGTGTGCACAGGTATTTACTGTTGGTTTGTTCTGATTTGCGATTATTTGATCGTTCGGTTTGCTCGATTTTTCGGGTTTTATTGGTTTTCCCGCTTATTTCTGGGCCTCAAAGTTGCTTGAACTCCTTTTTTTTTTGTCTCCTCCGTCCGAGACAGCTGTGCGGCCGGTTTTTGAAATACGCGTTTGTTTACATTTTCGTATATCGGGTCATTGCCTTTATCATACCTACCTCTGTTTCACCCTTTTTGTGTTTGCCGTTTGCCCCATTTCTTGTTTGTCTCTTGAAGTCGCCGCGACGGGGTCCGTGGCGTGAAGTGTGTGACCTTCGTTTTTGTATCCCATTTTCCTTTATATTTCTTTTTTGTCTAGGTAACAGCCGTAATGACGCGGAGTTGTACTTGCTGTGCGAATGACTTCCTTGATTGCTCAATTTGTAACAAGTCTTACTTGTTTACCTGCGCCGATGTGTCTAAGGCGACTGCCAGTGCTATTCGTGGTGACCGCGTATTGTTATGGGCCTGTAATCAGTGCCGTGTTTTCGGAAATTCGTTGAATGAGTTGAAGCAGCTCCTGCTGCTTCTGCAGAGCGAAGTAAGGGAACTGAAGCAGCTGAAATTAAATTCGAATGCAGTGCAGCTTAGCGACTTGGCTGGTTACTTGTCGCCGATGCAAATGGAGACGGTTGTGCAGGAGGTTGTGGAGCGTGGTAGGCGTAAAGCGAATATTATTGTCTACGGCCTGCCCGAGCCGACTATGACGTCTGCAGCTGCTCGTGAGGAGATTGATTATGTCAGTGTTAAGCAGATCCTCTCTGACTTGGGTGTGCTGGCTCTTAGGCCTGATTGTTTTACTTCCTTCAGATTGGGAAGGTTTGACCAGTCGAATAGAAATCTCCTACGTCCAATCAAGGTACAATTTTCAAGCGAGACCTTCATTTCCGACGTAATAAAGAACTCTTCAAAATTGAAGACGCTTTATCGATGGAGGGGTGTCTCCCTTTCCAGAGATCGCACTCCTCATCAGGTGCAGCTCTATCGTGCTGTGAGGGCGGATCTGGACCGGAGAATCGAGAGTGGAGAACACAATATCAGAATAAAGTATATTGGGGGAATACCGAAAATTGTAACCATTCTACCAGAGGGAGCAGACCCTGAGCATTCGGCGTCAACGTCCAATCCTTTAAACTAATTTCGTCCAGCAGCGCACGCAAAATTTCATTTACTCTTTACTACCAAAATACGAGAGGTCTTCGTACTAAAACACATGCTTTCTACAAGTCTACATTGGACCATTCATTTGATTTCGTCTTCATAACCGAATCTTGGCTTAATAGTTCTTTTTCCAGTCAAGAACTTTTTGATGATTATTACAATGTGCTTCGTCATGATAGGTTTCCCGGGGGTGGTGCTGTTGGGGGCGGAGTCATCCTTGCACTCGCTAACAAATATTCCTATTCTGTTGTGGATACATCTGACAACCGCTTCCGTTGTGAACATTGATGTCTGCCTAGCTGAGTGCCGTCATGGATTCTCCCCTTTCATGCTATGTGTGGTTTACATTCCACCAAGTACCCCTTCTAATGATTATGACAGCTTTCTGGATGCTCTCGCTGCCCGCTTGGTGGGCTCCAGGGTGGTACTGGTCGGGGATTTCAATGCACGAGATTTCACTGTCAGCATTGATGGTCCAAGAACACGCTCTTTGCAAAGATTCTGCGATTTTCTGGACCTGAAACAGTTTAACGGCATACGTAACACTGACGACCGGCATTTGGACCTTATCCTGTCCGATCTTGATTGTCCTATGATCGTGGAACGCGAGGAGCAGCCGTTTGTGCCTGAGGATTCTTACCACCCTGCTCTGGCCGTTTCCTTTGAGATACCTGTTCGAGCTAAGCCCGTTGAATTCCCGTCAGCTGACAACCGCCGCTACAACTTTCGTAAAGATAACTTCGTGGCATTATATGATGAGCTATTGGCGGTAGACTGGTCGTTTCTTGAGGAGTTTACTTTGGTTGATGGGATGGTTGAATCATTTTATGCGCTTCTTTATAATATACTAAATATGCATGTGCCAACCTATACTAGTAGACAATGTAGACATGATAAATTTCCGGTTTGGTTCTCCTCAGAAATTATACGCAATTTAAAAACTAAAGGGTACTATCGCAGGAAGTTCAGAACCACAAATGAGGTCTACTATTTGAACAACTACAAGCGGTTGCGCACGGAGGTGAGGATCCAGATCGGACAGGCGTATGACGGGTTCGTTAGTCATGCACAGAATAACATCAAAGATGATCCCCGAGAATTTTGGAACTATGTTCAGTTGAAGAAGGGGACATCCAGAATACCTGCAAGGCTGACTGATGGTACTAGCGATTATTCCGTACCATCAGAGATTGTTGATGCGTTTGCCGACTTTTTCTCTGAGGGGTATCGCCCGCCACTGGTTGGCCGTGATGACGCTGATTTCTCGCCGCTTCCTTCTTTCTCTCTGGGATCTGCGGATTGCGATCAGCTACTTGCAATAATGAGCAAACTTTCCAACAAATTCACGGCTGGTGAGGATCAGTTGCCCAGTTTTTTGGTACGAGATGCTAGATTAGTTTTCGCTAAACCATTGACAATCATCATCAATCGTAGTATTATGACGTCGACTTTTCCCATGAGATGGAAGCGTGCGAGGGTTACCCCCGTATTGAAGAAGGGCGATAGTTCATTGATCTCCAACTACAGACCAATATCCATACTTTCTAATTTCGCCAAGGTGTTTGAGCAATTCATTTCGGCCAGTATATATGACAACATTCGGTCGCACCTGTCACCTTATCAGCATGGATTTATACCCAAACGATCTACAGCTTCTCTACAGCTTCTCTACAGCGATCTGCAGTTTCCAATCTTGCCTCGATCACACAGGTTTTATCGGAGGTGCTTGATGCGGGTGGACAGATAGATGTTATCTACACTGATTTCAAAAAAGCCTTCGATACTATTGATCATGGCATTCTACTCTCTAGACTGAGCACGTTTGGCATGTCTCCCTCTTTCGTGCAACTGATGAGGACCTACCTTGACGAGCGGACCTGTTCTGTATGCTACAAGGGATACTCGTCGCGATGCTTCTCGCCAACATCTGGTGTCCCACAGGGCTCCAATCTGGGTCCGTTGCTTTTTAATATCTACATCGATGACCTTATCAGCACACTTACATGCAGCACACTAGCCTATGCAGATGACCTGAAGATTTACGCTGCTATTAATTCCGGGGGTGATGTTGATCTTTTGCAGAGTAACCTGGAGGTTATTCATAGTTGGTGTCATGGAAATGGGCTGACACTCAGCATTGACAAGTGTAGCCACGTCTCTTACACGAGAAAGCTTTGACCTATCAGTACATCTTACACCATCGATACTGCAGTTCTCCAAAAGCTCGATAGGGTGCGCGATCTCGGCGTATTGTTCACCTCTGATCTGTCGTTTGCATCTCATATTGAGGGTGTGTGCGCCCAGGCATCACGAATGTTGGGATTTGTTATTCGCACGATGGAGAGAGCAACGGATCCAGAGATTCTTAAGACTCTATTCTATGCGCTTGTTGTTTCACGTTTGGAGTATGCCTCTGTGATCTGGTACCCGATCTACGTCTCTCAGCAGGTATCCCTGCGTCGGTTCCTCAAGCTGTTGTCGTTTAGACTTGACGGTCATTATCCTGTTAGAGGATGTAGTGGCGAGGAGTTGCTGAGGAGACACAACATGACCTCATTGTACGACCGTAGGATCCAGCACAGTGTGGCTTTCTTGAGAAGCTTGTTATGTGACAAAGTGGACTGTTCTTTTTTGTTGTCGCGGGTGAATTTTCTAGTGCCGCGTGTAGGTGCTAGGTATTCTAGCATATTCTATATTCCGCGCTGTAGAACTAATATTCTTAGAAGGGCACCGCTGGTTCACATGTGCAAAAATTATAACAGCTTTGTGAATGATTAGTCTAATTGTTTATCTTTTCTTTTTGTGAACTGATGATGTATTGTGTGATCTAATTGTAGGCTATGTGTGTTATTGTTATTATTAATTATTGTAGTTGTATAATTTTCAGTATTCTCCAATCATTATCCTATAAAGGTGCGCTGCTGGACAATAAAGATTATTATTACTATTATTATTATTATTATTATTAACATACATTAAAAAGAGCAGAGGGCCAAGAATTGATCCCTGTGGGACACCAACGCTCAACAAAGACGACCGAGCTGAAAAAGTCCCGTCCACCCGAATCCGCTGACGCCTGCCCCCCAAGTACAACTCAATCAACACGCCCGAAACACCTCTTACTCCATACGAAGACAGTTTATTTAGAAGGATGCCGTGGTCCACCGTATCGAATGCCTTGGACAAGTCAAAGAAAACTGCCCTCACGTGGCGCTTTGCATCCACGTGGTTCAAAATGTTAGTAATGGCACCGAAAAGAGCCTTTTCACATGATGACCCTGGAAGAAACCCAAACTGGCTCGCGGAGATAAAGTTGTGCTCCCGGAAAAATTGGTATAATCTCTGGTATATTATTTTTTCAAAGATTTTTGAAAATGCCGGTAAAAGGGAAATTGGGCGATAATTACCAATGTCGTGTCTAGGACCACGTTTATGAACTGGTATGATAATTGCCTCCTTCAAGCAGTCCGGGAAGACGCCAGTGGTAAACATCAAGTTGATTAAATATGCAAGCACATCAATCATCGCAGGTCCCGCCGTCTTCACGATATACGATGGCACACCATCCATGCCAGCTGAATATTTTCCTGAAATGGAGCTTAAAATGTCCAGGATCTCGCTTGCATCTGTAGGGTGAAGATAGATACTAGAAGCAGCATCAGCCTAAGATAGCATAGTGCCCACCGCACCACTCCCCGCTAGGAGATCTACCATACAAAACCTGTCGTGAAACATATCTGCAACTCGAGACGGATCATCAACCGAACCATCCCCGTCGGATAGCCTGACCAACCTATCCGACTCATTCCCCGTCACACTCCTTAAGATATTCCAAACCATCTTTGTTCGGGATTTTGACGACAGAACTCTCGAGTCATTGTATTCACGTTTTGTTTTCCAGATATAGCTCTTAGGCATCTCTTTTTGTACTTGTACTGCTGCCAAAAAAACTACATTAACAAGACGCCGACACAAACAATGAAAATCTCTAAGGTCGTCTGACATACGCCTTATCTCAGCATTGTACCATGGATACTTGGCCTGTCGTATGCCCCATTTCCTTAAGGGAAAGTTTTTTTCAAAATAAAAGTTAAAAATATTCATAAAAACATTAAATTTTGTGTTCATATCAAGCTCACCGCCATAAACCTCATTCCAGTTTTCACCTGAGATGTCCTGAACAAAAGCCTCCACATCCACCGACCGAAACATGCGTTTGTTCTCACATGGCAAAACGGAAACCGAACCCGGAAAAGCAAGCGTGCAGTGCAAGGAAAGGTGGTCAGAAAAGCCCGGATCGTGCACCCGACATTTAACATCGCTCGCCCCAAAATTACAGAATACATTGTCAATGCAGCTATCCTGTCTTGTACCCTGCCAAAAACATCTCAGCATATTATAAGAAGCAAAAAGGCCAACAACATCCCGACAATCACGATTGTGCGTGTTAAAATTTACATTAAAATCACCAGTCACTATTACGTGATCGTATCTGGTACTCACAACATCCAATAAAATGCTCATTTTCAATAAAAATACATCAATATCACTAGACGGTGCTCTATACAAACATACACACAGTACATGTAGATTACTAAATCTAAAACTAGCACAACAATATTCAAAATTGGACTCGGCGGGTTCTACAGGAATATTTTCAAACTTTGCAGCAAGGTCCTTCTTTGCGTATATGACGCAACCACCACCACGATTTGAGATACGACAAAAGTGACTTACAATTACATAATTGGCTAGTTTCTCAAGTTCTATTGTTTCCGGAGTTTGCCAGTGCTCCGTTAGACAAACCACATTGACACTATAAGTTATTAGAAACAAATCTAGAAGTTCTGTATCGTTTCGGATACTTCTTATGTTGTAACACATAAGTGACAAAAGGGTGTCTTTGAAGTTTGTGTTAGGAACACTGGTCAGAATTATCACCGCCTAGTTCCGGGATTACGTGGACGTTCGTTAGATTTTTAACATTTATGTATGATGGTGTTGTTTCACATGATTGGAATTTATTTGTAATATCTGTGACCATTGAGGAAAATACTTTTCGTTTTCCTTTACTGCTTAAGTGAACTCCATGAGGAGCCATGTCATATCCAGAAATAATCGTATTAATGTCAAAGAAAGAAACAGCCTTTACGCCAGAATTAACAATGGTATAAAAAAGATCACAGTTTAGTTCATATATATATATATTCATTGAGATCAGATTCATAGTCTCTCTGATAGGGTACCAAAACGATTTTAAGGTTTGTGTGGGAAAGAGATGACACCACTTTTTTATACACCTCACACTCAAACGCTCACCTCGCAGTACGTTGTTTGTACCCGCCATTATTACAACCATGTCCTCCATACCAAAAGTTTGGGTTAACTGGCGCATATTCTTGGTTACATTTTCAAAGGTGGCATTAGGCTTGAAGATAGATTCAACTTGATATTTATTGTGATCAAGTCGTCGTCGCACAATATGAGATGCGTCCCTACCATGGCTATCCCCCAAAATAAGTAGTTTCCTCTTGGCTTGCACAGAGCAGTCCAGTGGTGACGTGAGGTAAGAGTTCTGCTGCTCACCATGAGATGTCATTGGACGCGTACTCAATTTACCAGAAGCAGGTTTGTTTACAATGGTGTTACAGGTTAAGTTAGTTCCCATATTCTTGGAGTTGTTGAATGAGTTCAGCTCTCCTGTAGTGTTGTTAGCGCGTATCATTATCGCCAGTGCTTCCATTTGTTTGGAAATTGATTCCCTTAACAACTGAACATCATGTGCCAGTTCAGCAAAACCATCACAGTCCGAAACAGTATTCACAGAAGTCACCGACACATCGTGTGGACCATTTGTTGAGGAGAATTCAGAGATGGACTTGTCCATGAACTTTTGGTTCACAGCGGCCAACCTGGATTTTAGCAACGTTATTTCCTCATTACATCTGCATGTTGGAGGAGGCAAGGTACCGCAGCAAATTACTTTCTCCATGTCATTAACGTACATGTTCTTTATGCGAATCACACATGACGGATGGTACCGCTTTTCACATTTAACACATACAACACAATTTTTCAGTCACAGAACATTTGCCACAAACATTATCCTTAACTTTACTTGATGGCGCCATTTTATTCTCAGTTCATAAGTTTATATCTTCAGTTTATAAGAAAGACCTAACCCATTACTGACATGGGAGGTCGCTCCCGAATTTTCCCCGTTGCGGTTTATATCATCGGTCACATTAGAGGGGGAATCGTGATAGTTTTTACGTTTGGATATAGATAATATTAAATTGGCTATAGAAGAAAAAATTTCACGCTTTCCAAGTCGGTTCAGGTGCAATCCATGTCTTGTGCCTTCCGTTAATTAGGCAGTTAATATCGACAAAACTACAACGAGCATCACATACATCAACGGACAAAAAATTATACATACGTTTGTTAAAATCGAATATACGCCTATTTAAATCAGGTTTTTTGTCCCAGTAAGGAACCGACATAAAGATAACATTGGTGATGCTACACAAGGACTTAATAGTTGCTAAGCATTCATGAGGAACTCGCTTGTTCTAAAGTAAGTCATTACACCCAAACAAAATTAAAAAGTCACTCTTAGTAAAATCAGAGTTTTCTAATATCTCTGACCATGTTTTGAAAATCTGCGTTAGGCTTACAAATAGTTACAATATCAAAAGATGATTCTAAAAGATCATATAAAAATACACCAGAATCTCGCGAATGACTATCTCCTAACATCAGGATTCCTTGCTTCCTCACGTTTGCACGTCCACATTCTTCCAGCGGTGGGTCTTCAGTTGACTGTATAAGTGTTGAAATCACAGGAAAGTTTGATACCGACTGCTGACTTCTTCGCTGTTCGACAATAGGAGGCGCTTGTTTACCTCGCCGCTGAAGCAATTTGTTGATGTTTTTGTTTACGTTTTCAAAGTTAGTGCTGCTTTGACCAACAGATTGGTGGTTTTGTGTGTGACTTTGTTGAAGTTAGGTAATAAGTGACTTTAACTCACTCATCTGGATGGATTCCTTCAAATTTTCAACATTCCTAGCCAGCGCCTCCAGATCACCCAAACATTACGAGGACGCTGAATCCACGGTTACATCAAAAGGTAAGCCTGTGCGATCCATTTCGGTGTTATTAAGTTCAACCAGTGATTGTTCCATCGCCTTCGCATTCAGACTAGAAATTCTAGTCCTTAGATCAGCAATCTCTAGATCCTTTTCCGCACATTTACAGAAATTTGAGGTTATGCCCTCGCAGCAATTAATTTTTCCGTGATCATCAACAAACATGCCATTTATTTTTAGGATACATGACGGATGATACTTCTTTTCACACTTTCCACAAGCAATAAAATTTTTAACACTAGTGGAACACTTTCCTCTGTTTCCATTTCACCCCTTCCTTTTCTCTTTGTCTCACACAGCCCCAATATGTCTAGTCTTGCATTTTCAAATTCTTTAATCAGTTCTCGTTCTTTTCCTTGTAGCCCTCTAATATTCCACACCGCCATCCTCAAGATTTCCACATCGTTGTCCTTTTTCATTGCCATCGTCATATCCCCCGCCCGTGTTCCCATTCTTATGTCCTCGTTTAGTCGTTTTTTTGGCGTAATGACATTGAAGTTTTTCTCAACTACCCCTCCATCTTTGTCACTCGACAGAAACATTTTGTCCTCGATAGTTATCTTTTTATACCCAACTTTAACTCGTTTCCCAAGTGCTTTGTGTTCCCTGGCTATGCTTCTGATTTGGCTCTGAACTTTCCTTTCTTCCAATGTTAGGTGATTCTCAATATAGGGTCCTGCAACTCAGCTCCCGCCTTCTGTAGCTCAGTTACTAATTAAGCTAAGAGTTTGACATTGTGCAGACTTACCCTGTACTTCAAGGTACATTTCAAGAAATTATTTTTGATTATACAGGATCTCCCAAAAATGTGCAACGCCATGATAATATATTTTTTTTAATTGCATGCTATATATTTTTTTTACACATTTGGAAGCCTTTCATGGTTGCCTACATACCACCAAAATTTTATTGAAATCGGTTGAGTGACTGCAGCGCAAAAAAATAAAAACAAAAAAAAATTGACTTTGCATCGTTGGTTTTAAAAATCAATAAAAACCACAAATTGCACCTCGTTAATAAAATTTTGCGAAGTGCTTATTAAGTTAGATCTACTAGTCTCGTTAACCAATTGTCATTGATCCAAATTATACAGGAGGCCAAAATCTAGTGCCAAACTTGTCAAACTTCTAAGCGTGTTATTGTTCTTATTTTAAATTGGAACCCATAGATTTTTTTAGGTGAAACGATGCAGAATTAAAAAATCTGATGTGGCCAGGCACACGACTTTATCATACTATATATAAAATTAATAGTTTAGCTGCATGAGACTCTATTTGATCGAGATCGGCCATGCCTGCATTAAAATAAAACTACTAGAACTAGACAGATATGTCGATTAAAGCTGCGTTCGGATATTGTACTCCGTTGACACCGGGTACACCGTCCAAATGACACTTAAGTGTTATTGGGTGTAAAAAGTGTAATGCAATATGCGAACGCAGCTTATATTGATAGATGTTATTGTCAAAACATTAGCGTTTGACACCAAGACTACCTATAGTCAATAGAATAAAAAAATCTGACAAATCCTGGCTACTAGTTTTCATGCAGTACGACCGATCTCGTAGAAATAGAATTTGCTCATGCAGCTAAACTATTGATTGTACCAAAAAATGTCATGGTGATAAATTATTCAGAATTTCCTCATCTTTAATTTATTATTTAACTATTTCGACAAAATTCCAGAAATGGCGGCTTATTTGCAAAATCTTTCAAAAATGATAAGACTAAACTTCCAGTTCCTTTGGACCCTCTTCAACAGAAAGCTTTTCAGCTCTAAGTTTGGTTATGAAACTTCTAAATATGAAGTTTCGTCCCGATACCTTTAGTAGTTTCTCCGGAATCGTCGCCACAAAAAACGGGTACACACACATACACACACACACACAGACACAGACATTTTTTTGAACCTTGGTCAAAAATGTTCAGGGGACCCAAAAAGACATATTTCCGCTAAAATCTCAAAAAATTTTTTTGGCATGATTACAATACTTTACATACTGCGTATGGTAAAGTAAAAATAAACATTGTTTCTTAATACAACCCCATCACAATTCCCAATATTTTAAAAGTTATTCGCCAAAATTTCATTTTTCAACGTTTCTAACGGCAATTTTAGGTAATAAATATCGTAGTGACGTTGAAAAACAATTTATTTCATAAAATATATCGCAGAGAAGTATTTTAGATTTGAATGTACTTAATTAAGTAGTTGTTCAGTTGCCAAATTTACTGCAAAATTTACCTATAGCGGTAAAGGGGGAAATGTGGCTGCAACATGATGGATCTCCAGCACATTACTCGTTACATGTCAGGGACCAGCCCAACGAAATCTTCCCAAATCGGTGGATAGGAAGAGGAGGACCAGTTGCTTGGTCTCCTCGATCACCGGACTTAACGAAACTTGACTTCTTCCTGTGGGGCTACGTTAAGGACATCGTTTATGCTGAACCTCCAACAACACCAGAAAACATGCAAGAAATATGCATTTAAAACTATTACGCCCGACCTATTAAGAGCAGTGGCGAGGTCATTTCATACTCGTCTTCGTTTGTGCCTCGAAGAGCACGGAAGATATTTCGAACAACTACTTAATTAAGTACACTCAAATGTAAAATACTTCCCTGTGTTATATTTTATGAAATAAATTGTTTTTCAACGCTACGTACGATATTTATTACCTAAAATTGCCGTTGGAAACGTTGAAAAATTTTTGTTTGAGTTTTTGTCGAATAACTTAAAATATTGGGAATTGTTATGGGGTTTTATTTAGAAACAATGTTTATTTTTTAATTCTGCATCGTTTCACCTAAAAAAATGTATGGGTTCCAATTTAAAATAAGAACAATAACACGCTTTGAAGTTTGACAAGTTTGACAATAGATTTTGGTCAGCCTGTATAATTTGGATCAATGACACTTCGTTAATGAGACTACTAGATCTAACTTAATAAGCACGTCGCAAAATTTTATTAACGAGGTGCAATTTGTGGTTTTTATTGATTTTTAAAACCAACGATGCAAAGTCAATTTTTTTTTGTTTTTATTTTTTTGCGCTGCAGTCACTCAACCGATTTCAATAAAATTTTGGTGGTATGTAGGCAACCATGAAAGGCTTCCAAATGTGTAAAAAAAATATATAGCATGCAACTTAAAAAAAATATAACCATGGCGTTGCACATTTTTGGGACACCCTGTATAATCAAAAATAATTTCTTAAAATGTGCATTGAAGTACAGGGTTAGCCTGCAAAATGTCAAACTCTTAGCTTAATTAGCAACTGAGCTACAGAAGACGGGAGCTGAGTTGCAGGACCCTGTATATGTTCGTGTCTCTAAGTTTGTTTTTATTTCCCATTATTTCCTGCTTCATAATAAATAATTCTACCTCTGCCAAGACTACCTCCGGTGCTCCATCTTAGCTTATTTTATATGCTCTTACTATCTTTGTTTCTATCTGCATCTTGTTTTGTAGCAGCTCTTCTATTATGTTCTTCTCACTTCCGTTCTGCACTGTTACTGCTTTCACAACAATGTTATTCTTCCTTTTGTTTTTCTCATCCCTCTCCGCTTTGTCATGCAGGGCTCGTATTCTATTCTCAAGTTGATCTCTTTCTTTCTCCCACTTCTCCTCTTTCTTACTAATATCCGCTTTTAAATCCCTTATTTCAGCTTTTGGCTCTTGTGTATTAGTTGCCATCACCTACATCATCTTTTCCATCATTTTTTCGATCCTCTCTACAACCATTTTCATGTTGTCCTGGCTTTGGCGGCTAATTGCCACGGCTGTAGTAGTGTCGGTATCTCGCCCTACCCCTTCCCCGAGTAGCTGTCTCTGTTCAGGCGATCTGAGCACCTTCTTACTTTTATGGAATAGTTGGAATTCCTCCTCTGTATCTCTTGGTCTCTTCTTTTCCGTCATCTACGCCGTCCCTAGGTTGGCACTTTATTTGGGTCGCTCCTCTAATTATATATCTCCAAAACACGTTGGTTGTCGTCCGAGTCGCGCGTCAGCAGCACGGTTGATGCAGGAACCTACTTAGTTCAGTCACCTGCCCGTACTACCGCTGGCAATCCTCGGATCCCGACCCACAGAGGGCGCACTCAATACGTTTTCGGTTTGCGGCGTATCTAGCCTTTTTATGAATTTTAACCTCAAATTCTTACTCACAAAATACGTCGTCTTTTGCTCAGCTGTCTTTCTCTCCACTTAAATTTCTTCTCCCAAACACTTTACTGATTTCTCGGATTCAGTTGCTCCACAATACACTGGCCAATAAATTTTTCTCTCACTTCATTCACCAATTTTAAGAATCTCCGCGTGGTGGGCCGTATTTACCGTTACACGTCAGCGCGGTCTGCGCGGTCACCGCGGTCAGCGCACCAGCCACAAATGATTGCAAATGATCAGCTAATACTAGTACAATACATGGGTGGGGGGTTTGTTGTGTTCATGGTTGCCAATTTAGTAGAATTTCTACTAAATCTGGTAGAATGAAACATTGATCTGGTAGCGAAATTTTGAGTCTAGTAGATAGAGGAAAATCTGGTAGATTGACATATTTTTTTATTAGTTTTCTGTTCTGTACTTATTATATATATATATATATATATATATATATATATATATATATATATATATATATATATATATATATATATATATTAGTTTAAGTTATACTCAACTTATACTAATACTAATATAAGTACAGAACTCCATACTCCTTAACAAATGTGGCCAGTGTTGCCAAATCAGTAGATTTTTCACTAGATCTGGTGTATAGATTAGAGATGTTTAGTGAAAATCTAGTGTCATAAGTCATAACTCAATAATGTTCTGTTCTATACAATCTTTAATATTTCTATAAGAAATATTAATTTTATACTACGTATATATTATACCTCATTATAGGATATGCATAGGTGATTATAATGTTGGTAGATTTAGTAAAATGTCTGTAGAGCTAGTTGAGAAAACGAGAATTTAGTCGCTAGTGGAATTTTTAACAGAGAGTAGTGTCGATTGTTGTTAAATTTGCTGGATAAGATTATACAGGGTTAGTAACAATTATCGGAACACCTAAATAATTCTCCAACCGTATTAAAATTACAAAAAAAATCATATTAAAGTTCTTTGGGTTTAAACAATCTCTCGTTTAAATATACTTCTAATATACAGGATGTTCATTTTTATTTTTATATATATTTTTTTATTCTAAGCTTTTTGTAGGAAAATAATCTTAATTTGAAGTTCAGGAGTTTTGATTAAAAAAGATGACAAAAATATTCTTACAATTAATCTTAGAATATAAGGAAGTAAATATACACGTTCTATTAGAAAAACGAAAAGTTACCAACTTTCTATAATAAAATGAACACCCTATATGTTAAAACTTTATTTGGATGTTAACTTGTTTAACACAAAAAGAACTTTTGTTTAAACAAAATTTTAATTTGTTTTCATCCTCAACACACAAACTGTAGCTGCAGCTAACAATAAATCTTCTTCGCTGTCCGACAACTTTACTACACGCTGTCATGGCAGAGACAGCCGGGTTGGACCGTGAGTTGCCGCTCAACGTATACTGCGAAACAAGAAACTCTCACATCTGATAGAGACAAGGAATCAGCAATACCGACATAGACACATGCCCACCGGAAGAGACACTAACACCCACGACAAGACCTCAATAGGAGTGAGTCACCGAGACCACACTACCGACACCCAACATCACATGTCAAAGGGCAAGATCCAAGAGATAGGGGTGAGCCCCTACAGCTAACAATAAATCTTCTTCGCTGTCCGACAAATTTACTACACGCTGTCATGGCAGAGACAGCCGGGTTGGACCGTGAGTGGCCGCTCAACGTATACTGCGAAACAAGAAACTCTCACATCTGATAGAGACAAGGAATCAGCAATACCGACATAGACACATGCCCACCGGAACAGACACTAACACCCACGACAAGACCTCAATAGGAGTGAGTCACCGAGACCACACTACCGACACCCAACATCACATGTCAAAGGGCAAGATCCAAGAGATTGGGGTGAGCCCCTACAGCGACAACCTCGGAAACTACCAGAATGGGACCAGCGTAGATCTTCGACCTGATGCCTGTATCCCCAATGTTGACAACGGATCTACCGACCTAGCACCCAAAACCAATACAAAACCACAACAACATATATTCCCGGAACGGTTCACCAATCTGGCAAACATCCAATTTACTAGAGATGAAATGGAAATCCTCCATCAGGGACATAAATTTGCAATCCCGACTAAACAAGACTGGTGCCTGCTCGCAGTGGACCTTGAAGCTGGTCTATGGCGACACCCACAATACAAGAACTTCTCATACGAGCTCGTGGAGATTGTCAAGAGAGAGAGAGGGACAGCGCGAGTGGCCGGGGTAAGTGTTCTGGCAATGTTAATAACGGCACTATCGTTGACACCATTAAATATCTTAATTCTAAAATTCAGAATAATGACAGTACCTTTACCATGGCCGACAAAAATGGCGGTCTGGTTATCATAAAAAAATATGATTATATTAATAAAACTATTACATTCTTTAAAGATAACAATGTCAAAGGACTCAAGAATGACCCCCTTTAGAAATACAATACCACCTTCCGCAGAACAATAAAGGAACACAGACCTTAGAGAAATTTAATAGAAAACCATACCAACTCCTAGAGCCCAATCCTCAGATCCCTACATTATAGTATAGCCTTATGAAATTACATAGACAAAAAAAAAACAATTAGACCCATCACTACTCCAAAGGTTCAGTTGCACACCTCCTTTCCAAATTTCTTCAGCAGACCTTGATCAATACCTTAAATATCAAGATGAGATATACTATTCAGAATTCCAAAGCACTCATTGAGGCACTGACCGACGTACACATTAGTAGTATATAAAGGAGAGAGCTGGCCCCACCACATTTACATAGGAAGCTATCCCCTCCACTTTTCCGCACGAAGACGACCGAGGCCAAGTCAGCCGATCTGCCGAGCGCGACCGAACGCAGTAGTTCGGTCGTTCACCGATAGATGGCGCGTGAGCTCGCTCAGTACACGTAGTTCGGGAACTTCACCAATAGATGGCGCTACAAAATTTAAATTTACTAAAACCAGACGTACCAACCCCACGCGCTAAAACGGCATGTCGACCGACCGCCATATTTTAAACGACGCTATCTTCTTGAGCAGAAACAAAAGAATTCGTAAAATAGCTAATAAATATATACAAAAATAAAAGATGTTCATTATTACACACTAATATCAAAATTAGCATCAAATATTAATGGTTATACGATTTCTCTGTTGTTAAATGATGATACCAATTGTGTTTAATTACATTAAACAATTTTTTTCTTTTTTATCCGGTGCTAACAAAAATATCTTCCCAAATTCCTAAATAAAATACAAATGTTGGTAACTTTCCATTACAAGTGTGAAGTCGCTTATGTATGTAATATTTCGCCACTTCCAATTCATCAAAACAAAACGTAGCAAAATTCGTAATTGCATTGCCAATAATCCAGGTAGCACCTAGTATCGATTGAAGAATTGCAACTCTGCAGAACCAGCGTTCAATGTGCAATTTGAAACCAGTGCCGCCCAACATAATTCGTTGTGTTTATTTCAGTCTTACATCAATAAAATTCATTAATGTTTAGCACCGCTGTAATAGTTTTTAGGACACTTTTTGTATATAAACCCAAATAATTTCTTAATAAAATCAGTATTAAACCTGTGTTTGTACTCATTCCTTAAAACAAACCATCTGGCCTGCCCGGAGTTTGTTCATGGTCCGTCGAGCCCCCTTACCCACACTACGCCAGTAAGACACCTTAGGCATTTGGAGATTGAGTCTGGTCTCCAGTAGTGTTCCTATTCCATCATACCTACATTTACCTGCACTACGCCAGTAAGACACCTTAGGCATTTGGAGATTGAGTCTGGTCTCCAGTAGTGTTCCTATTCCATCATACCTACATTTACCTGCACTACGCCAGTAAGACACCTTAGGCGTTGGGGAGATTGAGTCTGGTCTCTCAGTAGTGCTCCTTTTTTATGCTATGGTCCAAGGCTACGAAATTTACCCAATTTAACCTAGCTTACTAAACCATACCTAACAAACACAGTTTAGAAAACGCGCGCGGAAAGTCCCTACGCACAGTCGGCAGGACACAAATCAACGGCGTGAGTGCGCATCAATCGTAATTACGTAATTCGGATCGCGTCGGCAACAGTTCGTTCGCGTCCAAAAAGCAGTTCAAGAAAAGGAGATCAACATGTCCGAAGAACTAGATCAATACGCCCGCATGCAGGATGAACTGGGACAAGAAATTAAAAAATTATCAAGAAACATGGCGAAGGATTCTCAGTCAAGGAAGACAAAGCAGTACATCCAAAGCCACCAGAAGAAACTGGACGAATATTGGGAGAAACTGAAAGCCAATCATGAGAAGCTCATGGAAATTAAAGATGCAACACACCCATACTTCGTCCAAAACTACTTTGAACAGCTTAAAAGGCAAGTTCAAGAAACGCAAAAATATTTGAACGAATGCCCTAAGCAAGAAACGCCGACAGAAGAAGAGAAGTCGAACCAACAAGACGGCCAACAGGCGTACCGAATGAAGAAGCAAGATATAAAAATCAAACAAATAAAGGAAGTAATCGGTCAAACGAAGGCTGAATTACTACAAAATAAAAGCAAATCAAGATATGAAAACCTCAAACAACGGTTATATAAGCAATTCGATGCAATAGGCGAATTGAACGAAGAGATTCTAATACATGAAGATCAACACGACGACGAATACTTTTCAGACGAGGTGTACAAGAAATGTGTCGACCTGTACGATGAGGTCATGGAAAAATTGGACGAAGCAATCCACAAGGACGTACCTAACAACCCCACACCGAGCAACACCATTAGGCTACCACAAATTAAAATTCCAAGTTTTAATGGATCCTACGACAACTGGCCCACCTTCCATGATCTATTCAACGAAATCGTTCATCTTAACACGTCATTGACAAATGCAGAGAAAATGCAGTACCTAAAAACCAACCTGGAGGGAGAAGCAAGTCGCATCATACAGCATCTGGCGATATCAGATGCCAACTACTTGACGGCATGGGACATCTTACAAAATCGGTACCAAAACAACCGACTAATCCTGTCAAAACTCCTGGACAGGATTCTGGACATCCCACCCTTCCAAGATGAATCGTTGGAAAAAATTAAACAGTTGCACGACACAACGTGTGAATGCCTACAAGCTATCAATAACTTGAAGGTACCGACCAACACCTGGGGTCCACTAATCATCCGCATTCTGGTGAGAAAATGGGATCCAGAGACAAATAAATTATACGAGCAATCTCTCGAGAACCCAAATGATATCCAGGAATACGCGGATCTAGTTCGATTCTTGAAGAAACGGTTCCAATCACTTGAAGCAATGGGGGAGTCTAAGAAGAAGGTGACGCCGTACCAAAATAAAAAATATCAAGACAGAATAATAATCTGCAAATATTGCCAAGAAGACCACTTCATTCACAGTTGCCCGAAGTTCAAAACGCTATCAGTGGATCAGAGAATGGATTTCGTAAAAAGCAGCAATCTATGCCAAACTTGCATGAATCACGATAATACCAGGAAATGCTGGAGTACCATCAAATGTGCCATCTGCAACAACCCACACCATAGCCTACTGCACTATCGTGACGTCCAGAATGAATTTACACCTTTAAAGTCTGGACAACACATCCCAATAAAGAAAACATGGTCGCCAACAGCAAAACTATCCACTCACGTTGGTACCCAGGAAGGAACAGTACTACTAGCAACAGCACTAGTTAAAACCAAGAAGGTATCTGGTGAAGGAGAATATCTTCGTGTGCTGATCGATCCAGGATCCCAAGCCTGTTTCATAACAGAACATGCAGCTCAAATGCTAGGACTCCCAAAACAACGTATACATGCAGAGGTATCCGGACTAGGTGGCGATGACCCAAAAATATCAAAATCAAAAATTGATGTGCAAGTACAACCTCGCTTTCCAAGCAAATTCTCCCTGACAAGTACGTTTCTCATCCTCTCAAAAGTTACTCAACCCCTTCCTAACAACGACCTTCACATCAGCGTGTCAAAATCCTTTGAAAACAAGCTCCTTGCTGATCCTACCTTTGATATTCCTGGACCAATTGACGCAATCATCGGTGCCGAGGAGTACGGGAAGATCATACTGGACGGTCTAGAAAAGTCAGAAGACGGTATTCTTGGACAGAAGACCGAGCTGGGCTGGATTTTGTCAGGCAGCGTGAAGCAACCATCTCAAGCCGACATTCAAGTGACAAGTCTGGTCAGCAGAGTAGATGAAGATAAACAATTAACTAAGTTCTGGGAAATGGAAGAAGTTACGGCAAATAAACCATTAAGTCAAGAAGACATCGGATGTGAAGAAGAATACGAACGCACGGTAAAACGACACAGGGACGGCAGATACATAGTAAACATTCCGTTCAAAGCTGATACTGACCTAGGCAACTCAAAAAATCGGGCCGCCGCAAGATTACTACAATTAGTGAAGCGTCTCTCCAAAGATGGCGAACTTGCACAACAGTACAGCAACTTTATGGCGGAATACATTAACCTGGGTCACATGGAGAAAGTAACATCCGGCCAGGGCAAATATTACATCCCTCACCAAGCAGTCATCCGACCATCAAGCTCAACAACAAAACTACGCGTGGTGTTTGATGCATCATGTAAAACCTCAAATGGAAAGAGCTTGAACGAACTAATGCATACGGGTCCACGATTACAACAAGATCTGGCTGACATCCTGCTACGATGGAGGAAACATCGCATAGTATTCACTGCTGATATAGAGAAGATGTATCGGCAGATTCGCACCAACCCACAAGATCAAGATTATCAACGAATTCTATGGAGATTTGATCCAACCAAGCCAATAGAAGAATTTCGACTAAAAACAGTAACATACGGTACAGCATGCGCGCCATACCTAGCAATAAAAACGTTGCAAAAACTTGCCAAAGACGAAGAAGACAATTTTCCAACGGCGTCCAAAGTTGCTCTTAAAGACTTTTATGTGGATGACATCTTATCTGGAACCGACACAGAAGAAGAAGCTACCAGTCTTCAGCACGAACTAATAAACATGCTTCAAGCTGGTGGGTTCTCATTGAGAAAATGGTCCAGCAATTCCGAAACAGTAATAGAAAACCTCCCTGAAGAATTGAAAGATCAAACAGCACTGGAAATATCAGAGGATGGGTTAAAGAAATCGCTTGGAGTATACTGGGCGCCGCATACAGATCATTTTCGTTTCAAGGTAGATATATCAGTCGATAGACCAATAACGAAGAGAACGATCTTATCAGAAGTAGCCAAACTATTTGATCCATTAGGATGGTTAGCGCCAGTTGTCATCAATGCCAAAACGTTAATTCAAGAGTTATGGCTACACAATTTGGAATGGGATCAACCACCCCCCGATGTCATTCAGAAGAAATGGAATGAGTTCCAATCCAAACTAAAAAACTTAGAAAACATTTCCATGCCAAGATGGGTTCATACCACGACTACATCAAACATAGAACTGCACGGCTTTTGCGATGCCTCTGAAACGGCTTATGGCGCTGTGATCTACGTCAGAACGACGGATAGACAAAGTAAATTCCAATCAACCATTCTGATCGCAAAATCAAAGGTAGCACCTGCCAGAACCAAGGCCACATTACCAAGATTAGAGCTGTGTGCTGCTGTGCTGCTGGCAAAATTGATTAAACGTTCAGTCAAAGCATTGGAGTGGGAACACGTGCCGGTATACGCATGGACAGATTCAATGATAGCATTATCATGGATCAAAGGCGAAGTGTCGCGGTGGAAAACATTCGTCGCAAATCGAGTTGCAGAAATAAACAGTATGCTTCCCAGTAAATTCTGGTACCACGTGGATACCAAGGATAACCCAGCCGATATAATATCACGGGGTATTGATCCTGAAAAAATTGGCACTCACTCCATGTGGTGGAAAGGTCCATCCTGGCTCGTACATGCTGCTATATGGCCGAAGCAAGAAAAGTTACCTGAAACAAAAGAAGAACAAAAAGCGTGTCACCAGGCCACAGTTACCACGCGTCGAAATTACCACATTGAAGAATTTTCATCCTTAACAAGACTGGTGAGAGTAACGACATACTGCAAAAGATTCCTAGCTGCAGCAAGAAAAGTCGAACGAGAGATGGGGTTTCTTACTGTCAGTGAAATGAACTTAACGTTGGTACAATTGATTCAAGCAGTTCAAAGCGAAGAGTTTAAAACAGAACTTGTGGAATTAAAAAAGCACAATCATCTCAATGGTAATAATAAACTAGCAAGTCTGAATCCATTTATTGATGAAAAAGGACTACTGCGCGTCGGGGGAAGGCTGAAGAATTCAGCTCTGCCTTACAACACAAAACATCCAATCATTTTGCCACCTGACCATCATCTGACAAATTTGGTTATTCAAGACTCTCACCACAAGACTCTGCACGGAGGAATTCAATCAACCCTGGCCCATACCAGAATGAACTATTGGATTGTATATGGAAAAAGAAATGTACAATGTTGGTTACGAAAATGCACTACGTGTATTCGATTCAAAGCAGTTACTAAGCAACAATTGATGGGAGATCTTCCGGCAGAAAGGGTAACAGCATCACCGCCCTTCTCACATACAGGTGTAGACTATGCTGGCCCAATCCAACTAAGAACGACAAAAGGCAGAGGGCACAAGTCATACAAAGGGTACATAGCAGTTTTCGTGTGCCTCGCGACAAAAGCTATACATCTAGAAGCCGTCACGGATATGACCACGGACGCATTCCTTGCAGCGTTTAGAAGATTCACCGCAAGGAGAGGACAATGTTCGTACATGTTTAGCGACAATGGTACAACGTTCGTTGGAGCAAGCAAGATTCTGGAAAAAGAAGTATCACAGTTAACAAAATCTCCAGGAGTCCAAGATAATGTGGCGACCCAAGGCACCCAGCGGTATTTCATCCCGCCGGCAGCTCCCCACTTCGGAGGAATATGGGAGGCAGGAGTGAAATCGATGAAGTACCACTTTAAACGAGTGGTTGGAGACGCCACTTTAACCTATGAAGAAGTAACAACATTACTACACCAGATAGAAGCATGTCTCAATTCAAGACCCTTATGTACATTGGGTACTGATGGCAAAGACCCCCTCATCTTAACACCCGGTCATTTCCTGATTGGGAGGCCTCTTCTATCGTCTTCAGATCCCATAACAACAAACATCAACACAAATCTATCATCCCGATGGAGGCTTCTGCAAAAAATGAAAAAAGACTTCTGGCAAAAATGGTCATCGGAATATCTAAGTAACCTCCAGCAGCGCTACAAGTGGAAAACACCCCAACAAAATCTGGAACCAGGCAACATTGTCCTGATAAAAGAAAACAACATTACTCCAACCAAATGGCCCTTGGCAAGGGTATTGGAAACCCATCCAGCAGGCGATGGTACTGTGCGAGTGGTATCATTAGAAAAACCCGGAGGGACCATTACCAAAAGAGCAATTCACAACCTCATTCCATTACTTCCCTCAACAGAGAAGCCAGATGAAAAGTCAATGCACATAAAGTCTAATCTGGCCACAGTAGAGAAACAACACAAGGAAGTCCCGGCTGCACGACCTACAAAACAATTCAAACGAAGAAGCTTCTCAGTGATATGGTTCTTCATGGCGTTGCTAGTAATATTGCCGAAACTAACTATAGCAAATTACACAGTGAAATATCCAACACCAGGCCTGTATGTGGAACACATTGGCCAAGCAAAAATTCAGCGAGGTATTTTCAAGCTGGACATTGACTTTAGCAGACAGAAGATATTTGAAGAAATGAACACCACATCTACAGCAGTCAACCAATTCGAAAAACTCTGTAATGAAACGAAGAAATTATCATCATCTACCCAATGCATCAGCTTTCTACACCATCTCAAGGAACAAGAGAAAGAAGCGCATTGGATAATAGATGGCATTGACGCAGTGATCAAGAAGCGACAACGAAGAGGTCTTCTAGGAAAATTACTGACTTCAATTTTTGGTGTAAACGACGAAGTGTACACCAACATTGAAGCTTTGGAGAGAAATCAAAGGGAACTCATCACGGCTTCAAATCATCAAACTAAGTTCATGTTGTCTGCGTTGTCTACCTTCAATAAAACCGAAACACGAATCAACGATCGCCTAGAGAGATTCCGACGAAAACTGAATCAAGGACTTCAAGCAATAAACAATAGTCAAGGATGGTTCCGAGCGATCGACGTCAACAAGGTCAACATCAATGTCCTTAATGCGTATCAACTGGCTACTAACGTGTTAACAGAACTCTGTGACTACTACACTCATTTATTGAATGTAAATTTGGGCAATGACAACGTGTACGATCTGATCTCACCAGCTCACATTCACCACATGATCAAAGATGCAAATAAGAAGCTTCCCTCAAATCTTTATATCATATCATCCATCATCAAAACAAAAGTGGTACATGAAGATGATGTTATCAGTGTCCAGGCCTTCTTCCCAATGGCAGAGATAAACCAATTTGACGTGATCAAGGTCAACGCCATACCACTACAGATAGAAGACGGCTCTTACTGGGTATTTGATATTCCAAACGATATCATTGCCATCGACTACAATAACCAACTATACTTTCAAATGACGGATGAAGAGTATCGAAAATCAATAGCATTGGATGACACGAATTATCTCTGTTCTCCTACAACAGTAAAGAATATTGAAACTAACAACAACTGTATCATAGATGAATTATTCAATCGGCATGAGAAACAAAGCTGCGATGTTGTGGAAGTGAAACTTCACTCCGTGGTTTGGAAACAACTGTACATGATCAATACATGGCTTTTTATCTCCGTAACTCCACAACGGATCGCAGTTACCTGCAATGGCGTGAGAGAAGATGTCGAACTGAGAAAGACCGGAATCATTCAACTGTCACAAGACTGCATCATCAAAACAAAACAGAACATTCTCACCCCAAAGAAGGACGACAGTCTTACGATACTTGGCAGCTACAACAAAGCAGTGGTATTACCAGGAAATTTTACTCTTCTAGCAGCCCAGAAGCATCGATCACCACCAATTCAAGAGGAACCAGTATTATCCGTCTCCGATGACTTAAGAGAACTAAAGATGGATGAAGACGCCATCCATCAAGAAATCTCGAACGTATTGTGGCATAATGTGCGTCATCATGGCGTGATGGCCAGTACTGTCACCACCACTACAATACTAGCCCTATGTGTCACCCTGTGGGTTGTAGTGCGTTCATTAAAAAGAAGATTTAATAAACCAAATCCATTGGCCACCCAGGACCAGGCCATCCAAATGAAACCAGTACCACGCCAAAGACGATCCTTACTCACCGATGTGGAGCCATCTTCAGTACACCATCTGGTACAACCACAGCGTCAACACCATAACAGTGAAGAAGATGTCAGGTCACTCCAACCATTGTATACAGAAGTCCAAACTGTGCAGTGCTGAACTGAGAGTGCCGATACAAGAGACCCAATTGTGTTGCTTAATATTACCATATTAATCGGTTTTAAGTGGTTACTTGACCTTAGAGATAGTTATTCCGGCGGGGCAATTTGTTTAATTACATTAAACAATTTTTTTCTTTTTTATCCGGTGCTAACAAAAATATCTTCCCAAATTCCTAAATAAAATACAAATGTTGGTAACTTTCCATTACAATTGTGAAGTCGCTTATGTATGTAATATTCCGCCACTTCCAATTCATCAAAACAAAACGTAGCAAAATTCGTAATTGCATTGCCAATAATCCAGGTAGCACCTAGTATCGATTGAAGAATTGCAACTCTGCAGAACCAGCGTTCAATGTGCAATTTGAAACCAGTGCCGCCCAACATAATTCGTTGTGTTTATTTCAGTCTTACATCAATAAAATTCATTAATGTTTAGCACCGCTGTAATAGTTTTTAGGACACTTTTTGTATATAAACCCAAATAATTTCTTAATAAAATCAGTATTAAACCTGTGTTTGTACTCATTCCTTAAAACAAACCATCTGGCCTGCCCGGAGTTTGTTCAATTGTAAACGATGACATCATCACTTGGGTTAAATTTCAAGTACAAATCATATCGTAACATGATTGTAAACGTTGTAATCAAATCTCATTGCTGAACTGAATTCTGATTGGTTGGCAAAAATGGTGTCATTGTACACGATAACTCAACACTAGACAATTAAGAAGAATTAAAATTAGAATTAGACCATTTATTACCATATGCCAACACAAAATTGTTATGTGAAAAGAATTACATATGTTTTAAAAACTAGATTATCAGAAAATGCAAAAGTCCAACTAAAGGAATCGCATATTAAATTCAATATATTAAATTAGTGAAGTGTCGAGGAGCGCCATCTACCGACCAATTACCGAACTACATACCGACGTGGTATCAACACTGAATTTATAATAGTTCACCAATAGATGGCGCTACCGGTATTGAATTTATTTATTATAATTTTAATTTAATTTTTAATTTGTTCCAAGCGTTAAAATGAACGAATTTTTAGTGTTAAAATTATACTTCTTACAGAATTTTAGTTACTTACCGTTCACTCTTATATTATCACTGCTTAATCTATGAAATAAAACATAAGAAATTCGTTTAACGCATTTATTTCGTTATAATGGTAAAGTTGACACGGCGGTGGACACCAGGATTTAATCCCTTCCAAATTGATAATGTGTGGTTAAGGATAAATTTCATTTCTTTGACAAAAATAAACGTGTTTTTAAACCAAACAAAATAGTTACTTTAAAGGAAAGTAACTTTTTTATGCAAATGATTTGAATTATATCACTTAATAATTTGCTGAACCCCAAAAAATTCAAATTTTTCCGCCAACCCCCAAAAATTCAAATTTTCCCGCCAACCCCAAAAAATTCAAATTTTCCCGCCAACCCCCAAAAATTAAAATTTTCCCGCCAACCCCCAAAAATTAAAATTTTCCCGCCAACCCCAAAAAATTCAAATTTTCCCGCCAACCCCAAAAAAATTCAAATTTTCCCGCCAACCCCAAAAAATTCAAATTTTCCCTGGTAACCTTAAAAAATTCAAATTTTCCAAATTTTCCCGCCAACCCCAAAAAATTCAAATTTTCCCACCAACCCCAAAAAAATCAAATTTTCCCGCCAACCCCCAAAAAATTCAAATTTTCCCGCCAGCCCCAAAAAAAATTCAAATTTTCCCGCCAACCCCAAAAAATTCAAATTTTCCCTCCAAATTCTACGCCACCATACTGCGCATGCGTGACGACTCAAACCGAGCGCGCCCGAACGCTGGAACCTGGAGTGTATGACTCACACGTCGCTGTTAGAGAGAGAACGCACGGCGATTTTTATTTTCAAGCGCAAACCGATCAAATTCAAATTTTCGCATCAGATTTATTCGGATTTGAATTTCGCGCGCACCATCTTACCCGATGATGACCGAGCACCGATCGCCCGAACCGATAAAATTCAAATTTTTCCCGCCAACCTTAAAAAATTCAAATTTTCGCGTCAACCCCAGGTCGACCAACCCCAGACGTACCAACCCCACGTGCTAAAACGGCATGCCGACCGGCCGTCATATTTTAAACGACGTCATCTTCTTGAGCAGACATTTTTTCGGTTAAAATTATACTTCTTACGGAATTTTAGAGTAATACAAGTAGATTATGTTAAAATAACTCTTGAAATTTACTCGCGGTATAAATTTTAAAGTTTTAAATCAAGTTTTCGCGCTAAATTTATTCGGTCTAATTTTAAAATTCTACAGAGCATGCGCGAACCGACCAAATTAAAATTTTCGCGCCATTAAGGATAAATTTCAAAGTTTAAACCGTCATGATGTCACCATCAACAGTGGTTTAATATACTTACCGTTTACTTTTAAATTATTACTGCTTAATCTATTAAATAAAACATAAGAAATTCGTGGTTCAGACCCTGTATACAGACCCTGTATAATCACAACAGACCCTGTATACAGACCCTGTATATTGACCCTCCGAGACCCTCATTTGACCCTCCGAGACCCTCATTGGACCCTCCGAGACCCTCATTGGACCCTCGGAGACCCTCATTTGACCCTCCGAGACCCTCATTTGACCCTCCGAGACCCTCATTTGACCCTCCGAGACCCTCATTTGACCCTCCGAGACCCTCATTTGACCCTCCGAGACCCTCATTTGACCCACCGAGACCCTCATTTGACCCTCCGAGACCCTCATTGGACCCTCCGAGACCCTCATTTGACCCTCGGAGACCCTCATTTGACCCTCCGAGACCCTCATTTGACCCTCCGAGACCCTCATTTGACCCTCCGAGACCCTCATTTGACCCTCCGAGACCCTCATTTGACCCTCCGAGACCCTCATTTGACCCACCGAGACCCTCATTTGACCCTCCGAGACCCTCATTGGACCCTCCGAAACCCTCATTTGACCCCTCCATTTATCCGTTTAGCGCCTCCATTTATCCGTTTAGCGCCTCCATTTATCCGTTTAGCGCCTCCATTTATCCTCTTAGCGCCTCCATTTATCCTCTTAGCGCCTCCATTTATCATCTTAGTGCCTCCATTTATCCTCTTAGCGCCTCCATTTATCATCTTCGCGCCTCCATTTATCCTCTTAGCGCCTCCATTTATTATCTTAGCGCCTCCATTTATCCTCTTAGCGCCTCCATTTATCATCTTAGCGCCTCCATTTATCCTCTTAGCGCCTCCATTTATCATCTTAGCGCCTCCATTTATTCGTTTAGCGCCTCCATTTACCCGTTTAGCGCCTCCAGTTATCCGTTTAGCGCCTCCATTTATCCGTTTAGCGCCTCCATTTATCATCTTAGCGCCTCCATTTATTCGTTTAGCGCCTCCATTTATCCGTTTAGCGCCTCCATTTATCCGTTTAGCGCCTCCATTTATCCTCTTAGCGCCTCCATTTATCATCTTAGTGCCTCCATTTATCCTCTTAGCGCCTCCATTTATCATCTTCGCGCCTCCATTTATCCTCTTAGCGCCTCCATTTATTATCTTAGCGCCTCCATTTATCCTCTTAGCGCCTCCATTTATCATCTTAGCGCCTCCATTTATCCTCTTAGCGCCTCCATTTATCATCTTAGCGCCTCCATTTATTCGTTTAGCGCCTCCATTTACCCGTTTAGCGCCTCCAGTTATCCGTTTAGCGCCTCCATTTATCCGTTTAGCGCCTCCATTTATCATCTTAGCGCCTCCATTTATTCGTTTAGCGCCTCCATTTATCCGTTTAGCGCCTCCATTTATCCGTTTAGCGCCTCCATTTATCCTCTTAGCGCCTCCATTTATCCGTTTAGCGCCTCCATTTATCATCTTAGCGCCTCCATTTATCCTCTTAGCGCCTCCATTTATCCTCTTAGCGCCTCCATTTATCCTCTTAGCGCCTCCATTTATCATCTTAGCGCCTGCATTTATTCGTTTAGCGCCTCCATTTATCCGTTTAGCGCCTCCATTTATCCGTTTAGCGCCTCCATTTATCCGTTTAGCGCCTCCATTTATCAGCTTAGCGCCTCCATTTATTCGTTTAGCGCCTCCATTTATCCGTTTAGCGCCTCCATTTATCCGTTTAGCGCCTCCATTTATCCGTTTAGCGCCTCCATTTATCATCTTAGCGCCTCCATTTATTCGTTTAGCGCCTCCATTTATCCGTTTAGCGCCTCCATTTATCCGTTTAGCGCCTCCATTTATCCGTTTAGCGCCTCCATTTATCCGTTTAGCGCCTCCATTTATCCGTTTAGCGCCTCCATTTATCCTCTTAGCGCCTCCATTTATCCTCTTAGCGCCTCCATTTATCATCTTAGCGCCTCCATTTATTCGTTTAGCGCCTCCATTTATCCGTTTAGCGCCTCCATTGATCCGTTTAGCGCCTCCATTTATCCGTTTAGCGCCTCCATTTATCAGCTTAGCGCCTCCATTTATTCGTTTAGCGCCTCCATTTATCCTTTTAGCGCCTCCATTTATCCTCTTAGCGCCTCCATTTATCCTCTTAGCGCCTCCAATTATACTCTTAGCGCCTCCATTATACAGATCTGTATACAGACCCTGTATAATCACAACAGACCCTGTATACAGACCCTGTATATTGACCCTCATTTGACCCACCGCGACCCTCATTTTGGGTTGGGATGAGTTGGGTTTGGTTGGGCGCGCCCAACCAAACCCAACTCATGGAGGCGCTAAACGAATAAATGGAGGCGCTAAGATGATAAATGGAGGCGCTAAGAGGATAAATGGAGGCGCTAAGAGGATAAATGGAGGCGCTAAACGGATAAATGGAGGCGCTAAACGGATAAATGGAGGCGCTAAGAGGATAAATGGAGGCGATAAAGAGATAAATGGAGGCGCTAAACGGATAAATGGAGGCGCTAAATGGATAAATGGAGGCGCTAAACCGGCTAAACGAATAAATGGAGGCGCTAAGATGATAAATGGAGGCGCTAAACGGATAAATGGAGGCGCTAAACGGATAAATGGAGGCGCTAAACGGATAAATGGAGGCGCTAAAGGAATAAATGGAGGCGCTAAGCTGATAAATGGAGGCGCTAAACGGATAAATGGAGGCGCTAAACGGATAAATGGAGGCGCTAAACGGATAAATGGAGGCGCTAAACGAATAAATGGAGGCGCTAAGATGATAAATGGAGGCGCTAAGAGGATAAATGGAGGCGCTAAGAGGATAAATGGAGGCGCTAAGAGGATAAATGGAGGCGCTAAGATGATAAATGGAGGCGCTAAACGGATAAATGGAGGCGCTAAGAGGATAAATGGAGGCGCTAAACGGATAAATGGAGGCGCTAAACGAATAAATGGAGGCGCTAAGATGATAAATGGAGGCGCTAAACGGATAAATGGAGGCGCTAAACGGATAAATGGAGGCGCTAAACGGATAAATGGAGGCGCTAAACGAATAAATGGAGGCGCTAAGATGATAAATGGAGGCGCTAAGAGGATAAATGGAGGCGCTAAGATGATAAATGGAGGCACTAAGAGGATAAATGGAGGCGCTAAGATGATAAATGGAGGCGCTAAGAGGATAAATGGAGGCGCTAAGATGATAAATGGAGGCGCTAAGAGGATAAATGGAGGCGCTAAGATGATAAATGGAGGCGCTAAGAGGATAAATGGAGGCGCTAAGAGGATAAATGGAGGCGCTAAACGGATAAATGGAGGCGCTAAACGGATAAATGGAGGCGCTAAACGGATAAATGGAGGGGTCAAATGAGGGTCTCGGAGGGTCCAATGAGGGTCTCGGAGGGTCAAATGAGGGTCTCGGAGGGTCAAATGAGGGTCTCGGAGGGTCCAATGAGGGTCTCGGAGGGTCAAATGAGGGTCTCGGAGGGTCAAATGAGGGTCTCGGTGGGTCAAATGAGGGTCTCGGAGGGACAAATGAGGGTCTCGGAGGGTCAAATGAGGGTCAATATACAGGGTCTGTATACAGGGTCTGTTGTGATTATACAGGGTCTGTATACAGGGTCTGAACCACGAATTTCTTATGTTTTATTTATCAGATTAAGCAGTAATAATTTAAAAGTAAACGGTAAGTATATTAAACCACTGTTGATGGTGACATCATGACGGTTTAAACTTTGAAATTTATCCTTAATGGCGCGAAAATTTTAATTTGGTCGGTTCGCGCATGCTCTGTAGAATTTTAAAATTAGACCGAATAAATTTAGCGCGAAAACTTGATTTAAAACTTTAAAATTTATACCGCGAGTAAATTTCAAGAGTTATTTTAACATAATCTACTTGTATTACTCTAAAATTCCGTAAGAAGTATAATTTTAACCTAAAAAAATGTCTGCTCAAGAAGATGACGTCGTTTAAAATATGACGGCCGGTCGGCATGCCGTTTTAGCACGTGGGGTTGGTACGTCTGGGGTTGGTGGACCTGGGGTTGACGCGAAAATTTGAATTTTTTAAGGTTGGCGGGAAAAATTTGAATTTTATCGGTTCGGGCGATCAGTGCTCGGTCATCATCGGGTAAGATGGTGCGCGCGAAATTCAAATCCGAATAAATCTGATGCGAAAATTTGAATTTGATCGGTTTGCGCTTGAAAATAAAAATCGCAGTGCGTTCTCTCTCTAACAGCGACGTGTGAGTCATACACTCCAGGTTCCAGCGTTCGGGCGCGCTCGGTTTGAGTCGTCACGCATGCGCAGTATGGTGGCGTAGAATTTGGAGGGAAAATTTGAATTTTTTGGGGTTGGCGGGAAAATTTGAATTTTTTTTGGGGCTGGCGGGAAAATTTGAATTTTTTGGGGGTTGGCGGGAAAATTTGAATTTTTTGGGGTTGGTGGGAAAATTTGAATTTTTTGGGGTTGGCGGGAAAATTTGGAAAATTTGAATTTTTTAAGGTTACCAGGGAAAATTTGAATTTTTTGGGGTTGGCGGGAAAATTTGAATTTTTTTGGGGTTGGCGGGAAAATTTGAATTTTTTGGGGTTGGCGGGAAAATTTTAATTTTTGGGGGTTGGCGGGAAAATTTGAATTTTTGGGGGTTGGCGGGAAAATTTGAATTTTTTGGGGTTGGCGGGAAAATTTGAATTTTTGGGGGTTGGCGGAAAAATTTGATTTTTTTGGGGTTCAGCAAATTATTAAGTGATATAATTCAAATCATTTGCATAAAAAAGTTACTTTCCTTTAAAGTAACTATTTTGTTTGGTTTAAAAACACGTTTATTTTTGTCAAAGAAATGAAATTTATCCTTAACCACACATTATCAATTTGGAAGGGATTAAATCCTGGTGTCCACCGCCGTGTCAACTTTACCATTATAACGAAATAAATGCGTTAAACGAATTTCTTATGTTTTATTTCATAGATTAAGCAGTGATAATATAAGAGTGAACGGTAAGTAACTAAAATTCTGTAAGGGACCAAGTATAGTGCCACAAAAACGCAATCCATAACTTGCCGTACCGCATGCCGTTCCGGACGACGAAATTAGTATTTATAGTGCCGCAATGATCGCAAACAAATTGAGCACCATCTAGTGGACAAGTATATACACAATGGCACATAACCTCATATGTCAGTGTTATTGTTGATTGTATTAATGAGTGGTAGATCGTGGTAGATATAATAAATTATGGACGCAGGGCTTGTTGCAGCAACAATTCATTCTGAAGTCGTCCTCGTTCTGTGTTCTAGTTGCCACAAACTATCAAAATGCTATCAGTTAACCTACAACTTACTGGAAACTGCTATTCACTCGCCGGTACACGTACAGATGGCGCCATACGCGCGCATACGCCGGAAAACGTAAGACATAACACGCAGGAGATGAAATTCGTTGCGGTCGAGAACGAACTTTATGGTTTACGGTGCGTCACTATAATCGCGGAGTGGAAATTATGTACATTGATCTTTTTACGCTACGTTTTTACGGGGCGGTCACGTCACTATACTTGGTCCTTTAAAGTATAATTTTAACACTAAAAATTCGTTTATTTTAACGCTTGGAACAAATTAAAAATTAAATTAAAATTATAATAAATAAATTCAATACCGGTAGCGCCATCTATTGGTGAACTATTATAAATTCAGTGTTGATACCACGTCGGTATGTAGTTCGGTAATTGGTCGGTAGATGGCGCTCCTCGACACTTCACTAATTTAATATATTGAATTTAATATGCGATTCCTTTAGTTGGACTTTTGCATTTTCTGATAATCTAGTTTTTAAAACATATGTAATTCTTTTCACATAACAATTTTGTGTTGGCATATGGTAATAAATGGTCTAATTCTAATTTTAATTCTTCTTAATTGTCTAGTGTTGAGTTATCGTGTACAATGACACCATTTTGGCAACCAATCAGAATTCAGTTCAGCAATGAGATTTGATTACAACGTTTACAATCATGTTACGATATGATTTGTACTTGAAATTTAACCCAAGTGATGATGTCATCGTTTACAATTGGTATCATCATTTAACAACAGAGAAATCGTATAACCATTAATATTTAATGCTAATTTTGATATTAGTGTGTAATAATGAACATCTTTTATTTTTGTATATATTTATTAGCTATTTTACGAATTCTTTTGTTTCTGCTCAAGAAGATGGCGTCGTTTAAAATATGGCGGTCGGTCGACATGCCGTTTTAGCGCGTGGGGTTGGTACGTCTGGGGTTGGCGGACCTGGGGTTGACGCGAAAATTTGAAATTTTTAGTAAATTTAAATTTTGTAGCGCCATCTATTGGTGAAGTTCCCGAACTACGTGTACTGAGCGAGCTCACGCGCCATCTATCGGTGAACGACCGAACTACTGCGTTCGGTCGCGCTCGGCAGATCGGCTGACTTGGCCTCGGTCGTCTTCGTGCGGAAAAGGGGAGGGGATAGCTTCCTATGTAAATGTGGCGGGTGTGGCGACCCGAGAAGTGCCCTTATATATCTACTCACATTGACCAGGACTGCCGATTGGTTTCTTTTGACATTGGGAACCTGTACACAAACATCATCATCTCCGAGACTATAAACATATTGCATGATTTCCTATTATACAAAGCCCAAGACGGCCCCTTGCCCTATATAGACATAGATGACGTCAACGGTCTACTTTCGCTTTTGAAGATTGCCACAGAGCAGAACTTCTTCCAGTTCCACAACAGAATCTATAACAAGCAATCAGGACCCCGTGGGAAGCCCACTTAGCGGTATTCTGGTCGGCATTTTCGTTAATAGTGTCGAAGAAGCCATTTTTCAATCCCCAGATCCTATCATAAAACATGTCAGGTTCTGGAAGAGATATGTTGACGACGTCCTCTGTGTCTGGGACGGGTCGGAAGACGACCTCGACAAATTCCATCACATCTCTGAAATTCACAATTGAGAGAGAATGTAACATTAGAATCAACTACCTTGACCTCTCCATCATGCGTGTATGTGATAAACTCTCCTCTGATATATATCGAAAACCCACCTCCACCGATGTCATTATCCCCAAACAATCGCACCACCCTCCTTCGATAAAGACTGCTTCATTTAACTTCTTGTTTAACAGACTTTATGGAGTACCTTTGTCGCGTGAATGCTTTGAAAGGGAACTATATAAATACAATCACACAAATCGGTTTTAAGAATGGTTATACAGAGAATGACATAATTATGCAGCATAAGAGAATATTAAAGCAGATCATCTTGACAAAGGTCTACCCACACGTTAGAATAAAAAACTCATATGTATCCATACCTTTTCATGGCATTCATTGCAATAAACGATTGAACCGGACGCTAAACAAGTATAATGTCACCACTTCCTCCACGAACAAACATCAAATATCCAGACTCTTGTTGAACAATAAATTGCCCTCGGATTATGGCAGTAAAAGTGGTGTTTATAAGATCACATGTGAATGCGAAGCCCAGCACAAGTGTCCCAAAGATGCTTCACCAGGCTGGGAAATCATTCAAACCAGTCTCCTCGAAAGATATGAAATTTACAAACACAAAAAGTGGCCAAAAACTCCTTAATGATGCCATCCTCTTCTCGGAATTTCAGTTATTTAAAATGATATAGTTTTGTGATTCGAATCGGTATAATATTAACTTTGACTCGCGACCTTTCTCAATGGGAAAAACGTTACAGCTATAATAATAATAATAATAATGTCTTTATTACAATAAACTAAAAATAATTATAATACAATCCAACTCAAGTAGGCGAAGTCCAGGTCCATGCAAGAAACAATTCTCGCATGGCCTGCTCAACTTAACCCTAGTAAACAATACAATTAACGTGCAACTGCAGTTCTCATTCAAACTTCCAGACAACATATTTCAAACCCAACGCAAACACCAACACACTTCCAAGCAAGCACACAACTAGAATGGCTAAACCTCTAGCAAGCTTCGTTTCACTTGACGGCAAAAAGCATCAGACCCAAGCGAACGGAGAGACGGAGGCAAATCATTATAGATCCTTGCGATACAGTAAGTAAACGATCTTTTAAACAATTCAGTGGAATGCAGCGGTGGCGTGAAACCACCCCTGTATCGCAAGTTCAAATTATGCACATCAGTACGAAATGAAATTTTTCGATAAAGATATACCGGAGACTTATTTGTTATAATTCTGTGGTATAGACAAGCCGCGTGCAAAAGTCGTCTCTTCGCCATATTAACCCAACCCACATCCTTAAGTCTATGCGATATGCGATCGTATCTGCGCACACCGAATATCAGTGTCAAGCACGAGTTCTGAACCCCCTGAATCCTTGAAATATCTCGCGAGTCAAGACACGGTCCATACAATGCATCACAATAATTTAGACGGGACAATACAAGAGACTCGCATAGTAAAGCCTTGGACTTGACATCAAGAATATGTCTGATTGAATAAAATTTTTTTCAAATTGCAATAAGCTCCCTGCAAACATAATGAAACATGCTTTTTAAATCGCAACCCATGTCTACTCGAAAACAGGAACAAGGCATCCAAATCCTTATTTATTTGTCGGGTTGCCGCAGCCAGCTCAGAAGGCGGAAATGACTAATAAACCTGAGTGTCATCAGCGTAACTGTGCACTTTGCAATATTGTAGAACATCCAACATCTTTGAGACGTATATGCAAAAAAGAAGCGGTCCAAGAACTGAGCCCTGAACCACTCCGGAATATGGGTCTTGCATGATTTTACTTAACTTAACAAACAAAATCCTTAGGTGGTAAGAAAACCGTGTGTAAAAATCTTTCCGCTTAATATTGTTACATTCAATTGTTATTGAACATCAAAGTTTAAACCGCGCCAAAACGCTCCGTGACGTCATAAGATTGGTGAGAAGCTCAGCAAGCCTATGCCGTAGAGAGCAGCCGAAAAAATAGGACCTACTGGCACGAGAACGGCATCGAATTGAATGTATAGCATCTGGAAGACGTTGTGTGCGTTCTGATAACGAATAAGTATAGTTGGGTCATGGAATCTTTGCGTGTTGTCAAAAGTGACAGTCGTCTGAGAAGACGTACGTCCAACGTTAATGTCAATCTTTTCACCTGTTATAGAAAGAGTGAAGGCATGACAATCGCATCGTAACTAGCTCATGTCACGTAGCCTTCGACCAAGCATGGTACGTCACACCAATCACGCGCTGTTCATATTTAAACGACGAGACCGATTTTAATATTATTAATTTTTAATTCAGTAAAGGATATTGGGTATGAGGGTCTTCAAATGAAAAATTTGATGTTAAATTTCTTCCGACCTTTTATTCTTGTTCAATATTTCGCAAACCATTTGTTGCTTCTTCAAGAACTAAAACAATATAAGCACAAAACACAAATGAAGGCTCGGCACAGAGACATAACCTACAAGGTTTACCTTAGAATAGTGGTCAAACAAACGTGAAATATGATATCATCGGAGCAGACGGAAACTCGGCGGTAGAGCGGTCAACAATAACGCAATACATAAACGGTGACGGAAAAAAAAAAAAAAAACGCAACAAGGAAGCACAATAATCACGTTCAAAACACTGGAGACGTAAAACGCTACAAAAAGGAGTCCGTCCGGAGGTAACCTAATTGAAACAATAATAATAATTGTTAGGTAACTTTACATGTAGCCAATTATAACAGAACAATACCTGGGACGAACAACCGGTAATAATTCAAGAAAACACCAAGCACAAACAGCAAATCGAGTGTGGTTTGAACACATTCAACTGTCAACGACCAAAACAACAGCCATTACCGTGACGACAGAGTATTCTAAAAATAGAACCGTGTATAGCGAATGCAGCCACGAAAAAATAACTAGGCACGAGTGCCAACCTTCGTTCAAAAAGGCGCATGACATGTAAACAATTTAAAATATGAAAACAACAACAAAACGACCACAAAACGTCAAAACGCAAGCTCACTTAAGTCTCCTAAGTTCATAGACGATTCATCAAGCACTCGTTGATGGTTATAGTCCAAATTGAGTAGAAAGGTGTATCCAGAGCTTAGGTCGTCCGTGTCTGATCTCAAATTTAAAGAGTTTTTCGTTCTTTGTATTCCAATCATTTCAAAGAAAAGCCGCTCACGTAGGTTTCGCTTTCTATATAGGATAACGCTGTTGTCGAAATCAAAATTATGGTGAAATCAAAATTATGGTCAGTGTTGACAGCGTGTTGGGCGAGAGCACTAGTTAACTTTTTCTTCTTAATGTCATTAATATGTTGTCCAAGTCTTGTCTTTAGCCAGTTTGCGGTCTGGCCGACGTAGCTAGAGTTGCAACCTCCACAAGGAATTCGGTAAACAACCCCCGACATGTGACTGGTGGGTGTCCTTTGTTTGAGATTAGTGAAAAAATCCCTTACTCTACTCAGATTGTAGTACGCTATCCTTAGGTTGTCAATCTTAAAAAGCCCACTCAAAGGTTGTGAAAGTCCAGGTAAGAATGGAAGTCTTCTATAGACCGGGGTTTCTACTCGAACAGGAGCGGTCATATCAACAACACGCCTCCTTGCTGAAGTGCTGTAGATTAACCTACGTAAAAGTTCTCTGGGATATCCATTATTCCGGAAAATATCATAGACTCTCTTTTTGTTTTGGTTGTGGAAATCTTCATGCGACAACCGTAAAATCCTGTTCTTCATGGCGACCACCATCCCAATTTTCTGGTTAATGGGATGGTTCGAGAGAAAATTTAGGTATCTTCCGGAGTTGGTCTTCTTTTGGTACCAGTCGATCTTTATTGTGTTTTCGGCAGTTCTCGCCAGCAACAAATCCAGGAAAGGCACCGAGTTATCAACCTCTCTCTCAACTGTAAACTGGATGTGCTCGTTGCACGAATTAAACAACAACAAAGTCTCGTCAACACGCTGCGATGGTACCGACAATATTAAATCATCCACGTACTTTCTGAACACACCCAATTGATACGGCAGAGTCGACATGATTCTCAACAACAAATAGTCCATCACAATTGTGGCAATGATCGGGCTCACTGGAGAACCCATGGGAACACCAAAAATCTGTTTGTAAAACCGATCCTGCCATGCAAAAAACCCGTTGTCAAGAACAAACCTGAGTGTGCTGAGGAAAGTCGCCTTATCAATTCTCGTGACTTCTCCCACGCGCCTCCACTCCTCCTCAACAATCCGCAGCACCAAATCTAAGGGAATGTTGGTGAAAAGGGACGTCACGTCAAATGACACCAATACGTGGTCTCGAGGCAGCTGAAAATTCTGGTAAGCCTGGACAAACGCAAAAGAATCAGCGACATTGAAAGAGGTGTAATCAACAAAGGCTCTAGTCAAAATGTCGCTCATAAAAACCGATATATGATATAAGGGCGAGCCCACGCAAGACACAATCGGTCTGAGAGGGTTGCCATGCTTGTGGATTTTCGGAAGGCAGTACAACTTGGGTGATGTTGCGTTGTAGATGGTTAAACGTTTCTTGGTAGACGCGTCAATATAGAACAAGTCATGTAACGTCTTGACTATTTTGTTATTAGCTCTTTGTATCCTTTCTGTGGGGTCTATTCCGCAAATCTGATACGTGTCAGCATCCCCAAGTAAGTCGGAGGTCTTCAGCTCATACTCCTCTCTATTCAAGGCCACAGTCACCGCTCCCTTGTCAGCTTTCGTGATTATGATGTTCGGGTGGTTCTGAAGAAACATGGAGCATTTTTTTGTGATTTTATCCCATATACTTGGTTGGTTGTGGTTACTCTGGGTGTACCGGGTGATCTCGTAAATTGCCCTGGATCTAACAATCTCTCTGGCGTCACTTGGCAATAGCGCAAGCAGCCCCTCCGTATCCGTGAGCAATTCCCCCATATTGTTTTTATTCAGCCTAACTTTTAGTCCAAATTTTCCACCCAAAGATAGAAAGTTCTTAATGTCCTCCGGAATATCAACCTCGGTTAAATTAACGAACCACTTCCCGTTGTCAGCAAAGAGTCTACGGCCCCCTTGGTCAAAAGACTCCATCCTACCAAACTTGCTTAAGTTATTCCTTTTAACTGCCTCAAAACGCTTGTTAAACCTAACATGAACTCTCTTCAAGAACTCCTCAAAGCACTCTCTGGGAATCCTTGACCGCAAGGTGTTTTCTTTTTCAGATAGTAACGATTCTAATCTACGTAACTTGTCATGCGTGATATCCAACTCAAAAGATAGTAATCTTTCAATCAACCTTACGTTAAAACGGCTGAGTGCCAGGTTTATCCTTCTGTTATCCACCTCCAAAAGTTTTGCTTACAACCACCACCGACGTGTGGCGGAACCATCCTCTGAGATTTACATCTAAGCAAAAAGATTCTTCGGTTTTTCATATTTGCCAACTTATCCGACGTTGAAAGGACAACCTTCATCAGCTCTGCTACCTCCGCTCCAAAATGCTGTCTTATATCGTTCAAAAAACCCATTGTATAATAACACTCTTTGGTAAATTCTTGCCCTTCGTAACAACTAATTCAGTAAAGGATATTGGGTATGAGGGTCTTCAAATGAAAAATTTGATGTTAAATTTCTTCCGACCTTTTATTCTTGTTCAATATTTCGCAAACCATTTGTTGCTTCTTCAAGAACTAAAACAATATAAGCACAAAACACAAATGAAGGCTCGGCACAGAGACATAACCTACAAGGTTTACCTTAGAATAGTGGTCAAACAAACGTGAAATATGATATCATCGGAGCAGACGGAAACTCGGCGGTAGAGCGGTCAACAATAACGCAATACATAAACGGTGACGGAAAAAAAAAAAAAAAAACGCAACAAGGAAGCACAATAATCACGTTCAAAACACTGGAGACGTAAAACGCTACAAAAAGGAGTCCGTCCGGAGGTAACCTAATTGAAACAATAATAATAATTGTTAGGTAACTTTACATGTAGCCAATTATAACAGAACAATACCTGGGACGAACAACCGGTAATAATTCAAGAAAACACCAAGCACAAACAGCAAATCGAGTGTGGTTTGAACACATTCAACTGTCAACGACCAAAACAACAGCCATTACCGTGACGACAGAGTATTCTAAAAATAGAACCGTGTATAGCGAATGCAGCCACGAAAAAATAACTAGGCACGAGTGCCAACCTTCGTTCAAAAAGGCGCATGACATGTAAACAATTTAAAATATCAAAACAACAACAAAACGACCACAAAACGTCAAAACGCAAGCTCACTTAAGTCTCCTAAGTTCATAGACGATTCATCAAGCACTCGTTGATGGTTATAGTCCAAATTGAGTAGAAAGGTGTATCCAGAGCTTAGGTCGTCCGTGTCTGATCTCAAATTTAAAGAGTTTTTCGTTCTTTGTATTCCAATCATTTCAAAGAAAAGCCGCTCACGTAGGTTTCGCTTTCTATATAGGATAACGCTGTTGTCGAAATCAAAATTATGGTCAGTGTTGACAGCGTGTTGGGCGAGAGCACTAGTTAACTTTTTCTTCTTAATGTCATTAATATGTTGTCCAAGTCTTGTCTTTAGCCAGTTTGCGGTCTGGCCGACGTAGCTAGAGTTGCAACCTCCACAAGGAATTCGGTAAACAACCCCCGACATGTGACTGGTGGGTGTCCTTTGTTTGACATTAGTGAAAAAATCCCTTACTCTACTCAGATTGTAGTACGCTATCCTTAGGTTGTCAATCTTAAAAAGCCCACTCAAAGGTTGTGAAAGTCCAGGTAAGAATGGAAGTCTTCTATAGACCGGGGTTTCTACTCGAACAGGAGCGGTCATATCAACAACACGCCTCCTTGCTGAAGTGCTGTAGATTAACCTACGTAAAAGTTCTCTGGGATATCCATTATTCCGGAAAATATCATAGACTCTCTTTTTGTTTTGGTTGTGGAAATCTTCATGCGACAACCGTAAAATCCTGTTCTTCATGGCGACCACCATCCCAATTTTCTGGTTAATGGGATGGTTCGAGAGAAAATTTAGGTATCTTCCGGAGTTGGTCTTCTTTTGGTACCAGTCGATCTTTATTGTGTTTTCGGCAGTTCTCGTCAGCAACAAATCCAGGAAAGGCACCGAGTTATCAACCTCTCTCTCAACTGTAAACTGGATGTGCTCGTTGCACGAATTAAACAACAACAAAGTCTCGTCAACACGCTGCGATGGTACCGACAATATTAAATCATCCACGTACTTTCTGAACACACCCAATTGATACGGCAGAGTCGACATGATTCTCAACAACAAATAGTCCATCACAATTGTGGCAATGATCGGGCTCACTGGAGAACCCATGGGAACACCAAAAATCTGTTTGTAAAACCGATCCTGCCATGCAAAAAACCCGTTGTCAAGAACAAACCTGAGTGTGCTGAGGAAAGTCGCCTTATCAATTCTCGTGACTTCTCCCACGCGCCTCCACTCCTCCTCAACAATCCGCAGCACCAAATCTAAGGGAATGTTGGTGAAAAGGGACGTCACGTCAAATGACACCAATACGTGGTCTCGAGGCAGCTGAAAATTCTGGTAAGCCTGGACAAACGCAAAAGAATCAGCGACATTGAAAGAGGTGTAATCAACAAAGGCTCTAGTCAAAATGTCGCTCATAAAAACCGATATATGATATAAGGGCGAGCCCACGCAAGACACAATCGGTCTGAGAGGGTTGCCATGCTTGTGGATTTTCGGAAGGCAGTACAACTTGGGTGATGTTGCGTTGTAGATGGTTAAACGCTTCTTGGTAGACGCGTCAATATAGAACAAGTCATGTAACGTCTTGACTATTTTGTTATTAGCTCTTTGTATCCTTTCTGTGGGGTCTATTCCGCAAATCTGATACGTGTCAGCATCCCCAAGTAAGTCGGAGGTCTTCAGCTCATACTCCTCTCTATTCAAGGCCACAGTCACCGCTCCCTTGTCAGCTTTCGTGATTATGATGTTCGGGTGGTTCTGAAGAAACATGGAGCATTTTTTTGTGATTTTATCCCATATACTTGGTTGGTTGTGGTTACTCTGGGTGTACCGGGTGATCTCGTAAATTGCCCTGGATCTAACAATCTCTCTGGCGTCACTTGGCAATAGCGCAAGCAGCCCCTCCGTATCCGTGAGCAATTCCCCCATATTGTTTTTATTCAGCCTAACTTTTAGTCCAAATTTTCCACCCAAAGATAGAAAGTTCTTAATATCCTCCGGAATATCAACCTCGGTTAAATTAACGAACCACTTCCCGTTGTCAGCAAAGAGTCTACGGCCCCCTTGGTCAAAAGACTCCATCCTACCAAACTTGCTTAAGTTCTTCCTTTTAACTGCCTCAAAACGCTTGTTAAACCTAACATGAACTCTCTTCAAGAACTCCTCAAAGCACTCTCTGGGAATCCTTGACCGCAAGGTGTTTTCTTTTTCAGATAGTAACGATTCTAATCTACGTAACTTGTCATGCGTGATATCCAACTCAAAAGATAGTAATCTTTCAATCAACCTTACGTTAAAACGGCTGAGTGCCATCGCAGCGTGTTGACGAGACTTTGTTGTTGTTTAATTCGTGCAACGAGCACATCCAGTTTACAGTTGAGAGAGAGGTTGATAACTCGGTGCCTTTCCTGGATTTGTTGCTGACGAGAACTGCCGAAAACACAATAAAGATCGACTGGTACCAAAAGAAGACCAACTCCGGAAGATACCTAAATTTTCTCTCGAACCATCCCATTAACCAGAAAATTGGGATGGTGGTCGCCATGAAGAACAGGATTTTACGGTTGTCGCATGAAGATTTCCACAACCAAAACAAAAAGAGAGTCTATGATATTTTCCGGAATAATGGATATCCCAGAGAACTTTTACGTAGGTTAATCTACAGCACTTCAGCAAGGAGGCGTGTTGTTGATATGACCGCTCCTGTTCGAGTAGAAACCCCGGTCTATAGAAGACTTCCATTCTTACCTGGACTTTCACAACCTTTGAGTGGGCTTTTTAAGATTGACAACCTAAGGATAGCGTACTACAATCTGAGTAGAGTAAGGGATTTTTTCACTAATGTCAAACAAAGGACACCCACCAGTCACATGTCGGGGGTTGTTTACCGAATTCCTTGTGGAGGTTGCAACTCTAGCTACGTCGGCCAGACCGCAAACTGGCTAAAGACAAGACTTGGACAACATATTAATGACATTAAGAAGAAAAAGTTAACTAGTGCTCTCGCCCAACACGCTGTCAACACTGACCATAATTTTGATTTCGACAACAGCGTTATCCTATATAGAAAGCGAAACCTACGTGAGCGGCTTTTCTTTGAAATGATTGGAATACAAAGAACGAAAAACTCTTTAAATTTGAGATCAGACACGGACGACCTAAGCTCTGGATACACCTTTCTACTCAATTTGGACTATAACCATCAACGAGTGCTTGATGAATCGTCTATGAACTTAGGAGACTTAAGTGAGCTTGCGTTTTGACGTTTTGTGGTCGTTTTGTTGTTGTTTTCATATTTTAAATTGTTTACATGTCATGCGCCTTTTTGAACGAAGGTTGGCACTCGTGCCTAGTTATTTTTTCGTGGCTGCAATCGCTATACACGGTTCTATTTTTAGAATACTCTGTCGTCACGGTAATGGCTGTTGTTTTGGTCGTTGACAGTTGAATGTGTTCAAACCACACTCGATTTGCTGTTTGTGCTTGGTGTTTTCTTGAATTATTACCGGTTGTTCGTCCCAGGTATTGTTCTGTTATAATTGGCTACATGTAAAGTTACCTAACAATTATTATTATTGTTTCAATTAGGTTACCTCCGGACGGACTCCTTTTTGTAGCGTTTTACGTCTCCAGTGTTTTGAACGTGATTATTGTGCTTCCTTGTTGCGTTTTTTTTTTTTTTCGTCACCGTTTATGTATTGCGTTATTGTTGACCGCTCTACCGCCGAGTTTCCGTCTGCTCCGATGATATCATATTTCACGTTTGTTTGACCACTATTCTAAGGTAAACCTTGTAGGTTATGTCTCTGTGCCGAGCCTTCATTTGTGTTTTGTGCTTATATTGTTTTAGTTCTTGAAGAAGCAACAAATGGTTTGCGAAATATTGAACAAGAATAAAAGGTCGGAAGAAATTTAACATCAAATTTTTCATTTGAAGACCCTCATACCCAATATCCTTTACTGAATTAGTTGTTACGAAGGGCAAGAATTTACCAAAGAGTGTTATTATACAATGGGTTTTTTGAACGATATAAGACAGCATTTTGGAGCGGAGGTAGCAGAGCTGATGAAGGTTGTCCTTTCAACGTCGGATAAGTTGGCAAATATGAAAAACCGAAGAATCTTTTTCCTTAGATGTAAATCTCAGAGGATGGTTCCGCCACACGTCGGTGGTGGTTGTAAGCAATTACTACGGCTTTTGGAGGTAGATAACAGAAGGATAAACCTGGCACTCAGCCGTTTTAACGTAAGGTTGATTGAAAGATTACTATCTTTTGAGTTGGATATCACGCATGACAAGTTACGTAAATTAGAATCGTTACTATCTGAAAAAGAAAACACCTTGCGGTCAAGGATTCCCAGAGAGTGCTTTGAGGAGTTCTTGAAGAGAGTTCATGTTAGGTTTAACAAGCGTTTTGAGGCAGTTAAAAGGAAGAACTTAAGCAAGTTTGGTAGGATGGAGTCTTTTGACCAAGGGGGCCGTAGACTCTTTGCTGACAACGGGAAGTGGTTCGTTAATTTAACCGAGGTTGATATTCCGGAGGACATTAAGAACTTTCTATCTTTGGGTGGAAAATTTGGACTAAAAGTTAGGCTGAATAAAAACAATATGGGGGAATTGCTCACGGATACGGAGGGGCTGCTTGCGCTATTGCCAAGTGACGCCAGAGAGATTGTTAGATCCAGGGCAATTTACGAGATCACCCGGTACACCCAGAGTAACCACAACCAACCAAGTATATGGGATAAAATCACAAAAGAATGCTCCATGTTTCTTCAGAACCACCCGAACATCATAATCACGAAAGCTAACAAGGGAGCGGTGACTGTGGCCTTGAATAGAGAGGAGTATGAGCTGAAGACCTCCGACTTACTTGGGGATGCTGACACGTATCAGATTTGCGGAATAGACCCCACAGAAAGGATACAAAGAGCTAATAACAAAATAGTCAAGACGTTACATGACTTGTTCTATATTGACGCGTCTACCAAGAAACGTTTAACCATCTACAACGCAACATCACCCAAGTTGTACTGCCTTCCGAAAATCCACAAGCATGGCAACCCTCTCAGACCGATTGTGTCTTGCGTGGGCTCGCCCTTATATCATATATCGGTTTTTATGAGCGACATTTTGACTAGAGCCTTTGTTGATTACACCTCTTTCAATGTCGCTGATTCTTTTGCGTTTGTCCAGGCTTACCAGAATTTTCAGCTGCCTCGAGACCACGTATTGGTGTCATTTGACGTGACGTCCCTTTTCACCAACATTCCCTTAGATTTGGTGCTGCGGATTGTTGAGGAGGAGTGGAGGCGCGTGGGAGAAGTCACGAGAATTGATAAGGCGACTTTCCTCAGCACACTCAGGTTTGTTCTTGACAACGGGTTTTTTGCATGGCAGGATCGGTTTTACAAACAGAGTTTTGGTGTTCCCATGGGTTCTCCAGTGAGCCCGATCATTGCCACAATTGTGATGGACTATTTGTTGTTGAGAATCATGTCGACTCTGCCGTATCAATTGGGTGTGTTCAGAAAGTACGTGGATGATTTAATATTGTCGGTACCATCGCAGCGTGTTGACGAGACTTTGTTGTTGTTTAATTCGTGCAACGAGCACATCCAGTTTACAGTTGAGAGAGAGGTTGATAACTCGGTGCCTTTCCTGGATTTGTTGATGACGAGAACTGCCGAAAACACAATAAAGATCGACTGGTACCAAAAGAAGACCAACTTCGGAAGATACCTAAATTTTCTCTCGAACCATCCCATTAACCAGAAAATTGGGATGGTGGTCGCCATGAAGAACAGGATTTTACGGTTGTCGCATGAAGATTTCCACAACCAAAACAAAAAGAGAGTCTATGATATTTTCCGGAATAATGGATATCCCAGAGAACTTTTACGTAGGTTAATCTACAGCACTTCAGCAAGGAGGCGTGTTGTTGATATGACCGCTCCTGTTCGAGTAGAAACCCCGGTCTATAGAAGACTTCCATTCTTACCTGGACTTTCACAACCTTTGAGTGGGCTTTTTAAGATTGACAACCTAAGGATAGCGTACTACAATCTGAGTAGAGTAAGGGATTTTTTCACTAATGTCAAACAAAGGACACCCACCAGTCACATGTCGGGGGTTGTTTACCGAATTCCTTGTGGAGGTTGCAACTCTAGCTACGTCGGCCAGACCGCAAACTGGCTAAAGACAAGACTTGGACAACATATTAATGACATTAAGAAGAAAAAGTTAACTAGTGCTCTCGCCCAACACGCTGTCAACACTGACCATAATTTTGATTTCGACAACAGCGTTATCCTATATAGAAAGCGAAACCTACGTGAGCGGCTTTTCTTTGAAATGATTGGAATACAAAGAACGAAAAACTCTTTAAATTTGAGATCAGACACGGACGACCTAAGCTCTGGATACACCTTTCTACTCAATTTGGACTATAACCATCAACGAGTGCTTGATGAATCGTCTATGAACTTAGTAGACTTAAGTGAGCTTGCGTTTTGACGTTTTGTGGTCGTTTTGTTGTTGTTTTCATATTTTAAATTGTTTACATGTCATGCGCCTTTTTGAACGAAGGTTGGCACTCGTGCCTAGTTATTTTTTCGTGGCTGCATTCGCTATACACGGTTCTATTTTTAGAATACTCTGTCGTCACGGTAATGGCTGTTGTTTTGGTCGTTGACAGTTGAATGTGTTCAAACCACACTCGATTTGCTGTTTGTGCTTGGTGTTTTCTTGAATTATTACCGGTTGTTCGTCCCAGGTATTGTTCTGTTATAATTGGCTACATGTAAAGTTACCTAACAATTATTATTATTGTTTCAATTAGGTTACCTCCGGACGGACTCCTTTTTGTAGCGTTTTACGTCTCCAGTGTTTTGAACGTGATTATTGTGCTTCCTTGTTGCGTTTTTTTTTTTTCCGTCACTGTTTATGTATTGCGTTATTGTTGACCGCTCTACCGCCGAGTTTCCGTCTGCTCCGATGATATCATATTTCACGTTTGTTTGACCACTATTCTAAGGTAAACCTTGTAGGTTATGTCTCTGTGCCGAGCCTTCATTTGTGTTTTGTGCTTATATTGTTTTAGTTCTTGAAGAAGCAACAAATGGTTTGCGAAATATTGAACAAGAATAAAAGGTCGGAAGAAATTTAACATCAAATTTTTCATTTGAAGACCCTCATACCCAATATCCTTTACTGAATTAGTTGTTACGAAGGGCAAGAATTTACCAAAGAGTGTTATTATTAATTTTGTACGAACAGATTTTTTTCTTAAAAAAAAAAACGTTTGCGGACGATTCTGGTATACGTTTGGCACTAATAGAGCGTATTAATTTTTAATTTTGAGACTTAGTGCAAGACCCCTATTCACACTGCGCCACCCCGACACCACCTATCTACACGATAAGAACATGAAACTTTTACATAATGCCGTTTAAAACCGATAGATGTCACTGCATGGACGTTTCAATCATATTTTGCGTGTGAACATATAGCCGGTCCTTCCCCCCCCCGCATTCCTGATCATTCACCTCGATGATATACACGTGCGTTGTAACCTACCAATTATTCTGCTTAATCGACATGTACATGTTTTCTCCACCTTGTGCCTGCTAACTACTGAGGGTTAGTTTTGTGCTTTGATTTGCTTTTGTTTTTATTTGATAATGTATTTTTCATGACAAGTGGCAGTAGCCACCCGCTTAAAACAGTATGAACAAAGATTGGACGTAAGGCGTAACTTGTTTTCACAGATAACAATTTGTTTGCATCTTATTACATAGATAGGCAACCAAACATACATCGCAGATTCTGTGGTGTCTTACCTTAGATTTTCAGAATATTAAATTAATGCTGCTGTTTATTAATTTAGATTGTCGTAAATCAAGTCATATTGAAAAAAAATCATTCAAAATCTATATACTAAAATAAAAGCACAAAATATTTTCAATGAACTTACTAGTAGTTCAATATGAGATTACTTAAATAGAACACAAAATATTCTCTCAAATTCCTGGTGTCTCTATGTAGATATCATTAATAATACTAATAACAAAAAGCTTTTGAGACTCATACCTAATTACGAAATAAGAGAGGCATCTAAAAATAAATATCTTTATTCTCTTTTCAACACATACCTAAACAATAGAAATAAAAAAAAACATGACAGATATTATTGTTGTCCTCCACCACTAATTGTATAATCTCCAGAAACAAATAATAGTGGGGTCCATGTCCTAAGCCCCCCCCCCCACATTCGAAATTTCAAAATTTTCTTGTCAAAGTTTTGTGCTTGTTTTGTGCTGTTTTGTACCGCAAACCAAAAGTTTTGTGCTTCTTTCGTTTCGGAGTTATAACCAATTTTCTGAAGGGGGGCTGTGGACATGCCAGCTCCCTACTTCCGAATGAATATCAAGCTGATGTTTATGTTACGTCTCCCTAGACGTATATAGGGCATCTCGTATTCGTATAGAGGGTAGGTATGCGGACTATCTTTCTTACATTCGGCCATCCTGTTCTTGCGGGCTGTCCTCAGGCCGCTAAACAAAACAAACATAGAATAAGCAATTGTGGTATTTGGTATATAAGAAAATTGCTTCAAACATGTACCATCATTCTATTCCGGGCAAACAGCCCTATGCATACAACAGCTTCCGCTGCCGGGCAAGATGGGCCTCACATATTCGACAGCTATCGCTGCGGAAAAACGGCCCCATACATACAACAGCTGTTGCTGCTGGGTGAAATGAACCTACTACATACAGCAACACTGTTACTGTCAGGCACAACAGCCCGCACATAGTCAACAAGCTTTACTTTGGGGCACTCTGCCCTTTATACACATAGTAAAGTCTTCACTGTCTACAGTCAATTATTTAACGTCCTTCCATCGTACTACAGGACGACCATAAAATAGATAAAGTTGAGTTTTTCCTGGACAAACGGCCCTCAAAACATAATTGCGCTTTTCTTGGGCAAACGGCCCTCAAAACATAAATTCGTAGGTGTCTTAAACGTACGGGATGTAAACGCGGTACAGCGATCACTTATAACGCGTTTTGGTACCCCGAATAAGCACATCAGTTCGCGCAGAACTTTTATAATCGTTGTAACTTTAGTAGCCTTTGGCGGTTCGATCGTCACAAATTTTGTAAACGGGTCTACGATAACAATCAGAAACTTGTTCCCTTTCCGACTTGTTTCAAACGACATAGTCAATATGCAGTGTATGAAAGGGAATGTCGATCTTCTCGATAGGGTAGAGTACGCCTTGCTTTTTGCCGGGACAATATTTATAGTAGGAGCAATTCAGACAAGCCTGAACGTATTTTGTCACTACTCGTCGCATTTTGGGAAACCAATAATTCTGCTCTATCTTCTTCAACTTATTCTCAATTCCTGGATGTCCTGCTTGATCATGACAAGGTCTACAAATTTGCTGGTTTGTGCTGGTTTGGAAACTACCCACAATGCCTTTCCACCATCAACCTTTTTGTACAACCTCCCACCTATCAGTTTATACTCTTTAAAGTACATCTTTGTTTCATTATTTATTACTTTATCATACGCAGTATGTAAAGTATTGTAATCGTGCCAAAATTTTTTTGAGATTTTAGCGGAAATATGTCTTTTTGGGTCCCCTGATCATTTTTGACCAAGGTACAAAAAAATGTCTGTGTGTGTGTGTGTGTATGTGTGGATGTGTGTACCCGTTTTTGTGGCGACGATTCCGGAGAAACTACTAAAGGTATCGGGACGAAACTTCATATTTAGAAGTTTCATAACCAAACTTAGCATTTTTGAAACATTTTGTAAATAAGCCGCCATTTCTGGAATTTCGTCGAAATAGTTAAATAATAAATTAAAGAAGATGAAATTCTGAATAATTTATCACTATGACATTTTTTGGTACAATCAATAGTTTAGCTGCATGAGGAAATTCTATTTCATCGAGATCGGTCGTACTCCTTTAAAACTAGTAGCCAGGATATGTCAGATTATATGTCAGATATGATTCTAATGACAGTACGTAGCGTCAAACGCAAATGTTTTAACAACCTACTGTCAATATGAGCTGCGTTCGGATATAGTATACCGTACACTTTTTACACCCAATAACACGTAAGTGTCATTTGGACAGTGTACCCTGTGTCAGCGGAGTACAATATCCGACCGCAGCTTTATTCGACATATCTGTCTAGTTCTACTAGTTTTATTTTAATGCAGACATAGCCGATCTCGATCAAATAGAATCTCATGCAGCTAAACTATTAATTTTATATATATAGTATGATAAAGTCATGTGCCTGGCCACATCAGATTTTTACTTTATCATACGCAGTATGTAAAGTATTGTAATCATGCCAAAAAATTTTTTTGAGATTTTAGCGGAAATATGTCTTTTTGGGTCCCCTGAACATTTTTGACCAAGGTACAAAAAAATGTCTGTGTGTGTGTGTGTGTGTGTATTTGTGTGTGTACCCGTTTTTTGTGGCGATGGTTCCGGAGAAACTACAAAAGGTATCGGGACGAAACTTCATACTTAGAAGTTTCATAACCAAACTTAGAGCTGAAAAGCTTTCTGTTGAAGAGGGTCCAAAGGAACTGGAGGTTTAGTCTTAGCATTTTTCAAAGATTTTGCAAATAAGCCGCCATTTCTGGAATTTCGTCGAAATAGTTAAATAATAAATTAAATGTGAGAAAATTCTGAATAATTTATCACTATGACATTTTTTGGTACAATCAATAGTTTAGCTGCATGAGCAAATTCTATTTCTACGAGATCGGTCGTACTGCCCGAAAACTAGTAGCCAGGATTTGTCAGATTTTTTGATTCTAATGACAGTAGGTAGTCTTGGTGTCAAACGCTAATGTTTTGACAATAACTTCTGTCAATATAAGCTGCGTTCGCATATTGCATTACACTTTTTACACCCAATAACACGTAAGGCCGCATTTATACTACCAGGAGGCAGGCGATAGGTGGCGGGTGACAGGTGTCAGGCTCCGTCGCCTGTATTTGTGGAACGTTTGTTGTTACGGAAGTGTTTATAGTTCTGACAGGTACCGAGAGATGTAGGAGACGCAGCCCGGCTGCAACCCGTAGCTGTCGTGATGCGACAGATTCGAGTTGCGTAGCCTGCCGTAGCCTGGACAACCCTGCATTCATTCTCTGTTTGCTGTAGGACGCACATGCAAAATGTCAATTTCTATGTGATCGCGAGATCTTAATCAGCGAATTTCAGACCCGGTCGGCAATTTGGAACCATGCAGACCCTAATCACAACTATTACGAAAATTATCTTCAGCCGTGCTGAAGTTAAAATACCGCCCACCGTAAAATATAAAAAAAAATTGAACCGATTTTGCCCATTCACGAACTTCTCCTCTCTTTTCAAGAGATAAGATTGTATACCAAATTTCAGATCAATTGCTTCAAAATTACGGCAGTTATCATGTACACAGACGGACAGCCGGACAGACAGACAGACGGACATAGCTAAATCGATTCAGTTTTCAATTCTGATCAAATCCATATATATATATATATATATATATATAAGTCTATATCTGCCACGCCTCCTTAAGGGTGTTACAAATGTTGCATCAAACTCAATATACCCTCACAACATTAAATGTGGGAGGTATAAAAATGCTTTCATGATGTTAGCGCTGGTGTTGGTATAAATGGTGAAATTCCCCGTATGTACTTTGTGCTTCAAATAGTGGATGGACACTATACTTTCTTCATTTTTCTTTCACTTCATCTTCAATGTCACTATCTAATAGCATTAACATGCGGAACGCTCTAAACGCCATTTTGATCTAGACAGACATTCGTATACAAACACAAAACTGAGTGGTTATTTAGGTGACGTCACTCGAAGTATAAACACCGCAACTCTCAACGCCTGCAACCCGTAGCTTGCCACCCGCCACCTATCGCCTGCCTCCTGGTAGTATAACTGCGGCCTAAGTGTCATTTGGACGGTGTACCCCATGTGTACCCGGTGTCAACGGAGTACAATATCCGAACGCAGCTTTAATCGACATATCTGTCTAGTTCTAGTAGTTTTATTTTAATGCAGACATGGCCGATCTCGATCAAATAGAGTCTCATGCAGCTAAACTATTAATTTTATATATAGTATGATAAAGTCATGTGCCTGGCCACATCAGATTTTTTTTCTGTCATCAATATTTGTCGAATACGTGATAGTTGTTCATCTTGAAGCTGCGCCCCTAATATCCAATCTCCGTTGGTGAGATCTATCTGGTTAACTTCTCCAGACTCCTCACTATGTACTGGATATCTGCTAAGAGCATCCACGTGAGGCATTTTTGAACCTGGTGGATAACGCAATTCAAGTGAAAGTTCTTGGACATCAAGCCACCATCTGGCAACTCTAGGAATAAGATCCTTCTTCGTAAAAGTTGTACGTAGTGCATTACAGTCGGTTACTACCGTGAATTGTAATCCTAAAAGGTACACTCTAAAATGCTTCAAGGATTGGACGACTGCCAAGTGTCGTTTGTTTACTATAATACGCCACAACACGCTGCCCACATTCGTGTGATTGCAGTAATATTCCACCAAGTCCGGTCGAACTTGCATCCGTATGCAATTCTGTCGGTAAATTTGGGTCGAATATCGCTAATACTTGTTTACTACTAAGAAGTTCCTTAACAGTTTCGAACGCATTCTGCTGTTCTGCATCCCAAGACCACGTAATATTGGATCGAGTCAGACGTGTCAATGGTTCCACAACTCTAGCATAGTTCTTCAGAAATTTTCTGAAATAACCTGACAGTCCAGTAAACTGTCGAATTTGCTTTACATTTTCCGGTGGGTTCATATCCATTATGGCTTGCACTTTTCTAGTGCCCGCTCGAACTCCGTGTTCATTAATTTCTCTGCCAAGATGCTGTCGAGAAGAATAAACACTTTGCGATATTCAGTGTTAAGTTATGCGCACGTAGAGCCTCCAAAACTAAACGTAAGTAAGCGCCTTAACCCTTCGTCTACATCAGGACATGGTAATATAATATCATCAACGTACGGAAGTGGGATGTCGTTTAATGAGCCTGATGGTACGTTCAGATACGCGCAAGTTACGCAACTGTACGCTGCGCTGGCGCTACGTTGACGCTAGCGTCGCCGTTATGTCTACGCTCGTCCACGCTCGCATAGTTTCTCCCACGCTCACCTAAACGCTGGAGCGCTCGTACCGCTTGCCACGGTAGGATCTCCGTCTAATGTCACGTGTTCGGTTTACGTCAGTTTTGAGATGCTTTTGAGGTTATCGTATAAATTATAGTCCATATCAGTGCAATAGAAACCACGTTTTATTGAATTCTTTATAGCAATATGTTCAAGAAAGAACCTAGATTGTTCTACGTCTGTTTGCGAAGAAACTATAATGGATATAGAGATGTAAGTAGAATATCTGGTGAGTTTGTTGTTTTTACTAAGTACATATATGTTTATTTATAGCAGGAAAAGCATAAACTCATTGGGGCCTTATGTTGAGATAATCTACAACCACGAAACCAATATTCCAACAGAACCTTGCTTGTTGGTAGCATAGAATATGTGGATAATATTATGTTCAGAATGGTAGGTGGAATTTGTATGTGATCTGCTGTGAAGAATGGGAGGTCTAATTTTGACTTTAGTCTATATTTCCAGAAAAGCAGTGCTAAAAAGCTGTAAAAAACCAAACATGCATTTTCCCCTGAAAAACTAGATAGAATTGGGAAATTCCTACTTTCAGTTTCAGGTTGTACGGAAAAAAGCATACCAGAAACCGTTTTCACTTGTCCCATTTTGTGCTTTGTTGGTCAGGATAGTCATTTAGCTTAGATTATTATTATATTTTTGACTACGTACATGGAAATATGTGAAATGCATTAGTTTTTAGATTAACCTAAAACATCATTGAATTTCAAATAATTGACCTGACTCACAAAGGTCCTTTATACTCCCTATAATATGCATTATAAGATTGTATATTTAAGACTGTAAAATTATATATTTCCAGATTGGGTGACCAAATAGTAAAATTGTGTGGACATTCTACAATGTTGTTTCATCTTGCTGTGGCTTGCGGTTGATAGTAGACCACGCAGAAATACGATAAATACGAAGAGTTTACTTCAAACAACACAAATGCATGTCTCGTCGAAATTCCTGATACATGATAGTGGACCACGAAGAAGGACGATAAATCCGAGGAGTTTACGCCAAACAACAAAGATGCATGTCTCATCGAAATTCCTGATTATTGTTTTTTTTTAAGTATTTTATATTTAAGATAGAAATGGTGTAACTAAAAAACACTGCTTACTTTGCACTTTTGAAACAGTTCCCTTTTTTAAACAAGCAGTTGGATTAAAAGCCAATTGTTTTTTTTTTTTCAATGCTCCTTTTAAATTAAAAAACAATCTTTTTCACAAGGTGGTGTTAGACCATTTGCAACTTATGCTGTTAATGCATCTAATAATATTTATTATTTTACTTATTGCACCATAGGATAACAAACATTTTGCTAGTTTCTGGTGGTTATTACTTTATTGGAATTGTAAAAATAAATTACTGAACTACAAACTATGTTTACTTATTGGTTTATATACGTAGGTTATAATCCAATGTATTGAAAATTATAATTACTAAAATACCTACTTATATTCATGAATAATTAATACAAGAATTATTAGTATAATTACTAAAATAATATTCATTAGTGATACCAATAATAAATACAAACGGTAGAACTGAAGAAGCGAACAACACAGTTTGCAAACGTCAGCAAATATGATTTTTTTTATTTATTTTCTAAATAGCCTTACTATTTACTGTGATATTATTTATTTAAAAAAGCTAACATAGTATTGTAATGAGTTTTGGTGCTACAATTTTAAATAAATACATGAATACAATGAAAATAAATTAAAAAAAGGAATACTTATAAATTATGTGAACCAGAGGAAAAGAAGTGCTGTAAATAAGTAAGTATAGAATAGTATCGTGGTAATAGTATATTATTCTATGAGCAAGTAATGTAAGCAATTACTCACGAGAACGAAGTTTGCAGCACGAGCCGTAGGCGAGTGCTGCAAAACGTTCGAGTGAGTAATTGCCATTACTTGCGAATGGAATACTATACTTTTTCTACGACTATACAATATGTTTTTAAATTAATTTAGTGCGTATTGGGACGTCGGTGACGCGGCGGTACATATAGTATTCTGTTTATGTATGACACTATGTCGGTATTACAGATTCTTTTTCTAAAAGTGTCAAATATTGACAGCGAAGAAAAGATAACAAGGTATCTAACCTACAACATGACAGATAATTATTATCCCTTGTGCGTATTGATGTATTAAATAAGTCACATTATAACACTTTTCTGGACGACTTAAATTTGTCGGCAAGCTCACCAATTAGGCTATCACAACATTTTCGGAAAATGAGCTTACATTTTTTCTGATTCGCCAATCCATAAACGCGTTGTAGGTTTTTTCGTATTTTGTCCTCGATTTTTCGGGCAATAAATTTAATGTGCGGATTTGCGCGGCTTGTATTACATCAGGTGGAGTACACATTTCCTCTTGTTCGCTATCAGAATCCAATTTTTTTATAATTATGAGTAACGAATTACAGTAATTACTGTACACTGTACGTGTATTTCGTTAAAATATCTGACAGATTAAAATTGTTTGTAGCGCTCGTCGTTTAGCGACGTTGTCAACGCCATGACAACGTCGCTACGCAGTCTATCTAAACACGATGGAAATGAAAATCCGCGCTATGATTGGTTCTACAGCCGTGAGAAATGAAATATTGCCGTGAGAAATGAAATATTTCTCACGGCTCGCGGGGTATGAGGAACCAGGAATGAAATGTTTGTCATGTATGTGGGGAATGGTTAGTATTACTTATCATAAATTGCCATGATAATGAATGCATTCATCAATAGGAGTAGAAAAAGTTATTTATTAGCCGAAAACAGAAAAAAAATGCCTGAATTACCTACATTTGTTTATAGGAAATATCAAATAATTAGACGATGCATATTGTGATCCTCAAGATCAAAACCTGAGTAAAGTAATTAATGATAACTGAATTTTTCTTATAGAAAGAAGCTTACATAAAATAACAAAAATATATAATATGGCGATTGGGGGTCACATATTAATATCTAGGAGAAACAAAGCACTTGCATATGTTCAGCTTAGCTTGCCTCCAAAGAAGTTATGAGCAATCGGGATTTGAAGTTTTTACTTAACTTAAAAGATAAGAATTAAAAAAAATGTGTTCATCAATACAATGCTACTGTATAGATACTACTGTATATTGATAGGCAACCAAATATGCATTTTAAATTAACACAAATTACACAATCACATACAAAACGTTTGGTAAAACCTTTTTTGATGAATTATAAAAGGCACTCTCGCGATTCCTGTGGTACACTACAGGTGTGGTTCTTCGTTGCAGCAAACCTTATCGTCTTTTATTAAGGGTAGTGATGGGATCTTCTGTGTATGCCTTCTTATAGTACACTGTGTTCTATACTATCATCTTTCGATGTCTAATTGTAAGAGACACTCTTGAAATTCCTGTCCTACACTACAGGTGTTTTGGATATTTCTCGAAGCATACCTTATGATCCATAAGTTATGGACCTTTGTTGTAGATGGGTATAGGGTTTTCCATATGTTTCTTCTTATATAGACTGTGTTCCATTCTATCGTTGTCTCAACTGATTGAGCTCTTCTCAAATGAGGTAACACACAAGTGTAAAATTAGTAATTCATTCCAATAAAACGTGTTCAATATGATACAAAAGTAATTACCCCGTACCTATTTCAACCTAAATCTTGTTATGTTCTTGGTAAACAAAAGTATATCCTCCGTTAGTTTTATAGTTAGTTGCACTGTGGTTGCACTCATTCTTTGTAGATATCCTATGTACTGCTTTCTCGAAACCACTTAACCACGTCGCATATCTTCAATCCTAAAATACAATAAAAACATTGATTTAAAATGTGTTATAAATAATAATAACATGTACGCATACCTAATTGCATTCTTCAGACACGTTCCAATATGTATTTATAAAATATTCCATAATATACACCAAAACTCTTTACGAATAGCCGCGAGATGATCGCCCGTTGCAGTATGTTTAGGGGTTATGTATAAATTTTGTTGACAGTAGCGGCCAGGCGCAAAAATACATACGTTGGCATCTTGCGTTCATAGCGTGGGCCAGCGCATGGCCAGCGTAGGCCAGCGTTTGGAGCGTAGTCGAGCGCAGGCGAGCGCAGCGCACCGCAGCGTAGCGTCAGCTTATGTGAATGCCACTTGAGACTTTGTTCATTAAACGCTGGAATGTTGCTGGTGCAGTTGTTAGGCCAAAAGGCATCCGTAAAAACTCATAGTGTGAGTCTGGTGTTACAAATGCTGTTTTGGCAATGGAGTCCTCAGTGACTGGAACTTGGTAAATCCCTGCCGATAAATTCAGTCCAACAAAATATTTGTTACTGAGGCGATCAATCTGATCATCGGTGAGGGGCAACGGATATTTATCTTTAATCGTAATTGCGTTTAATCTTCGATAATCAATGCATAATCTGTAGTCAGTTGTCTTTTTCTTTACCAACAGTACAGGACTGGCGTACGGCGAGTCGGAATCACGTATTATACCATGGCATAGAAGATCATCAATGATATCCTTCAAGATGTTTCTCTCGAAAACTGGCATTAGGTACGGTCGATATACTATAGGATCGTCAGATGTGCAGTTGATTTTTATCTCTGCGGAATTGGATTTTCCTAACTCTGCCCAGGAAGTTGACACTCTATCAGAAAACTCTGTTAGCCAGTCTCTGCATTTAACCTTGATGTCCTCTGATACATCGCCGAATTTTATTTCGTCACGTGAGTTACAAGGCAGCGGTCTAATTGTATGCAGTTTATTAAGTCCTCTAATAGGGTATTTGACTGTATTAAAAATATGGCATGTAGTATAGTCATCCTAATAGATTAGTTTAAGAAAACTATTTGTTATTACTTTTCAAAAAAAAAATGCTTTATTTCTATGAAAAACCAAAATTAAAATTGAATTTTATTCACGTCCTATCACGTGATTGAAAACGCTCTGTAATTGGGTCAGTCTCCAGTGATGTCATTCGTTAGTCCGCCTTAGAGCGCGTTCGGTTTGTCAGGGTATGGTATGGGGAGAGCAATGCTCAGATAACTTGGGTCGGCTGTCTCTCTCTTATATGCAGATAAACGCCGTATGACGTTAGTCCGCCTATTATGCAGCGCGTCACTCTCACCGTAAAATACCGAGTTATCCGAACGCGCTTTTATGCTTCTCCCGTTTGAATTTAATAGCACGAAAGCGTCATGTAAGCATAACTTTGTAGGTTAGGATAGCCCTAACCTTCAGCTGTCAGATCAGATAATACCTTTCGAAAATACGATAGATAACTTATTCTAGTCAGTTTTACTTATGTCGAAGTAATCTTCACAACAGAAAACACTTGTATTGGCGGCTATTTATTTCATTTGGATTTCTACGAGCCAACCACTTTCTTCGCAGTTTCAAATCTTGCGGAACAGCTACAAATAGTTTATCCGGAGTTTTTCTTGACGTATCTCTGCATTGTGGATTTATACACCATTTATAACCCATTTTTATGTAGAAATTGTGAAAACAACACATCATACAACACAATTACCAAACGGCGACGATGCCGATGCTGACAGACCATATGGGCCGATTTGACATCTTGACATCACATCATCTTGACATCTTGACATCACTAACCGGTGACGTCACACAACAGAAAGTATCGTTTTGGCGGGACTTTTTGTGATTCAATTTTTAACGCTGATTTTTATGAAATATTGAGGAAATAATTACAAAAAATAATGCATTTACAATGTAGAGTGAAAGAATAAACACATTAAGATGGTTTTCCAAAAATAGTCAAATACCCTATTGTCGTATTGATACTCTTGTACCAGCATTGACTAACATCATGTTAGGCAAATCCAAGAAGTCGCGGCCGACGATACAATATTGTATCATAAAATCGTTCTTCACGACAATGATATTAATGCGTGCCTTTGCCTCTCCACTTCGGAGCCAGGTAGTTATACGACCGGTACCCCCTCGCCTGTGAAGCTGCGTAAAGTGTCATTCATTGTTGCCTAAGTCCTAGTGTTTTAGCGACCGATTCTCGTAAGAGGGTGTTTGAACTCCCGGTATCAACAAAACACTTGACTCGCCTATCGTTTATAAATGCGGCCATGTTGTATGGGTTCTCCGTGATTTTGCTGTCTAATTTTAGTTCATTGATGTCATGATTCTCTTTGCCACGTTTCGCAAATCGATAGTTTTTTAAGTTTTTAGGACAATCGCTTTGTCCGTGGCCCATTCGCTTACACAATCTACGTGGCAATAGTACCTTTTTTTCCTTACAATCACGTACAAAATGCTTCCCCTTGGAATTGAAACATTCAATCATCTTCGGTGCAACAGCATTCGTTTTCAAATTTTGTCGGGAGTGAAAATGACGCATATTACTATTTGAATTCCCTTGGAAATTACGTGTATCATTATTTCGAATTGGGACAGTACTTGTACTTGGTAAGCGACCCAGGGTACTTAAATACGCCAAAAGAGCGTTGGTATTCTGGTACTGAGCGCTCCTAGCAATTCTAACAATATTATCGTCAGCTATGCCGCCAATGATGGCATCTACAAGGTACACTTCCGGTATTTCAATTTGCAATAGCTTTAATTTTGAAAGTTTATTATAACAATATTCGCTTAGATCTTCTCCTGGGCAAGTACTGAAAGTAGCTTAGCTGCATCCAATAAAAGTTTCGAAGAAGGCAATGGCTTTTGAAACTGTTGAATAAACGACTGTTCCATTGAACTCTAGTCGGTCGATAAGAGATCTTGCGAATCGTACCTCGTCTAGCCATGCCTTTTAGTCTACTGGACACTAACCTTGATTTTGTCAAATTATCGATGCGTGTTTTCCAAGCCTCTACCAGCAAGCCTCTCCTTTGTGGGTCCTATTCAGGAATAACTTGGTCAATTGCGGCACTGGGTTGCTGAGGTTGTTATGTTGTTGATTCACCGCTTAGTTTTAAAATAAAATGCTGATGTGCCTTGTTGAATATGTATATTCTTCACAGTTATATAAAAACGCGTGCTATCGCACCTACATGTTGACGACGACTCTCTCGTTGCGGCGTACGTGACAAACAACAAGAATCGTTCGGGACAGATCGAGTCCATTCGTGGCGGTCGACCAATACGGTGTCTCGAACAATTCAATTTAAATATAAAACTGAACATAAAATAAAAACTGAACATAACGGCCTTGAAATCTCGATCAATAATAATATAGATAAAATAAAAATAAAAGATAAAACATAGTTTTGCAAATGTACGTTACACAAAATAAAAAAATCTGATGTGGCCAGGACTTTATCATACTATATATAAAATTAATAGTTTAGCTGCATGAGACTCTATTTGATCGAGATCGGCCATGTCTGCATTAAAATAAAACTACTAGAACTAGACAGATATGTCGATTAAAGCTGCGTTCGGATATTGTACTCCGTTGACACCGGGTACACATGGGGTACACCGTCCAAATGACACTTACGTGTTATTGGGTGTAAAAAGTGTAATGCAATATGCGAACGCAGCTTATATTGACAGAAGTTATTGTCAAAACATTAGCGTTTGACACCAAGACTACCTACTGTCATTAGAATCAAAAAATCTGACAAATCCTGGCTACTAGTTTTCAGGCAGTACGACCGATCTCGTAGAAATAGAATTTGCTCATGCAGCTAAACTATTGATTGTACCAAAAAATGTCATAGTGATAAATTATTCAGAATTTTCTCACATTTAATTTATTATTTAACTATTTCGACGAAATTCCAGAAATCTTTGAAAAATGCTAAGACTAAACCTCCAGTTCCTTTGGACCCTCTTCAACAGAAAGCTTTTCAGCTCTAAGTTTGGTTATGAAACTTCTAAGTATGAAGTTTCGTCCCGATACCTTTTGTAGTATCTCCGGAACCGTCGCCACAAAAAACGGGTACACACACATACACACACACACACACACACACAGACATTTTTTGTACCTTGGTCAAAAATGTTCAGGGGACCCAAAAAGACATATTTCCGCTAAAATCTCAAAAAAATTTTTTGGCATGATTACAATACTTTACATACTGCGTATGATAAAGTAAAAAAAAATAAGATAAAACAATAAGAAATTAACATAATTTCGGGTAAGTTGATTTAAAAGAAAAAAATGTCCTTTATAATTCTTCTTTTATTTCAGCTTCTTCCAGGAGTAATATGCACAGACGATTCACTACACGTTTAAATTGACCATTCGCGCACTGCACTGTTACAACTCTGGTCACATTGTCTTTTCCAGGATATAATTTGATGACGCGTCCAAGTCGCCACTGTGCTGGAGGTAAGTTGTCTTCTTTCAGAATAACCATAGTTCCTATTGTGATGTTAGGAATCTCCTGTCGATGTTTTGATTTATTTTGCAATTGAGAGACATAATCGCTTGACCACTTGGTCCAAAACTGCATGTTTAGATGTTACAGGAACTGATAACGTGTCAATCTTGATGTTGGTACATCTTTCATGTCTGGGTCAGGAATTGAGGTAAAAGTTCGACCAATCAAAAAGTGAGCAGGAGTTAATGGTTCTATATCGTTAGGATCTGAGGATAAGGGTGTTAATGGCCTGGAGTTTAAAATTGGACTGTATTTGTGATAACAATGTATTGAATTCCTCAAAGGTAAGTACAACGTTTAACAATATTCTTTTTACCTCGACGAGCTATAAAGCGCTTGAGAGCTAATAGAAATGAATCTGTATTCAATGTTGATACTACCTCCAAATGTATCGCTTTGGTTGCGAAACAGATGAATAAACAAATGTAACATTTTAATGTTTTATTTCCTCTTCCTACTCTATCCTTTACAGAATAAGGACCCGCGTAATCAATACTGGTTGTATGAAAAGGGTACATTAGTTTTGTTCTTTCTAAAGGTAAATTTCCAATTATGGGATTGATAGAATTCGCGGCAATTCTTGCGCATTTTACACAGTATTTTACAATCTTTTTGGCTAAATTCATGCCTGAAATAGGCCCATATTTATCACGTAGACTACTAAGAAGCAACTTTGGACCTGCATGCCTGAGAACATCATGAAAATGTTTAACTATAAATTCAGAAAAATGATTGCTCTTTGGTAGTATAATAGGATGTTTTTTATTCAAATTCAGAATTACTTAGTCTTCCACCAACGCGTATTATCTCATGTTCGTCCAGAAAAGGTGTCAAAGTAATAATTTTGCTGTTCTTACTGATTGCTCTGTTCTGTCTTAAATGCTTTAATTCCTTAGAAAATGTTTCTTTTTGAACTATTTTCGTTTATTTTTTTACTATTTTATTTTTTCGCTTCAGTCATTTCTGAAACAGTTAATGGGCCAAAAATACGTTCGTTCTTACATCGTTTTAAGTTCTTAAAAAATCTGATGCAATAAGCTGTAACTCTTTGCAGGCGAATTAAATTTGAAAAATGTTCAATTGGAAAACCTTGACTATCACTTGTTACTTGAAATGATTGAATAAAATTCTTGCGTGCCTCTGGCAAATCTTCTTGATTTATATTTACAGTAAATTCTTCAAAATCAAATTTATCATTTGCTAGCCAATGTGGTCCTTGCCACCACATTGGCTAGCAAATGATAAATATATACAATCCTTTTGCTTAATGATTCAGGAGATACACCTCGTGAAACTAAATTTGCAGGGTTATCGTGAGATCTTACATAGTGCCAATTGTTTGTATCTGTAAGGTTTTGAATTTCTGCTACGCGGTTTAAAACATATGGTTTCCACCTATTTGAATTAGAATTTACCCAAGATAGCGTTATTTGCGAATCACACCAATAAAATTCTTTGTCTATGTGGATCTTTAATATTGTTTTAAATTTATCTGCTAATTAAGCTGCTAAGGTAGCATCGCATAATTCAAGACGTGGTAAAGTAGTCTTTTTTAATGGACCTACTCGGGACTTTGCTGCTACCGATGATACTAGTGACTGCCCTGATTGATCAAATGATTTTAAGTATACAGGATGTCCAAAATTATCGGTTCACCATTGGTAACTTTGTTATTAAAGCAGATACAACGTTGGTTAAATAAGCAAACTAGTAGTATTTTATTCGGTTATTAAGAATATGAAAACAAAATAATAATTCAAAATTTGGTTTTCAAAATATTCTTGTGAATATTTTTTTTTAATGTGACTGCATCTTTTTACATAGTTGGAAGAAATTTTAATGAGTAATAACATTAATCGCACTATGCTTAACACTACATAAAAATAAGTAGAAACAAATAGATACATAAATACTTAACAACAACAGCAACGTATAAAATTGTAAATTAATTGAATACATGTTTTTCAATGTAATAAATGTTCAAAAGTACCACCTTCTTGATCTACGCACTTTTGAGCTCTTTTTTTTACACTTCGAGTGGCTTTTAAGATTGTTCTGCCGTCGATGTTGTTTAATGCGTTTCCTACCGCTATTTCTAACTCTTCCACATTCTGATGTCTTTCCTGGTAAACTACGTCTTTCACAGAGCCCCAAAGATAAAAATCAAGCGGCGTTAAATCAGGTGACCGAGGAGGCCAACGAACTGGCGCGTTTGTTCCTATCCATCGCTGGTCAAAAATTGTATTTAAGTAATTAACAGATTGTATGCTATTATGTGCAGGTGCGCCATCCTGTTGAAAGTAAATGCGGCCGTTTTTAATAATAGGAACATGGTCCAGGAAATCTTCAATAACTGGCGTTAATAATTCAACATAACGTTGTCCGGTTAACGTGCCGTGATAAAAAATAGGGCCAACAAGTTTAGATCCTATTATGCCGCATCAAACATTTAAACTAAATCGGTTTTGTGGATTACGTGGATCCACTAATGAAGGATTTTCTTTACTCCAATAATGCTCATTGTGTTTATTGCGCATACCTGTGTTTGAAAAGTTAGCTTCATCTGACCACAAAATAAACTTAAAATTATCTCGTCGTTCATTGCAAAAATTTATAAACCAATTAGAGAACACTAATCTTCTTTCTTCATCACCAGCTAATAATGTTTGCACTTTATTCATTTTGTAGGGATGGAATTTATTCTTTTTCAAAATTGCGTGAACAGTGGCCCTTTTTACTTTTAATTCTCTTGTACAGTTTCTGATCGATATTTTAGGGTAAGCTACAAAATGCGCTAGCACATTTGTCTCCGTTTCTTCATCAATAATAAAGAGCTTCTTTCTTCTTACTTTAGTAAAAGAATTTTCGTTGTTTCGCAATCTTCGATACAGTCGCAGAAAGTATTGTTGGCTTGGTGCTTGACGATCCGGGAATGTGTGCTGGTATTGTAATAAAGCTTGTGCAGATTTTTTTCTGCAAACCAGATACGCCTCCAGCATATCACACTTTTCCAAATGTGTAAAAGGCATTGTATTTTTCAACAATGAAAATTATTAATCTATCTTTCTAACAGTTTAATTTGACAGATTTAGGTTTATTTACTTTGTTTCCAAGGAAATTTGTGTATTTCATTATTTGACACTACATTCAGTCCGGCCTACTTACTTACCTTATTCCGACAAATATCACAAAATTAAACTGCGCATTACGTGTTTAGTTTTATGTTTAGGGTAATATTGCATTATCAACTTTCTGTTCAAAATTAAATTTTCTTTAAAAATATTTGACAAAATACAGAGTGTTACAATGAAAAAAAACATTTTTTCGTAAATATTTCGAAAACCAAATTTTCAATTATTTAGTTGTTACCATAATCTTAATCGCCGAAAAAAATACTACTAGTTTGCTAATTTAACCTACTGTGTAGTTATAATAATAACAAAGTTACCAATGGTGAACCGATAAGTTTAGACACCCGGTATACAAGCACCATAGAGGCTTTTTCTGAAGCATCTGAAAATATATGCATTTGTACTTTGATGTAGTCATTTATTAAAACGTATCTGGGTATAATAATTTCATTTATTTTGTAAATGTTGCTTATAAATTTTTTACATTGTGTATGCAAAGTCATTGGTACTGTTTCATCCCAACTTAGCTTTATTTGCCATAATTCCTGAATGATTAATTTTGCAATAACAATTACTGGTGCTAAAAGTCCTAAAAGATCATACAATTGTGCTGTCAAAGCCAGTATAGTACGCTTTGTTACATGTGATTATTTTAAATTTATGTTCATAGAATGCGTGAAAGTGTCCTTTAGTGGATGCCAAATTACGCCCAATGTTTTATATTCTTTGTCTAACATGTTTAATGATTCTGAAGTGTCCAAGATTGCCAACTTCGAAATGTTGCTATAAAATTTGCGCAATTCAAAACCTCCACTGGTTGTCCTAGTGAGCTTAAACAATTTATATGTGCTTGAACAGTATTGATTAATTCTTTTAATTGCGAAGCAGATTATTTAGTTATTGGTCGAATGCTTAGTATTGCCTGTACATGATTGTTTGTAATTCGCCTCTTGTGGTCGTATCTTTTCTTTAGTAAGTTTAATGCTATTTCGTAGTTTGAATCTGTTGATTCTAATGTTGAAATAAGCTTATGAGGTTCACCATTTACAGCCGATTTTAAGTATGTCAGTTTTTGAATGTTCGCAAGGTTGTTGTTGTGGTGAATGAGGGTGTTAAAAGCATCTAAAAACCACGCCATTCTGAAAGCCAGCCATTAAACATTGGCAATTTAATTGCTGGCAATTTTATGTTATTGATTGAAAAATGATCCAGCCTTATCTGAAACTGAGGTAGCACGGTTATTATTTGACGAGAATTTGTCAACTAGCGATATTGCTATTGCTTGAGTTTTATAGAAATTGTTTTCAAAGATCTCGCGATTTTGGAATTCCGTTTCCGTATCTTTAGACAACACTTCGATTTCCGACTGTTCCTCACTAAACTCATTTAGAATCCTGTTGTAATTTTCTAGACGGCTTTTTAATTGTACAATTTCCAAATTATTGGATTTTCAGATAATTTGTTTAAATAATGTTAAAAAATAGTGAGTTTTGAATGTAATTGCGCTTTTTGATCAACTTTTTTAGTTCAGCCATGATAAAAAAAATAGAGTCAATTTTTTGTTGGCTGTTTTGAAAGTAAGGATTATTATGATGGATGAGAGAATTGCTAGTACGTTTTTATTCCAGTAGAAACACGTCGTAGTTGAATGTACTTGAATGTTGAGTCCCGTTTGTATTGTTGCGCCGGGGACCGCACTTACTTGCTTCTGCTTCTACCTTGAATACTGCTGCGTCATGCGTTGCTTATGATGATTATTGATTTTCTTGTGCTTGTTGGATCTTATATCGTGCTCGACGGACCAAATATTATGTTGTTGATTCACTTCTTAGTTTTAAAATAAAATGCTGATGTGCCTTGTTGAATATGTATATTCTTCACAGTTATATAAAAACACGTGCTATCGCACCTACATGTTGACGACGTCTCCCTTTTAGCTGCGTACGTGTCAAACAACAAGAATCGTTCGGGACACATCGGGTCCATTCGTGGCGGTCGACCAATACGGGGTCTTCGCGGCTGACCAATATGGGGTCTCGAACAATTCAATAGGGTATTTGACTATTATTGGAAAACCATCTTAGTGTGTTTATTCCTTCACTCTACATTGTAAATGCATTATTTTTCGTAATTATTTCCTCAATATTTCATAAAAATCAGCGTTCAATAAGCATTGAATCACAAAAAGTCCCGCCAAAACGATACTTTCTGTTGTGTGACGTCACCCAGTGGCGTGCGGTCCATACGTGCAGAGCGTGCAGTGTACACCCTAAGATTTAGGAAGAAAGAAGGAAAAACATTAAAGATAGTCCAGCCAAAAAATGATATGTATGTATGTATTTACCGACATATTAACTAATATTTCTTTGTAATGATAATTTAATGTAATTTACACAACATGGTGTTACACCATATCATTGCTACTTGCTAGAGCCGAGCGCTGCCGTCACGACCGATACTCGCCTTTGCGCTACTGCCATGTCGTGCAGCCACAAACGGTGCACGAGACGGTGCTATTTGGGTTAAAATCGGCGAATTAAAGAATCATAGCTGCTTTATGCATATGTAAATAATGGATGAACTATCGCACCTCTCTACCACTGATCAAATAAAACTATATTCTAGAGAATGAATAAAGAACACACTAATGTATTTGTCCGCTGTCCGATCTTTACAACCAACCAATACGCTCACAGTATAGGAGGTACACGCAACCATATCGCTCAAGCGTGCAGCGGCTCCGGGCTCACGGACAAACGTCATACAATTGCTAATGGTGTAATTCAAAAACTACCAATGAATTTTGATCGGGCTTTTACCTATGCATTCCTTAAACCCCAATAAATAATATAGAGAAAGCCTGACCAGATTTTTTTTTATGTATTTCGCTTAGATTTGTTTATTCGTTAATTTAAATTCGCATTTGGGCAACGTATTTCCAGCGTGCAGCAGCTCCGATGCTAAGTTGACATTTGGCGCTTGTTTTACATTTGTGTTGGAAGTATTTGTTGATTTTGAAGTATGAATTATTTGTGTACATGTTTTTATTATTTTTTTAACGCAATAATTTTGATAGCATGATGCATGTGTTGCCTATTTGTCATGAAAGTTTATTCGTATTAAAGTAAGTTTATTTCAGATTTACTTATATTTCATTCTGTCATTCAGTCAGTTTTATTTCTGGTTTAAATCAAAGTTACTAATAATCTAAGCCGGATATTTATGAAAATATCATAAATGTTTTTAAAATGCGGAAAGGAGCATTGAGTCATCAATGTTATCATATAAGTAAATATCTTTAATAAAGGATAGGAGTTAAATAAAACACTCTTAAAACCCCCTTTTGCAAGAATGTTTACTTGGTACAAGTTTCGATCAAAAAATCATCACTAGCCAAAAGCTAGAAAAACACAAATCTATCATAAAAAAACACAAAATTGTAACATAAAAAATCACTGACGCATCATTCTGTTGCCTGATGTCTGATACGTTGTGCTTCTTGCACTTGATTTTGACTGTAAGCTTACACTTTTTATACATTTTTAAGGCAACTCCTATCTTTTCCTAAACATTTACAAATATTTATTCTCCACTGCACACCTTATGAACAAATGCACCGCACGCCACTGACGTCACCGGTTAGTCGATGTCAAATCGGCCCATATGGTCTGTCAGCATCGGGCGGCATCGGCATCGTCGCCGTTTGGTAATTGTGTTGTATGTGTTGTTTTCACAATGTCTACATAAAAATGGGTTATAAATGGTGTATAAATCCACAATGCAGAGATGCGTCAAGAAAAACTCCTGATAAACTATTTGTAGCTGTTCCGCAAGATTTGAAATGCGAAGAAAGTGGTTGGCTCGTAGAAATCCAAATGAAATAAATAGCCGCCAATACAAGTGTTTTCTGTTGTGAAGATTACTCCGGCATAAGTAAAACTGACTAGAATAAGTTATCTATCGTATTTTCGAACCAGGTATTATCTGATCTGACAGCTTAAGGTTAGGGCTATCCTAACCTACAAAGTTATGCTTACATGGCGCTTCGTGCTATTGAATTTAAACGGGAGAAGCATAAGAGCGCGTTCGGATAACCCGGTATTGTACGGTGAGAGTGACGCGCTGCATAATAGGCGGACTAACGTCATACGGCGTTTATCTGCATATAAGAGAGAGACAGCCGACCCAAGTTATCTGAGCATTGCTCTCCCCATACCCTACCCTGACAACCCGAACGCGCTCTAAGCGGACTAACGAATGACATCACTGGAGACCGAGCCAATTACAGAGCGTTTTCAATCACGTGATAGGACGTGAATAAAATTGAATTTTAATTTTGGTTTTTCATAGAAATAAAGCATATTTTTTTTTGAAAAGTAATAACAAATAGTTTTCTTAAACTGTAATCTATTAGGATGACTATAATACATGCCATATTTTTAATACAGTCAAATACCCTATTTAAATATAAAACTTAGCAAAATCTGATGTGGCCAGGCACATGACTTTAACATACTATATATAAAATTAATAGTTTAGCTGCATGAGATTATATTTGATCGAGATCGGCTATGTCTGCATTAAAATAAACCTAGTAGAACTAGACAGATATGTCGAATAAAGCTGCGGTCGGATATTGTACTCCGCTGACACAGGGTACACTGTCCAAATGACACTGTTATTGGGTGTAAAAATTGTACGGTATACTATATCCGAACGCAGCTTATATTGACAGTAGGTTGTCAAAACATTTGCGTTTGACACTACGTACTGTCATTAGAATCATATCTGACATATCCTGGCTACTAGTTTTAAAGGAGTACGACCGATCTCGATGAAATAGAATTTGCTCATGCAGCTACACTATTGATTGTACCAAAAATGTCATAGTGATAAATTATTCAGAATTTCATCTTCTTTAATTTATTATTTAACTGACGAAATTCCAGAAATGGCGGCTTATTTACAAAATGTCTCAAAAATGCTAAGACTAAACCTGCAGTTCCTTTGGACCATTTTCAACAGAAAGCTTTTCAGCTCTAAGTTTGGTTATAAAACTTCTAAATATAAAGGTTCGTCCCGATACCTTTAGTAGTTTCTCCGGAATCGTCGCCACAAAAACGGGTACACACATCCATACATACACACACACACACACACACACACACACACACATACACACACACACACACACACATACACACACACACATACACACACACACACACAGAAATTTTTTTGTACCTTGGTCAAAAATGTTCAGGGGACCCAAAAAGACATATTTCCGCTAAAATCTCAAATTTTTTTTTTTTGCACGATTACAATACTTTACATACTGCGTATGATAAAGTAATAAAATAAAAACTGAACAGAGGTCTATCCTCAAAAGCTCTATTTGCTTTCTCGCCTTTCTGCCGCTAGAAATGCTGGAACTGTTGCATGAACTCGTCGATGAACTGGAGGATGAGCTTGAACTCGATTTCTTTTTCGTTAATTCCTTCGATTTTTTTATCACCGTGTTTGCCCATTTTGTTGCACTAACGCATGGTTTTATATAAGAAAGATTCACAGAACTTTGGAATATTATTGCACTATGGATAATTCCTTTGTCTCAATACGATACTCCGAGCGCGCCACTTCACTTAGTGTTTACGTTAGGAATGTTTACATTAACAGCGTACCTGCACTAGGGTTCTTATACTGGAGCGTAACAGATTCAGTACCCGTTTAGCGATGCAATAATATTTAAAAACGAAAAATTGCTTTTCTAACCACTGTCTGCGGAAAACAGTCACACCGGCGTTTTCGCGGTATATCCCACTTCTGATTTTGTTAGAAATAAACTCAGCTTTGTACTAAAGAACACTTTTAATGTGAGCATTACTGATACAATTCAACGTGCAATCGTCACTAGACTATAACCGAAAGTGAGTCCTGTCGTCTTGCATTCCCTCGACCCTCAAGCTGATGTTTATGTTACGTTTCCCTAGACGTATACAGGGCATCTCGTATTCGTTTAGAGGGTAGGTGTGCGGACTATCTTTCTTACACTCCTGGCCCTTTTTGGTCATATAACGTCCGTCTGAGCGCATTAAAACAGAACTAATACCAAATTTTCCAACGCCATCATTTTGATTAAAATAGCAAAAATAAAGGGCAAAAGTTCGAACAGAAGATATTGGTCGATCGGATAAAAATTTTGCAGGTACGAGGGTGGCATGGGTGGGCAACTTTTGCGTACCAACTAAGAATTACAGTCGTAGATTTTTCAAAGTCAGCATCAGCTCACAGAAATGAATAAAACTGTACATGTGCAGTGGATTAGTAGAGAATTAAAACTTATTAATTGTATTATATGAATCTATCATTATTTTCATCTCATTTTGTTAATACCCGACTCGTCCATATTTATTAACGGAGCATATTAATCGTGTGAAAATGTGTGTATATTATACGAATACGTGACAGTATAACTGTGACATCACGCCGGTATAAATAAAAATGTTGATTCACACTTGCTTCAAAGATAGTGGTGGCGTACCATACTGGAAGAATGAGCACGTTTGAAACACATTTATGACACGGCTTGGCTCTACCAGGAACGTGATGTTATTCTCAATACTTAGTTGTCTGTGTGTGTATTGGTTCTAGTTAAACAGTACTTGCGTACGATATGGTTTTCCAACTAAAGATGATTCAAGCCGGGATTACTATTCCATAAGTAATCTATGACAACATCTTACTCAGTTAGATTGGCTTTGCATAATAAGTAATACATTTTTACAGACTTTAGTTAAATGTACGGTTTTAATGTACACGAATAACTGTACAAAGTTTTAAATATGAATATGGTGACTATTGAGAAACATATTCATACTAAGTAGGCATGGGCGCCGTTACCAAATGATCCAGGTAGGGGCAAGAATTTTTTTAGTAGTAAATGGTGACGTAATATTAAGGACTATGCTAGTAACGGTTTTGTAGAATTTTCGTGTATTGCTATTTTGCATACACCCTGAAAAATCTATCTCTTTTATGGTATAGACATTTTTGTACCCGTTATTTTATGTTTATAGCCACGGTCGTGACCCTTCTATGCTCGACAACACTTCCCAATTATATATTGATATTAATTTAATTTCAAGTCATTTTGCCGTCTTTCTTTCGTTTATTAATGGGGGATTAATATTTTATTATTAATAATTGTTTGTAAATATATTTTTGTACAAAATCATTGAACTCTTACTCTAGAATTTAATATTTTGTATGATTTGCAACCAATATCAATAAACATGATTATAGAATTTGCAATGTTGTCCATTTTGTCTGTATTTTCGGTTTTAATCATTATTTTTCAATAACTCAAGTATTGTCGCTATTCTACAGTTTTCGATGGACACGAGCCAACAATTTTTATAGCAAATTAATAAATGATGCAAGGGCAATATTAGTTGAAATTCACTCAAGCTCTAGAGAGAGAATGTTTAAAACCAAAAATACAGGCACAAAATGGACAAAATTAATATATCACATGTACAATTATTAAGAAGTAAAAAACCCATTTGACTGACAAGCGACTTTTATTCAACTATCCAAAATAGTATATCTATAATCCTGTCAATCGATCATCTGATACAATATCTTAATAACAAATTGAGAAGTGGATAAATTTGAACATTGTGTGTTAAGTATAATCGACGACGAAATTTGTATTTTTACTATTATACTTGAATACTTGAAAGGCGACAAAGTTAGGTTAACTAACTAATAATTGTTGCTATATATATAAGCTGTACAAAAAATCAGGGTAAAGATTTTAGAGGGTGTACAGACCGTACATACGATTGTAGACCAACTTTTGAAGGAACTTGCTGGAACCAACTTTTGAATGTACGAAAACGTATTATTTCAACGCTGGAGAGAGTCGCAAAATGGTACAGCAAAGGAAAAAATATCGTAATGTATCATAGGATGGCACGTTTCAAACAAAAAAAAAACATTTGTCTGAAATTTTTTATTATTCAACGTTTTTGAAAAGAGGTTCTCATTAATCGAAGTTTTGTAATTTAGATAGCAATTTTGGTCTATATGGGGTTATCTTTAATTCTTTTGAAATTATTTGGTTTTAAAATAGCTTTTATGACTTCATACAACCTACTTTCCTACAGCAATTTCTAAAGTTGGTAACATATTCCGGCTCTCTGCAGTTCCAAACGGTGTGTATCTGGACATGAGTGCGTTATCCAAAACTATTCTACTATCAGAAGTTGACTATTATACCTTATCTATGTTTTACGCTTTTTTTGTAACACCCAGTATATTTGAGATAAACGGCTCAGCAGTGCAAAATTGTGAAGTAATGAAATCTAATAAGTACCATTAAATAAAAGCCCAAAGATAGTTATTTTAGACAACGGCAAACCGCCGACACGTTGTCGTACGGTTTTCCCACATGTAACGGCGCCCCTGTAAGTAGGGTAGGTCAAATTCCAACAAATTGCTCGAAACGATTGGCCACAGCGCAAGAAAGTTGCTATGGATTAATACAAGCCTAATACAAAAATTAAATCGGTCGACTCGCGGAACTTTGTTGGCAGTTGAATTGGGTTGCAAACATTGTGTCGATTGTGACCCGGAGATTAATAATTTTGATGCAAGAATTTCAATTACACTGGTCAACATTTATTTATGTCCAATTACGAAAGTTTTCGGTTATATCGATATTTTTTTATTTTAAAAATATCCGCAAAAAAACTGAAATGTTAAGATATCGTTTTTAATTTTGTATTCAAAACCAAACGTAGCTAGACATTTGAAACAAAAACATTCTACAGCTACTTTTTAACAAGGAATGCAGTGTTATTTTCTAATTTGAAATAACATCAAAGATGGCTGCGTAACCATGGCCAACTTTTGTTTTTCTTATGAGCGCCATGTTGAATTTTGGCATTTTCCGATAGTCGTGTTTTTTCTCATTTCCGCAATGTATAACATGTTGGCATTATTTTTTAAAATAATGGTGTAATAATCAAGAAAACCGTACCTAACTGGAGCTTGGTTACAGACCGCCGGACTCGTTGCCAAGCAACGTCAACAAAATGCACTTGGATCAGCCGGCGCGCTCAGCGTTGGGTTTGCCATTTAACCAAATAAACCTTAATTGTGGTTGATTTTGGGTGTAAAATGGCGTGATATGATAAGGGTTTATTATTGTCTCATGGAAATGCCCAATCGTACAAAATTCCTAACATTGGACAGAAATTTAGCCGGCCATGGATCGTTTAGTTAACCCCGTAATTATTATAATCGTCATGGAAATGTTGAAAACGATCAAAGAGATATTTTGGAAATGGTAAACGTTAGATTACCATAGATTTGCAATGCTTCAACTACTGGTTTTTAGACAAATGACGATCCTCGGATTTCTACGCGGGAAGTAGCCTCTAAGCACAGATGATGTCATCCACATACTTGCATAAGAAAGGCAGCCCAAACGAAAATCTCCCGACACAGTCCTTCAAAAGGCAGTCCATGACCAGTTGAGCCAATTTAGGACTCAGTGGGGAACCCATAGGCGTGCCAAAAATCTGCTTATAGAACTTGTCCTGAAATGTGAAATAGCAATTACTGTACGTGAACCTCACCAGCTCCAAGAACAACTTGAGAGGAACAGAGCAGCTGGCACCAATGACTCCCCAACTACTCTCAATGGTGGTCAACACCAATTCCAATAGTATGTTTGTGTATAAAGAGATTACGTCTAAAGACACAAGAACATAGTTGGAAGGGAGAGTTCTATTCTCCATCATGTTGCAAAATGCGAAGGTGTCGCTGATGTTGTATCCTTCATCTACACTCAAGGCTGATTGTACGATTTTTGCTAAAAGACCGGAGAGAGCAAACGTTGGAGAGCCTCTGGAGGAAACTATAGGGCGAATGGGAACGTTAAGTTTGTGAATTTTGGGTAAGCCATAAAACCTAGACGGGACCGAATTGTATTTGATAAGGGACTTGGCAGTGCTGTCATCTATCAGAAGGTCTCTCTTGAGTACGTTGACCAATTCATTGTTCTTATTCTGCATTGTAATAGTAGGATCTCGAGTGAGAGGCTAATAGACCGCGACGTCATTGAGGAAACAGTCGTTGAGTCGAAACGGTGCCTGTGCATGTGATGACTACTCTAGAAATATGGCAATTAATTTTAACAAACAATTTAGTAAAATAAAAAGTAAAAATTTAAAAAAAACTTAGTGACCACAAGGGGGAATAGTGAACAACAAGCTTTTTAACGACAACTCAAGTTGGTTCAAAAACCTCACAGATACCTAAATATATCAGTGACTTTCTTTCATTGGGTTCCAAATTCAGTTTGAACACTCACCTCAGCGAAGTTCCTATTTCCAACCTTTTGGCTCAATTGAAGATATTGTGCAGGCGCTGCCCTCTGACCACCAAAACATGTACAGGGCTCGGGCTGCCAACGTCATTACCAACACATACCTTTCAGATGCCTCACATCATTCCTCATCACCTTTTGACACTATCTAAAAAAAAACTTAATTTTTTCTTAATTAGAATAATCCCGGCATACTCATAACCAGGGCTGACAAGGGCAGTGTCACTGTTGCTATCAACAAAGATAAATACACCAGGGAAGCGCTAGCTCTCCTCACTGACGTCGCGGTCTATCAGCCTCTCACTCGAGATCCTACTATTACAATACAGCATAAGAACAATGAATTGGTCAACGTACTCAAGAGAGACCTTCTGATAGATGACAGCACCGCCAAGTCCCTTATCAAATACAATTCGGTCCCGTCTAGGTTTTATGGCTTACCCAAAATTCACAAACTTAACGTTCCCATTCGCCCTATAGTTTCCTCCAGAGGCTCTCCAACGTTTGCTGTCTCCGGTTTTTTAGCAAAAATCGTACAATCAGCCTTGAGCGTAGATGAAAGATAGAACATCAGCGACACCTTCGCATTTTGCAACATGATGGAGAATAGAACTCTCCCTTCCAACTATGTTTTTGTGTGCTTAGACGTAATCTCTTTATACACAAACATACCATTGGACCACCATTGAGAGTAGTTGGGGATACATTGGTGCCAGCTGCTCTGTTCCTCTCAAGTTGTTCTTGGAGCTGGTGAGGTTCACGTACAGTAATTGCTATTTCACATTTCAGGACAAGTTCTATAAGCAGATTTTTGGCACACCTATGGGTTCCCCACTGAGTCCTATATTGGCTCAACTGGTCATGGACTGCCTTTTGAAGGACTGTGTCGGGAGACTGTCGTTTGGGCTGCCTTTCTTATGCAAGTATGTGGATGACATCATCTGTGCTGTCCCTTGTGACAAAGTGGAAGAGATTTTAGCTATCTTTAACAGCTTCAACTCCCACTTACAGTTCACGGTGGAGAGAGAGGTGGACCATGGGGTCCCTTTTCTTGACACCATGGTGATGCGTGAGCCCGCTTCCAACAAGATTATTTTAGACTGGTACATGAAACCCACTGCTTCGGGCAGGTACATTAATTTTCATTCTAGTCATTCCATCAACCAGAAAATCAACACTGTGTTAGCAATGAGGAACAGGGTAGTGCGCATCAGTCACATCTCTCTCATCGACAAGAACCTTCACAGGTTGAGTCATATGTTTTGCAACAATGGGTATCCTAAATCATTAATTCAGAGGCTCATTTATAACACCCCTATAGCGAGCATGCCACGGATGACGGTTGTTGCACTCACGTTGTGAGATACAAAAAACTCAGTCTGGTCAGCAACTTATCCACCAAGCTAGTGAACATTTTCAGAAATGACGCTTTTCGTGTCGTTTTGAGCAACAAAAAAACGATCGGTGGTATTTTTTCTAACACTAAAGATAAAATTCCTCATCCCTTGCAATCCAACATCATATATTGCATTCCCTGTGGTGGCCGTTCATTAAAATATTATGGTCAAACCAGCCAATGACTTAAATCATGTTTGGCGTTGCACAAAAGTGACCCTAAGTTGAAAAAAAAAAAAGAATTGCGCCGTCGCTTTGCATGGGGCTAGCAACAACCATCTTATGAAATGGGACCGCACCGAAGTCATTGCCCGTGAAAACAGCTACAGACCTAGACTTTTTTGGAAATGTTTTACAACCAGCGGAGTATTGCCGATTGTCTAAACTTTAAATCTGACACTAATCAGTTGAGCAGCATTTATTCTTTCTTAATCAACTTGAACTGCAAAAATTTACGCGACTCGGTTGGTCATGGGGTTGGCCGCCCTGCTACTTCCTAGTATTTTATTCGCTTAACTTCATGTTTGTTATCCCAGATGTGTGCCTGTAATGGAGACGTGTGCAGTTTATTCTGTACAGTTGTTTTAATGTGATATGTGCAAATGAATTTTACCTGTGAGCGTGTCGATGTGTTCTGGGCAGTGCCTCTTCGTCATTGCTGTTAATTTCCTTGTCCAAGCTGACTTCTCAGAACTCTAGTTGTAAGCTTATTACGATTTGTAGTCATCACTCTGCAGAAGCCTGGATTTTTGTTCTTTCAGCCTGCTCCTGATGAAGCTTCTATATTAAAGCGAAAATTCGAACAAAGAAAAAAGGAGTTTCTCTTATTTCGCCCTGGACCTAAAATTCCCAACATTTGAAGTTACTTTTATATGTAAACATACGCGACTTATATATATGTATATATATACGGGACGAAACTTCATATTTAAAAGTTTCATGACCAAACTTAGACCTGAAAAGCTTTCTATTGAAAAGGGTCCAAAGAAACTGGAGGTTTAGTCTTAGCATTTTTGAAAGATTTTGCAAATAAGCCGCCATTTCTGGAATGTCGTCGTATATCGTATATCGTATATATGTCGTATATACATATATATATATATATATATATATATATATATATATATATATATATATAATGGATGTTAATTCTTGCAGAAACCTGCATATATTGATATGAAAATTTGAAATAGTTAATACAAGATGGCGGTAATTTTTTAAGTTAAAAAACTACAGCCACGCCTGGGATCCGTACATCTGGGTTCGAATCCCAGGCGTGGCTGTAGTTTTTTAACTTAATCCATCTTGTATTAACTATTTCAAATTTTTATATATATATATATATTTATATATATATATATATATATATATATATATATATATATATATATATATATGTATATATAGGAAAGCTGGTTAATCGACGGCAAGATATAAAGGAGAAAGGTATTTGTCGGGCAATTCCGTCATACGAAGATCGAAGAAGCAACCGTATACACGTGTTTCGGACTATTAGTCCTCATCAGTACGGTATAGCCAAGGAGCAAGATGGACACTCTATATATATATATATATATATATATATATATATATATATATATATATATATATATATATATATATATATATATATTTTGAATAATTCTCGACCTTGAATTAATGAATCAATAAGTTCTTGGGAGAAGGGTCAAATTAAGAAGTCACTCAATTGTTATTCTTCGATATATTTCGCCAAAATATTTTGCCATCTTAGGGAAGCACTAAAATACATAGGGTACTAGTAATAAAAACGGAACGACACAAGACAAATCCACAGTGACTTACGAACGAGAGTGTTTGGTACAAATTAGTACGATGTTAATCATTATCTACGGTACACTGCAGGGCGGCAAGATGTAGAAGCACCCAACCATCAACATTGAACGTAACCAAGTGGTGCTAAAATTAAACACAAAACAGTACAGATACAATCAAATCACGTCTACAAACGGTGCCATACCAGCGTCACAATATGGTTAACAGGTGGCTACACTATGAAATTGGATCAGGCTGGTTAATTGTCTCATTAAACGGCACACAACGCGACTCAACTTACACAATAATACAAATTTTTGAGGTTAAGCTAACCGAGACCACAAGGTCGCCAAACCGAAAAGCCAACCAAAACAGTGTTGCCAACATAAGAAAGCACTGTACCAGCATAATCACACAGAGAAACAATAGCGCGACAGCAAACAGAGAAGACACAAAAAAAACGCACAGAGAGCAACAGAACTATCTGTTCAACAAATGAAACAAATACCTATAAACACCACTAACCGCATTAGTATCCGTCTTAAAGTAACACACGAATTCTTTCTTATGTAAAACATTTCCTTGAACAATCTCCTCTTTGTGTTCTTGTCTTCAGCCAGCACTTTAGTCCCATCATAGTCAAACATGTGAAGCAAATTGTTCGAATGTGCAGCAAGAGCACATCTTTTGTTGTTGTTATTGTAAACTTTGACGTCACTTTTATGCTGGATCAGACGGTTCTTCAGCCACTGCGATGTATGACCCACATAGCATTCATCGCATTGTATGCAGGGGACGCTGTATACAACGTGAGACCTGTACTGGACTGGCGTTTTGTCCTTAAGTTGTTTAAACAGGTTGCTGATCTTTGTACCATTGTACTTGACAATGCTCTTATTGGTTAGTGGTTTTAGAAAACCAATAACCGAACCAGTAAGGCCCTCCAGGTTTAACAGGCTTGTATAACCGGCACAATCATCCCCACGAGCGTCACCATGATCTGGCCTATTCCTTGTCAACCTCTCTCCAAAAACCAGTCTTCGTATTAAATGGTTGGGGTAACCATTGTTTTTAAAGATCCCAGCTAGTTTATCTAGATTGGCCTGCCTCCACCCTGGGTCACTGATCATCTCCACACGACGTCTCATACCAAGTAAGGTGTTCACTTTTTGTTTGAAAGTGTGCTGGGAGAAATAATTTAGATATCTACCAGAGGACATGTCCTTCTGATACCAGTAGAGTTTGATACGCTGATCAGGTGCTCTCACCACCCTAGTATCCAAAAACGGCACCGATCGGTTTGTTTCAGTTTCCATCGTGAATTGTAGACTCTCATGGTATCCGTTAAATGTCTGTAGTGTGGCCTCCAGCATATCCCCCGGTACAGCACAGACAAGATCATCCACAAACTTGTATAACATCGTAGTCTGGTATGGAAGAGATGTACTCACTGTATCAAGGAGATCATCCATTACTATGGTTGCCAATATCGGGCTAATGGGACTGCCCATGGGGACACCTTGTATCTGTTGGTAGACCGTATCATTATGGGTGAAGTAGCAGTTGTGAAGGATAACGCCTCCAAAAAAGAATCTCTAGTAAAGGTACTACAACATTGCATGTCCTCAAACTTATCAGCGATTATCCTCATGACTAAAGCAACCGGGATACTCGTGAACAGGGACACCACATCAAGAGACACCACGACCCAACCCGGTGGTAAAATCCTGTCACGCATCAACTCCACAAAATGGAAGGTGTCTTTAATGTTGTATGCTGTCCTATCTGCAAGACCCTGCGTGAGCACACCAGCCAGGTACTTCGCCAACCTGTATGTGGTACCATTCAAGCAGGACACAATAGGTCTGAGTGGCACGTCCGGTTTATGAACCTTCGGCAAGCCGTAAGCTTTCGCATAATATGAGTTGTTAACAATCAGATTTCGGCTCAGCTCAGGTGTTATAAATTTATTGGCAAGGAATCTCCTTATCAATTTGTTGTAATTGTTCTGAAAGGTAAACAACGAATGACCACTATGTCGTTTATATATCAAACCATCTGACAGGAGCACGTTCATCTTTTGGTCATAGTCATTTTTATTCATCAGTACAGTGGAGTTGCCCTTATCTGATTTCATTACATACAAAGACGGATTGGACTTAAGGAAACGTCTGGACTCATTATACATTCTTTGCAATTCATGTGTCTGACCGTTATCCCGTGTAACGAAATTAGTGACTCCCGTCGCAAGTCTGGCTCTAGCTATCTCCGCAGCCTCATCGTCCAAATCATCCAATATCGCCTCAGCCTCAGAGATGAACTGGCAAATCTGCCGGGCTCCTGGTTGACTCGGAACAGCAAAATCCGGTCCAAGAGACAGGAAATCTCTCACGTCTGTCGGAACGACCACATTGGACACGTTAACAAGCCATTTAGAGTCGTCATTATAGCACCTACGCTTTATCGATGATGCCTGGAGACCGTCGAACTTAATCCTATTCTTCGACCTTACCGATCTAAAGTACTTTTCATAGGTCTCTTGCCTTCGAACTCTGAAGTCCTCAACCATGTGGTTCGGCAAGCTATCCATCAAGTAACTATACGAGGAATGAACCTCAGCTACCAACCTTCGGATCTTCCGATTTACAGCCTCTATCTCCATATTGAGAATCCTCACTCCAACCTGATCATTTAATCGAATTGCTCTACGTGACAAGGCAACATCCTGGCCTGTGGCCAGTGTCAAAATGCCCCTATAACTCTGCTTTATATGACACGGAAGCACACCGCTAGATTTGCAGCGCAGAAGAAATATGATTCTATTACCAGCATCAGCAAGTTTTTTGTCAACTGTGGCCCACGTCTTCATAGCCCTCACCGCCTCATCACCATACCTCAACCGGATGTTGCAATAAAATCCCATATTGTAATACTTTGAATAATTCTCGACCTTGAATTAATGAATCAATAAGTTCTTGGGAGAAGGGTCAAATTAAGAAGTCACTCAATTGTTATTCTTCGATATATTTCGCCAAAAAATTTTGGCATCTTCAGGAAGCACTAAAATACATAGGGTACTAGTAATAAAAACGGAACGACACAAGACAAATCCACAGTCACTTACGAACGAGAGTGTTTGGTACAAATTAGTACGATGTTAATCATTATCTACGGTACACAGCAGGGCGGCAAGATGTAGAAGCACCCAACCATCAACATTGAACGTAACCAAGTGGTGCTAAAATTAAACACAAAACACTACAGATACAATCAAATCACGTCTACAAACGGTGCCATACCAGCGTCACAATATGGTTAACAGGTGGCTACACTATGAAATTCGATCAGGCTGGTTAATTGTCTCATTAAACGGCACACACCGCGACTCAACTTACACATTGGATGCGTTCTGCCACTTTAAGCCGCTTAAGCGCTTGAACTCAGCAACCAATGGCCGTCGCGTTCATGTTGTTGCTGCCCAATTGCCGCCGTCCGCTGAGTTCAAGCGGTTAGCGCCTAAAGTGGCAGAACGCACGCAATAATACAAATTTTTGAGGTTAAGCTAACCGAGACCACAAGGTCGCCAAACCAAAAAGCCAAGCAAAACAGTGTTGCCAACATAAGAAAGCACTGTATCAGCATAATCACACAGAGAAACAATAGCGCGACAGCAAACAGAGAAGACACAAAAAAACGCACAGAGAGCAACAGAACTATCTGTTCAACAAATGAAACAAATAACTATATACACCACTAACCGCATTAGTATCCGTCTTAAAGTTAACACACGAATTCTTTCTTATGTAAAACATTTTCTTGAACAATCTCCTCTTTGTGTTCTTGTCTTCAGCCAGCACTTTAGTCCCATCATAGTCAAACATGTGAAGCAAATTGTTCGAATGTGCAGCAAGAGCACATCTTTTGTTGTTGTTAGTGTAAACTTTGACGTCACTTTTATGCTGGATCAGACGGTTCTTCAGCCACTGCGATGTATGACCCACATAGCATTTATCGCATTGTGTGCAGGGGACGCTGTATACAACGTGAGACCTGTACTGGACTGGCGTTTTGTCCTTAAGTTGTTTAAACAGGTTGCTGATCTTTATCCCCTTGTACTTGACAATGCTCTTATTGAACCAGTAAGGCCCTCCAGGTTTAACAGGCTTGTATAACCGGCACAATCATCCCCACGAGCGTCACCATGATCTGGCATATTCCTTGTCAACCTCTCTCCAAAAACCAGTCTTCGTATTAAATGGTTGGGGTAACCATTGTTTTTAAAGATCCCAGCTAGTTTATCTAGATTGGCCTGCCTCCACTCTGGGTCACTGATCATCTCCACACGACGTCTCATACCAAGTAAGGTGTTCACTTTTTGTTTGAAAGTGTGCTCACAACGCGACTCAACTTACACATTGGGTGCGTTCTGCCACTGTAAGCCGCTTAAGCGCTTGAACTCAGCAACCAATGGCCGTCGCGTTCATGTTGTTGCTGCCCAATTGCCGCCGTCCGCTGAGTTCAAGCGGTTAGCGCCTAAAGTGGCAGAACGCACGCAATAATACAAATTTTTGAGGTTAAGCTAACCGAGACCACAAGGTCGCCAAACCAAAAAGCCAACCAAAACAGTGTTGCCAACATAAGAAAGCACTGTACCAGCATAATCACACAGAGAAACAATAGCGCGACAGCAAACAGAGAAGACACAAAAAAACGCACAGAGAGCAACAGAACTATCTGTTCAACAAATGAAACAAATAACTATATACACCACTAACCGCATTAGTATCCGTCTTAAAGTTAACACACGAATTCTTTCTTATGTAAAACATTTTCTTGAACAATCTCCTCTTTGTGTTCTTGTCTTCAGCCAGCACTTTAGTCCCATCATAGTCAAACATGTGAAGCAAATTGTTCGAATGTGCAGCAAGAGCACATCTTTTGTTGTTGTTAGTGTAAACTTTGACGTCACTTTTATGCTGGATCAGACGGTTCTTCAGCCACTGCGATGTATGACCCACATAGCATTTATCGCATTGTGTGCAGGGGCGCTGTATACAACGTGAGACCTGTACTGGACTGGCGTTTTGTCCTTAAGTTGTTTAAACAGGTTGCTGATCTTTATCCCCTTGTACTTGACAATGCTCTTATTGAACCAGTAAGGCCCTCCAGGTTTAACAGGCTTGTATAACCGGCACAATCATCCCCACGAGCGTCACCATGATCTGGCATATTCCTTGTCAACCTCTCTCCAAAAACCAGTCTTCGTATTAAATGGTTGGGGTAACCATTGTTTTTAAAGATCCCAGCTAGTTTATCTAGATTGGCCTGCCTCCACTCTGGGTCACTGATCATCTCCACACGACGTCTCATACCAAGTAAGGTGTTCACTTTTTGTTTGAAAGTGTGCTGGGAGAAATAATTTAGATATCTACCAGAGGACATGTCCTTCTGATACCAGTAGAGTTTGATACGCTGATCAGGTGCTCTTACCACCCTAGTATCCAAAAAAGGCACCGATCGGTTTGTTTCAGTTTCCATCGTGAATTGTAGACTCTCATGGTATCCGTTAAATGTCTGTAGTGTGGCCTCCAGCATATCCCCCGGTACAGCACAGACAAGATCATCCACAAACTTGTATAACATCGTAGTCTGGTATGGAAGAGATGTACTCACTGTATCAAGGAGATCATCCATTACTATGGTTGCCAATATCGGGCTAATGGGACTGCCCATGGGGACGCATCAGGAAGCACTAAAATACATAGGGTACTAGTAATAAAAACGGAACGACACAAGACAAATCCAGAGTGACTTACGAACGAGAGTGTTTGGTACAAATTAGTACGATGTTAATCATTATCTACGGTACACTGCAGGGCGGCAAGATGTAGAAGCACCCAACCATCAACATTGAACGTAACCAAGTGGTGCTAAAATTAAACACAAAACACTACAGATACAATCAAATCACGTCTACAAACGGTGCCATACCAGCGTCACAATATGGTTAACAGGTGGCTACACTATGAAATTCGATCAGGCTGGTTAATTGTCTCATTAAACGGCACACAACGCGACTCAACTTACACAATAATACAAATTTTTGAGGTTAAGCTAACTGAGTGCTAACTGAGACCACAAGGTCGCCAAACCGAAAAGCCAACCAAAACAGTGTTGCCAACATAAGAAAGCACTGTACCAGCATAATCACACAGAGAAACAATAGCGCGACAGCAAACAGAGAAGACACAAAAAAACGCACAGAGAGCAACAGAACTATCTGTTCAACAAATGAAACAAATAACTATAAACACCACTAACCGCATTAGTATCCGTCTTAAAGTTAACACATGAATTCTCTCTTATGTAAAACATTTCCTTGAACAATCTCCTCTTTGTGTTCTTGTCTTCAGCCAGCACTTTAGTCCCATCATAGTCAAACATGTGAAGCAAATTGTTAGAATGTGCAGCAAGAGCACATCTTTTGTTGTTGTTAGTGTAAACTTTGACGTCACTTTTATGCTGGATCAGACGGTTCTTCAGCCACTGCGATGTATGACCCACATAGCATTTATCGCATTGTGTGCAGGGGACGCTGTATACAACGTGAGACCTGTACTGGACTGGCGTTTTGTCCTTAAGTTGTTTAAACAGGTTGCTGATCTTTATCCCATTGTACTTGACAATGCTCTTATTGAACCAGTAAGGCCCTCCAGGTTTAACAGGGTTGTATAACCGGCACAATCATCCCCACGAGCGTCACCATGATCTGGCCTATTCCTTGACAACCTCTCTCCAAAAACCAGTCTTCGTATTAAATGGTTGGGGTACCCATTGCTTTTAAAGATCCCAGCTAGTTTATCTAGATTGGCCTGCCTCCACTCTGGGTCACTGATCATCTCCACACGACGTCTCATACCAAGTAAGGTGTTCACTTTTTGTTTGAAAGTGTGCTGGGAGAAATAATTTAGATATCTACCAGAGGACATGTCATTCTGATACCAGTCGAGGTTGATACGCTGATCAGGTGCTCTCACCACCCTAGTATCCAAAAACGGCACCGATCGGTTTGTTTCAGTTTCCATCGTGAATTGTAGACTCTCATGGTATCCGTTAAATGTCTGTAGTGTGGCCTCCAGCATATCCCCCGGTACAGCACAGACAAGATCATCCACAAACTTGTATAACATCGTAGCCTGGTATGGAAGAGATGTACTCACTGTATCAAGGAGATCATCCATTACTATGGTTGCCAATATCGGGCTAATGGGACTGCCCATGGGGACACCTTGTATCTGTTGGTAGATCCGAAGGTTGGTAGCTGAGGTTCATTCCTCGTATAGTTACTTGATGGATAGCTTGCCGAACCACTTGGTTGAGGACTTCAGAGTTCGAAGGCAAGAGACCTATGAAAAGTACTTTAGATCGGTAAGGTCGAAGAATAGGATTAAGTTCGACGGTCTCCAGGCATCATCGATAAAGCGTAGGTGCTATAATGACAACTCTAAATGGCTTGTTAACGTGTCCAATGTGGTGGTTCCGACAGACGTGAGAGATTTCCTGTCTCTTGGACCGAGTTTTGCTGTTCCGGGTCAACCAGGAGCCCGGCTGATTTGCCAGTTCATCTCTGAGGCTGAGGCGATATTGGATGATTTGGACGATGAGGCTGTGGAGATAGCTAGAGCCAGACTTGCGACGGGAGTCACTAATTTCGTTACACGGGATAACGGTCAGACACATGAATTGCAAAGAATGTATAATGAGTCCAGACGTTTCCTTAAGTCCAATCCGTCTTTGTATGTAATGGAATCAGATAAGGGCAACTCCACTGTACTGATGAATAAAAATGACTATGACCAAAAGATGAACGTGCTCCTGTCAGATGGTTTGATATATAAACGACATAGTGGTCATTCATTGTTTACCTTTCAGAACAATTACAACAAATTGATAAGGAGATTCCTTGCCAATAAATTTATAACACCTGAGCTGAGCCGAAATCTGATTGTTAACAACTCATATTATGCGAAAGCTTACGGCTTGCCGAAGGTTCATAAACCGGACGTGCCACTCAGACCTATTGTGTCCTGCTTGAATGGTACCACATACAGGTTGGCGAAGTACCTGGCTGGTGTGCTCACGCAGGGTCTTGCAGATAGGACAGCATACAACATTAAAGACACCTTCCATTTTGTGGAGTTGATGCGTGACAGGATTTTACCACCGGGTTGGGTCGTGGTGTCTCTTGATGTGGTGTCCCTGTTCACGAGTATCCCGGTTGCTTTAGTCATGAGGATAATCGCTGATAAGTTTGAGGACATACAATGTTGTAGTACCTTTACTAGAGATTCTTTTTTGGAGGCGTTATCCTTCACAACTGCTACTTCACCCATAATGATACGGTCTACCAACAGATACAAGGTGTCCCCATGGGCAGTCCCATTAGCCCGATATTGGCAACCATAGTAATGGATGATCTCCTTGATACAGTGAGTACGTCTCTTCCATACCAGACTACGATGTTGTACAAGTTTGTGGATGATCTTGTCTGTGCTGTACCGGGGGATATGCTGGAGGCCACACTACAGACATTTAACCGATACCATGAGAGTCTACAATTCACGATGGAAACTGAAACAAACCGATCGGTGCCGTTTTTGGATACTAGGGTGGTGAGAGCACCTGATCAGCGTATCAAACTCGACTGGTATCACAAGGACATGTCCTCTGGTAGATATCTAAATTATTTCTCCCAGCACACTTTCAAACAAAAAGTGAACACCTTACTTGGTATGAGACGTCGTGTGGAGATGATCAGTGACCCAGAGTGGAGGCAGGCCAATCTAGATAAACTAGCTGGGATCTTTAAAAACAATGGTTACCCCAACCATTTAATACGAAGACTGGCTTTTGGAGAGAGGTTGACAAGGAATAGGCCAGATCATGGTGACGCTCGTGGGGATGATTGTGCCGGTTATACAAACCTGTTAAACCTGGAGGGCCATGCTGGTTCGGTTATTGGTTTTCTAAAACCACTAACCAATAAGAGCATTGTCAAGTACAATGGGACAAAGATCAGCAACCAGTTTAAACTAGTTTCATACTAGAAAGATGGCGGGCGTGAGAAGGTCGCTCTCCGTTAGTACGCTTGATTCAAGCGGTTTTCTAAGTGAAGTTAAGGAGTGTTCTAGTTGTGGAAACGCGATAGAATGTGACCAATTTAAGTGTTGTGTTTGCGAAATGACATTCCATCAAGTCTGTGCAAAATCGGAAGATAAATATGGGTTAAAAGCATGCTATAAATGCGAAAAAAACGGAATCCAGAGGACATGTCTACAGCTACTTATTGCAATGAGGGGTCAAGTTGAAGCTATGAAAAACCACCAACTAAGGTATGAGAAAATTATTGTACAAAAAGATCTGTTTATAGAAAAATTAATAAATGATCAGAATGTCAAAGTACAACAACAAAGAGAAAAGGTAAACATTCCTACGGCATCTAGTGACCGAAAGAGCAACCGAGTTACAAGTAAAGCCGACAAGGACAGCAATATAATAACACCTGTTTGGCCAATACCTACGTTTAAGGATGTTATTGCAACCAACAATACTCCTCCAGCAACCGATAAAAAAGGAACAACCGAAGATGCGGCAGGTTTAGCAAACCGGCCACAGCTTTCAAATCAAGAAAAGTCAAGGGATTCGCAAAGTAATAACAAGGAAATGAATATACGTACTCCTAGTCAAGATTTAAGTCAAGACAATGGAAATTGGACCGTGGCAGGCACAAGGAAGAAAAGAGAAAACAGATCTTTCAATGGAACGGGAAATCAATTACTACCAGTTGCAGAAAGACTATCTTACAGCTGGATATTCGTCAGCAGACTGGGTGCATCAGTCTCTGCAGAAGTCCTGGAGAAATTTCTCAAAAACGGAGCTAAAGCAAACTACATAGTGGAGAAACTAAGACCAAAGGTTCCCGAAGCAAAATACGCGTCGTTTAAGGTGGGTGTACCTCAATCCGTGAAGGACGTAGTCATTAAACCAGAATTCTGGCCGGAAAAAATTTTTATTAATAAATTTTATTTCTCAAAAAACCAAAAAGAAAATTTTCGGAGGGAGGTGCAGCCACCGAAAATACCATAAGTGTCTTGTCGTTTTATTACATGAATGTACAATGTATTAGAAATAAGATTGAGCAAATCGAAATTCTTCTGTATGAAATGAATATTGATATATTTTGTGTTGCAGAGCACTGGCTTGTCGATAGAGAGTTGGAACTTTTACGGGTTCACAATTACACCGTCGCGGCTGGCTTCTGTAGGACGGTTTACGGGCATGGTGGGGTGTGTATTATAGTTAAGAACAATATCAAGTATACTCGTTTAAATTTTGAAGAAACAATAAGTTATGAGAAGGACTTTGAAATTACGGGAATTAAAATGGATGCAGCTAGACTGATAATAATTGTTTGCTATAGATCACCTACGGGTGATTTCAGTATTTTTGCGGATGGAATTAATCACGTGTTGTCATCTATTGATTATTTAAACTATAATGTTGTAATGTTGGGTGATTTTAATGTAAACTTTTTGTGTCCAAACAATGACTGCAGGGCGTTGATTGAGTTGGCTAGTACTTTTAACTTGTCGCCCCTGATTGCTCAGCCAACTAGAGTCAGTAAGGAGTCAGCAACATGCATAGATAACTGTTTCACTAATAACTCGGACCTAATGGATACAGAGATACATGATTCTTTAATGTCCGATCATTATTCTATTTTTGGGAAGTACAGGAATCATAGTATGATTTCCAAAGGCAAGAAATATGTTTATCGCAGACAGATTAATGAAAGGGCTCTTGGAGGTTTTTGCGGGGTTCTTGATGACATTGTGTGGGAGCAAGACAGTGATGCACCAGTCGATGTCATCAACAGGTTTTTTGATAGTTTTCATGGTGCATTTGACTCTACCATACCAGCAAAAAGAAAAAAAGTAAATACCAATTTGTTGAAGCCCAAATGGTACACTGCTGAACTGAAAGGTAAACATGAGATTCTAAAAATTTTAAAAACTATTAATGGGGTTACCAAAAGTGAAGAATCTAAAACCATTTGTACAAGGTATACCGAAGAATTTAATCAGTCTATTTTTAGAGCCAAGCAGTCATATAATAGGACTTTTCTAGTAAATGCCGACAATAAATCTAAAGCCAGCTGGTCATTAATAAACACTTACTTAAATTTGAAGTCACCAAATGATGATTGCGTTGATATTTTGCCAGACGAGTTTAATCTATTTTTTACTAAGATCCCAGAATTGATCATTGAGGGAATTCCAAAAGGTGATGAAACGTATGAAACGTATTTAAATAAAATATCAGTCTCGCAATGCAGATCGTTTTTCTTGGAACCAACAAACGAGTTTGGGGTATTTAGCATTATAAATAATTTAAAAGCTAGTAATTCAGAAGACACGTACGGATTAAATTTCAGGGTGGTAAAATTTGTTGCGCCGCACATTATTGAACAGCTTACTAGAGTCATTAATTTGTGCTTTTCCTACGGAATTTTCCCAGATAGCCTCAAAGTGGCTAAAATAATCCCAATTTTTAAAAATGGTTCAAGAGACGACAAGAATAACTATCGACCAATAGCAATCCAACCTATATTTTCTAAAATAATCGAACAACTTCTAAAAGCAAGGTTAATTGACTATCTCGAAAAAAATGATTTATTTTCTTTACACCAATATGGCTATATAAAGAACAGATCAACCATGAAGGCTCTCATAAATTTGGTAGAAAACATTGCTATAGGGTTTGATAAAGCAAAAAAATGCTCAGCTACTTGTCTCGATCTTTCTAAGGCGTTCGACTGCGTTAGCCATACAATCTTATTAAATAAATTGGAGTACTACGGGATCAGAGGAATACCACTTCAGCTATTTAGGTCTTATCTTACAGGTAGAAGGCAGCTGGTTGCAGTAAATGGTAAAATATCCTCTCAGCTCCTCACATCGCATGGGGTTGTTCAGGGATCTGTACTTGGAGCGATTCTATTCATTATATACGTGAACGATCTTGCTTCCAATATAACCTCCAGTACGGTTCTCTATGCTGACGACACAACCATTTTCGACAAGGCCGATAATCAAAGTGATTTGGATACGGCAAGTGCACATTCACTTAAGGAAGCACAAGAATGGTTTAAATCCAATCGCTTGAAATTGAACGAGGAAAAGTCTCAAAGTATATATTTTGATCTTAGATCTAATCAAAAAAGTCAAATTAAGCTATTAGGAGTATACATAGACAATAGCTTAAATTGGGAGCATCAAGTAACTATGCTGTGTAAGAGATTGAACTCGGTCACTTTTCAAATTAGAAAGATCTTACAGTTAGTGGATGTCAGCACCGCTAAAATGCTTTATTTCTCAAACTTTCAAAGCGTAGTCAGCTACAGCATACTACTGTGGGGTTCTTCCAGCTACGCAATGAGAGTGTTTATTTCTCAAAAGAGGGTTATGCGCGCGCTTTTTGGAATACCTTTCAGAGACAGTTGCAGACCTCTGTTTATACGAGAGGTAATCATGACGGTTCCGTGTTTGTTTCTGTATGTGTTTAATATACGTCAAAGAAAACATTAACAAATTTCAACGTCAGCAGGAGGTTCACTCCCATAACACAAGATTCAGTAATCAGCTAACAATACCATACCACAGGTTAACTACTTCTCAGAGAACGATTGGGTACCAGGGGATAAAAGTGTTTAATATACTTAGAGACGACATTAAGTGACTTCCGTTAAATAAATTCAAAGCAGCTGTCAGGCGACTACTTGTTGAAAATGCTTTCTACTCTGTCGAGGAGTTTGTGCTCTGCCCGCGAGAATGGAGTGTTTAGTTGCAATTTTTCAATTTTTCAATTATTCAATTATCAATTAGTGTTTTCTTTTTTTTGATTTTATGTGGCTTTTGTTATTACTATTTTTATTACTATATTATTTAAGAATTGATTGATTAATCATGTGTGTTACATTTGACCTTCCTTGTGCTATATTTGAAGAGGAAATAAAGTTTGTTTATGTTTATGTTTAAACAACTTAAGGACAAAACGCCAGTCCAGTACAGGTCTCACGTTGTATACAGCGTCCCCTGCACACAATGCGAAAAATGCTATGTGGGTCATACATCGCAGTGGCTGAAGAACCGTCTGATCCAGCATAAAAGTGACGTCAAAGTTTACAATAACAACAACAAAAGATGTGCTCTTGCTGCACATTCGAACAATTTGCTTCACATGTTTGACTATGATGGGACTAAAGTGCTGGCTGAAGACAAGAACACAAAGAGGAGATTGTTCAAGGAAATGTTTTACATAAGAAAGAATTCGTGTGTTAACTTTAAGACGGATACTAATGCGGTTAGTGGTGTTTATAGTTATTTGTTTCATTTGTTGAACAGATAGTTCTGTTGCTCTCTGTGCGTTTTTTTGTGTCTTCTCTGTTTGCTGTCGCGCTATTGTTTCTCTGTGTGATTATGCTGGTACAGTGCTTTCTTATGTTGGCAACACTGTTTTGGTTGGCTTTTCGGTTTGGCGACCTTGTGGTCTCGGTTAGCTTAACCTCAAAAATTTGTATTATTGTGTAAGTTGAGTCGCGTTGTGTGCCGTTTAATGAGACAATTAACCAGCCTGATCGAATTTCATAGTGTAGCCACCTGTTAACCATATATATATATATATATATATATATATATATATATATATATATATATATATATATATATATATATATATAATGGATGTTAATTCTTGCAGAAACCTGCAAGAATTAACATAAAAAAATAAGAAAATTACCGCCATCTTGTATTAACTATTTCAAATTATATATATATATATATATATATATATATATATATATATATATATAGTTTATTTAAATGTTTATTATTAGCCAAGTTACTTTATATTAAAATAAAACACAACACGCTTATTTAACACCGTTTATTATTGGGATTGTTGGCTTAGTCACTTTAACACATTAAAAAGTTAAAACAGTAAAACATTTGAGTAACTGACGTTTCGGTGGTTTACTACACCTTGATCACAGTAAACTAAAAGTATCGAATATACATATGGTCGACGTACACGTTTTGACAGAAATAACAACTGGCAAGGTCAACATGTGCATTAAAATGTGAAAGCATACAAACTTTAAGTCTTGTCTTGGTTTATAACTAAATTATATGTTTGCAACAAGTTGTTATCGGATCGGTCATTAATCGCGTTACAATTTTTAATTACTTCGATTGCTTCGATTACACTCCTGTTACTAAAATTATTTTCCTTTCGCAGAACTTTTACTTGTTTGAAATCAAATTGATGTCCAGTATCATTTTGATGTTTTTTTAAAGCTGTGGAATTTTGAGAATATTGAGAATATTTATGCCCTTTTAATCTCTCCTCCAATAATTGCTCGGTTTGTCCTATGTAAACTCCATTACAGGTTTTACATGGTATTTCATAAATGCAATGTGACTGTTTTAGCAGTGGTGTGGGTGATTTTAATTTCGTAAATATTTGTGAAAAATTATTGGTGTTTTTGTGTGCAATTTTAATGTTCAGGGGCTTTACTATATTACTTATTTTCTCTGAGAGACCTTTTATGTATGGTAGTGCAATGTATTTCTCATCTCTACATGTGGTAGGTGCATTTGTCTCAATTTCCGTGGTGTTTCTTTTTTTATTGTATATGCTTATTCTATCATTAATTATTTTCTTAGTAATATTTTCAGGATAGTTGTTTTTCCGTAATATTCTTTTAACAGTTTCTAAAGTTTCTGTTTGGTATAGTCCACAATATAGCAATTTGGGAGTGAAGCATCAAATTGGCGACATTGGTCACCCCCTTTAGATCTTCATTTGAGTGTTTTTTCCATTGAGTGTCCATCTTGCTCCTTGGCTATACCGTACTGATGAGGACTAATAGTCCGAAACACGTGTCTACGGTTGCTTCATCGATTTTCGTATGACGGAATTGCCAATTATATATATATATATATATATATATGGATGTTAATTCTTTATATATATATATATATATATATATATATATATATATATATATATATATATATATATATATACGACATATATACGATATATCGTATATATACGACGACATTCCAGAAATGGCGGCTTATTTGCAAAATCTTTCAAAAATGCTAAGACTAAACCTCCAGTTCCTTTGGACCCTTTTCAACAGAAAGCTTTTCAGCTCTAAGTTTGGTCATGAAACTTTTAATATGAAGTTTCGTCCCTATACCTTTAGTAGTTTCTTCGGAATCGTCGCCACAAAAACGGGTACACACACATACACAGCAGGCTTGCCACCTGTCCTCGTTTCACGAGGATTGTCCTCGTTTCACGAGGATTGTCCTCGTACGAATCATTTGTCCTCGTGTCCTCGGCGTGATACCATTTGTCCTCGTGTACGCAGACAGAAAAGATTTCTTGTTTTTAAGAAATATATTCTTTTGAATTTATTGTTTTGGATCAAAATACATTTCTTTGACGCCAACAATATTTATTTCATTGTATATTCGTGTATATAGTTTATTTTCTTGTCGGGATTAATTTATTTGCAATATTTATTGCAAATAAATTTTATATTTATCAAATGATTATATTTGGATTCAAACAAAAATTACTTTCCTTTAAACTAATATTTTTGTTTTGATTTAAAAAAAAGACGTTTCTTTACAACAAAGAAATCTAAGATCTATTATATTCACTGTTTATATTTGTATACAAGAATAGGTGTATTTCCTTCAAAGAAATATTTTTGCTTTGGCTTAAAAATAGGTTTACTTCCGCCAAACAAATCATATTTTGATTCAAATGAATATATTTTTAGTGTGAACACCTCATGCAACTGTATTATTAGAAGGCGCTGTAAACACTCTCCTCGCGGTTTGGGTTTATCTTGAGTATAAATAGTAGACTGGTGAAAGACTACCGCTCAGTTGATGTCATACGTCTGGATAAATTGTTAAAAAGGCTGTGAGATCAACAGTATAAAGCACACTACATGCAGGTTCAAGTTTCGATTCCGAATCAGCGTACACTTAGCTACAGTGCATGCAGGTTCAAGTTTCGGTTCCGAATCAGCGTACACTTTGCTACCCTAACAATGACTATATGTAGATCTGGGGAAACCAACCAGTGGTCGAGGATATGCGACATTCCAAAAGGCGGTGAGACGTGGAGAATTTTCTCTACTGTACCCTTCGAAAAGTTCTAGTCCATCATAGCTCAAGCATTTCTTCAATCAAAGAACCATTTATCGCAACCTTAAAATATCGCATTTTAACTCAACCAACAATTAGTCAATTTCAAAAATGTTAATTCTTTCAATCATAATAATAACACAATCATAATTATTGGAACTAAATAAATCTCGTTCGTTATAATATACAAAGAGGAAAGCTGGTTAATCGACGGTGAGATGTAACAGGAGAAAGGTATTTGTCGGGCAATTCCGTCATACGAAAATCGATGAAGCAACCGTAGACACGTGTTTCGGGCTATTAGTCCACATCAGTACGGTATATCCAAGGAGCAAGATGGACACTCAATCTTGCTCCTTGGCTACCTATATATACTACCTATATAGTGCGTGCAAAGTATGGAAGCACAAAATCTCGACTTGTCCAGGAAGTTATTTACAGAACTTCTTGAACAAGTCGACTTTTAATGATCAGTACACATATGTTTAACAAATTCAATTTTCCTCCTACATATGTTTTGTACTGACGTCATCGACACTCACTTTAAATGGCAACCCCATATTTTTCTTGATGATTATGACATTCTTGTTAATTGTCTTCATGATAGCATACAAATTGACCTATATCAGAAAATTTTCGAGAAAAACTTAAAAAATTAAGGATTCAGTTTGCGAATGAATAGCGAATAGGCGTTGTAGTTAGATTTGCTTGCATTGAATAGGAATCGTGGCTTGAAAGTTTTATAGCACGTCATGTTTTCGTTGTTTTTTTTATTGAAGCACAAATATATTTGTGAAAAAACTTTTCGGATTTCAGGTAAAAGTACAAAGTTTAGGCTTTAAAATGAGAATTTGTTTTGAGATTTCTAGAACGTTGGGTTCAGCTTTTTGACATTTTTATCTCACTTTTTTCGCAAATCTTACTCGAGAGTCCGTGTTCGTATTCAGTGCAACTAATTTTATCCAAAACGAAATTTCATTTTCCATTCCGAATATCCATGTTCCCAAGAGTTATCAATATTTTCAATTTTCCATTGGTATTCTCAAAAAATCTAATGAGCCCAGGCACATGACTTTATCATACTATATATAAAATTAATAGTTTAGCTGCATGAGATTCCATTAACCATTAACACAAATATATTTATTAAAGAAAATACACGTTATGAATTAACATAATTTCAAATGCTATAACACAAACGGTGCCTTGCGCCGTGGGCGCTTATGCGAAATTGTGTTTACAAATTTGAAATCATTACGATTTACCCGCCAGTGAGTGAACAGCTTCGCGGGTAAACTTTAAAAAGGAGACGACGATAAAGCGATAAAAGACGCTTTACAAAAATATTTAAAAGGACGTAAAACGTTTTGATCTAAAAATTATCGAATAAAACATGTGTTCGTGTTCGTGTCGGATGATATGGACGTGACGTCGTTGCAAAATTTGTCGAACTTTTTGATTACATCTGCTATTGCGCTGACGTCGTCGTTTATTTTCAATTTGTCGAACTTTACTTCAATCGTGAAGATGCCCGTTTCAATTTTAGAGTGTCCGATGTGCTCGACGTACAGGCCAGGTTTTGGGTACTGCACGGTGTATCCAGCTTGCGCGGCAAGTATCATGTGTATGAGCGTTAATAACATCATAATGCCTTTAAGAACATTACTGTTTTTTCTTGTGGTGACTCTCTGCGGTCGTGGATGATTTTCTTCTATGCTTGCCATATTGGAACTGACCGTTGCTGATTCAACATTGTCAGGGTTGCCGTCTGGTTCAGCTGGAGGTAGTCGAATTAGACCGTGTATTGCTCTTTTCATTGAGCTTCCACCAGATCTTTGAATTGTAGCTGCCCGTACAATTCCATCGGTTCCGGAATGAATGTTTGTGATTCTTCCTAATGGCCACTTGCTTGGATCGATCTGCTGTTCCTTGATAATTACCAAGTCACCAATATTGACGCCTTCTTCAGTGTGTTTCCATTTGTAACGTTGTTGGAGTCGACTAAGGTACTCTGAACTCCAAGAAGTCCAGAAATCCTTTTTCATTTTAAGTAGTAACTTCCATCGTGTTACTAGATTTCCGTCAATATTTGTGTTAACTGGATTTAGTGGTGCTACAATTGCTCTTCCGATGAGAAAATGGCCAGGTGTCAATGCTAGGGGATCATCCATGTCGTTGCTAAGTGGGCATAACGGTCTTGAGTTCAGGCACGCCTCTATTTGATGCAATAGTGTTGTTATCTCTTCATATGTTAATGTAGCGGTACCAACTATTCGTTTGAAGTGATGTTTCATGGATTTAACTCCAGCTTCCCATAATCCTCCAAAGTGGGGAGCTGCCGGGGGAATAAAGTGCCACTGCGTTCCAGTTGCCGTTACTCGTTCCTGAATATCGGATGATTGAATCAGAGTTGTAACTTCTTTTTCCAATATCTTGCTTGCTCCCACAAAATTCGTTCCGTTGTCGCTGTACATGTGACCGCACGGTCCTCGTCTGGCAGTGAACGTGCGGAAAGCCGCTAAGAATCCATCTGTGGTCATATCTGTGACAGCTTCTAAGTGAATTGCCTTTGTAGAAAGGCAAACGAAGATGGCAATGTATCCTTTATTGGACTTGTGACCTCTTCCTTTGGTTGTCCTAACTTGGATTGGAGCTGCATAGTCTACTCCGCAGTGGGTGAAAGGTGGGGACGGTGTCACTCGTGGAGCAGGAAGCTCTCCCATGAGCTGTGTGCTTATTTGAGCGTTGTAACGTATGCACTTGACGCATTGCTTGATGGTCTTTCGAACAATATTCTTTCCATTTATTATCCAGAATTTTCTTCTTATAAATGCTAAGGTTGTACTATTTCCTCCGTGTAGAGTCTTGTGGTGCCCATCTAGCACTATGAGCTTCGATAGGTGGCTTTGGTACGGCAGTATTATTGGGTGTTTTTCATTGTACGACAGATGAGATTTTTCTAGTCGTCCTCCCACTCGAAGTATCCCCTGTGCGTCAATAAATGGGTTGAGGTTGAGTATTTTGCTGTTGTTGTCTAATCTCTTGTCCTGCTGTAGTTGTTTAATTTCTTTCTTGAATTCTTCCCTTTGTGCCAATCGTGCCATTTGGGACATTGTCAAGTCCATTTCTTCGACTGTCAGAAATCCACATTTACTTGGCAATCGTCTGGTTTTCTGAATGAATCTCTTGCAATATGACAGTATTCGTACCATTTTTCCCAGGGTGGAGAATTGCTTCGGGTAGCTGCATTGATTTATCTGAATTGTAGTTTGGTGGCATCTTTTTGTTTCTTCCTTTGTATCAGTTGATTCCACTTGTTTAGGCCAGTCATTTTTATTGTTGAGCCAAGTTGGACCATTCCACCACAACGTATGATTTTTTAGTTTTTCTGGACTGATGCCGCGTGATATGACATCAGCTGGGTTGTCTTCTGTTTTGACGTGCAACCAGGTGAGAGTTGGAACTAAACTGTTGATTTCTCCCACTCGATTGGCTACAAACGTCTTCCATCGTGACGGGTTTCCCTTGATCCATGCCAGTGTAATCATGGAATCTGTCCACCCTTGTACTGGCACGCTGTGAAAGTCTAATGCCGTCGTGGCCCTATTTTCAGTCTTGTTAATAGCACAGCGGCACATAGTTCAAGCTTCGGTAATGTTGTTTTTGTTCTAGCGGGTGCTACCTTTGATTTTGAGACCAGGAGTGTGGTTCTGAGCGGGCCGGTATCATCTCTACTTGTAACATAGATGACCGCTCCATACGCTTTTTTGGATGCGTCGCAGAATCCGTGCAACTCCATCGTATGCTTACTTGTATAGTTGATCCATCTTGGCAAAACTATTTCTTCTATTCTTTAGAGCTTTTCATGGAAATTGACCCATTTTTCCTTAGAATCTTCTGGTATTTGTTGATCCCAGGTTAGGTCTTGAAGCCAAAGTTCTTGGATTAGCAGTTTTGCTTGTATTACTACCCATAGCCAGCCCAGTGGATCAAATAATTTTGCTACTTCAGCTAGAATGCTTCGTTTTGTTATTTTCTCGGTTCGTGTTATGTTTACTTTAAACCGAAACGTATCACTATGCGGGGCCCAGTAAACTCCTAACGATTTCTTCAAGTCATCTTCTGAAATTTCTGTGTCCGCATCTTCTTTTAATCCTTGTGGTAAGGATTGTAAGAGAGCTTCTTTGTTGCTTGACCACTTGCGTAAACGAAAGCCGCCAGATTCCATCAAATTAATTAGCTGGCACTGTAGTTTAAGTGCTTCTTGTGTACTTTCCGCTCCCGAAAGTACATCGTCGACGTAAAAGTCTCTTCGAGCAATTGCTGCAGCTTGGGGAAATCGTATTTCTTCATCCTTTGCCAATTGTTGAAGTGTTCTCACGGCTAAGTACGGGGCAGACGATGTTCCGTATGTTACCGTTGTTAGTTGATATTCTGCTATGTCTTCAGATGAGTCGAATCTTCATAGTATCCTTTGAAACGGTTGGTCATTTATGGACGTGGATTTGTCGATACATTTTCTCGATGTCGGCGGTGAATACAACTTTGTGTTTTCTCCGTCGTAATAGAATGTCACACAGTTCTTGCTGTAGTCTAGGTCCGACATACATTGTATCGTTGAAACTGTTCCCAAGAGATGTTTTACTCGATGCGTCAAATACAACTCGTAGTTTTGTTGTAGTACTTGCTTCACTTATGACTGCTTGATGTGGAATGTAGTATTCTGCTGGCACATCTTGTGGTCGTACTTTTCTCATGTGACCAAGAGCTAAGTACTCCGCCATGAACTGTTTGTATTGATGTTCTAACTCCGGATTTATTGTTAGCCGTTTCTCCAACTGTAGTAGTCTTGCAGCTGCTCTTGCTTTTGACTGTCCGAGTTTCGATGAATCATCTCTGAACGGGATGCGCACGATATATGAACCATGCTTGTACCTCTTCACCGTGTTGTTGAATATTTCTTCACATATTTGATCTTCTGTGGATAGGGAGTGTGGTGGATTCACTTCTTCCAGTTCCCAGAATCTGGATATGTCTTCTTCTTCCTTACACGTGATTATGCTGACAATCTTGATGCTTGTATCGTTTCCTTTTCTTATTGTTCCAGACAGAATCCATCCCAATTCGGTGTTTTGGCCTAGTATACCGTCGGGCGTTTTGACTAATCCTTCGTTGATGATGTTTCCATATACTTCGGCGCCTAAGATAACATCTATCGGGCCTGGATTGTTATACGTTGGATCGGCCAGAATTCGATTTTGCCATTGATGAGGTTCTTGAAGGTGACATGTTTTGTTGGGTAGCGACTTTGTCAATTTAGATAAGATCAACAAATCTAGATCTAATGTAAAATGACTCGGAAAGCGTGGAAATATTTGTAAGTGCATCTTGTGCTTTGCTACTTTTGTTTCTCCGCTTCCGACGCCAGTAATTTCAGCACGAATCTTCTCTCTTGGTTTGGACACCATTTGTGCGGCAATTTCTGTTATGAAGGACGCTTGTGAGCCAGGATCAATCAGCGCTCTCAAGTAAATTGGATCTCCAGTTAGTGACTCAGCTTTAATAAGAGCGGTGGCTAGTAACACTATCTCCGGACTGGAGCTAGCTACCCTTTCTTCTTGTCGTGGCTCCTCATGTGAACTTATGTGGGTGACGGTTCTTTTTTCGGTTGGAGGTGGTCTTTGGTCCCTGTGTAGAAGTGTGTGATGACGTTTATGACATTTGTAGCAGCTTCCTGAACTGGGACATTTTTCCTTCTCGTCATGTTTTAAACAGTTGATACATAGGTGATTATTTTTTGCCACTTGAAAACGTGCAGCCACAGTTAGCTCCTTGAATTTCTGACAGGCGGTAATGTAGTGATTATCCTTACAATGAGTGCATTTGGTTTGCCAGCTTGACTTGTGTGTCATTGGTGCACTACTGCTTGTTTTCCTTTTGTCATTCGAGATTGCTTCTATTGGAACCTGGCTTCCAAGAAGGTCATCAAGGTTGAAAATTCTTGAACCTCACTTGGATTCTTCAGAGACTGTTCGTATAGTTTGTTCGTTTCAGGATCCCATTTGCGAACGATTATGCGACTCACTAGTGGTCCCCACGACTTAGTTGGAATGCCTATATTATTGATGGCTTCCAAGCATTCAGTCGTGATATCGTGTAGTTGCTTGATCTTTTCTATGTTTTCGTCCTTCGCGTATGGGAGGCCCAATATTTTGTCTATCTATCTTTTTTGAAGTAGGTCCCATGCTGTTGTGTAGTTTGCTTCGCCAATTTGTAGGTGCTGAATTAATTTGCTTGGCTCATTCCGAATGTGTGTTTTCAAATACTGCATTTTTTCCGTATTCGATAAGGTGCTGTTTAAGTGTATTACCTTGTGAAAAATATCAAAGAAATTGTTCCAATTTTCGTAACCGCCATCAAAGAATGGGATCTTTATTTTTGGCAGAGCTATGACATTGGGTCTTGTCTCAGCGTGCACTTCTTGCATATGGTGAAGTTTAATTTCAATTTCTTCTGTGACTTCTTCCACAATTTCTTCTGCATTCCGGTATTCATCATTGGTAAAATAATCTGTTTGAAATTCCATTTCGAATAGTAATATTTCTTCATGTAGGTCTTGAATGGATTCCCACTGTTTATTGATCCTTTTCTGTAATGTTTCGTAGCGTATTTTGGTTTTGGTCTGCAGCAATTCTTGTTTAGCTTGGTTCAGGGAGGAGTGTAGTTGTTGTAATCGGATGGGTTGCTTCTTTATTCTGCGTGCTTGTTCCCTGTCTTCGATGGTGGGATTCTTTCTTCTCTCTTCTTCATCGGCGTTTTCGAGTAATATGGTGGGATTTGGGTTGCTGAGTTTAGCTTCTTCTTTCTGTAGATTGCGTATTATTTCTGCTAGGTACTCGGTGATCTCTCGATATGCTTTTTCAATTTGTGCCATGTAATTCGTTTGGAAATAAGTGTGTTCATTTATTTCCAGTGCACTTATCTTGGTGTGGTTTACTTGAGCTTCTTCCCACAAGGTGTCGGCGGTCGTTTGCCGAATGTTGGCATACGATGCTGTTTTTCTCGTGGGGGAATCCTTCTTCATGTTTTTTAACATTGTCATGAGTTGTAGTCCCAGCTCCTCCTGCTGACGGGCAAGTTTGTTTAGTTCTTCCATCGTGGATGCTGGGTATTTTGGTGGTTTGCCTTGATGTGGACTCTGGTTTGTTTGCCAAAGTTTCTTCTCCAGGGGCTTGGATGTGGACTGCCTTGAGTTGACTGGGCCGTTGATATGATGCCGGTCGTCTTCTCGAAGGGCCGCTTTTGAATTTTGCCTTGTAGACTCAAGCTTGGACGCTGGAATATCTTCTCCAAGGGCTTGGATGTGGACTGCCTTGAGTTGACTGAGCCGGACTATGATGCTGGTCGTCTTCTCGAAGGGCCGCTTTTGTATTTTGCCTTGTAGACTCAAGTTTGGACGCTGGAATATCTTCTCCAAGGGCTTGGATGTGCACTGCCTTGAGTTGACTGAGCCGGACTATGATGCTGGTCGTCTTCTCGAAGGGCCGCTTTTGTATTTTGCCTTGTAGACTCTAGCCTGGACGCTGGAATATCTTCTCCAAGGGCTTGGATGTGGACTGCCTTGAGTTGACTGAGCCGGACTATGATGCTGGTCGTCTTCTCGAAGGGCCGCTTTTGTATTTTGCCTTGTAGACTCTAGCCTGGACGCTGGAATATCTTCTCCAAGGGCTTGGTTGTGGACTGCCTTGCGTTGACGGAACCGGGCTGGGATGCCGGTCGTTTTCTCGAAGGGCTTGATGTGGACTGCCTTGAGTGGATGGAACCGGCTGGAATGCCGATCGTCTTCCCCAAGGGCTTGGTGTGGAATGCCTTGAGTGGATGGAACCGGGCTGGGATGCCGGTCGTCTTCCCCAAGGGCTTGGTGTGGACTGCCTTGAGTGGATGGAACCGGGCTGGGATGCCGGTCGTCCTCCCTAAGGGCTTGGTGTGGACTGCCTTGAGTGGATGGAACCGGGCTGGGATGCCGGTCGTCTTCTCGAAGGGCTTGATGTGGACTGCCTTGAGTGGATGGAACCGGGCTGGGATGCCGGTCGCCTTCCCCAAGGGCCGCGTTTGTGTTCTGCCTTGTGGACTCTGGCGTGGATGCCGGAATATCTTCTTCAAGGGCTTGTTGCTCGACGGACCATGAACAGATTACTCTACGTGGTAACACTACCGGGTAGCCGGAAAGTGTCCGAGTAATTGTTTTAATAAGTTGATTTCCCTTTGTCGCAACACTACCGGAGAGCAGCCTCACTCTCCATATGGCCAAGAGGCTTAGACGGCAATAGTGTATGGGAAACTATTTTCTTTTGAGTACCCTTCGTAGGAACACTACCAGAGAGCAGCCTCACTCTCCATAAGGCCAAGTGGCTTAGATGGCAATAGTGTATGGGTTGATGTTAAAAAATACCATTGGAGTGCAGCCTCACACCCCGGTCCGGTGGCTTGGGGATGGTATTAGTGAGCCGAAAACGTTAGGTTAGATACTGGTTTATTCTAAAAATCTTCGAGCTTATATACAAAAAGTCGTCTTAAAACTATTACAGTGGTACTAAAATCTAATAAATTTTCTTAATAAAACACATGTCACTTTGAATAAAAACGTTGATAACCACTGGATTCCAATTTGCAAGCTGGACTGGGGATTTTGCTGACTGCGCGTATGATCGCTTTGGTTTACACGAAATTTCCTTGAATGTGGCGCGACCGTCCGATTCTGCTGAATTGCACATGGAATACACACGTTTATATTACAAGTTTACTATTATGTCGCTATTTTATAATATGATGTGAGAATTCATCTTTATTATTCACATAAAAGAAATAAATTGTTTAATTAAATTAAGCAACATCCATTTCTGGCGGCAGATTACGGACTGACGTTATTTAACGGTAACGTATGCGTTGACTGTTGCGCTGCCGCTGCGGGCACGCTGCGTGCACTTGCACTGTGCGTTTAAAAGCTGATGTGTGCACCGGTCCTAAAGCAGTGAAATAGAGAAAAATATTTTGTAATGATCAAAAGCATGGTGAACTATGGATGACTGCTAAAATACGAATTTGACAGTACTGTGTATTTCGTGTCACCGTTTTGGTGAAGAGTAGTGTTGTATTTTGGAAAGGCATTCTTCAAATTGCAAGTCAAACAACAATAATAAATTGCGAGGTAAACAACAAATTAGATAAGAACCAACAATTAATAACGAACAATAATTGTTATATTAATAATCGAAAATACCTAGCAATAACCTCACACGATAAGCAATACAGAGAATTTTTCCTATCCCCGTTTTAAACGATATTTCCACGCTGCGATTTTTAGAAAAATATCAAGTATTTGGTGTCATTGTAATCGGAAAAATGTTTTCTATCGAATAATTAGGGTGTACCCGTACAGTACAGGGTGAAAAATGACTCATGGGCCAAAACCCAACTAAATCAATCTAGAGGGCGCCAGTAATATAATATCCGCAAAAAGCGATTTAGTTCATGTTTATTTGATAATTATCGACTATTTTCTCAAATTTATAGCCACCAAGATTATTAAACTTTTTCGATGCCTTGGTGATAAGTTTTTGTGTTCAGAATGTCATCGTAATTGACAATATCACACACATTATATAGGGTGCCATTTAAAATTTCAATTATGACAATATATCCGGAAAAATCGACAGTCATACTAAACTCAAGAGTAGCCCAAAAATTGATGTTTTTGTTTGTAAGCACTTAAAGTTTGAAATTCCAAATCTGAGGCTCTTTCATTAGTATCGAATTGAAATATATACCACATTGAATGGTGGTGTAATGGTGGGAATTAATAATAATAGCCGGTTCATGTGATAAATTCACTTTACCCTCGTAACTTTGCTATTATTATTAATAACCAGTAATTATTAATAATAACCTATTAATCACTGACCGTAACAGATATTTTGATTCTATTGACAGTATTGTCAAATCATCAGCATTTGACACTGCTGTATAGTATGATAAAGTCATGTACCTGGCCACATCAGATTTTTTGTGTATGTTAAAATACTAGAAATAGCTATACTCCAAATTATTATAAAATAGTGCAGAGGAAGCAGTTCAAAACGCACTATACTATTTTAATTAAAAATTGAAAAGTAATTAATATTTATACAAAAAAAATCTGATGTGGCCAGGCACATGACTTTATCATACTATATATAAAATTAATAGTTTAGCTGCATGAGATTCTATTTGATCGAGATCGGCTATGTCTGCATTAAAATAAAACTAGTAGAACTAGACAGATATCTCGATTAATCATTCTTTTTCTTTATCTTTCTTTTATTATTATTGTCTTTTTTTCCATTATTTTGTTTGTCTTACTAATTATTTCTTTTTTTTTTCCTTTTTTTTTCCTGCTTTTTTTTTTGTTTTTTTTCTATAATCTTGTGTGTGTTCTTGCACTTTCCGTTATCTCTTGCCACTTCTTCCGGTCGTTGATGCTGTTTCTCCATCCCTGTATTTCCATCTTCTTAATATCTGCATGTACTTGATCCTCCCACCTTGCCTTGGGCCTTCCTCTTGGTCGTCCTATTGTGGACGTCCAGTTGGTAACTTTTCTTATCAAAGCCTCTGGTTGTCTTCTCTGTATGTGTCCATACCACTTCAGTCTTTGGGCCTTTATATATTTGACAATGTCTTCGTTGTCTGTTCTTTGAAGAACTTCATGGTTCATGAGTTTTCTGAGCTCTCCTTCGTTTGTTCTCACTGGTCCAAATATTCTACGCATTACACTTCTCTCCATTATCCTTAGTGCATCTTCGTCCTTCTTTGTTATCACCATAGTCTCCGCGGCGTAGGTTATTGTAGGCCTTATTGCAGCTTTGTATATTCTCCGCTTCGTGTTTATGCTCAAGTGTTTGTCTTTTAGGAGAGTTTGGTATTTCCAGTATGCTCTATTTCCTGCTTTAAGTCTCTCCTCTATCTCTATAGTTCGGTTGTTTTTCTCATTTATTGTTACACCCAAGTACTTGAAATTAGTGACCCTTTGGAACTTGTAATCTTGAATAGTTATATCCAGTATTTGTTCTGTACTCCTTCTGCTTACTAGCATGTATTTTGTTTTTTCTTGGTTAATCACCAATCCTCTGCTCTGTGTCTGCCGTGACAAGTCTAGTAGCAGGTTGTCCAGACTTCGTCTATGTCTTGCTAGCAACGCGAGGTCATCCGCATATCCCACTATTTGTGTCAAGTTTTTCGTAATTGATTTACCCACATCCACGTCCTTGACGGCTGTATCGAGGGTCACATTGAACAGATCTGCCGACAGTGCGTCTCCTTGTCTCACTTCTTTTTTCACCATAATTTCATTTGAGTAACCTTCATGTGTTATTACTCTGGCCCGGGCATCTTTTGTTGTCATTTTTACCAATTTTATAAGTTTTTCTGGTATTCCAATTGTTCTTAGATCTTTTTCTAGTTGATGCCTGTTTACGCAATCAAAGGCCTGTTTAAAATCGACGAAAATTATGTGTAAGTCCGATCCATGTTCGAAGTTCTTCTCGATAGTCTGTGTCAATATGTGAATAGCGTCTATTGTCGATTTCCCTCTTCTGAAACCAAATTGGTACTCTCCCAGCTTCCGTTCTGTATATTTTGTTATTCTTTCTCTTATTACGGTAGTTAAGATCTTGTATGTTGCATTCAGAAGTGTTATTCCGCGGTAGTTCTTGCATTTTGTTTGGTCCCCCTTCTTGAAAATCGGCACTATCAGTCCCTCGTTCCATTGCTCTGGCATTCGTTCTTCATTCCATACTTTTGCAATAAGGTTGTGAATTCTTTTTATGAGTTCCTCTCCTCCGTATCTTATCAGCTCATTTACTATCGAGTCTCCTCCTGCCGCTCTGTTTTGTTTTAGTCTCTCAATAATTGATTTGCACTCTTTATATGTTGGTGGTTCCTCCTCACAGTTGTCACCGTTTTCCTCTTCCTCTGGACCCTCGTCAACGGGCTCACTTTCCTTATAGTAATCGGAATAATAATCTTCCCATTCGCTCTTGCATATGTTTGCAGTTGTTTTATTTTTCCTGTTTTGTTTCTTAATGTGTTGGAATAGTTTCCTATTGTCCTTGCTGTTTTTTTCCATATACAACATCAGTTCATCTATCCATTTTGCTTTCTTTCTTTGACAGCACTTATCTGCCTCTTTTTTTCGCTGTCTGTAGAGGGTCCTATCTTCCTCTCCCCCAGTCGCTATTCACTTACTTCTTGCTTGGTTCTTTGCTTCGGTTTTACTTTCGCATTCTTCGTCGTACCAATCTTTATTCCGGGTTTTTCTCAACTTTCCTATTCTGCGGTTGGCAGCGGCTGTAATGCTATCTTTTATCATAGTCCACTCTTGTTCTGTGCTGTCGGTTTTTCTTGTCATTAGTTGTTCGGTAATTGCTTTCTCATATTCCTTTCTCGTGTCGTCGTTCTTCAGTTTTTCTATGTTCCATTGTGTTCTCCTTTCGCCGGTGTTTGGCTTCCTTATTATCTTCATCTTTATTTTTGTCACCACCAGCAGGTGATCTTGTATCGTTTATTATTCGGATCCATTTTGTTGATATTAATACGTGGTCAATTTGGTTACCCTCAGTCTTCCCCGGTCTCATCCACGTTATCTTATGCTCTCTTCTGTGTTTGAATTTGGTACTCACTATGTACGTGCCCGTGGTTGTTGCCAAATTACATAACCTTTTCCCATTATCGTTCGTAATTTTATGTATTGTTTCCTTTCCTGCTACAATTTCATTGTATTCCTCTATTCCGATTTTTGCATTGAAGTCTCCAACAATCATTTTTATGTCGTTTCTCGGAATGTTCTCAAATATCTCTTGCAGCCGCTCATAAAATTCTTCTTTTCCTCGTCCTTGGATTCTTCTGTGGGGGCGTACGCGTTTATTATCGTTAGATTTGCTTGTAGATTTTTTATTCTAATAGTTGCCAGTCTGCCATTTATTGCTTGAAAATTCAATACGTTCTCCATCGTTCTCTGATTTACCGTAAAGGCTACCCCATTTCTCCCCTGTTTGCTTTCCCCGGAATAGTATACGGAATATTCTCCTTTATCTATCCTTCCGCTATCTTTCCATCTAACTTCCTGGAGTGCTAGGATCTCTAGGTTGTATTTTACCATTTCCTTTGCTAGTTTTCTCATTTTACCTGGTTTAAGCATGGTTCGGACATTCCATGTTCCTACTCTCATTGTATCTCTGTTCCTTCCCTTGTCCCGTCTCTTCTCCTGTCTCTCCATCGTTCCTCTTCGACTGTAAATCTTGCTGGTTGCCTTGTTTACCTTTGGTATGCTTTCATTGGTTTGTTCCATCTCGTAATCCATGTTCTTTGCCGCGTTGTCTTCATTCTCTCTCATCACCCATCCACCCTCCACATCTAGCAGTTTTTTGACTCCTCGGTCTTATTGTTATCTGATTCCTTAAAATGCTTGGTTCTGTTCTGTCCCATTCCTTCTGGGGACCTTTCGCTCACAGTTCTGCCTGTTTTAATCTCACTTTTTTCTTCTCTGTGTTGCATCTTCATTTCATCTGCGCCTTGTTCTTCCCTTTTATTGTTAAGTTCTTCCAGAGTGTATACATTTTCATTAATCTTTAGTTTTCCGTAAATTAGCAGTGCTTTGTTTCCCGCTTTTCTTTCTCTAATCATATGCGGGATCAATTGTCGTCTAATTTGAAGCATTTCTTTTGGTAGTTCTTCTTCGATGTACACCTTTGTTCCCTTTAACTTCTTCTTTTCTTTAAGTATTTCCCACTTCCTGGTTACACTCTCTAATTCCACCAATATTGGTCTACCTTTTCCTTCTCGCCTTGGACCTATTCTCTCCGCATTCCGTATGTCCTCTTCGACAAGATTCTTTAACTCCATATTTTCCATTATCTGTTTCACCGTTTTCTTTAGCTGTCTGATGTTTTCCTGTTCTGGTTCTTCAATTCCCAGTATTACTATGTTCTTTTTCTTCTGTCCCAGTTCCAGTCTTTCTATTCTCATTTCTTTTTTTTTTACCGTATTGATCAATTCTTCATTCACCTTTTTTAGGTTCATATTTTCTCTTTTTTATGGAATTTATTTCTGTTTGTATTCCGTCCAGCTTATCTTCCATCCTTGAGCTTCTCTGTTCCACTCTTTCTAGACTATTTTTTATGTCTTCCAGTAATTTTTCCATTGTTGATTGTTGTATGATGTAGAGATCTCCTCCTTTTTTTTTATTATTTTGTTTTTTCTTTATTTAATTTTTTTTAATATATTTTTTTTTATTTTATTTTTTTTTTTTTGTGACAATAGGTTTAGGATAAAGGGTGGGTGACAACTCTTCGCACTCTAGGGGCCCTTCTAGGTGTCTTAACCACAGATTTGGAAGGCCGCGGATGTTATTGTGAAGGTTAATAGGGTACCAAATGTGTAAAATAAATACAGTCTCGAAATTGTTTGATGTTCACTGGTGTACTCGGTCCGTGCACCGGTTCCTGGCGCGAAAGCGACTGGTTGCTAGCGCGACAAAAAAGGACACATCCGAGCTCTAAAACGGGTAAAATTTGTATCACTCACCCTCTATTAACTCTGCTTCTGTTTTCTTTGCAGGTATTATAATATGGTGATTGCGTAGCATAGAATTTCCTCTATCTTTCGGTATTAGATTCACTTATTTTGCCTTTGTTGTTGTCTTTAAATTCGGCACACAACACGGACAGTTCTCACACACGTTCGCTCGCACGTTCGGATTTCGGTATTTATTTTGAAAATACTACTGTCAATATAGGCTGCGTTCGGATATTGTACTCCGTTGACACCGGGTACACCGTCCAAATGACACTTACGTGTTAGTGGGTGTAGAAAGTGTAACGGTGTTCAATATCCGCACGCAGCCTATATTGACAGTAGTATTTTCAAAACATTAGCGTTTGACACTAGCTACTGTCATTAGAATCAAAAAATCTGACATATCCTGGCTACTAGTTTTAAAGCAGTACGACCGATCTCGTTGAAATAGAATTTGCTCATGCAGCTAAACTATAAATTCTACCAAAAAATGTCATATACATAAATTATAGAAAATTTCCTCTCCTTTAATTTATTATTTAACTATTTTGACGACATTACACAAATAGCGGCTCATTTACAAAATCTTCGAAAAATGCTAAGAGTAAACCACCAGTTCCTTTGGACCCTTTTCAACAGAAAGCTTTTCAGCTCTAAGTTTGGTCATGAAACTTCTAGATATGAAGTTTCGTTCCGATACCTTTAGTAGTTTCTCCGGAATCGTCGCCACAAAAAACGGGTACACACACACACATACACACACACACACACACAAACACACACACACACACAGACATTTTTTTGAACCTTGGTCAAAAATGTTCAGGGGACTCAAAAAGACATATTTCCGCTAAAATCTCAAAAAAATTTTTTGGTACGATTACAATACTTTACATACTGCGTATGATAAAGTAAAAAGCGAATTAAAACTGCATCCTCCTAGTTTTAATTTCACGTCTTCTTTTTGTGGGGCCTGTTCCAGAATCGTTCCCGACCCCTGTTTATCGGTTGGCACAGCGCGCACGGCTCCTGAAGATAACTTTCTTTTATAGTTTTGTGATGTGGAAAGGTAACAAAAACCCAAAGTAAACTTATTTCGTGTGTTTGTGGCTCCATGTTTCGGGATGTACTCCCGTCTTCAGGCCATACGTCGTAAAAATGAAGATTGGTCACATAAGTTTACTTTGGGTTTTTGTTACCTTTCCACATCATACTTACGACCCACTGAACATGGAGTCTTTCATCACAATGATTATAGTTTTGTGTTTTATTATTATACAAATAATGTTTAAAACTGTATATTTTGCGATAGTTCAAGCTTGATTCCATGGGCGTATCCAGGGGGGCAAGGAGGTGTAGCTCCCCTTCTGTCATTTCTTATTATGTTTATTACATCAGTCTTTCCCTTATGGCCACACCTCCCCGATACATAAGGTGACCAGTATTTTATTGAGAGGCAAAGCGTGACATAAGCGGGGGGAGGTAGTAATTAAAGCCAAATACGTTATACAAATATTTGTATTATCAGCATAATTTTGAATTGGTTTAGGAACACAAATATAATTTTACGCTTTTGTGATGCTGATCAAAACATACTTATTTAACACCAAAATTATAGACATTCTTCGTTTTACCATGTTTAATCTTAATTAGATAAATGTTTGTAATGTAGTTTTTTAAGAAAATTGTACATTTTTAAGCCTCTTGCGGTCGACCTATTTTTACTTTATCATACGCAGTATGTAAAGTATTGTAATCGTGCCAAAAATTTTTTTTTGAGAATTTAGCGGAAATATGTCTTTTTGGGTCCCCTGAACATTTTTGACCAAGGTACAAAAAATGTCTGTGTGTGTGTGCCTGTATGCTGTGTGTTCGTGTTTTATTCGATAATTTTTAGATCAAAACGTTTTGCGTCCTTTTAAATATTTTTGTAAAGCGTCTTTTATCGCTTTATCGTCGTCTGCTTTTTAGAATTTACCCGCCAAGCTGTTCACTCACACCCTGCGGGTAAATCGTAAAGATTTCAAATTTGTAAATACAATTTCGCATAAGCGCCCACGGCGCTAGGCACCGTTTGTTTTATAGCATTTGAAATTATGTTAATTCATAACGTGTATTTTCTTCGTGTGAGTGTGTGTGTGTGTGTGTGTGTGTGTGTGTGTGTGTGTGTGTGTGTGTGTGTGTGTGTGTGCGGGTGTGCGTGTGCGTGGGCGTGCGTGCGTGCGTGCGTGTGTGTATGCGTGTGCGTGTGTGTGCGGGTGTGTGTGCGTGTGCGTGTGTGTGGGTGCGTGCATGCGTGCGTGCGTGCGCGCGTGCGAGCGTGCGAGCGTGCGTGCGTGCGTGCGTGCGTGCGTGCGTGCGTGCGTGTGTGTGTACCCGTTTTTGTGGCGACGATCGCGGAGAAACTACTAAAGGTATCGCGACGAAACTTCATATTTAGAAGTTTCATAACCACACTTAGAGCTGAAAAGCTTTCTGTTGAAAAGGGTCCAAAGGAACTGGAGGTTTAGTCTTAGCATTTTTGAAAGATTTTGCAAATAAGCCGCCATTTCTGGAATTTCGTCGAAATAGTTAAGTAATAAATTAAAGATGAGGAAATTCTGAATAATTTATGACTATGACATTTGTTTGTACAATGTATAGTTTAGCTGCATGAGCAAATTCTATTTCAACGAGATCGGTCTTACTGCATTTAAACTAGTAGCCAGGATGTGTCAGATATTTGATTCTAATGACAGTAGGACACCCAATACGCTACTTTTTTTTGAGAATACCTACTGTCAATATAAGCTGCGTTCGGATATTGTACACCGTAAGAGCGCGTTCGGATAATCGGGTAGGGTACGGTGAGAGTGACTAACGTCATACGGCGTTTATCTACATATAAGAGAGAGACCGCCGACCTAGGTTATCTGAGCATTGCTCTCCCCATACCCTACCCTGACAAACCGTACGCGCTCTTACACTTTTTACACCCAATAACACGTGTTATTTGGACGTTGTATTCGGAGGGTCAACGGAGTACAATATCCGAACGCAGCTTTAATCGACATATCTGTCTACTTCTACTAGTTTTATTCTAATGCAGACATAGCCAATCTCGATCAAATAGAATCGCATGCAGCTAAACTATTAATTTTATATATATAGTATGATAAAGTCATGTGCCTGGCCACATCAGATTTTTACTTTATCATACGCAGTATGTAAAGTATTGTAATCGTGCCAAAAAAAAAATTGGGATTTTAGGGGAAATATGCCTTTTTGGGTCCCCTGGACATGTTTGACCAAGGTACAAAAAAATGTCTGTGTGTGTGTGTGTGTGGATGTGTGTGTGTGTGTGTGTGTACCCGTTTTTGTGGCGACGATTCCGGAGAAACTACTAAAGGTATCGGGACGAAACTTCATATTTAGAAGTTTCATAACCAAACTTAGAGCTGAAAAGCTTTCTGTTGAAAAAGGTCCAAAGAACTGGAGGAACAGTAGGTAGTGTCAAACGCTAATGTTTTGACAACACCTACTGTCAATATAAGCTGCGTTCGGATATTGTCATGGAGGAAGGAAGATAAGCGCTCGGATATGGGACCACTTCCCCCACTCCGGAGGACTTTTAATGTCGAAGTGACATTCGCAAAGTTGACGTGTTATTATTTTATTTTTTCTACTTTGCGTTCGTTATAAACTCATAACGAAACTGATTTCGGTGTCGTTATGAAAACACTAGATCACAGACTTTTAGTAACTTTTAGTTTTCCCAGATTGATGACATTGAGGTCAAGTGCCAAACAAGGCTGACATCTCAATCGCTATTGGCTCGCGTCAATCGTATTTATGAATTTTACCACAAATACCAACTCTTGAATATAAAACTACGCTAGATTGTAAGATGACAACCACAATTTTCGAAATTTATGTAAAATTAATGTCGCAAAGTAGAAAAAATAGTATATAACACTCGTTTTATAAGACGTATTGGCGCACCCGTTCCATTTGCGTTCCAAAGCTACTCGTGCGCCATTTTTTGTCTTATAAAACTTGTATTATAATATACTATATTTTGCTTATTTCGCTTTATTTAAAGACATTATAGTGAATTTGTATGAAGATATACATAAAAATATAACGTCTAATTGCGCTGTTCGCAGCTGCAATAGTAGAAAATCAGCTATAAACCAGATTTCGACCGGGGTAACATTTCATCGGTAAGTGACTATATATGTCAACAATGTACGGGCTTGTACTGGCCGCACGCACGAACATTTTTTGAAATATGTTTATTACGTATTAGTTAAAAAAATTGATTAAGTAAATTGTTAAAAGTGTTCATATAGCGTTTTTTTATAATGTACCCACTCGACACATTACAATATATTACAGAAAAAATTTCTTGAAATATCTGGCCAATTTCAGAGTTAATCCGGACCTGGGCAGGCGGCCAACTGTCGGGGTACTTTAGTGTCATGTTAGCCCCGCCACCCCGGTGTCATTTTCTCGCTGCTAAATGTATAGCGTATAGCGACTTCATCTTCCTCCATGGATATTGTACACCGTCACTTTTTACACCCAATAACACGAAAGTGTCATTTGAACGGTGTACCCGGTGTCAATGGTATACAATATGCTAACGCAGCTTTAATCGACATAATATCTGTCTAGATCTACTAATTTTATTTTAATGCAGACATAGCCGATCTCGATCAAACAGATTATCATGCAGCTAAACTATTAATTTTATATATACTATGATAAAGTCATGTGCCTGGCCACATCAGATTTTCGTTTCTATAATAAAAATTTTGCTAAGATTAAGAGGATGTTATTTCTTAATTTATACCATCTCTTTGCAACATGGACCCGAATCATACCAATTGTGATACAGCCTCGTCTAGGGTTCGTCATTTCAAGAAGCTGTACCCGAGACTCAAGACATCTGAGAACCACCGTTTAACAATTAAAAGAACTAAACCCTTCGAACTAGTGAATCAGTGAAATGTGTAAAAAGCAGAGGACAGTCAGTGAAGTGTTAGTGCTTTTGGTTTAGGACAAAGTAAATATACGACATCAGTTGATAGCCTATTAGAGACAAGTACCTAGTTTTAAGAATTCAGATTTAAATTGATGGTTAATCTTTGAGCTTAGTTTCAATATGTTAAGCATCTTTAACCAGAGCATATCTAATAAAAATTTTGCAAAGATTAAGAGGATTTTATTTCTTAATTTATTATTTTGTTTGTTTATTACCTTGTTTTATTGTATTTTAGTCTATCTAATATTTTATTAAGTATTATTCGACTTGTACCCAAATATCGTAGAATCATTAATCGACAATCTTAACCTATTACAATTGTGTATACTATTAGGACGATGTAGGTCTTTAGCTTCCACAAATTCGGAAAATTATGCGGGACAACCATTTTGCAACTAAACTGAATATGTGGAAAGACGAGCCTGGAATAGTTTTATTTCATTGTGCGATAACTTTCTCGAAAATGGTAAAAGTACCGACTACGCAATGTTGTACAAGAGTTTTTGAGTGCCTACACCGAAATGGGCTGCAACATGTCTATCAAAATTTAGTTCTTGCATTCTCATTTGAATTTCTTTCCGGACAGTCTTGGCCAAATCAAGGTGAACAAGGTGACCGATTTCATCAGGAACCGGAAGCTATCGAAAAACGTTTTGAAGGAAAAAACACCATCAACATGATCGCAGACTACTGCTGGTCACTTAAATGCGAATTAGATGATATATTGTCTAAGCGACGGAGATCAAGTATCCATTTTAAAGTTTTGTTGTATTTCTTGTTTTTTCTTATTTTTCATAAATCACAATAGTAACTCAGTACTGTTCCAATAAACCAGTGAAAATTTTACTGTTGGTACAATTTATTTTGAACCCAAATATACCTGGAAATTTAATAAACGTAAACTCTAGTGTACTTAGTAACATATTGTGATAGTCTGGCAGGTAACAACAAAAACGAAAAGAAAAAAAAGTGTCAAAATTTTAGAATAACATTGTAAATATAAGTGCTAGTAATGGCTAATTAATGTGTATAAAGACTACGTATTTATTACAGTGGCCTGTGTATTTCTTCTCCGTAGTGTAATATGTCTAGCCGGTCAATAAAATTTGATAATTCTGTTAAATTTCAACCGATTCTAATAAACAAAAGCGTATTAAGCGCAAATTTAAATGGGCTTTCAACAAAAAAATAGCAAAAAAATAGTACGGATTCAAACAGGTCATCAAATTGTTGTTAAAGTTGAAAAAAAATACTGAAAATAATTAGAAACTTCTGAACTGGAACGTCCATACCTTTTCGATTTGTTATTAGATCTGACCGAACAGTACATCTTTATAATGGTCTATGCTTCCTCTTTCATTTGCATTTTTGGAAATCGAATAGAAAATGGCGGAGTTATGAATTTTTATACCCGTGCAAGTACCCAAAAACGGTTTTTTTTAAATCTAGATTTTGGAGGTGTTTGGAAAATTTCAGCTCAATTTCAGATCAGTATCTTCTTAGCATTTGGTTTGATAACTTAGTCCTGAAGATGCCTTTTGCAACAGAGCGCGAAACGTCGACTGCTTCAAAGTCCTCAACGCGGTTTCCACCCGGAAATCAATATATCATTGTGGTATGTAACTAAACCTATAATGAGTAATTATAACTTACAAACATCTTCTAAACATTTAACTACAACAATAAAAATACTGTTACTGGTTTTTATCGAACGCTTTGAAAAAGAATGTATTGACCAAATAAGAACAACAAATGTGTACTAATGGACAGGGCTGTGGAGTCGGAGTCGTGGAGTCGGAGTCGGAGTTCAGACAAATTTCAGAGGAGTCGGAGTCGGAAAAATTGAACCGACTCCGGGTCCATGTTTAAATAATGTAGAAAAAGACATGCGAGATGGCCGTTGCCTCAATAAATAGTAAACGATTAACTAAACATATTATTAGGTCTTTTATTAACTACAAGTTTTTTTACTACAATTTAACTAGAAAACACACAGGTCGGTGGGGAGTGATGATTAGCAAAATGATTATTGGCAGTCGCTTCCGCGTCGCATATATAGTTTATTTATTTCCAATTTCCAACAACCAACTTTAATATGCTAATTATGTTAGCTCGATCATCTACAAATAAAAAAATCGGACGTCGATGCATACTTATGGACGAATTAGAACTTTCCAAAGTGAAGCGTCAACGTGTGGTTTTCCTTATTCATCAAAATTGCGAGAATTTGCTGCTATTCGTTCGGCCACAAAGAACACAATTCATTAAAAATTGCAAAAAGTAGTTTAATGATATTCCCTTGCAATTTTAAAAAGAAAAAATAGTTTCCTACAGCTGTTGTACAGAAGAAACAACGTGATTGTATCACAGTCGAATTATCAACTCTCAACATTTTTTTTTTATTTTTATTTGTCCCAATATCTGAATGTTTGTAGAAGATAATCCGTTACTAGTAAAACTTTGCAATTTTAGCTTTAATGTTTGATAACTTTAAACGTTTAACCGAAATTGATTATTTTTTTCGGCACATGAACAAATTTATTAAAAGTATCACCCTTGATTATACAATATTATGGTATAATCAAGGGTATCACATTTAACAAAATAGGTAGAGTTTTTAAATTGTTACTGATTCTGTCGAGTGTAGGTTACGGATTTTAAGATTGGTGGCTATGTCGTAGTCTTCTTGCGATCAACTAAAAAACACCGATATTCGCAGATTTCGTCACCTACACTTGACAAAATTGAGCCGGATATATTTTTTATTATTAGCAAAGGTACAAACTTCACTCTAACGTAATTTTTAATGCATAAACCTAAACATGCATAATATATGTATAATAGCCGTTTAAAAATTATAACTGCATTTCCGATTTATACTCTACCTTGTTGAATGTAGGAATATCCATGTATGCAAGTCATAGTCGTTGCAGCCAGAATTGTGACGTCATTACCACTAACAGAAGTAAGAGTTAAGATAATTTTCATTTTATTTTGCACTTAATTTTGTATTCATTGAAATGAATTTTACTTTGTACTATACAGTGGTTTGTCATTGCTTTTGTTATTATTAAAGATAACACATCGGTTCAAGTGACAAACTAGTTTAGAATTATGTGCTCTCTAACGAGAAAACAGTTGAAGTTCTAATGATTTCAGAGATATTTTGAAAATATTAAAAAGCGTCCATTTTAAATATGGCCATCACTTTGTGGTCCGATCAACAGGCCTTTTTGATTTTATTTACAATTAGATTATGTCAGATTTAATTTTTTTGCCATTAAATTCGCTGGAAACAAATAAAATTTTGCCGGAGTCGGAGTTGGAGTCGGAGTCGGACTACCAAAATTATCTGGAGTCGGAGTCGGAGTCGACAGTTTTTGTACCGAGTCCACAGCCCTGCTAATGGATAATGTTTATCATATCTACGAAAATTTAAAATCTTCCTAAAAAGCGGGACATTTTCAAAAACCGCGGGACGCGGGACAAAATGTGAAAAAGCGGGATTGTCCCGTTAAAAGGGGGACGTCTGGTCAACTTACCCATACAGCAAGTTAAATTTAGACAACTGCCCCCCACCCCCCTTCCGAAGGCGCACTCTTATATTTTATTGCTTTATTTGCCCGCGTTAACAACGAAGCAGCAACGATATATTTAAAAAAATAATTATTTATTTGCAATATACCAAATTGAATAGGTACCACGTTACAGTGAACATACTCAATTTAAATCACGTTACGCCCGAGAAGTTGAAAGAAGTAACAATGGATTAGAATTAGGTAGAATGCAACGATGATATTCTTAGTTGGTAGCAGACAATGCGCAGTCGCTCAACGATCCAACACCCGGCTCCGCGTTCCTTCGCTCAAGATTCGAAACTTTAGTACGGTAAACTCCGTGTGGCGGTGCTGGTTAACGACGACGACGGCACGCGGTTAAGTGCACTGTGAACTGTATCTTTCAATACAATCGGTTGATAGACATCCTAAGAGACTGATTTTAAAATTGTGCCATATACCTATATATCATCAGTGCCTTTAAGATGCGTGTCATAATTCTATTATTACTATCCATTATTTGTACAGGTAAGATTTTATCACATTATTTGTGTAATTTCATCATTCTTTAGAGTACATTAATTAATGCTTAGTGTGGTTGAAATGGCTAGAGTATTCTTTATGTTATGTAATTTAATTTACTTTACTAAAGCTTGGTTTTCGACTGCAAGACCTGGGATTGGCATACTGCAATCTAGCGATTCTAGCGTATTGGGTTACACAGTCATTCATTATTCCAGTATTAATGAATACTAATAGAATTTAATTATACAGCAGCATCGTTTAATTTGTACGTGTTCTAAACTTAAATAGCGTTTACGATTTTTTGAAGTTTAAACAAAATATAATAAATATGAGCTTTTAAACAATGGAAAAATCACTTGCGGTGTTAAAGGCTTGTTTTTCATGACTCACACAATATTATAAAGGCACTTCAAGGTTCACTGAAATGTCTATGAAAGAGACTGCTTAATAGATTATATACGTATTTATTAATGTAGTATGTCATTGTGGTTATTGTATCTCAGTGAAATAGATAGGTACAAGAGATTTTATTCTGTATTTCAATGTGTCAATACAGGATACTTCACTTCGAATATGCCAAAGGCAAACCAGTAATATGTAAAGTATTCTAAGCATAATATAAGTTCATACAAACATACAAAGTACCTGTTGCTTCCGAAATTTGCTTTTTACGTAGTCAACTTACCTTAGTTAAAATGTAGAAAACAAATGTGGTCGGATAAAAAGTAAAATCTTTGGAGTGATTAGTTATACGAAATAATAATTTTCATCATAACCATTTTTTTACAAACTGTTTTTCCCCCATTTCTACGTTATGAGTCTTTTTTTGTGGTGGTGATATTGACTGAACCTTATATTACTAGGTAAAAAATAAAAAAAAATACACAAAAATTTGATGGTTGGATTGATTATTTTTTATAAATACATACATCCTATCTCTTTGAAACGACTAGTTGTATACAAAATAACTGTATGAAAAATTTTACGAGTTACAGTTTTGACAACTATATTTTTTTCCGAAAAACGATACTTTAGGATACAATCGCAAAAAACTAAATATTTTTTTTCTTATATTTTGTTAAAAGCGTCTAAATAAAGCTACATGGAAAATATAGCTTGTTTGTTTGTTGTGCTTGTGTGGTTGTATCAAATTAAAGTATATTATGTTTAAAATATCAATTTTATATTGAAACATTGACATATATTAACAATTCGTTAATAATAACGTTATCAGGGATATTGGTTTTGGTTTTGGAAGTTCTTTTTCTACAATTTAGATTTGTTCGGCTGTTTTATTTTTAGGATAGTTTACTGTTTATTGGAATCTTTTTATTTTTAATTTGATTTTTGACCCTGGAAGTATTGGGGGGAGTGGCTTAAGATAAGACAGTTTTCTGTTCTGTACCAGAGTGATCTCATCCAATCTGAAGGGAGAACCATTCATTGATATAGTTGGCAAAGAAGTCTCATAGCAATGGCCCTTTAAAAACAACTGCACAAAATTCTAAAATCCACGCAAGCGAAACCATAGCTACTACATAATAATTTATTATAATAGTTTAGAACAAGATATTCGATTCTATACGATTTGTGGTAAAAGGGTAAAATATACTTCCTGTTTAGTTATCATTGTTGCGTTAAATACAAGCCAATAACTCAATAACATCCTGTAGGGTGTGAAGCGGCTTCGTTAGTTTGTCACTCATGGCTTATTGTCATAAACGTAAGTGTTTCTAAAAGTTTATCGCATCTCTGTCACGTTCTCTTATATCCTCTTTCCACCACAAAGCAGTGGTGCCATGATCGAGATCAAGGTCAGACAATCAAGATCCCTGACCCCCAGTTTATTCAAACACCACCCATGTTTAAGGAATTCTATATGCGATATGGGCGAGACAGAGGACTCGTCGTCCGTGGAGTCAGTTTTATCGTGCAACATAATTTACATTGCAGCGTGTACTTATTAATGGTACACGTATACAGTGTGGAAACGAAGGGACTCATAAAATCCATGAATCCGTTAATACTATTGTAAGAGCAAAAATCTAAAAGGTGTACAGTGTGTAGCGATTCAAATGACATATGTAATCGGCTCCGAAGAAAGGGGTCTTACCGGTAAATTGTCGATTTTGGTGTTATGGAAGATTCGGAATGCTGGAATCTTAAACTTTAACATGCAATTTAAGTGTGATGAGGTAAGTGAGGCAAGCTTGCGTTTACCTCGCAAAACCGGCGTAAATTTTTCCAGTGGTTTTTAATATATGTATTCATGGAAAATTAAAAGCTATACAGCAAAATGAAGATAGATACTATATAACTTTTTGGTAACTGTGGATCTTTAATATTGTTGATTTTTTTTAATAAAATATAATCTAATAGAAAATAACGTTTTTTTCATAAAACCAGGAAAAACTATGGACTAACTAATAGGAGTAGTATTCACGCTCCTGTATACATGTAAAAAACAAATAATGTCAATATTATAAGTTTTTTGTCCTGAATTTGACATATTTTATTGTATCACGCCAATCCATAGAATTAGATCATTTTTCCCTATCCCTACTATATACTAAAAGTCTAACACAGTCCGCGGAAGAAGTTTACGAAAATCGGTGAATCGGGGGAAGGGTCTGCTCCTCGAAGAAGCAAAAATCGGCGCCGCAGGCGCCGATTTTCCGCCTAAAAGTGGATTCTACAGTGCTTAGGCTTTCGATTTCGTCCAATTTCCGGCAAGTTCTCGTTATTTATTAACTCGATTAGGCTAAATTTATGGAGTATCGTTTGGGACTGTCCTCGCCAGCGCGTCGTCATGCCAATCGATCGAGGTTGCTAGGCAACGGCCGCGCGCTTCCCGACGCGGTCACCAGACGGCGACACATCATGTCGCTGTTGAGGTTACTCTACGAAGCAATAGATGGCGCGCCCGTAACCGCTCAGAACGTACGAGCATAATCACGTCGCGCGTGTAAGAGCATCCGGGCTTTTTGTTACCCTCTTAACGCTTCGGCGATCTACCTAGGTCGACCAGCAGGCCTATTAGGTCTGCACATTCTCCTAGTCCCTACTATATACTAAAAGTCTAACACAGTCCGCGCAAGAAGTTTACGAAAATCGGCGAATCGGGGGAAGGGTCTGCTCCTCGGAGAAGCGAAAATCGGCGCCGCAGGCGCCGATTTTCCGCCTAAAATTTGATTCTACAGCGCTTAGGCCTTCGATTTCGTCCATTTTCGGCCCAGTTTTCGTTATTTTTTACCTCGATTCGGGTAAATTTATGGATTATGCTTTAGGAGTGTACAGGTCAGCGCGTCGCCATGGCAACCGATCGAGGTTGCTAGGCAACGGCCGCGCGCTTCGCGACGCGGTCACCAGACGGCGGCACATCATCATGTCGCTGTTGGCATTACGCTACGAAGCAATAGATGGCGCCCCGTAAGCGCTTCGAATGTACGAGATAATCACGTCGCGCGTGTAGCAGCATCCGGGCTTTTTGCTTCCCTCTTAACGCTTCGGCGATCTACCTAGGTCGACCAGTCTCCTAGTCTAGTACTATCTTTGCGCATTTGAACATATAGGCTAATTATTAGGTACAAATCCGAAACGCACCTTCTTGTTAATACGTCTAAAGCTATCCAATTTTGAAACAAAATACCATCACAATGCTGTAAAAAAAGATTTGCTTTGTAATACAGAGTAATACAAATTAATATTATACTATGAACAATTATTGTCATTGTATTTTATTACTTGCTTATAAATGTTTTCCATTTATTTAAATTGTTTTTCTTTATTTTCATCATTTTCTTCGGAAGCATATATCTATGGCTTTATATCAGTCGCTCTTTACTTCGAATTCTCTATTTATAAAATTGCCTGCCATGTTCGAGTTTGTTCACTTTTTACTGTTTAATACTATCGATATTATATTATGCAACTTGCACCAATGAAACATAAATATAAATACGTGGCGAGATATGTGGCGAGGCTCCAGAAATACTTTTTCAAAAACATATTTTTTTGCCGTCAAAAGTAGTGTTACTACCAAATTATCAATGTTGATGTTTTGGGAGTTTCAGTATGCTGAAATCTTATAATTTTGTAGGGCTCAACAGCCGCGAAACATGTGCATTGTGAATACCTAGCGCTTGACATTATTAGCAACATGAAATGTGACCTAAAAGATACTCAAACATCACCTCAAAGATGTTTAAAACCTGAATTGACTTAACGGAACAAAAACAAAAAACTGCGTTAAACTCCTGAAACATTTTGATATAAAATATAAACTGTCAAAATCGTCTGCTCTTAGGTTTAAACATGAGCGCGAGATAAGTGAAAACTGTACCCGATTTGTCAAAGTTGTTGTATATATAAGTTACATAACAACATCAGAAAACATGACAATGCCATTATATAGACGTGATTCCAAATTTTACTAGATCAATATCTGAAATATTTTCAGTAAGAGGCTTAGAAGAAAAAAACGAAGTGTTAATTTAAAAATATCCTTTTACCTTTTTACACTTTTCTCGCGCTCATGTTTAAACCAGCGCAGAAAATGTCGATAATTATAAACTTCGTATAGACACGATTAAGGAGCATCTCATACTTTGTTAATTCAAGTCAGTTAAATCGAAAATAACATAAACATTTAAAATTGCTATAGGCATTCTGTGCAAGTTGTTTTGTTTTTAGTTACTTCCCAGTTCCCAGTTTATAAATTTTGCATCTCGCAATGTAGTTATTTTAGTTACCACTGTACCTGAAAAATTCCAATCACAATTTTAACTTACTCAACCGAAAGGTCCGCAGTTCTTTGGGTTGCATAGCCTCCGTAACTCAACATGACCATAAATTTTTTTTTTATAAAAAGTTAACGATTAACGTTGATTTCCGTTACATATACAACAAACTAACGGACTATCGATCTGTTTTAACGAAGTTAATTTTTTCGTTAACGGATTAACGACTAACGAAGTTAACTTTCTGATTAACTTTGCCCAGCTTTGTTATGTGTAATGGTTCGGTTAAGGTCTAATAAACACATAAATTACTCCATTGATAATCTTGAATGACTCATGTATTTCTAAAATGTACAATGAGAGTCAAATTTTCCGCATACTAAATAGGCAATAGTACTCGTGGAGGGCAACGCCGCAGTGTTCACATTTAAATATGATGTACTTTTAATTCGTAATACCTGACTGTTCACGTTTAATTGAAAGAGCGAATTAGTCAGGACGGTGCATGCGTACAGTGCGTAATTGTTATAACAAAGCTATTTACTTTAAATGCAACGGTGTGTATAGTTTTTAGTAGGTCGCCTATGGATCGGCTCTGCGTATTTTCTATATCGCTAGGTAAACCTAAATAGAAATCAAGCATACGTTATTTAGACGGTTGCTACCTGTGAGGGGAGATGTTTGTGAAATCATTGTGCGCCAAACATTATAGATTGGCCCTTTTTACATTTGTGTGAACGCAGGTAACTCAGAGCATCTTATGTTATAATTCAAAGCAGAGGTAATATGCCAGAAAGTATCCAACGATTATTGAATTTATACTCCTTAATATACGCATTAAATTATAAGAAAATACAAATTAGACAAACGAAGCTTTGCACAACGAGGTTTGATACTATATAATACCTACCAGGTAGTGGTTTTCATTTAGAACCTACCCGGGATTGTGTGCCATCTACAAAGCCTGCAAACTTATTAAAAAAATACCTAAATGCATAATTCTCGATGGTACCTATACTAGGGAGTTTACTTCAGTTACGGCCAGAGAAAAAAGTGGGACAGTTTTTAATTTTATCATACTATACTCTATACAGCATTGTAAAACGCTGATGATCTGACAATACTGTCAATAGAATCAGAATATCTGTCAAATCCAGGCAAACTAGATAATTATCGTACTATTGCAATCGTGTCAAGAAAAAAAATCTGATGTGGCCAGGCACATGACTTTATCATACTATATATAAAATTAATAATTTAGCTGCATGAGATTCTATTTGATCGAGATCGCCTATGTCTGCATTAAAATAAAACTAGTAGAACTAGACAGATATTATGTCGATTAAGTTGCGTTCGGATATTGTACACCGTTGACACCGGGTACACCGTTCAAATGACACTTACGTGTTATTGGGTGTAAAAAGTGACGGTGAACAATATCCGAACGCAGCTTATATTGACAGTAGGTGTTGTCAAAATCATATCAAAACATTAGCCTGACATTACCTACTGTCATTAGAATCATAATTTCTGACATATCCTGGCTACTAGTTTAAATGCAGTACGACCGATCTCGATGAAATAGAATTTGCTCATGCAACTATACTATTGATTGTACCAAAAAATGTCATAGTCATAAATTATTCAGAATTTCCTCATCTTTAATTTATTATTTAATTATTTCGACGAAATTCCAGAAATGGCGGCTTATTTGCAAAATCTTTCAAAAATGGTAAGACTAAACCTCCAGTTCCTTTGGACCCTTTTCAACAGAAAGCTTTTCAGCTCTAAGTTTGGTTATGATACTTCTAAATATGAAGTTTCGTCCCGATACCTTTAGTAGTTTCTCCGGAATCGTCGTCACAAAAAACGGGTACACACACACACACACACACACACACACACACACACACACACACACACACACACACACAGACATTTTTTTGTACCTTGGTCAAAAATGTTCAGGGGACCGAAAAAGACATATTTCCGCTAAAATATCGAAATTTTTTTTTGGCACGATTACAATACTTTACATACTGCTTATGATAAAGTAAAAATGAGATTTTAGCTGAAATATGTCGTTTTGTGTATGCGCGTGTGCGGGTCCGTTTGCGCGCGTGTGGGTGCGTTTGCGGGTGCGTGTACCCGTTTTTTGTGGCGACGATTCCGGAGAAACTACTAAAGGCATCGGGACGAAACTTCATATTTAGAAGTTTCATGACTAAACTTAGAGCTGAAAGAAGTTATGTTCAAAAGGGCCCAAATGAACTGGAGGTTTACTCTTCGATTTTACTAATAAACCGTCATTTCTGTAATATCTTCAAAATAGTTTAATAATAAATTAAAGTAGAGAAAAATTTGTATAATTTATGTCTATGGTAAAATTAATAGTTTAGCTGCATGAGCAAATTCTATTCGTTTTCATTTAGTAAATTTTTCGTAGCGGTTTACGGGCGATAATTTCTAAAGTGGTAAGTTTGTGAGACTAGAAATCTAATGTAAACAGATAAATATATCTTTTAAAGCCTATATTAAATGGACAGCATCTTATACAGGACTAACGCACAGTAGTGTTTGTAGTTAATGTGAACTTTGTTTGACAACGAGGCTTTTGGGAAGGTACAATATAGTCTCCATGTCGTCACCGAGCTTTCGCACTGCCGGTTAATCTTAGCAAAGAAACCCCAAGTTCATAATTGCAAAGAAACCTCAAGCCAGTTCACATCGCATTGTGTAGTCGGCATACCATCCAGCGCACGCAGCGGAGAAACCAAAAATGGGTAGAAAAAGTGGATTTAAAAATTTTAAAATCGTTTTAGTGCCATCTTGAGGCTATTTGGGATGTTTGCACCGGCAGTAAATTTATTTGAATCAAGACAAAAAGAAATCTTTGACAAAAGTAAACGCATTTGTATTTACTTTTTTTATATCTATGACGGGTGGGCAAAAGAGTATAAAAGAATACCTTTTTAATAGTGACTTATACTCGTTTGCCCACGTATCATAGATATAGTATAATAAATTATACTTACCTACTTATAGGCGCAACATTGAGTTGGAATCATTCCGATTTGAGTCATCCGGTGACTTAGGCCGTGTTGTACCAACTCTGTTAACCGGCCGATCAGTTAATCGTTTGGTTAGCAAGCCCAATTTACATGCAAAAATGACGCTAACCAAATGATCAACGTGATCGACCGATCGTCAGTGTTGGTACAACCCTGCCTTAGTACTTTCGACTTAGTTTCGCAGGTTTCGACATTGCTGGTTTCCACTCCATTGTATAGTAGTCTATGGTAATGTCACTTTGTAAGGTGACATTATCCAGGCTGACAGCTCCAAACAGATACTGCGAATAAAATCATTCAATATGTTGCATTGTGGTTAAAATGTGCTCTACTCCCAAATGATTCCATCGAATTAATGTAAGTTCATTGGTATATGCAACCATGAGGAGAAATGACCTTAATTTCTTTCACACCCCATTCTGAAGCCCGCTTTGAAATAATTAATATATAGTTTTGTTGTGCCTTAAACACCCGCATCTAAAATTACCAGCAACTTAACAATTACTGTGTGCTCGATTACCAGTGTATGACGACATCAGTATTTACATTATTGTGTCAACAAGGACCCAGCATAATGATTTTGCCTACAACCAAGTTTCGACAAACTTGTTTTTCGTTTTAAGTACTGAATACTTTGTATGGAACTCTGCTGTGATTTATGCTATTTGCTTGTTGACCAACTTAACAATAGTCTACATTTAATACTGTGAGCGCGTATGAAAACTTTAAAACCCAAACATTTATTGTCACGTAACACAGAACATACAATAAATTCTCAGTTGTCTGGATTGTAGACTTCCGCGGTCTGAGTCAATGATAATTGATTTCCGGGTTGTAATCACGTTGATGACTTTGAAGCAGTCGACGTTTCGCATTCTGTTGAAAGACGCGTCTTCAGGACTAAGTAGTAAGTATCAAATTAAGTGCTAAGAAGCATCTTATTCAAAGTCATCAACGTGGTTTCTACCCGGAAATCAATATATCAAATTCTCACTTGATTCACTTGGCGGTATAGTGTCAATATTTAGTCAACATCAAATTCAGTAATTCTTATGTTAAAGAAAGCTAAGTAGATGCAAATCATATAATCATGCAATTAAATCATGATAATTTAATAAAAATATTAGTCCCAACAAAGCATTGGCGTCTATAAACGAGCGAATTTAACTTGGAGGCGCTACCTAGAGTTCAGGATTTAGGTCGCCCAACATCGCTATCTTATCGCATGCAGCACTGAGGTAGTAAAAGTGTAAAACATCCAGAGCAGGATAGTAGATTGAGACCCGTGTGCTACGTATTTCATAGTACTTAGATACTATTATACCGGGTGACCCATGGCATAGGTACTGCCGTTTATTTTATAATAAACGCCAGTGTTAATTGTTTTTACGAAGCTGGAAAATGAAATATTGAGAAGTGCTAAAGACAAAAAGATGCAATTTCTTGCGATACTCTTGAGGTTAGTATGACTTCCGGTTTTTCCGGAAATGAAGTCATCATTGACATTTTAAATGGCACCCTATATAATTTGTATGATATTCAATATTCAATCAGGATGACATTCTGAACTCAAAAACATATCAATCGTCAATTTTTATCTTCATGGCGACGAAAAAATATCCTCTTTGTTTATTAGTCCAGATTCTAGGTGGCTATGAATTCATGAAAATAGTCGAAAATCGTCAGATAAACATTGCCTAAATCGATTTTGGGCGATATTGGAATACTGTCGCCCTCTAGCGTGAGTTAATTGTTTTTTTTGGCCAATAAGTCATTTACTTCCCGTGTAACTTAAAGGTGCGTTCTGATTAGTGGTAATGACAGTGGTAGTAGATGCCATTATAGTATTTCTGATGGAAATTGCTAGTGACTCATGTTCATGTACATGCGAACTAATATGTGTCGCTACCACGTCTGGTGAGAAATACTATAATTTCGTCTGCCACTACTGCCATTACCTACCATTGCCACCAATCAGATCGCACCTTAAAGGTGCACCCTGATTATTCGATAAATAGCATTTTTCCAATACAATGAGATCAAATACGTAATATTTTGCTAAAATTCGTAGCGTGGAAATGTCGTTTAAAGCAGGAAATTAGAAAAAAATCTGATTTGGCCAGGCACATAATTTTATCATACTATCCAGATTGTTTCCCAACGCAAACGCTGATGATTTGACATTACTGTCAATAGTATCAAAATATATGCCAAATCCTGGCTAACTGGTTTTACTGCAGCGATCTCGGTCAAGTAGAATTTGCTCATGCAGCTAAACTATCAATTTTAGAAAAAAATGTCAGACATACACAAATTGTGTCTGACATACACAAATTTCCTCTACTTTAATTTACTATTTAATTATTTTCACGAAATTACAGAAATGGCAGTTCATTTGCAAAATCGTTGAAAAATGCTGAAAGTACTTCAGTTCCTTTGGGCCCTTCGAACAAAACTTCTGTCAGCTCTATGTTTAGTCATGAAACTTCTAAGTTTCGTCCCGACCTTTAGAAGTTTCTCCGAAATCTTCGCCACAAAAAACGCGCGCACGCTCACCCACGCGCACGCACGCGCACGCTCACGGACGCACGCAGACGCACGCGCACGCACGCACGCGCACTTACGCACGCACGCACGCGCTCACACGCAAACACACACACACGCCCACGCGCACGCCCACGGGCACGCTCACGCGCACACGCACACGCACACGCGCACACACACACACATACAGCCCCCACCCACACCACACCCACACCCTTACACACACACACACACACAGATATTCTTTTGTACCTTGGTAAAAAATGTTCAGGGGACCCAAAAAGACATATTTCCGCTAAAATCTCAAAAGTTCGTGTTATATATCTGAAATTCTCTGGAACTATTCCTCATCAATAGTGTATTGCTCCTTACGATAGTAATACAGAAAGGAGAAAATGGCATTTTATACCCGTTTTTTGCATTTGTTACTTAAGTTATGAGTTTAGTTATGCGGTAGTAACCTCCTAGTAGGTAATCAGAAATGAGTTCTGGGTGAGTTTACTGCTGGCCATGCAAATAGAAAAAATAGATTGAATATAGTAGAATGGAAGCATACTTTCCATTAGTTTCATAATATGTATCATAAAACCGCCAAAATTCTACATTGATATTCTATATTATGTTTATTTGGGTTAGTAGATATTATTGGAAATAGATATCTGAAAAGCATTCATTGAGCTCTTTAGGCATTGCTTTTACTAGAAAATTCCCTGGGTATGTGTACAAATCGAAAGTTACAAATACAAATTCCACATCAGATGCAGGCATTTCACAATATATTTTTATATATAAACAGTTACAACGACGTTGCACAATTTTAATTACGCCAAGGATGTTTACTATTGCAATGCCGATCAACAGAAATGCTATCATTCACATGAAACGAACCTAGTCGTATGCTACAAGTGTTCGTGCCAGTTGCACTGCATACCTATCGATGCTAAACAAGCGGATAATTTTAGAAGTAGATCATCCCAAACGGGTTATTTTTAACATGCATGAAAAGTAGGCAAAGTCGAAATTCTTCGACAATGCTTCTTGGTGGAATTATATCGTATTTAACTTGCAAAAAGATCAGTTTGTCGCAACCTTTATGGGATACACTGTACAACTAAACCTCATTTTTAGCATTTTTTAGCATTTTAGGATTTTGAGCAAAAACTTTCATATGGCCTATTTGTTTTATTAATTTACTTTTAATATTTTGAATTTATTTACTTTTTTGTTGTTATGCGTATTGATTGTGTTCTTTCTTCGCTTTCGCATTGTTTGATATGTATTGTCTTGTTAATTTTTACTTTATCATACATAGTACGATAAAGTATTGTAATAGTGCCAAAAAGATATTTGAGATTTTAGCGGAAATATGCCCATTTGGGTCCCCTGAACATTTTTGAGCAAGGTACAAAAAAATGTCTGTGTGTGTATGTGTGTGTGTATCTGTGTGTGCATGTGTGTGTATGTGTGTACCCATTTTTTTTTTGTGGCGACGATTCCGTAGAAGCTACGAAAGGTATCGGGACGAAATATCGTATTTAGAAGTTTCAAAAAGGTCAAAAAGGTAATTTCGCCAAAATAGTTAAATAATAAATTAAAGTAGAAGAAATTTTGTATAATTTTACAAAATTTCTTCTAAAATGAAGAAATGATTGGTTTAGCTGCATGAGCCAATTCTATTTGATCGAGATCGGTCGTGTTTGCATTAATATAAAACTAGTTAGCCCGGATTTGACAGATATTTTCATTCTGATGACAGTAGGTAGTGTCAAACGCTTGATGTTTTGACAATACCTTCTGTCAATAGAATCAGAATATCTGTCAAATCCTGGTTAACTAGTTTTATTTTAATGCAGGCACGACCGATCTCGACCAAATAGAATCTCATGCAGCTAAACTATTAATTTCATATATAGTATAATAAAGACATGTGCCTGGCCACATCAGATTTTTTTAATTTTGTTTTTAGTCCAAGCGGCTATACCTTTTTAAGGATTTGAAAAACAATTAGGTCCATATGATAAGTTTTACTCAGAATTATATGTACTTTCTAAAAATAATTTTTGTGGGGAATAAAGTGGGACAGCCTGTATAGTGGCCCTAAGTTTATAATATATTTTATTTTTCGAGAAAAATCATTCTTCCCTTGCCATAAAAAGGAATATTTTATGGTCGAGTCACTATTATTAGAGCGCTGAGAAGTATACATGAGTATATACATGAGTATAAAGTGAGCGCGCACAGGATGGAAACATGACAGAATCCCTAAAACGGTTGCTATTTGATCAAACTCTTGGACACGTCGCTTTTTAATTATTAAAATACACACATTTATGTCAAATTTATTTTTCGATCTTCAATTGTTTTTACTTTTGACGGCGTCAACAATTGTTTTAAATGGCAACCCTTAGTGACCATCTTAATGTCTAATGGAAATTTACAAAATTGTTTACATTACATAAGAAAATATTCGAGAAAAAGACAGTTGAAAATTAGTGTAGTATTGAAAACTATTTCTCCTAATGGAAAGCGAATAGCCGTTATCGATTGATTTATTTGCGCTGAATATGAATACGAGCTTGAAAGTAGCATATCACGTCAGGTTATTGCGTTATTTGTTGTTTCTTTTATGGAGGTGCCCGTACACCATTTAAAGAATCGCTGTAAATGCTTCCATAACATTTCTGAACAAACCTTCAGAATTCCAGGTAAAAGTGCAACTATTAATTAAGGTTAACTATGAAACCATTTTAAGGTTCCTAGGACAAGGGGTTTAGCTGGTAAAGAATTTTAAAAATTCCCAAAATGGTGGATTTGACATTTTGACCACACTTTTTTACTTTATCATAAGTAGTATGTATTGTAATCGTGACTTTATCATACTATATATAAACTTAATAGTTTAGCTGCATGAGATTCCATTAACCATTAACACAAATATATTTATTAAAGAAAATACACGTTATGAATTAACATAATTTCAAATGCTATAAAACAAACGGTGCCTTTCGCCGTGGGCGCTTATGCGAAATTGTATTTACAAATTTGATATCTTTACGATTTACCCGCCAGTGAGTGAACAGCTTGGCGGGTAAATTTTAAAAAGCAGACGACGATAAAACGATAAAAAAACGCTTTACAAAAATATTTAAAAGGACGTAAAACGTTTTGATCTAAAAATTATTGAATAAAACACGAACACACACAGCACACACACACAGCACACACAGCACACACACGCAGCTACCGCCACCGCCTTGGCCGTCTCCTTCGTTGACCAGGCTCAACTCATCTTCATCGCTGACGTCCCGCTCAGCATCTAGTTGCAGAGGTCCTGCATTCGCATCGCCTTCGTGCTCGTCTCCAGGCTGCTCAGGTGGTTCCGGCGCTGCAACCTCTTGCGGATATGTTGATACAATTGACAGTAGGTATTTTTAAAACATCACTGTTTGACACTACCTACTGTCATTAGAATGAAAATCCTGGCTACTAGTTTTAACGCCGACACGACCGATCTCAATTTGAATCTGCTCCTGCACACACACACACACACACACACACACACACACACACACACACACACACACACACACACACACACACACACACACACACACACACACACACACACACACACACACACACACACACACACACACACACACACACACACGCTCGCGCACGCACGCACGCACACACACACACACACACACACACACACACACACACACACACACACACACACACACACACACACACACAGACACGCACAAGCATTTTTCAAGGATTTTGCAAATGAGCAACTATTTCTGGAATTTCTGGAAAGTATATGAATAACGGGGACACGTTTTGCTACTTAGTGCATTGCCCTCATAATTGTGCATTGTGCATTGCATCATAATGGTGCATTGTGCATTGCATCATAATTTGATAAAAAAACGTGGGTTATTCCTATTTAAAAAATGAAGTTAACTTCATTTTCACCGATTGCACCGCCATCTGCATTGAAACTGATATCACCATCTCATTTCCCCCTTTGCGTCCTACAAGTTTATTTAAGACACTTTTGTCGTACCATGCATATTTCTCGAGTCTGAAGTTAAAACGACCACCCGGTATATAGTATTATGATATTACAGTCTATCGCTCTCAGAGCTCTTATAATTATTATATAATTATAATTAACTAAAGAAAATGCACTAGTACAGAAAGAAGACAATTAATAGAATAGATATTAATCATTATTGGCATTATATATAACCTTCTCCCAAACTTCTTATATCTTTCAGTATTTTTAAGTAGCGATATTGATGCAAAATAGGTGGACAACATTTTCTGTCGACTTTTTTCGGTTTTTCGTACGGATACTTTGAGAAAGATATAATTATTATAAAACAATTATACGTCAAAGTCGGTAAACTCCAATCAGTATTTTTCTGCTCTTATGTGCTACATGTAATAAGCACGGTACCCAACTTCTACAGCGATTTAAAGGCCTCCATTCATGTTCAATTATTTTTGTTTGCTTAAGATAATTTACGTAAACTGTATCCACCATACTATAGGCTCTCTTTAAAACATTCATCTACAACAATATACCTACATATAATTAATATGTAGGAATGTTTGAATTGAATGCAGTTTACCACGTTTTTTTACGATACTTGCGACATTTACGATGCAATCAGCAGTTAAATATCTTTTTAACACAGGATGCGCCTTTTTCTAGGTAATCTATAAGAAAGAATGGTTCACCCGATGTAAAGACGGCGCTACATATTCGTGCATTTGCCAAATATCGCCTATCCAAACTCAATAGTAAATAAATTTATGCAAAACATAATCTTTTTAAAAACGACGCTTTACAAAAAATTGCCTTGGTACTATAAATAACTATTATATCATACCACTGTCACACTGACATGAGACGACTGGCATCATGACTGGCACTTATATGTTGACAAATTATTTAACGTCTAGAATACATTTTTGTTTTGATGTTTGTTCGAACACGATTTTTTAGTAAAACAAGTACATTAGCACTGTTATTAACAGAAAGTGATGACAGAGCCCTTACAAGCAACACCACAGATCGAAGCTGATAAAAGATTGGTGCAATTTAAGACGTATGACGACTATCTGGACTCGCTGGCGTATAATGTTGATCACTGTTACCTCCAAAGCATAACAACTTCAAGACAAATAGCTGAACTTGGTTACAGAAAATCAGGGGAAACTCTTACTAAGGCACAATTTGAGAAGCGCTTAGCAGCAGTTTTAGAATACCTTTTCCCAACCATTAAACCTTATGTATTAGCGTCAGAAGGCCAACGAGCAACTAGTACATTTCAGAAGGAACTTACACTGAGAGAACATTCAAATCGAATGGGCATTATGTCGACTATCATATTTATAAGAGTATACACAAAGAGCGGAATGGAAATTTCTGGATACATCGATTATGCAGAAAGCCTAATAAAGGAGGATTGGCAGCCCATTTTTACAGGAGCGAAGCCTTTTCGACCAAAACCAGGCGACTTGGGATATTATCACTGGAGAACGAATGCTTACGCGTATAAGGATTCTGCAAATTTTAAGGTTATAGTGCATCCACACAAAGGACTACTGTTTCAGAATAGATACGATCGAAAGTATGTATGTGTGGATCCCTCTCAGCCTCCAGGTTATAACAGTATCAGAATAAGACTATTATCTGCTGAATATGATACAGTGGTTTTATACGACCATGTTGTAATGCAGCGAATTTGACACTTGCGTAGGAATTTTGCAAATTATTTTATGTTTTGTTTGATGTTAAGATAAAAATAGGTGAGTGTCACAAAGAGCAAAGAGTGCAGTTTGTGAAAGACTTCGATCAATACGTTGATAGCCAACGCGGCGACACACAGCCCGACTAGGGCGATAAGGACGATATGGGAAAAGAATATGGAAAGCTGTTTGTTAACTTCGCGGTAGGGTGTCACGGATCGATTCTAACGACGCACGTATTATGCCTACTGGTGAGAATAATGCTTATTCTATCTGTGCTGTAATCAAATAAGGAAACGGTGATAACTTTATTGTGAATGAAGATTATCTATATATTGATAAACATACGTAGTATTAGCATTTTTATATTATATTAACTATAATGATTTTTTAAATAAAAAATATGTAAATGTGCGTTTTATTGTAATTATCTAAACAAATATTTTTTGTATTTATGTAACAAATATTTATGTATTCAGTACAAGAATGATAGAAGAATGATACAAGAAATAAATATTGTTTGAGTATTTGTTTAGTGATTTTAATTTACATCCTGATGTTACTGGGCTAATTAGAGTTTATTTTGGTATGCTGTACAACGCCATTTGTGATTAATGTGTGAGTATTTTATTATGATTTATTTATTTATTTGCACAAAAAGCTGCGGCTATCTCAGCGATAAAATATCTAATAACTTATATAAGCAACCTAAATAACTAATTTAAAAATAAACTGATTTACAAATGATTTATAACAACAGAACCGCTTTAAAATTTGGAGCTATATTCAGTTTCGGTAATGGATACGTCAATTAATAGTTATAGTTGAAAAAAAAAACCTCTTGATATCATTCTTCCTTGCGTGATTTGTTAAAAATATTCTCATGCTACATGTTTCGGCTACACAGTAGCCATCTTGAGATAGATACAAATTAAAACAAAGCGCAACTTAGCAATTAAATAGCAATGCCCTAACAATCCTCGAATGTTGATTATTAATTTATTCTATTGTACCTTCAACAAGGCGCGGATGCAGTGATTTTCATTTAAATAAAATCCTAACGCGTACTGTATTCATACTATGCATTTTAAACACATCCTTTCCCATATTACTACATGAAAGTATGTAATGGAAGGCAAATAAAAAATCTCTATTTGAACATGGAATTATTTAAGTGTCTATGAAAATGAGCTTATGATACTGTAACAACAGTCGTATCTTTATTAATTTTGCTAGCGCCCTAAATTTACATGCATATTTATACATATTATATTACACTGTCTCTCTGAAATAAAACACTTAATCCAAAAGTTTTAATCTACGGGCATTACTAACTGAAACTGTTGCATCATGTTGTCAAAACAGAATGGCGTTTGTATTCGTATAGCTGGCGTAAATCTCCATAATTTAGTGGTAATTTAGTGGAATGCGCGAAACGATTTGTCGCATCTGCCGAAAGGTTGCCGACACATCAACACCTGATTTTAAGAAAAATATTATTTTAAGATATCGCCACTATTATTGGTAAACTAACATCCATATTACATACTTCAAATATTGCGCGCGACCTTTGGTTGAGTAATTGAGGACATGTTATAATTTCACGGGTCATCTAAAGAGCATAGTTATATTTTGTTGTTTTACTAATTTGTATCATTAATTTAAAAACTAATTTATTAACTGTTAACCTAATATTATCTAATAATTGATGGCATGATGAAATATGGAAATGAAAAATATGTGGCGCAATAAGTTATTTCTGTTGACCCGAACTAAATAACTAGCTTAAACAGTTTTTTTACATTGATAAGAGTTATTGAATTATATATATATATATATATATATATATATATATATATACAGACGAAGGTAACGTGGGAAATTCGGTCAAGTGGGCGAAGTGTATAAAACTCCTTTTATCTCAGTTCAAATTTTCGTTTTTAATTAAAAACTTCCTCAGGAACAAGCTAATTAAATACAACAAAGGCTAAGTTAGCAAAACATCAAAATTACAGATAGAGAACACAATATATATATATATATATATATATATATATATAATTCGCCGTTATCATATCATGTTTAAAATATCAATTCATGTCAAAAAGCGAGACCAGACGAATTAGTTAACAGTAAGTGTTCGAGAATTAATTGACGAAGCTAGCACGTGTCGGTCAGTGTTTCTCAAAGATATATTTTACGTTGTCTGGACGCCACCAACAATGATATGTTAAAAAGAATTGAAGCATGTTTAGGGGAAAACGGCAAACTTTTTGAACAGTTACTGAAATAGAATTAAGCAGTTTTTTTTTTAATTTTACTTAACGATTTTCTTTTATTTTTAATATTGTGTTTTATTGCAGGCTTATAATTTTATAAATACAAAATTAATTATAATGAAAAATGACCTAAATATACTTGTTCAATAAAGTTCTGGTTATTCCAAATTGTTAAGTTGTTTTCAAATGCAATCTAGATTCGGCAATGTTTGCACTTTCTACTGTGATATTTAAAAATCGACTTAAGTAGGTAAAAATGCATTTCAGGTATAGGACATTTTACACAAAGTTTATCTAAAATATTCCAGAGAATTCAGAAATGCATTCATATGTTAGGGTTGGAATTTGAAAAAATCGACTTTCAGTACTTTTCTCGAATTCAAATTTGATCTTATAATTTAAACAACCTGTATGATTTGCATGTTAGCATGGGTGCCGTATGAAAATGTTCCAGGGGGGGGCAAATTTTTTTTTAGTATAAAATGGTGACATAATATTAAGGGCTATGCTTTAGTTGAGACGATCGTGTCCAACAATATAAGTCCACAAATTGTCAGTTTCTTATTTCATTTGGTTCTCCATAAGCTTCTAATGGCACCTCGTCGTGAGAGGCTCTGTATATATAGATAACCCATTATTGGCCAAAATTGGTACTAAAATTACAAAACTTCGGTTAATGAAGAGGTAGTTTCTGAAACGTTAAATAATAAAACATTTCAGACAAAAGTTATTTGGTATTAAAAGGGCCATCCTATGATACATGACAATAGATTCTTTATGCTGTATGTAATATTGGTAACATTTTCTGACTCTCTCCAGCGTTGACACAATATATTTCCGTACATGAGTTCGTTCACAAGTTAGTAGTTGACCTAACATTGTCGCCTTACAAGTCTCCAAGTATAATAGTAAAATTTAAAAAAAATATTATTTCGTCGTCGATTAATTATCCTTAACACAGAAGTTTCAACTTAATCCACTTTTCTCTACATTTAGTCATTATTTCTCGTTAACGGGGTAAATTTGAAAATAATATTGTTGCCCTTTTATTGTTTACCAATTTGTTATTAAGATATTGTATCAGATGCTCGATGACCACGAGCTAGAAATTATTATAGAAAATTAACAACAATTTCTCCCAGCGTATTAGAAAGTAATAAAAAAGCTACAATATTGGTTGAAAAACACAAAATCTTAAATTCTAGACTTAGAGTTCAATGATTCAGAAACAAAATATATTTTCAAACAATTATTAATTAAAAATATTAATCCCACATTAATAAACGATACAAAGACGGCAAAATGACTTGAAATTTAATGAATTTCAATATATAGTAAGTAAATGTTGTCGAGCATACAGGGATCACGACCATGGATGGCTAGTAACACAAAAAAAATGTGAACAAGAACATTTCACTACCTAAAGCGCCAGAGATTTTTCAGAGTGTATGCAAAATAACACAAGACGAAAATGTTGCAAAACAGTTAATGGCATAGCCCTTAATATTATGTCACCATTTTATACTAAAAAAAATTTTGCCCCCCCTGGAACATTTTCAAACGGCGCCCATGCTAACATGCAAATCATACAGGTTGTTTAAATTATAAGATCAAATTTGAATTCGAGAAAACTACTGAAAGTCGAATTTTTCAAATTCCAACCCTAACATATGAATGCATTTCTGAATTCTCTGGAATATTTTAGATAAACTTTGTGTAAAATGTCCTATACCTGAAATGCATTTTTACCTACTTAAGTCGATTTTTAAATATCACAGTAGAAAGTGCAAACATTGCCGAATCTAGATTGCATTTGAAAACAACTTAACAATTTGGAATAACCAGAACTTTATTGAACAAGTATATTTAGGTCATTTTTCATTATAATTAATTTGTATTTATAAAATTATAAGCCTGCAATAAAACACAATATAAAAAAAAGGAAATCGTTAAGTAAAATTAAAAAAAACTGCTTAATTCTATTTCAGTAACTGTTCAAAAAGTTTGCCGTTGTCCCCTAAACATGCTTTAATTCTTTTTAACATATCATTGTTGGTGGCGTCCAGACCACGTAAAATATATCTTTGAGAAACACTGACCGACACGTGCTAGCTTCGTCAATTAATTCTCGAACACTTACTGTTAACTAATTCGTCTGGTCTCGCTTTTCGACATGAATTGATATTTTAAACATGATATGACAACGGCGAATTAAGGGCTTCAATTTCAAACAATAATCCTGAATATCTGTTTTAAATATAGCGATTATTATTTTTATTACTGTTAATACTCACTTATAATAAAATAGATAATTCTCAAACCGAGTATTTTTATTCTAATTCTTTTTACTTTACATACCCATAAAGACGGTACTGTTGTAGTCACTTGTGGTCACATACAGAAGACATTTTACAACCGTTTTCTTATTATCGCTCATCTCTTACCTGTACGTGCACCTTTTTATATCAACGAATTTTATATCTCGAATTTTATATCTCACTTCTTAGTTTGTGTGGCGTTTCATGTTAAGATTTTATCTTAGTAAGGACTGGTAATTGTTCTGCTGCACAGCAAATATGGGATTCGTTTGTATAGGACTCGTACCCATTATCAGTCCTATCATATTGTGAAAACATTGTAGGGTAATTCAAGATAATATAGTATTACCAAAATGAGTCCACTAAAATCGCTGAGTACAATTTGTTGTTCATGAATAGTTTTTTAGCAATGTTTTATGTAAGTAGTAATTTTGCAAATCTGCTTGTGGGCATAGCACAGAAATAGTGCACGTTAATTACCACCATGCCGATGGATTTATTTTGTCGGTAAGCCATTTTCAGATATAGCATGCACAGATGTCGTCTACGCTCTCCACCATACATTAAGTTCGCCCGAGAGCAATGTTTATTTTTGGCTTCACCGTAATATAATTTTTCGGAAATAAATGAACTAAAAGGCCTTCGAACTAAAGCCTGAGTCTCAGGAAAGATTTTACCGAAATCTAAGTATTTCTACCGCTTTGAAGACTAAATTATCGATATTAGGAAATAATATAATCCGTTAATGCTCGTTGAACGGCCAAAGCATCAATCGACAACCGAAAAAAGCGACAAAACAATAAAGATTTTTATTTACTACTCAAACAAAAATACTTACCGTTAAATACTCACCAGGAGAAACAGCTACTTAGTAATTTTCATTGATGTTGAATAACTTTTATACCGATATTGTTTCCTACCTTTCACAGCCAGTAGCGAACCCTAAATACATATAGGTCAAGGTGTCTCCGAAAGTTTTCAACAACTTTTTTACTATTTAAATATTAATATTTTGTTATTTATTGTTTGTTGTTATATGTATTAACTTGTGATTATGGGTGACCCATGCCGTTATGTACTATATGTAAATTTGGAGGAGTGTTAATAGACAGAAAATCAATTTTTGGATTTAGTTTTTTTTTTTATTCTTGAGGTTAGTATGAGCAGTCTTTCAGGAAATTACGTAATATTGAATTTTAGATGACACCGTATATTACTTGTGTGATATGCTCTATATTCTATATTATATTTTCTATTTCTATATAAATTATACAAAATGACCTCTAGTTTGGTTTATTAACTAGCTATTTTAACGAAATTTTTCAATTTCGCATTTTTCAACGATTTTGCAAATGAACCGCCATATCTGTATGGCGGTTCATTTGCAAAATCGTTGAAAAATGCTAAGAGTAAACCTCCAGTTCCTTTGGACCCTTTTTGGACCCTTTGGACTCTTTCAGCTCTAAGTTTATCATGAAACTTCTAAATATGAAGTTTCGTCCAGATACTTTTAGTAGTATCTCCGGAATCGTTGCTACAAAAAACGGGCGCACACACACACACACACACACACACACACACACACACACACACACGCACACACACACGCACACGCACACGCACACGCACACGCACACGCACACGCACACGCACACACACACGCACACGCACACGCACACGCACACGCACACGCACACGCACACGCACACGCACACGCACACGCACCCGCACACGCACACGCACACGCACACGCACACGCACACACACACACACACATCTCAAAAAGTTTCAGTTTCATTTCCGCTAAAATCTCAAAACTTGTTTTGACACGATTGCAATACTTTGTCATACTACGTATGATAAAGTAAAAACCATCTCAATTACTAGAAATTTGTTTGAAGTGATTTCTGATTCAGTTCTATTTAGAATCAATTTAGAGCCAATTTCAACATGAAAGCTAGTTTATATAAGGTCCAACATGACCGTAATAATTTGTAGGGGTTATTATGCAGAATTTAGAAACTTACGTTTTAATGAAGACTAGTAATATTCGACCTACTCTGCGATCAGCTGTGCTGTATGAAACCCCGTATGTGCATTTCATCTGCGTTCCTGTTTATTCGTGTCGGGTTTGGTATTTTTTTGTGAGCAAATGGATAATTTTACAAGTAGTGAGTATGTAGACATGATGCTCATTTACGACAATGTGGTCAATGGTGCTCACCTTGAGCAATTTGTTTATTTTTTTTTCGGTAAGTTGATTGTTGTCATTGAACTTATCTTTATTTATGTATTATGATTTTTTTTTAAATCCGTGTAATAGAAATAGGTGCGGGCCGCTTTCGTCGTAGTACTACACACTATGAAAATACTATGAAAACTGTTTTTGAGTTACATTACCGCTCCAAATTAATGCCCTCATATCGTATACAGTTATACAGTTTGACTTTTTCATTTAGTGGCCCATATTCTTTGTTCATCGAATGTGTTGCTCTATCACCCCGTCAGATATTCGGGAAGCGGAATGACACTCTGTATACTAATTAATCAAGCCCCAAAAAGGTAAGAAATTTTATTCCAATTAAGAAATCTACAAAAGGATGATTCTTTTTAAATTAAAGATGTGGAAATAGGAACTAATTTTAAAATTCAAAACGGGTGTTGCTAGGTGCAATGTAGTGGAACATACAACTAGTGAATTTGATTTAATATGAATGTGATATGTATGTATGAAGTAATGTAATGCACATGCATACAGCAGGGTGTCTGCAAAGACGTTGACAGTAAACAGATATTATGGCGATAAACATCCCATTAACGATCTTCCTGGTCATCAATAGAACCAAAGTAAATGTTGATTTAACCTACTAATGCTGTATGTATACGTCAAGCTTTTCCAGAACCACAGATCAAAATAACTGTAGGTATTTATTATTGTATATTGTTCAGTGTTCAAGAAACTAAACAAATTTGCAAATAATATCTATTAAAAAATCATCTAATACGTATGGGTATGTGTAGGGTTATAAGTTAACTACAAAAGAAGCATTGCCATTTAAACACCCATGTTATACAAAGTATTACAGATATAATCTTAAATGACACGACACGTACGGGAATTATCCAAGTTTTAATTCATACCATCCGAAAACTTCGAGCCGAGTCTCTTGCGTCAAACGACAAACGTCTGTGCATGGTTTGGTTTGAATCGCAAGCGCCGTCTATAAAAGTTTGTTGTTCGCTCACGCTATGGGGAGCACACCAATGACCAACGTTAGCCACATACATGACTTCATGTAGGAGCAAACCTTTCTGAATTCCTGTGACGAAGCTAAATACGGCAATATAGTGTAGAACTGAAAAATAATTGTTAAAAACAACTAAATAACGACTCTAATGAACATTTGCGAATTAAGGGGTTTTATTTAAAATAAGAAATACTAAAATCTGCTATTGGGAACCGATACCTAAGATAGAAACTTAGGTGGATTCCTTAAGTGTTTTGAACAAACCGATATAAGCAAGTTCTTCCATATAAAAACAGAAAGAAATTTGAATAAAATTATATCAACTTTCTGCCGATTTACTACAGCTTCATTTGTCATGTTTTAACAGAATTATTACCACTAAGTAAAACCCTTCTGGAAACAATAACCATCAGGAATAGCGAATAACAGAGAACACTATAGTTTTACGATCACGCAATAATTCACATTTTGAGAAACGCTGTACAAGTAGTATTTTGCGCACGCATTGGGCTGGTCCTCTAATTTAGATTTTAGACTATCCCGAATGGAATAAAACCTCGAACCAAGCGTCAATTATCTGGAAAGAAAGTAACTAATTGATTGCATATAGAAACTGAATGCCAGTAATAATACTAACACGCTCTCATATCATATGGATTAGAAAATTTCAAGTTGATAAAAAGTTGCCCCTGTGGACCCTCCTATACCACAAAAAAAATTGGCCCAATTGAAAAATATTTAGGTCTCTCGCAGGAGGCCTAAAATTTATAATTTTCTTTAAAAATTCGGATGTTTTCATATTTTTTTTAATAAAATATTAAGTGGTATTACTTTTTCAAAGCACACATGTACGCACATAATAAAAAATTTAATGCCAAATAAATTTTTATCAACATTTAAGCACATTTTTTAAATTATACGAAAATGGTCATTTTGCTAATAATTGTATCGAATCTAAATAAACTGCAGGCGATCTAAATGTTGCATTAGAGTAATATATTTTTGTAGACGGTAATTTCACACCTTATTGTTAACCTTTTTCTATTTGAAAAACAAAAATCACTTAATCTTTCATTGAAAAAAAATCGAATTCTTAAAGAAAATTCTAAACTTTAGGCCTCCTGCGGGAGACCTAAATATTTTTCAATTGTGCCAATTTGTTTTGTGGTATATTTGCCCTGTGCATACACCGTGGAGGGGACTTGACAAACGATCTAAGCGCCCGTAGCAGAGAAATACCTAACTAAAATGCCTACACTATGTGCAGTAGTTCACGGCGCATTATGTTGTGATCCAATCCGTCAGAACTAATAACATATCGTTGGTATAAATAATCATAATGGGACACAATAAGTGTTGCGTTATCAAGTGTAATAATACAGGAAGAAATATTAACAAATATTGAAATAAATAATATAAATTTGATCGGACCACTTATACAGTACCTACAGATAAGTGTAACATTTATTAGCAATCTGCGCCATTTACGCCTCGTCGACCTACTACCCCCTGCACCTGTAGAAGAGCTTGCATCGCCCCCCACGGCCAATATGGGTCCATAGGGACAACTTTTTATGAACTTGAAATTTTGAATTTCGAAAAGAAAACGTTTTTTTGATACACTCTAATATATAATATATACATACAACTGTTTATAATAAATTAATTTACACATTATTATCTATATAGATCATTAGTCTTAAAAAGAAAAAGAAAATTAAACACGTAATCAATCTGATAATCGTCTCCACGCACAACAGTTGTTCCATGATTTCTTGTTAATTAAAATTCATCTCACATAGTAAAACTTATGATACTGCCTTTGAACTAAATGAGTAACCCCTTACGAGTAATTATCATGTAAGCGTCGTACAATATACTACATTCAACTATTATATTAATAGAATCGTGGACAACAAGCACGTACCAGGGAATTATGTCATTGTCTGCCGCAATTTAACTCTTCATTTATTAGCCCGCTAGAAACATTTATTATTATTAACTAAATATTATTATTATTATTAGCATTAACTAAAATACCAAATGGTTAATTCATTAAGAATTAGCTTAAACTACTTATACCTACATAGGCTACATATACATATACATTACAAAGATTTTAATAAACATGTAATCACTTATAATTAGAATATTGTAGTGTGTGAAAAATGTTGTGAAAAATCAAGAGGGTTTAAACGGATTACAAATTACCTCTACCATCAGATATTTAAAGAAATATGTCAAATTTCCAGTAATGGTGTATAATAAAGATTTTTCTGTGCAAATAATGAATTAATATAAATAAATTTAATAATGGTATATTATTCTATGAGCAAGTAATGTAAGCAATTTCTCACGAGAACGAAGAGCAAAACGTTCGAGTGAGAAATTACCATTACTTGTGAATGGAATACTATACTTTCTCTACGATCATGCAATGAATTTTATAATAGTATATTATTATACAAGTTTTATAAGACGTCAAATTGGCGCACGAGTTGTTTTGGGCACGACGAGCGTAGCGAGGAGTGCCCAAATGGAACGAGTGCGCCAATACGTCTTATAAAACGAGTGTAATATACTATTTTTTCTACTTTGCGTCATTAATTTTATATAAATTTAGAAATTGTGGTTACAATATTGCGCTAAATTAGAATCTAGGGTATTTCGCGGGTACCACGTGGCAGCACTGTAGTAACTGTCAACTTCGTTAAGGATGGGATCTATGAGATAAAATCTTGACAAAATCTAATTGTGAATAAAATTACTCTACTTTAGCCTACAAGTTTGAATAAATATTCAGCGAGGTCTCAACGATGATCATAATGGAGCTTGGGGCAACACTTTTAACCCTACTGGTGATAAATATATGAAACTTAACCTAAAAAGTCAACTTTAATAGTGGTTTCATAAGTATAATAATCAGAATAGAAGTGTTTGGCGGTGACTGATTAGTTACTTCGAAGAACAAGAACTTACTAAAGAATTGTTTTAACGCCTAACGTTTAATAGCGGTGTCTACCTAATTCCGCTACGTAGCCGTTGCGGCTTATATATTTACAAGCACTTATAATTGAAACCCAATTTTAATTTCGGCAAAGTAGTTTATTAGAATAAATTATACTTAGTAAAATTACATGTGATGGAGGTAATACAAATATGTTGCATACAACCAGAACTAAGACGAAGTCGAAAGCGACGGACAAAAATGAATACGAATTGAGCCGAACAGAATTCGGTCCAAAATGTTACCGAAAACTTATACGTTACATAAACTAAGAAATCCTCTACACTTTAAATGTACTATAGCTTCATACGTGTATGCTGATAAACCATTGATTGCGCATATACAATCTCGTAGCAGTAATTAAAATCATTCATATCTACGATGTAGGTTTGATCTTCGCATAATACCTTATTAAAGTAAATGTGGTCCTTGAATTATATTTGAAAAGGGGATTTGATGTTTAGTTGAAAAGAATGATAACGATCACTCACCAGAGTCGTAAAACATCACCGAAAACGTTATGCTGGCGTATTTTGATGAACACAGCAAAACTAAGAAAGCCCCAATCCTTTGGGTATACTATAGCAGGCTACACGCATGTTTAAATATGTATAGAATATTGATATTTCGCAGTTTATGCGATTGCAAGCGATTAAAAAGAGGCAGTGTGTGGTTATGTATTGTACGTTTGACATTTGGCATTTGATATCAATGGTCCTGGCAATCTTAGACAAAAATGTTACTGTTTTCGGTGTTACAATGTGTTAATTGTAACACCGAAAACAGTGTTACAATGTGTGCATTGTGAATGCAAAGTAGAAAAATTAATTTATTGCATATAGGGGCGGCTGTATGTCACTATGACGGTTTACAGGACTTTGACAGATAATTGTTTGGTGCGCTTGTCGGCAGCAAATTGAATCAAGATCATTTCATTGTGCACACTTCTTTTCTACCCGGAAAGAAAATGTATGCGTCTACTAGTAAACGTGTTTATTTATTGGTTGTGAATAGATTTACTATACACATCGGTAAGTGTATGTACCGACTGGTAAGTGTATAGGTTACCGGCAAACCCCGTTTTCAGGCAGAACCAGTTTAACCTAGGTTAAACTACTTCTGCCGAAGCGCGTTAGGTCGAACTAGTTTATCCTAGGTCAAGCTAGTTTAGCCTGGTTTGTAAACGCATACTTTAGGTCAAACCGGTATCGACTAGGCCAAACTGATTTGGATTAACGGTATTGAAATGTACAGGGTGATACAGGGTGATATACAGGGTGATCCACGCTGTTATTTGTGGAACGAGACGAATGAAATTTGGATAGCTATTAATAGACTAAAAATTAAAATTTTTAGGATATACTTGACGTTAGTATGACTTCGTCTTTTTTCCGGAATGTACGTTATCTTTGAAATTAGAATCTGCACACTTGCATGCAGTAATTTCAATAGTGATGATATTCTAAAAACGAAACACATCGATTGATAATTTTTTACTTCTTCCAGTTTTTCCGGAAACGACATCATGTTTTACATTGTAAACTGCAGGCTATACTTTGTCAGGGGTATTTTCAATCGTGATGATTTTCTGAACCCAAAATGTAAAGAGCCCAAACATCGTCTGGCTCCATAAATGGAAAATAGTAAACAGTAGTTGACGGAGTGAGTCGCATTTTTTAGTAAATGAAAGTAGGTGTGAAACTCAAATGAAAAGGACAAATAAAATTTATAATGCAAACTAGCTTCATTAAACTGAGCAGTGACTTATAAAAAATAATTTAATAACTGAACAGAACTTTATTATAAATTTATTAGAAAATAGAAACATTACAAATAAACATAAAACTCTCCATGCTGTTACCAGTAAACAAACTCTCATAAGGTCAACAACAAAAATGCAGGATCATTCTAAGCAAGTCATAATATGTTTTTACCAATATTTGTTTTTCGTAACCCCTTATGTTACAAAGTAAAAAAAATTTGAAATGTTACTTAGCAATTGAGTTATCTGATTGTTCAACAAGTTCAACAAGTTTCAAAAATATTTCACATTCTTTTTTAACACGTTGCGTATCTCAGAATTATAATTCCTTGGTTGTTCAATATAACAAAATTAATATGCACAAACGCTTCTTACACATATAAATATGCTTAGATTCCATAGCTGTTAAGGAAGGGAAGCAACTAAAGGAACGGTAAATATATGAGCTTAAAAACTATATGTATGTATGTACGAAAACGGACATACTATTTTCGCTTTCATATGTCCGTAAATGGCCCAGGTTAAAAATTCACAATAGTACGTGTATTGTAAGAAAAGTAGTGACGCAATTATTGTTTAATTCCGTGGCAGAATCAGTTATTCGGGCAAATTGTCAATGCGTCACTGAAATGCAGATGTGTGCAGATGTGAAAATAACAGTATTTATGTGTGTCAGTTAATATTGCAGTTTTTCCAGTTTTCACAAATTATTACCCTGTATAAAACGACTCGATAGTTGCGTGTGACTTATGATTAATATGATTCCCATGAACGCACTACATAAAAGGTACTGTTTACATAACTTTTTGAGAAAGAAGTCGAGTGTGCTGGCCGTCGAATTATATATAACGTCTAGTGCCCATGTGCTATGAAAATGTGTCTACTTGTTCATAATGTATGAATACACATTATTTACGGTCTACTACATATCGTCCATTAGCATCAATATATTTTTAGCATTACCTTGCAGTTGAAATAATTTAGGCATACCCCTACGTTTTTTTAAGAAGTGTCGATTCCATTACTAAATACATGGCTGGTTTATAGCAAATAATAAATAGATATTCATATTATTATATTTTATGATGTGATCAATATTATGTCATAATTAGATTTTGAATTAATACAGTATTCTATCATTGCAACTCTTTTGAGCAGTTTGAAAAACAAAACAAAAATAGACTGATTGTTAAAGCTCTAATTTTGTTTGTAACATGCAATTTTAGGAATGTAAAGTGTCTAGTTTGAGTTGCTTTCCGGTGAAAATAAAGATAAATTGATCACCCAGCATCTATTATTGAAATTACGTAAAATAAATTTAAACTGTTTGTCGTTAAAGCAAATGTTCTGCTGACAACCACCAAGATGTTTTATTGTGCAACGGAAAATATGTCAACTACGTGGTTTAAAATTTTTACTGTGGTGATCCGCATTTTATAAATAGCGATTGCGTAACGGTGTCCCTATGGATATGCCTGCCCGCCGACACATTTTTCTGTATGAGACGGGAGCCATTTACAGCAACATATTTTATGATCCTGACATTTCAAATGTTTGCCGCCCACGCCCTTCAGATATTTTTGCGGTGATTGTAACTTTTAAGCATCAACACAGTACACAGCGCTCGCAATTTCCTTCAGCAATTAATTCGATATAAATGTATACATATTACCCTATATGTGACTTGCAACGGAGCAATCGAACGGATTTTGACGGAATTAGGTATAAACGTAATGGCGTATTCTATAGTATACTAGTGGAAGCTTACAGGCATATGTTAATAACGTTGTGGTTTGAATGAGAGGAAATAAAAAAATGCTAAATTAAAAATACTTTCCTACTCATTAAACGTTTTCAAAGATGCTAAACAAAAACTAATTATATAGACTAGCAAGTTTGCATATTTTAAAACAACATAATGAGCTCTAAAAGTTATTTGCGTTAGATACGTCATTCAGTAATCGAATTGTCTTGGTAAACAAAGTTAGCTGGTATAAGTAAACACTGAGTGTCTTATACTATTGTGTAAGAGCAAAAATGTGTCAGGAGATTACAAGAATGCAGCGACAACAACACTGATACGTGAAGTTCATATACTGCCATAAGATGGAATGATTTTTTGTTGATGTATTAGAGTAAAACATGTACCTATATGACAAAGAATTGCAAAAGGCGTATTAAAACGCTTCTATCTGCAAAGTAACAGCACAATATTATTATTAATCTCGACATTTTACAACTTTTCATAAACGTAGACACGATCTCTATGCTTCAAGTGGCAGGTACGGTTCTGGAAGTATCCATCCTACATTTATTGTGACTCAAAAAGTATTCAGTAGATATCGAGCTGTTTTTTCTTAAGTATTCTCTAAAATATAAAAAAAATTCTGGTGTAAAGTAGTACCTATATTTGGTATATTACTATACCTTGATATTTTTTAAGAGAACACGCTTTAATCTTGATTTTATAACTCCAACGTTAACGTTAGCGTTATGTATGACTCACGATTTTTGTTTTCTGCATGTGGGGACACTGCTGTATCGACGTTAAAATTGTGGGGTTATAACGTATCAGGTTATAAACTTGTGTGTAGTTTATAGTTTTAGCCACAGCTGATATGTTTCCGGCAATTATTAAAACATATTTTCTCGTAGACAATCAAAGCGTTGCCTACTTTGGTTTTAGACTGTTTTATGGTTTTTTTTAGTAAAATGTGCTTGCGAGCAATTTTACAAGCAAGAGATTAGCAAGCCTACAAACTGAAAAATATTGAGCGGAATTTGCTGTTAGCTCGTAAACAGTTGGTCGGTTCGAATGGAGTTCACAAACGGAAAGTAGAAAGTACCTACATATAATGTGTTACGTTTCTTTTGGATTGCATGAATTACTTTTAGTTGTAGGTTCTGCGAAATAAGACAAGCGCTGAAGAAATGTGCCCTATGACTAAATTATCCATTCTGTTGTATTGCCGGTTATAGCATGCTGAATTACTTCTACGTGCAATTTGGCCGTCACTGATCGATTAAAATGTAGTGAAGTTGGCGAACGTTTATCAAAGTAATGGTATTATGAAACAATCTGTAAATAATATGTATAGGCTGTACCTATAAGGTACAGATATTTTTACTATTTACTTGAAATACATCCGAGACCGGATATAACAAATACAAAAGAGGAGACGAAAATAGTTTACAGTAGACTCTCCTACAACGCGGTAAATATTACGCGTTTTATGAAAACGCGTTATAGGATTTTGAGGATCGCAAATTTTGACGCATGCGCGTTCTACTAGAATCGCGTTATATGAATATGTAGTCGCAAAATTTTTAGCGCGTTTGTAGTATTTCGCGTTGTAGGAACCGCGTTATAAGAGAGTCTACTGTATTATAGTCATCTTTCGTTGTTAGCCGACAATCTGTCTGATTTGGCCATGAACCTGGTGGGGATCATATATGCAGTTCCAGTTGTCACTTTACAATGTGTAATAGTAACGTGAAGGATTCTATATAATAGTTTACAATTTACCTCATTTTAGCAATATCCGGGGAGAACCAAGCTCATCTACAAATACAAAAGAACAAAAAGGAACTTCATTCATGTTTCAAACGTTTTGGTCAACTCAAGTGACCAAAATAAACAACACTTGTTAGCAGTGGAGGAAACGTAGGTGTTTAGTAGGCATGTGTAGCAGGTGAGGACGCAATCCAGGAAAATATCGTAGTTATAAGTAGGTGTGGGGCAACTTTGAAGGACCTTGAATGACCTCTAAAGCTCAAAAGCTCAGAGGTCAAATAGGTTGCGCTTCGATCTAGTGCTCCGCCGCAAGCGTGCCACCCTTCAAATTCAAATGTGCCAACCTGAGCCCCTTGGGCTTCGCCCCCGATGCCTCCTCGTGCCGGCGTACCCCATTTGAACTTTAGAGCGTTTTGTGTGTTGACTTCTGGTTTTAGCGACAAACCCCATATATGTCGAGAACTAGGGGTTGGATCGAAAAAATATTTGAAAATCTACACCAAGGTCGAAATAGACGGACAATTTGGCGTTGTAGAATTTTGGCGCAATGGCGTTAATTCATGGGGTAATCCCACAAAAAATGACCGCAAGCGGATTTTAACTCGAGAATACAGACTGTGAGTCAGGCATTAAGCATTAAGGATGATTCAAGCTACAACGGAACGGCGACGACATGGGGCGGGTACGGGTAACGGGAAAAGATCTTCATATGCATTTTATATGTAACCATTCATGCTACGCCATCACGGCTGCAACACGGGACGTGCCGGTCACGGGCCCCGTCGGCGGAATGTCGGAGAACATTGTTTTGCCGGAGCCGCGCCGTGTCGGCGCAGTTCGGTCATAGCATAAATTGTGTACCAACACGGTTACGGGCAGAGTCGGCAGTGACAACCTGATAACTAGGAGGATTGGACGAATCACAACAAGGAAAAGTAGACCTGAGTGAACAACTTATTCAAATCGCAAGGAAATATTGAATTGAACATCAAAATAAAATGTCCTCTTATAAAAAGAACAATAGATTAAGAAATGTCGTGAACACCACACCGAAATGTTTAATGTTTTATGACATTATTTTGAAATTAAAAACTATAAGCGATTGGTACACTTATGTTTGCATCAATATCTCCTAAAGTATTAATCAAGTATTAAGCTGATGCAAACATAGGTGGGCAACATTTCATGGCAAATTGGCAGGAGTTAAAAAAAATGTAAAGTAACATTTATTTTATTTCCCATTTAGCATTACAATACACGTTCAGTTGGCAACGTAAAATAATTTTTAAATATTTCCTTAACTGCTTGCTCATTTTTTGTTATAGCGTTTTGAGTATTAGGCGGATTTTTAAAGAATTTGATCCGGCGGACCAAGTTGGATCAAAAATCCATTCATGTCTGTCCGTATTGTCGTTTCGTTCGCGTAGAAAATTATGCATAATATATGTCTTGGTGTCTTTCTCCAGGGCATGGACTGGCTAACGACACCAGAGTGAGTAGGGGAGGTTAGCATAAAGGGCCTAGTGATGCCTACATGCAAGGTCCCTACATATACGCATATGCAGAATACAAGTAGCTGGAATGACGTAGTCAACATTTTATGGTGCCATTTTAAGAGTAAATGTTAGTCACCGGCCTCAAAAGTTCGACGAAACTGAGGCGCGAGAGGAGGGAACAAGCCGCGCCCACTGTACACTCCGCAGAAAATGCAAGCAACGCACGCACTGATTAATTAGGGGAACGGCGCCGGCGGTATCGTTCGTTTGAGGCAAAGATCAAAGGGGCCGTGCGGTGTCGACTGGCGCCGAACCGGTCCCTAATAATTTTGTGTATGTGACTATCGCATGTTCTGAAATGCTTTTCTTGTATATTTTAAATGCAAATACAATTCCACAAAACAATACAGTGATACAAATTAATTAATTGCTTTATTGAACTATTCGCTATTATTGGTGGCTGTAATGATACCACATATAAATGAATTTGAATATTTTAGTCATTATACATTTCAGTAGGTACATATTTACTTACGTTTTCTATTTCCATTCCAATACTTTTGTTTTAATAAATAGATGCAACAATGATACTTTTATTGAATAAAAAATTACTATACAAAATCTGAAGTATTCTTATAAGTAAATGCTAAAACTTTACAAGAAAAACCATATTTTGGGTATATTTTTTCTAGAAAATTGATATTTATTTATTTTATTGTATTATTTTTATATAAATACGATTGCGCATACAGGAAACTCTCCTATAACGCGGTTCCTACAACGCGAATTTCTACCAACTCGATCAAAATTTTGCGACTACATCTTCATATAACGCGATTATCGTACAATGCGCATGCGTCTAAATTTGCGATCCTCAAATTCCTATAACGCGTTTTCATAAAACGCGTAATATAAAACCGCGTTGTAGGAGAGTGTACTGCGTACATACGTTGTGCAATTTAAATTTTACTCTTCAAATATGTTGAAGTATCTTGTGAATAAAGCCTGATTTAGTCAATCGGATGTCAGATTTGGGTTCAGCGCATAAAAATACTTTGGAAATGATGTACCGCAAGCAATCAATCAATACTGTGTAGTCGTTTTTGTCACATTTACATACTTACTACATGACATGACGTATTAGGCGCAAGAGTTTCGGTTAACGGATGTGTAACACCTTTATAAACGTTTTTTGCCATATATGATCCGGCACGCTTACGCCTATAAGAGAGTATTGCCCAAATTAACTAGCGAAGTTAATTAGCGAAGAATTATACTACACGTATAATATCTACATGTTGTACAACAATTCGAACTAAACCCAACCATCCTACATAGATTGCCATTGCCCTGAATGCATTGCCAAGCGACAAGTGTTTGGTATTAAGATTATTTTCTAAATCTAAATACCAATATATTTGAAATTCTATGACGAAAAATAAATGACTGATTAAAAATTAAATTACTTGTATGTGCTTATTAATAATTTATTTAACTCCTATTAATTATTTAGTAGTTGTAACATTGTAAGTAGGTATTGCGGTTGTTGATTATTGTTCGTTCCGTGTGTCGTACGGGGACTGCACTATAAATCCTCGCGGGAACATGCGCTCCTAATTTATAACTCGCTCTTTGCTGTCTGCGTAGCATCAGGACGGCAAAAAATTATTTCTCGTATTCGGTTTATAGCCTATTTTGGTCGAAATTCAACAATTCATGTTGCTCACATACACTTCCGCAAGAACATGCTGTCCTAATTTATAAGCGAGTGGCTGCTATCTACGTAGTACCAGCACGGTAAAATTTATTTTTCGTATGGCTTTCGTTTGCCGGGCGCGTAGCCCCTACACCTCCCGTGTCAACATGCGATCAATATTTTTGTTAGCCCGAAATTGCTCAATATGTGTGATTCCCCTGGCTGACGTATTCATGCTGCTGCTTCAGACTGTACCATTTGAATTTGATTGGTCGAAGAAAATGATGTGGTGTTTATCCAACAGATGGCTGCACCGTACGACGATAAAATATGTTATTCTCGTCTCATTCACATGTTCAAAAAACCAAAGGTTAAATCATTACAACATTCATATTTTGTTGTCATTTTTTTACACAAGTTCATGAAGGCTCAATACAAAATGTTGTAATATTGCTTTTTTGATATTTGGTTCGGATTTGGAAAAAAAATAGCAAAAATTACCAATTATTGGCTTCTTTAGCAAGGGTAAAAAACAAAACAACAACGCAAATGAAAAAAAGTGGCATTCGTACCCGGTATAATACACCTTTATCTATAATTTAATGTATTACACGTGAGTATTAACACACAATTAAGCTCAGTATGTTTGGTTTTATGTAGTGTTGTTTTGTAGTACGCTACTACCTCTAGTGATTCCTCTTAATGCTTCTACAAAAAGTAGCTTGTGCTACCACACAAGCAAGTAATCGTCGACAACAAGCAGGAGGCTTAGCGAGATCGGTACAGGGCCGTGATATTGACATAAAACGCCCGTTGTATCATGAATTGGAACGACGCGGCACGGCGCGGCGGGCCCGCCCCTCACCCGCCCCGGGTCGTCACCGGGGCGGGTCAGTTGTATCTTGAATCATCCTTTTAGCACTGATAAATTTTTATTAAATATCATTAAAACACAACATGAACAAACATATTTTCAAATAAAAATTAAATGCGGTGCCTTGCGCCGTGGGCGCTTATCCGAAATTAATGATTAAAAAGAACAGAGAAAACATGTTTACTTTATCATACGCAGTACGTAAAGTATTGTAATCGTGCCAAAAAAAATTTTTGAGATTTTAGCGGAAATATGTCCTTTTGGGTCCCCTGAACATTTTTGACCAAGATACAAAAAATGTCTGTTGTTTGTGTGTGTGTGTGTGTGTGTGTGTGTGTGTGTGTGTGTGTGTGTGTGTGTGTGTGCGTGCGCGTGCGTGCGTGCGTGCGTGCGTGCGCGTGCGTGCGTGCGTGCGTGCGTGCGTGCGTGCGTGCGTGCGTGCGTGCGTGCGTGCGTGCGTGCGTGCGTGTGTGTGTGTGTGTGTGTGTGTGTGTGTGTGTGTGTGTGTGTGTGTGTGTGTGTGTGTGTGTGTGTGTGTCTGTGTCTGTGTCTGTGTCTGTGTGTGTGTGTGTGTGTGTGTGTGTACCCGTTTTTTATGGCGACGATTCCGGAGAAACTACTAAAGGTATCGGGACGAAACTTCATATTTAGAAGTTTCATGGCCAAACTTAGAGCTGAAAAGCTTTCTGTTAAAAAGGGTCCAAAGGAACTGGAGGTTTAGTCTTAGCATTTTTGAAAGCTTTTGTAAATAAGCCGGCATTTCTGGAATTTCGTCGAAATAGTTAAAAAATAAATTAAACTAGAGGAAATTCTGAATAATTTATGACTATGACATTTTTTGGTACAATCAATAGTTTAGCTGCATGACCAAATTCTATTTCATCGAGATCGGTCGCACTGCATTAAAACTAGTAGCCAGGATACGTCAGATTAGATGTCAGATGTGATTATAATGACGGTAGACAGTGTCAAACGCTAATGCTTTGACAATACTACTGTCAATACAAGCTGCGTTCGGATATTGAACACCGTTAAGGTGCGCTTTCATTAGTGCTAATGGCAGTGGTAGTAGACGCCATTATAGTATTTCTAATAGAATTTCATCACGACATGTGAGAAACACTATAATTTCGTCTGCTACCACCGCCATTACCTACCATTGCCACCAATCGGAACGCACCTTCACACTTTCTACACCCAATAACACGTGTCATTTGGACGGTGTACCCGGTGTCAACGGAGTACAATATCCCAACGCAGCTTTAATCGATTTATCTGTCTAGGTCTACTAGTTTTATTTTAATGCAGACATAGCCGATCTCGATCAAATAATATCTCATGCACCTAAACTATTAATTTTATATATAGTATGATAAAGTCATGTGCCTGGCCACATCAGATTTTTTTCCATACGATTGACAAAAAAATAGACCTGATAGAAATCCGTTTCAGGGAATATTGCTCATCTTGAGCCCTATTTGTTAGGGAATATTTTTGCATATTTTGCCATTAATTGCTTAAAATGCTTATTTGAACATAAACGCATATTTTACTACATATTTGCCAGCTTTTTGGCTTTTTGCAGGCCTGCAGGTCGCGTAGATCTGTTGACTACCGAAATCGGTAGCCATAGCACAGAATAGAAAACAACCAGAATATCTACTGCACGTTTGATATATGTTGACCAGATTGGTTGACTTCACGCCATGTTCTCGAGTAGATGTATCAGGGCCGGCTTAAGGAACACGTTCCCTACTTCGCATCATGTATCGGATTTATGTTTGTAATACAGTAAACTTTCCGTTCCGTACGATGCGGACAGGTGGACGCACGTACCTTAGAAACAAGGTAAAATCTGATACATATGATACAAACTAGTGAACTTATTTAGCATTAAAAAATACAGCGAATCACTAATGGCTGAGTATGGCTCTACAGGTTTCAGACTAAAATACTATTGAACAAGTGAATAGAATAATTCTTTCTCGCGGTAAAATTAAAATTTGAAATCTCTAACTTGAGGTGATCGTTTCTTTGTATATATTCAGTACAAACTACGTTCAACCAAATTAAATATTTCTATATGAGATAGTTCTTTACGCTGATTGATTACTAAATCGTACAACTCAATACGGCGGATACATAACCGCGGCGATTTGCGTTTCCCGCTAAACGAATAGTTGTTTCCTTTTCTGTGGCCATAGTAGGTTTCTGGTAATAATCGGTGATGCTCCGAATTCACGCTGTATGGCGTAGTCTAGAGTCACTCTAGACCAGTGTTGTCAGATGGGAGGGAAATTCCCTTTTGGGAGGGATTTTTGACCCATATAGGGAAAACGGGATTTATTGTATAAAAGAGGGAATTTTTATATTTGTGTCAACGTTGTAAATTTGTAGCTATTTTACTGTCGTTGCATTGAATTTTAACCCGTTGCACCCCCCCCCCTCCGTCCACAACTTCTATACAATAACAAAGTTGCAAGTTTTAAAAGGCGTTAAAAAGTTTTAATCAGCCTATAACCCAAGGAAATATCCTAGACATGTTTAAGCAACGCATTCCGACTAAATTTGACGTTGAGGTGCAGAGTATGTGAAGGTGAACAATCTTCTTCTATGATGGCATTAGGGTGGTGTTTAAAAAGGAAGACAATCATAATTGTCAATCGGCTGTTACACATTCATGTTCAAGTTTGTGCATTAAAAATATACGTTAGCTTAAACTTTGAACCTGGGCTAATAATTAAAAAATACCCGGCTCAATTCTTTCAAATGTGTGCCCCCATAGATAATTTGCCTAGGGGCCCCGACTATCCTTAATCCGCCACTGATTATAAGCGCTTAAAACTGTTTTTTTTAGAGCACATTTTTGGTTGCCCTATTAATTACATTGTGTAATTGAGGCCGGGTCTTCTAACCCGCCTGGACATTAGGGTGGGCCGAAAGAAAATTTATTTTTTTCCTTTACGCTATACCGACAAAAACTTGTCTCTAGTTTAGGCAATTAAAATGCAACAAAGAAAAAAAATTGTACCTAACCCCCAGCTAGCGCATTACACTTGAAATTTCAGGAAAATTACAAGATTTTATAATTTTTTGTACCTACAGAGCTGCATATTGGGGTCCTATAGTGAAAATCCTTTATAGTAGAGTTATAAAAACACACTAAATTATTGAAAGGGTACTATTTTTTACATCTGAGGTAGCGCAAAGCGCTTCAATATCGTTAATTTATCACTTTATGAGTGCCCGCCGGCTGTAGCTCGGTGCGGCATGTAGCTTGTTTTAACCCACCACTCTTGTGTTTTTAGCTTTATAATGTTGATACAACAAATACCTAAAGGAATAATATAAATAAATAGATAATATATAAATTTATCATATATTTAAGAGTTTATTAATTACAAAATTCATTTTGAAATACAACTTTCCAATTCTCACACTTCAACATTATTTTTGTAAGCTTCTTAAATCATAGTCCTTTACATAGTTGGAACATTGAAATTACGTTTGCTTGACAAACTTGGCATTGAAGCTCTTGATGGCAGCGTTGTTCGGATGAAATCATCTCTGTTCTTAGCACCGACGCGTTTTGAGGAGGCTTCAGTTACCAATTTCACACAGCGCTCCACTGCTTGCGGGTGACACGGGAATTTGTGGAAGTTCCATTCTTTTGCTGTTTTGGCAGTTGAAACCTTAGCCCAAATATTTTCGTCAGATACTCTTCGCAACAAAGGTGGTGGAGAAAGAGCAGTAGTAGTCCAATCAGTAATTTCGTAATATTCTTTTCCTGGAAGTTGATTTTTGGCAGTTTGAAACTTCGGATTAGCTTTTTTTGGAAGCTATGGCCCTTGCTTTTATAATTCTTCTAAACCCCAACTCTCTGATATGGACTCTTTCATCAACTATCATGCTTAGCTCAAATAAGCTACATGCCGCACCTAGTCACAGCCGGCGGGCACATAAAAAGTGATAAATTAACGATATTGTAGCGCTTTGCGCTACCTCAGATGTAAAAAATGCAACCTTTTCAATAATTTAGTGTGTTTTTATAATTCTAATATATATATAATATATATATATATATATATATACGTAGAGAAGTATTCTTTGATCGTGTAAATAACAGGAAGAGGTTATGTTCGGGTGTTTGTTTAATTGTGGGGACGGTTCCGTGGCCATTGATTGGTATACCAAGCCCACCTATTCAGGTAGATATATAAATTTTTTCTCTGCACATTCGTTTGCTCATAAAATCAATACCATCATAGCTATGAAGAATCGTATTTTAAGAATCAGTGATCCCCAATTTCAGCCCTCAGCTATAAAAAAACTTCAACGTGTATTTTTAAATAATGGTTTTCCATTAAAGATAGTTAATAAAGTTTTATTTTCGACTAATACCAATAGTCAACCCGTCATAAGTATCTTTGATCCCCGTAGTGACGTACAACCCGCCTATGTTAAATTAATGTATGTACCCACTATAACACATAAGTTAAAGAAGATTTTTTCCCCTTTTCTCCCCAACGAATTTAAATTAGTATGCCATTATCCATTAAATTTGTCACAAATTTATTGTAATATTAAAGATAAAATACCCCTAAATTTTAAATCTAATATAATATATTGTATCTCCTGTAATCAGTGTGACGGTAAATACGTGGGTGTGACCACGCAGTGGCTTCGGAGTCGTGTCGCCCTACATAAGAGTGACTGTAGGACCAAGAAGGTGAGATGTGCTCTTGCTTGCCATGCGGTCAACCATGGGCATGCTTTTGATTTTGACGATGTGAGGGTTCTTGACTCGGATTGTGTCTATCGAAACAGAATGTTTTTGGAGATGTATAATATTAATATCATGGAAAACACCGTGAATTTCAAACAAGACACGGAGGGTCTCAGCATCATTTACTCCAATATTATAAATTTTGATAGAGGCAGACGTAGTATGTCAGATGCTTCCCTTAGTTTAATTTTTTTAAATAATTTTTTTTTTTAATTTAAAGTTTCTCAATGTTTTTCAAAATTTCAGATTTGTTAATTCTATCAACTTTTATTAAATTGTTCACTTGCACTATTATAAGTCTTTTGTATTATATAGAGGGAAAATAAGAATTTTTAAAATAGTTTTCATATTGTGCTAGTTGTCAACATTGCCCATCGGGCGTTTTTTGTTCATAGTATGTCCGCCTGCGACGTTAACAGCTGAGCTTTCATATCCTTCTATTCTCCTTCATATCCATTCTGACCTTGTTGTGCGCTGGTTGTTCTGTTCTGTCAAATGTAATGTGGATTTCGTTAGATGTGCTTGTGCCCGTCGTTTGATGTCTTCCCTGTTTCATTATTGGCCACCTAACCAGCTCCAAGTAGGTTATGTTAAATTATGACTTGGTTGTCTGTTTATGTTTGGGATTGCGGTGATTGTTTGTAACACGTACGTTTTCTATCATTGTAGAAGTGTTGTACCTGATGAAGGACCCATTCAGGTTCGAAATATAGTACGTTACCACTAAAAGCGAGTTTTATTGGTTTGGAATTGATCGAACACCCGAACATAACCTCTTCCTATATATATATATATATAATTCTGATTTTCGTGAAATTTCAAAAGTTCAAGTGTAATGCGCTAGCTGGGGGTTAGATACATTTTTTTTCTTTGTAGCATTTTAATTGCTTAAACTAGAGACAAGTTTTTTTCGGTATAGCGTAAAGAAATAAAAATAAAAATTTTTTTCGGCCCACCCTACTGGACATACTTTTGCTCGATCAGAAATGCAGCTTCTTGAAATCGGCACAAATACATTCTTTTGAGGTTCAAAACGTGCAAATCTAACATTAATAATATTAGGAAAACCGTGCGTAGCAAAAATCCTAACTCAGGATGTTTGGGGGCCCAACACAGGTCATGACGTCTTGCCAAATTTAATATAAAAGCCACGGCATTGGATGGGAAGAGAATGAGTAGTTTGCAGCACCTGAGTTTAGTATACGCTCTACTATCGTGTTTCACGGACTCCAGTCAGCTGTTATGTTGCAATTCTGTATGGTCAACAATACACGAACTATGTAGTAAACGACAGTGCGACTTTTATTTACATCTCCATCCTGACGTAGAGCCGTCCCCCATTAAGAGCGTCGTAACAATATTCTGCGAAATGGATACCTAAATAAAATTTCCATATGATGCGAATTTTGCTGGAACACTGTATAGGGGTGAAAAGCAGAATTACTCAGGTTTTATTATCTATCTAGAAAACCATCAGAATTAGAAATGAAATAATTTGCAATAATGTGTAATAATAATTATAGGTTTGCAAATGTTTCAGACGAAGCTTATTTGCTATATATATATATATATATATATATATGCAAGGAGTCACTGTCGTTCGTTAATAATTAAGGTTGGATCTCTAATGGGAATTCGACGGGAGACTTAATAATGCTACAACTCTTCAATCATTAAGCCAAGCTTTCGGCGTATTTATTTACCGCCTTCTTCAGGGCACTATTAAAATTACAACAATTAATTACTAAACAGCTACAATATTCTAACAATTTCACTTACATGGTATGTGAGGTTAAATAATAAAATGGACATCTTCACAACTAATATTCCCTACTCTGCATTTTTCGGCTCAATTGTCACAGCTTAATTGACATAGCCCTCCTTTTCAATCTTAATATAAAACACTGTTGCTGAAGGCGATGGACTTAAAACTGCAGGTGAACGAAATAACTATACTACCATCTTGTGGCATGTGTACTGATTTTTTTGTTTAAAATATGTGTTGCCAACATCCTGACCCCTTTATCCCCATCCACACAGAACCAGACTTGAAATTTAAAATGTGATTGCATCTTCAAACAAATTATCATTTTGACCCTTTTCCGATTTATATTCTAAAAGGTAGGTGTAAATATTACTCAAATTTTGTATATCTGATCTTCTATTAATTGAGTCGTGTATATATATATATATATAGCATCTTGTATTAACTATTTCAAAGTTTTATATATATATATATATATATATATATATATATATATATGTATATATATATATATATATATATATATATATACAGTGCGACCTCGATAATCCGGACTAATTAAAACAGGGGTGATCCGGATTAGTAAATAATTCGGATTACTGAAGCGATACAACTTTTGTATTGAAAAACAAAACTTTTAATGCTAAACAACTAAAAATAGTGTTTACATATAGATTATTTACATCAGAAGTATACCTTATTAATTTTTATATTATTTTCTAAAATATTTTGTAATTTTTGTTTGCTTCATTTTTTTCTGGTTCATTATAAACGCCGTTTCCTTTAATCTTTGAAGAACCAGAACATCATTCAGGGGAATGTCGTTTTCTTCTGCCCACTTTATGCACAGATTAAAACTTTTAACGGCCTCATCATTTTTAACGGTCTGGTTTGTATTTTTACACTGCTCACCTTCATTTTCACTCTCGTGTTGTTCATCTGTACCATCTATGTCTTCCAGTGGTAACAAATCTTCATCATTTTCAAGCCAATTACGTATTTCCGCGTTCGTGAGATTTTGCTCAGTGAGAGCATTCATCATATCTGAACCATCTGTTAAATATTTACGAATTATTAACAAGAAAATATACTAAACAAGCAATTTCAGGCTTTACTGTGCGATAGTTTACCTTTCAATTCTTCATTCAAGGAAAGCAAATTGCGCCGCAATTGACTCTGAGGAATCAGATCTTCAGCGTCGTATTCAGTGTCTGGGTTGGTATTTGCCACACGAGCCATAATTTTGTGCCAGCACTTCTCCAAGACTTCAGGGCAGACTTTTTCCCAAGCATTGCATAGTAGACATACAGCGTCCTTCAAATTAATGGTTTTTAATAACTTAGCAACGTCTTCTTCGCTGTTGGACAAAATATGGGCCAAAAGACTTTTCCGGTAAAATAATTTTGTCAGCCTAATGGCATTTTGGTCCATAGGTTGCAAAATTGCAGTACAATTTGGTGGAAGACACAATGTTGTATATTGTCCATCGCCACTAGTCAGCTCTTCGATAGTTCCATGGCTTGAGGCGTTATCGACGATTAGCAGAGCTCTTTCAGGCAAATTAAGACTTCTTAAATGGCTTTTAACTTGACGAATAAAAGAGCCATGAAACCAGTCTAAGAATATTGCTGTAGTCATCCATGCATTGGCAGATGATTTATATTCAACAGGTATATTTACGTTTTTAAAACCCCTCAGATATTTTGCCTTTCCTATCACTAACAGCTTTAATTTTTGTGAACCATCAGCATTGCAACATGCCAGAAAGGTAACGCGTTCTTTGCTTACTTTTCGACCTGGTGCGGTCTTCTCCTGAGCACGAACCAGCGTTTTTTCAGGCAGCATTTTCCAATACAGAGCAGATTCATCTGCATTGTATATTTGAGAAGGTCTGAGGTTTAATTCTCTTATCTTCTCTACGAATGCAGTTAGGAAAGGATCGACGGCATTTTGATCATTGGATAATTTTTCGCCGCACACTTTCAAAGCACGCAGACCGTGTCTTTTTCTGAAGTTTGAAATCCAGCCTCTGCTAGCTCTAAAATTATCATTTACATAGGACTCAGTATAAAACTGTTTTGCTTTGGCAGATAAAATTTCGTAAGAAATTGGAATGTGTCTTGATCGTTGCGCACAAAACCATGTATACAAACGAGTTTCCATTTTTGGATATTCGGCTTTTCGTAAGGTTTTTCTGGCGCCAGGACCGGAATCACATTTGGCAATAAACCTAAAACAAGTTCCATAGTAAATGTCTAAAATCATCTTTAAAATAAATGAAACATACCTTTTCAGTTTCTCTTTACTCTTTTTTATATCAGAAATTGTTGATGTTCCTACTCCGTATTCACTTGCCAACACTTTTCCACTTTCACCACGAACTAGTCGTTCTAATATATCGGACTTTTGTTTTATTGTTAGTGTAAGATAAGATTTCTTCTAGAAGGCATTTTAATACTATATTTACTACATAACAACCAACAAACAACTAAGCAATCATTAATCTTCAGACGTGATGCGTTGCAGGCAAATAAAAAGCACATACTGCTTATATGAATCCCAGATATTATACTCGGCCGAATTTAGGAAGTTAGGGAAATCCCTCACTATCGATTTCAGGTTTCCTATATGTATAATATGTAGTTTGAATGAAGTAGATGTGTAAAAATGCAGATCCGGATTACTGAGTACTATCAAATCAGGATTATAAAGTACACAATGCATTTGAAATACTTGTCCGGATTATTGAAGAATCCGGTATAATGAGATCCGGATTATCGAGGTCGCACTGTATATATATATATATATATATATTATATATATATATATATATATATATATATAATGGATGTATATTCTCGCAGAAACCTGAATATATTGATATGAAAAATTGAAATAGTTAATACAAGATGGCGGTAACTTTTTAAGTTAAAAAACTACAGCCACGCCTGGGATTCGAACCCAGATGTACGTATTGCCATAGGTCACGTTAGTCTAATTGGTAAAACGTCGGACCGGCAATCCGTACATCTGGGTTCGAATCCCAGGCGTGGCTGTAGTCTTTTAACTTAAAAAGTTACCGCCATCTTGTATTAACTATTTCAAATTTTTATATATATATATATATATATATATATATATATATATATATATATATATATATATATAAAAAGAATTAACATCCATTATATATATATATATATATATATATATATATATAATTGGCATTTAATATTTAATATTTAATACCTCACACAACTTTATCTCAGCTGTTAAGAAAATCTCCGAGTTCTCTTACACACTGCAGCTTCCAAACTGTGCTTTTCCAGAACTTTTGTTTCCTTTAAAAGTTAATGTATATTGTATTTGCTTATAGTTACTAACCGGTCATTAGAAATAATGTATAATTCCTATCTTATCTACCGTTTCTCAATTTATTAAGGAATCACACATCTAAATTATCGAATAGTACCTGTAACACTTTGTTGTCTGTGGCCTACTTCAATATAGTCCAACCACACCTTTCTTCTAGAAATATCGACGACGAGAAGGGTGTGGGTTATTTACATCGTTAGGAAATGCCATCACGAAACAACCACTTCTTTATTTGCTAATAGTAAATTTAGGGATTCAGAGACACGAGTTATTACTGACCTATTATTCTATGATCGCCGAAAACATTCCAAGATCAACAGCGTGGTCCTATGATTAGCGATGATCTAAAGCCGGTCACTGACGGTCTGATTCCACAGTACAACAGAATTGTACAACAGAATCGTACAACAAAATTATACAATTTTATAAAATTTAGATGACAGCGCCACCCACAACCCAATGCTACACTATGATTTCCGTGTGTCTAAAGAGAAAAATAGGAGAGAAAATATTGTTGAAGCTATAATATTCAATGAGCGCAGTGAACGGTTGTAAAACTTGGTCGTAACACACGATCCAATATCGGTTGAGTTGAACGGAATCATGTTGGGCAAAAAGAACGTAACAGGCGGTATTTTTGTGATTGATCCTGGTTTATAGTGTTTTCATTAACTTGTACAGCATTTCCTCATTTATATCAATTTTTGCCCGTAAAAGTAGAACCAATTTTTGGTACTCTCCAAATAATGCGATGGAGTTCTCTAGTTGGCTGACATAAAGGCTTTGACCTTGATCTTCACCATTTCTGTAATTTCGTCAAAATAGTTAAATAATAAATTAAAGTAGAGGAAATTTTCTATAATTTATGAAATTTTTTGGTAAAATTAATAATTTACCTGCATACTTTAACTAAAGCCATGCATAGCAGTTGACTCTGTTGGTCGCTCACCGCTCTGTGCATTTTGCATAATATATATATATAATTAATAGTTTAGTGAAGCGTTAGCAGTTTTTATTCGAACTAGCAGCGCTAATCCGACGACACACATCAAAACATTCTATTTGATCGACATCGCTCGTATCTGCATGACGACGGGCTTGAGTAAGAGTAAGAGGAAGTTAAATAATAAATTAAAGTAGAGGAAAGTTAGTATAATTTAAGCCTTGAAATTTATTTGTAAAATTAATAGTTTAGCTACATAAGCAAATTGTATTTTATCGAGATCGCTCGTACTGCATTAAAACTACTTTGAATATTAGACATTATCTACTTTTTTCTTTTTCTATTTCGTATCCTAACTAGTTTTTAACGCAACCACTATCACTATGAGCCTGTAGAGAAATTCAGAACAGATGCCTAACAGCATTTATATATAAAAATAGTATGTTGTCCGATTGATTTATATTTAGGAACGCGTAGGTGTTCTGTTTATCAGTAAATCGTTGCACATATTGCGGTGGTATGTCTATGTCGAGTGTAGGCGAGTTCCTGGTTTAAGATCTTAAGGGACCAAAACAGTTAGGTGTAGTCTTCAATATCCGTTCTCTTTTCTATCAGACTATTTTTATTCCTGTGTCCGGCTACAGTTTTCCGGCTACAATTTTCAGTATTTTTCATAATTAAAATGAAAATATTTAGGGGTTAAAGTTATATGGTTAAAAACGCGTTTTATGTATTTTTGTTACTGTCCTACTCTTCTTTGTTTACACTGGAGCCTGAACAATTTAGAGGCCGTGTGCGTTCAAGAAAATGTCAGATATACAGGTTGTCTCACGGAATATGATGTAATGGGATCTCAGACACTGTAAGAGCTACGATGTCGATTAAATGGGACAAAAGTTGCGTAAATGTGGAACCTTTCCAGAATAGCTTATACTTTTCAAACATTTTGCATGGATCATTAGATTTTACGGAAAAAGTAAAAACTGTAAATTATTATCTTTTTGAATAACTTCGCTATTACAATAAATAGAAAGTCTAAATTTTGAATTCTTATATAAGAGCACACTCTGAAGCCAATTTTGTTATCAAAAATTGGTTTTGTCCTTCAGTTTTAGCTGGGCAACATCCAACTTTTTTATTTCTTTTGACCGCCATATTGATTTACAACCATGTATAAGACGTGTATGAACTTATCACAAATACATTGAAGGTCCTATTAGGTGGCCCGCCAGATCGCCCGACTTAACCCCCATGTTTTTTTTTTCTATGCGGCTTCATAAAACCAAGCGTCAATAAACTGTGATACTGTATAGGAGCTTCAGACGGCAGTGGAGGAGGCTATTATGGGCCCCTTCAGTAATTGTTAATTCCTGTTTAGAAATTTTCATTTGATATTTACAGATTTAAATAGAATGTCGAGATTGCTTTACAACCGAATGTATAACACATTAATGATCAAATAGAATTTTTACGAAATTTTTCATAAAAATTAACAAATTTACAAATATTGCAATATTATTTAGGCCTTGTAACGGCAGTACTTTATTTATTGTGAATTACAAATAACAACTCTCTATGTAAATTAATTACTTATAAAAAAAACATTATCAGAAGGTATTTGATACAAGGTATTTGATAAACTTTTTAAAATTTGGTGGTTTTTTTTTTCGTTCTAAGCTTAATTATTATTAGTTCTATTAGGTGTCCCTAAAAGCCCTCCGGGAGTAGTGGCTCTGAAGGTCCTACTGTATCATAGTTCCTTAGATACAAGTTGGCTTTCATAAAGCCTCATTAAAAAATCCATGGAGTTTGAGTATATCTCAACTCGACTGGGCCAATGAATTTGAAATATTTTGTTGATTAGTTTTCAATACCCATTGAATCACAACATATGTTTAACGTATGTTGAGCTTACCATTTGTCTGATCAACTGGAAGTAAAAAAGGAGCACATCTGTACCTACATTGTCTTTCTTTTTTCTTGAAAGCAATAATAACTACTAAAATCATTATATTTTTTATTTTCTTTCTTAATATTGATGTTGATATCTACTTTTGGAATAACACAATACGTCATAGACCCATTTGAAGAAACAAACTCCGATGACCTTGAAAATATCTTTCTTCTATCTCGACATTCATACCTGAGGGATGCCCACCTGACAGATCCCCGTTCAAACATATGCCATTTTAGAGCCCTTTTCCGTGGCAGTTACCCATTATTCAGTTCTGCAGCTGTCCTAAATGTCTCTAAATTTTTCTCTAGCGCCATATGTTATTGCTTCGTTTATACCGTTGGTAGTCTAAATTATCGTTGAATTATATAAATTCTACACATTTTGAAAGGAATCGCTTATTTGAATTTTTTAGTAGTGAATTTTAACAGAGTGTAATATTCTAGACCTAACCGATTCTAGGATCAAGAGTTTTAATATATATATATATATATATACCGGATATATTACCGGAATTTATAAACAATCTAAGCGAATGTATTGTCATTCGGATTCTTCTGATATTTCGGTAACTTCATATTGTATATCAGTAAAACAGTCGTAAATTGGAATACGCCCTCAACGGCTGATGGGTGCACCAGTTACGTAATAACTCATTTATAGTTTACCGTACACACAAAACACGTATTTGGGTCAGTGCGCACGAATTGCTCATTCTGACTTAATGGAGAACGACTATTTATTGTTCATTGTGTAGTAACTATAGCGACTTATAATTAGAGAATAAAAGTAAAGATTTTTTTGAAATTTGATATCGTGTCAACGGCAAAACTTGGAAGAAATCATGAACATTTCTTATCTATTTGTATTCTAAAACAAGTTTAAGTTACATCGACTGTAGTCAATATCTGGATATTCAGGATGATTTTAATTGTCCTCAAATCAGCATGAGCAATGAGCATCTCTTGTGGAGGCATGGGTATGTTTAAATTTGGAAAAGTTACTAATCTTTACACTAATCCAATAATACAGGCCAGCAACATTTTACTTTTTTTCTTGCGTTTTAATTCTGTATTCCTAGGATACCAATATAATTATTAATCAATCACGTACAGTTTGGAAACCACATGAAAAAATGGAAAAATACGTATAGGAGCAAAACTGAGTTTATGACTTAAATGGAGAACAAACAAGTATTTTTTTTTTTCTATTCAAAGCTTTTAGTCATCGGTTTTCAAGCAACTAGACAGCGAGTTATTAGAGCAAGAGATCGATATTTCAGTTATCGTAAGAGAAAAAAAAACATATTTATAGAAAGATTTTATTTTCATTTACACAGGATGTTAGACGGTGCACAATGCACATAGGGGCAAAAATATATTTATTTGCTGATCAAAATATATTTATTTGCAATAATTATTTGCTACAAAGAACTTTTGTTTAAGTTAAACAATTTATGTTTTGGGTTGACGTTTGGAATTTGTATTCACGGACTGATGCTGTCTGTTTTAGATACGTTGAGCGCTCTAACGCACTCCACAAATGATGTGGTGCGGAAATCCTTTGTAGGCATATTATTAAAATGATAGAAAAGCCAAAAGGATACAAATATTTCCGCTCGCTACGTATAGTTTATGTCCAATAATCCATTGGAGGTATAATGGCCAGGAATCTATGTTACATATGATTACTATAGTGGAACAGTTCTAGTTTGTTTTAACAGTAGTCGTGGTGAAAAGTCACTCAGTAGCGTCGCGGGGGTTTATTAATGACAAGAAAAATTTAGTAACTTGTCCTAGCGGTTCACTGGCGATAATTTCTAATGTGGTAAGTTTGTGAGACTAGAAATCTAATGTAAACAAATAAATATATCTTGTAAAGCCTATATTAAATGGACAGCAGTCTATATAGGAGTGTCAGAATCCTGGATTTGCTATTTGGATTTAATGTTTATGCAACCCTCTAGACAGATCAACTAACCACTGTAGTGTTTGAATTTAAGGCTCCCGTATCCCCATTCAAACGTTGAGTTGCCGCTCTTTTCTTCAGAGCTTCCAAACAAAGTTTTACTAGATGTAGATCGCGACACAACTACAAAATCACTATTAATCCCGTATATTTTTATTTGCGGCAAGATTCCACCCCACCACAAATATCTAACAGTATACAATTTCTTGTAACCATGAAAACCACGGAAAATACCAAGAAGAGGTATTTTTCTTCTCAATATGTTCGTTATTGTAAGCAGATTCTTTTCGAGAGCGATTTATTTATTAGTGTCTCTGTCGGAATGAATATTGATCGATTATTTGTTTATTGGGTTATTTATTACATAGGTACGTACACAATTTCATTAGTTTGTATATTTTCAAATTAAATATTGTTTAAGGTGCTCCATTTCCATATAGAACTTTACGTTACCTCATTAGCGGCTTTACGTTATGTTATTAGCGGCTGGTTTAAATTTAGTTCGTCGTTTTTTTTTGTGCTCGATACAACTGGAAGATTTCAATATTTTATTACGTCTTAAGGGTGAATTTATGTTTTAAATGATTCTTATCGTAAAACCTTTTCATAGCAAAAAGAGAATTCTTTGTGCAATTTAAATGTAATAAAATCTGCATGAAAAATGAGAAAGATTAGATGATTATTTATTTGTCGTATGGCCTGTACTTTACAATGACAGTATAACTTTATATTACCAGCTTTGCTCCGAAGAAAGGAGCTATGTGACTAAATTATCAACGAGGTTTTTGTTTTGAACACATATTGATCGGATACTATTTTACAGTTCATCTGTGACACCCGTAGGGATATTTAACTGCATTTGAAGGTCGTTTGGAGTTTATTTTGATTCGAAGGTAAAGATTTTTGGTGACAATTTGCGCTGATTACAATAACAGATTTTTAAGCTATTATTCCTACAGCATATATTTAAAACAAAAAAAAAACAAATTAAACGACCGTCAAATGCAAATAGGACGATAGCTACGATTTATATTTTTTAACACTAAAACTAACACAAAAGCTTCTATATGTTACGTCTTGTTTTCAGTATTACCGATTTTTAAGGTACTTTAGCTCATATCTTAATAAATTATTAATGATGTATTTACATTTTCAATTTGAAACAGCGCCGTCTATCCACAGACCGTTCAACTACTTTGCAATGCCAACAGACTAATGGGTCGATTCTGTGCATATCTGTAACGTATATAAGGTCAAACCTATAAGTCGGTATAGATCTATAAGGAATATTGCGATTCTGTGTGCCCTCATAGGCTATAGATACCCTTATAGATACTCGTAAATATTCTTATTGGGGTGTTACAGGGTGTTCTGAGCGATTCTGAGCAGTCCTATAACGTCACTATGACCAAACCTGTAAGCTGTTACGCAATATGCGATTCTGTGAACCCCAATGGACTATAGATCCTTTATAGATACTCTTAAATTTACGTGTGGTCCGATACTATAAGGATTCTAGATGTGCTATCTCAGAAATATGTGACGGATACTCGATCACATATGAACATGGATCTGACCAATCGATCATATCGAAGTTATCGATCTTTGTTAATTGATCTGATAGATTTTTTAAATAAAAAAAATAATAAAAAAATAAAACTCGGCGTAATTCAAATCGATCTGACCGATAAAACAATTTTCTTGCCCAGCACTGCGATTCTGAACTGCAAACGATTTACCGTAAGCAACCGTGAGCTGGCTTTGTGAAAAATACTATTGGGTAAATAAAAATAGCAGTAAATATTTACTTTTATTGTGGGAATATTGTCAACGAAAAGGGCATAGGTCCTGGTTCTTTTCCTTTGAAAGGGAATTCTGGGTAAAGTTTTGTTTGGGTAATTTTCCAGTTGTTAAAAATGTTGTTATTTTTTTGTGTTTAGGTGTGTTTTTGTGTGTTTATGGAGATGAAATATACAACAAAAGGACTTGGAAGCAAGGTTGTTATGTTTAAAACACTTTGTTTTAAAACATTGTTTTAAACATGTTTTAAAACAAATAGTTTGTTTTAAACTATTTTGTGTAAAACATGTTTAAAACAGTTACAGTTACAAGTAAATAAAAAGGCGTTTACTTTTGTCAAAGATACCCAATCTTGGTTAAAATAAATATACTACTAGTGTAAACATCCCAAATCGCATCGACATGGCGCCAAATTGATTTTTAAATTTTTAAATCCACTTTTTCTACCCACTTTTGGATTCTCCGCTGCATCCGCTGGATCGTATGCGGGACTACACAATGCAATGTGACCTGGCTTGGGGTTTGCAATTATGAACTTGGGGTTTCTTTGCTAAGATTAACCGGTAGTGCGAAAGCTCTGTACGGAATAGCGCGACGAGCGGTAATGACGCCGAAGGCGGAGCGTCGCATGTGAGTGAGTCGCGCTATGTAGTTTCCGGCAGGAGTGACATACAACGTTTTTTTGTGCTGCTCTTTGAGTAAATGAGTGTACTGAGTGCATTTAAAAAAAAAAATTAAAGAATGGTTATATTTTAGGATTTGTATCAGTGCAACGTATTTATCTAATCCTTGTATCGTCTGTTTGGATGGTTATAAATGATAACACCGATGTCGCCTACTAATACGTTTTATTCTTCCTTTGTTAGTTACATCTCTTTCAACTGCCTATTTCTAACTATATCTAATTGTATTGCGTTTACGTGTCGTGCTCGCATCCGTTCGCACTGTCAGCAACATCGGCAATATTGCCAAAGGTCCGCCGATATATGTCCGCACTCGATCACGCCACTTACCACGCACTTTACGGTCATTGTTCGGAATATGATTCCATTACATCAGTGCGGAAAAATAGTTGAATCGGTCAATCGGGTATGCCAAAATAATTTGTATCTTCAATGATATATTTTGTTTAATTTAAAACTTATATATTGGCAATCATGAAAAATAAACTCCAAATCAAATTAGCAGTTGGCAATGCTGTTGGTATATTTCACAGTTTGGTGCTGTGATTGAGGTGATAAATAGTCTACTGGCAATCAAGAGAATATATACAAGAATTCAATCGTTAAAATTAATCCACATAAAGGAACTAGCTGTGATAGTTATATGCTTCCGAGATAGGGCAGTTTGCGAGTACAACAAGCAATCAAAACATTTGTTTGAAGAAGGTATGATATTTCTACAGTTTATTGTAAAACAATGTTTTTTATTATGAATTAATTGTAGATATGGGAACGAATAAAATCACGATAATTGAACGATAATTGATTATTATTTATGATGTTAATCTTCGGTTAAAACTTATGCCAATTGCAAAGGCCAATTGTGTTCGCACAAACATCAAGGTGTAACGCAAGGCACTAAACACTTGATCATCAAATAATCGGGATGAATCGTTGAGGCGTTGGCGAGTGAAATTGTACTGTTAGAAAGTGTGCAAATGTTCTACGCACGATATTATGATTTCAAAGCTTTAGGACTAGATTACAAGCTTCATTCAAGAGCAGGGTTGCGAGGGATCCGGCATTGTGCCGGAGTCTGGGGCATTTGAGGTTAATCTTAGGTCTCCGGCAGGCATTCAAACATCTCCGGCAAAATCAAATATGAAGAGAGTAGTTTTACATTCTTGTAAATAATATATTGTCAGCTTAAAGGTAAAAGTCATTAACTAACATTTTGTTATATTTGATTGAAACACGAATTAATTATAGGTACAAATACTTATAAATGTGGAGGCGATCAATCAAAAGTGTTCTAAGTTCTCTCAAAAGCATTAATTCTCTGGAAAATATCATTATATTTATTGTCATTAAAGTCAGGCTTCGTAATTTTTATTGTGTGATAAATTATACATTAGTATTATAACTGTAACTATTTAGAACACTGCATTACGTATAATTGTTTAAGGATTTTATTTGTTCATAAATGTCACTTGAATTGTTTGAAATTTACAAATAAAACTTACAAAATACAAACAAATATTGTGTTTTATTCCTTTATGTGTATGCGATAAAATGAAAAAATATGGAAATATAATGCAATCAGAATATTTATGTGTCAATAAAAACTAAATAAAACTTTTGTTAAAAACTGTACAACTGTAAATTGTACATAATTTATGGTAAATATATTAATACAATTAAATATTAAAAACAAATTTAACTTTTTTAATTTTTCTGTGATAAATAGATTTTTGATGGATAGATATTTATTAATTATTCTTTTTTTTTCATTTTTAATTAATTTTTTAATCAAAAGTAAATGTTGGAAAACTCTCAAAAATAACTTTACCAAAAATCCCATTTCATAGGAGACGACCCAGAAAAAAATAACAACCCTGCATGGAAACGCCTTCCATACAGGGTTGCTATAAAAAACGCTTTTCTTATTTAAAATAAACATGTTTTTTTATAAAATGGTGTTTTAACAAAATAATGTTTTTAAACACTTCGCAAAAAAGATGTTTTAAACATGAAAGAAAACATTTTAAATCCCCCAAAAAACAAGTTTTAAATAAGGAGTCAAACCTGTTTTAAACATGAACATTGCCAACTGTTAATTTGATTTGGAGTTTATTTTTCATGATTGCCAATATATAAGTTTTAAATTAAACAAAATATATCATTGAAGATACAAATTATTTTGGCGTACCCGATTGACCGATTCATCTATTTTGCCGCACTGATACAAATCCTAAACTAGTCAACTGCAGTCAACGACGGGGCGACGCTTGGTAAATCCCACCTGAACAGCTGATTCGGCAATCCGCCATGATTTTCGTTCGCTTAAAGAGATGTACACAGAATTACATTTCTATAAGAGAGTTATAGGCTGGTTATAGAGTTCTATAAGGATTTCATATCGAAAGCTATACGCTATAGATCTATAACGTTATAGAATTTTACGAGTGAAAACACAGAATCGACCCATAACATTTGTTATACAAAAATATAACCATTCTTTAATTTTTTTTAAAATGCACTCAGTACACACATTTACTCAAAGAGCAGCACAAAAAACGTTGTATGTCACTCCTGCCGGAAACAACATAGCGCGACTCACTCACATGCGACGCTCCGCCTTCGGCGTCATTACCGCTCGTCGCGCTATTCCGTACTTTCGGCACTTGTAACATAAATAACTATTGTGGACGCAGTTGCGTAGGTCCTATTCAATCGAATAGTTGCTATAGTTTCACAATTTAAACATTAATTATTGTGTGGGGTATAGGCGCGTTTTCGCGGTAGGATACGGGAGCCTTACTGTGGACTTTTTTTGGCAACGAGCTTTTGAGGAAGTACAATAAAATCTCCATGTCGTCACAGAGCTTTCGCACTACCGGTTAATCTTAGCAAAGAAACCCCAAGTTCATAATTGCAAAGAAACCCCAAGCCAGGCCACATTGCATTGTGTAGTCCCGCATACGATCCAGCGGATGCAGCGGAGAATCAAAAAATGGGTAGAAAAAGTGGATTTAAAAATTTAAAAATCAATTCCTTGTGGATCTTTGGCAAACCGTAGATCCTAGGTGCCCTAGGGGCTTGAACAAATAGGCTTCTATGTTCCTGTACGGGAATCGATGATGATTTAACCAATTCCTTCACTCGCCTTCCTATCTTATCTGTTGGGTCCTTGGAAATTTTCCGGTACGTATTCGGGTCCAATAGATCGTTCATCTTCCTGTTGTAGTCCTCCTTGTTCAATATCACCGTTGCATTCCCTTTGTCCGCTGGTAGTACTGTGATATCCTTGTTGTCCTTGATGGTTTTCAGAGAGTACTTCTCTTCTTTGGTAATATCGCTCTTTGGCGGGGTAGCTTTCCTAATTATCCTGGAAACCTCTTGACGAATGTCCTCTGCTTGTACACCTGGAATTTTGTACAATGCGGCTTCTACCTCGGTAATAATTTCCTCCTTAGGTATTCTTATCGGTGCGATTGCAAAGTTCAATCCTTTGCCTAGGACCGACAATTCACCGGTGGAGAGTTGGTGATGACACGAGACATATTTATAACTACTTTGTCCACAGTAGTAGTTTTGGTCACAATCTTCTTCGCCTGTAACCTAACAAACTTCTTCTTGTGAGATTCGGTTGCTTTCTCAAACTGGAATTCCGCCTTTCTCCATGTGGTGGAATCAAGCTTACCCCAATCTTCGGCTGACAATCTATTTGCTAATTTGAGATGAAGTTTTAGCAATTTATCTGTAGTGTCCTGTAAAGATCTGTACGTGAAATGTACCCTTTCACGTAATAAGGCATTCTCCGTTCTCCTCAAAATCTTCTTGGCGGCAGCGGTGTTGATATGGTGCTTGGTACGCAGGAATGTTGGTACTAAACCTTTGTCCCTACACCTTCTCAAAAAAGCAAGATTGGATAACATCTTGCTTCGTTTTGTTCGTAAAGTGTCAAAATCCTTGGTAAGTTTGTAAACATCCTCCCCGTAGAGTGAGATCAAGTAAGTACGTAGGCTTTCACGGCCAGAATCATTTAGAAAAAGATAAACTGCTTCCTGGTTATGCCGTGTGTCAAGATTTGTTAATGCTGACGTTTCGCGAACCATGTTGCTCGCTTCTTCAAAGCTAATTGAATACTGAAGACCTACCAAGAAAGGCTCCCTTATATACCTGAATTTACACCTCACTGCGCACATCTGGAGCTACCGCTCCATGTGGTTTTCCACCTGACCGCGTTAGGATCGATTTCCAGACCCTACTAATGTCAGTACCGTCCTCGCGATTGATGTTGTCAGGATGTTTGTAAATTTCGATAGCTTCTCTAATAAGCCTTCGATGATAATTACCCACCCTTGCCAACATCTTCGCGTCATCGAAATCCATTGTGTGTCCCGACTCGTGGCAGTGTTGAGCAACAGCGGACTGTTGAATCTTGCCTAGCCGGGTGTCCCTACTGTGCTCCTTGATTCGACATTCGATGCTTCGTCCTGTCTGTCCTACATAGCATGTTCCGCACCCACATATTATCTTGTATACCCCTTCGTTCTTCAGGAGTGGTGTGATATCCTTTGGGTTAGGCAAAAGATCCTTTACCTTAGCTGGTGCTCTGTACCTTACCGTGATACCCGATTTCTTCAGTACTCTACCGATTCTCTCTGATACCCCACTTACGTATGGTAAGCAAGCGAACCCCTTAGACTCTTGCGGTTCCTCTGAGACTTGCGGTTTTCTTTGTGTGACACCCCGTATGTCAGACTTGGTGTATCCATTCTGACGTAGGGCCCACTCCAAGTGTTTTCGTTCTTCGTCCAAGGTGCTAGAGTCGCATACCTTCTCGGCTCTGTTGAACAAAGTGTTAATAACACTTCTCTTCTGTTGGGGGTGGTGGTGCGATTTGGCGTTCAAGTACCGATCGGTATGTGTCTTCTTACGGTAGACTGTATGTCCAAGTCTACCCGTTGACGTTCTGTATACCAGCACATCCAAGAAAGGCAGCTGATTATCCTCTTCTATTTCCATCGTGAATTTGATGGAAGGACTAACATTGTTCAGGTGGTTAAGGAACTCAGTAAGTCTATCTCTACCGTGTGGCCAAATCACAAAGGTATCGTCGACATATCTGACCCAGTGCTTGGGTTTGAAAGGACTTGACCTAATTGCTTTTTCTTCAAACAATTCCATGAAGAAATTGGCGATTACCGGTGACAAAGGTGATCCCATGGCTGCACCCTCTACCTGCTCATACATCGCTCCCGCCCACTTGAAGTATGTGGTGGAGAGACAATACTCTACAAGATCCGGTACATCGGTTGGTAGACCTAGGGGGCAAGTGTTGTCCGAAGGCCTTCGACTGCCTCCTTAACCGGAACACACGTAAAGAGTGATGTTACGTCGAAACTTACGAGTATATCCTGAGGGTCAATGACAACTTCCTTCAAAATCCGAATAAAATGTTCAGAGTTCTTGACAAAAGATGTGGTTTGTCCTATAAACGGTTGGATGGTTTTCGACAAGTATTTTGCCAACAAATAGGTTGGGGAGCCTATTGCGCTAACGATTGGTCTTAAAGGTACGTTATCTTTGTGGATCTTTGGCAAACCGTAGATCCTAGGTGCCCTAGGGGCTTGAACAAATAGGCTTCTATGTTCCTGTACGGGAATCGATGATGATTTAACCAATTCCTTCACTCGCCTTCCTATCTTACCTGTTGGGTCCTTGGAAATTTTACGGTACGTATTCGGGTCCAATAGATCAAAAATCAATTTAGCGCCATGTTGATGCGATTTGGGATGTTTACACTAGTAGTATATTTATTTTAACCAAGATTGGGTATCTTTGACAAAAGTAAACGCCTTTTTATTTACTTTTTTATATAGTATAATAAACTATACTTACTACCGTAACATCGAGTTTAGAATCATTCTGATTTTAATCATCCTGTGACTTAGTACTTTCAACTTAGTTTCGCAGGTTTGGACATTGCTGGTTTCCAGTCCACTAGACTATGTTGATGTCGCTTTGTAAGGTGACAGCTCCAAAGAGATACCTACTGCAATAAAATTATTTAATATATTGTGGTTAAATTGTGTCCTACTCCCAAATGATTCCATCGAATTAATGTCAGTTTATTGGTATATGCACCCATGAGGAGAAATAATCTTATTTTCTTTCACACCCCATTCTGAAGCCCACTTGGAAATAATTAATATATAGTTTTGTTGTGCTTTGAACACCCGTATCTAAAATTACCAGCAACAATAATTGTAATTATTACTGTGTGCTGGAATACCAGTGTATGACGACATCAGTATTTACATTATTGTGTCACGAAGGACCCAGCATACTGATTTTGCCTACAACCAAGTTTTGACAAACAAGTTTTTCGTTTTAAATGCTCAATACTTTGTACTGAACTCTGCTGTGATTTATGCTTATTGCTGCTTGACCAACTTAACAACAGTCTAAACTTAATCCTGCGAGCGCGCATGAGACCACTAAAAAAAAATTTATTGTCACATAACAGACAATAAATTCTCAGTTGTCTGGATTGTAGACTTCCGCGGTCTGTCAATGATAATTGATTTCCGGGTGGTAACCACGTTGATGACTTTGAAGCAGTCGACGTTTTGCATTCTGTTGAAAGACGCTTCTTCAGGACTAAGTATCAAATTGTGCTAATAAGCATCTTCTTCAAAGTTATCAACGCGGTTTCTACCCGGAAAACAATATATCAAGTTGTCACTCGATTCAATTGGCGTTATAGGGTCAATATTTAATCGACATCAAATTCAGTAATTCTTATGTTAAAGCAAGCTAAGTACAGGCAAATCATGTAATCATGCAATTAAATCATGATAATTTAATAAAAATATTACGCCCAACAGAGCATTGGCGTCTATAAACGAGCGAATTTAACTTTGAGGCGCTACCTTCAGTTCAGAATTTAGGGCGCCCAACACCGCTATCTTATCTCATGCAGCACTGAGGTAGTAAAAGTGTAAAACATCCAGAGCAGGATAGTAGATTGAGACCCGTGTGCTACGTATTTCATAGTAATTAGATACTATTATACCGGGTGACCCATGGCATAGGTACTGCCGTTTATTCTTTTGACGATGCTGGAAAATGAAGTTTTGAGAAGTGATAAAGACAAAAAATGCAATATTTTGGGATACTCTTGAGGTTAGTATGACTTTCGGTTTTTCCGGTAATTCATTAAAATTTTAAATGGCACTTTATATTATTTGTATTATATTTTAAATCTGGATGACATTCTGAACACAACAACATATTGATCGCCAATTTTTATCATCAAGGCGACGAAAAAATATCGCGTGGCTATTGATGTGAAAATAGTCGAAAATTGTCAATACTAAGTGTTAATTTTTTTTTGACCAATGAGTCATTTTTTTCCCGTGTAACTTAAAGGTGCACCCTGATCATTCAATAGATAACATTTTTCCGATTACAATGCCACCAAATACGTGATATTTTGCTGACAATCGTAGCGTGGAAATGTCGTTTACACCAGCGAAATAGAAAAAAATCTGATGTGGCCAGGCACATGACTTTATCATACTATATATAAAATTAGTAGTTTAGCTGCATGCGATTCTATTTGATCGAATTGGCTATGTCTGCATTAAAATAAAACTAGTAGAAGTAGACAGACATGTCGATTAAAGCTGCGTTCGGATATTGTACTCCGTTGACCCCCCGAGTGCACCGTCCAAATGACACTTACGTGTTATTGGGTGTAAAAAGTGTAAGAGCGCGTACGGTTTGTCAGGGTAGGGTATGGGGAGAGCAATGCTCAGATAACCTGGGTCGGGTGTCTCTCTCTCTTATATGCAGATAAACGCCGTATGACGTTAGTCACTCTCACCGTACCCTGTCCGATTATCCGAACGCGCTCTTACGGTGTACAATATCCGAACGCAGCCTATATTGACAGTAGGTATTCTCGAAAAGAAAAATAGCGTATGACTACCTACTGTCATTAGAATCAAATATCTGACACATCCTGGCTACTAGTTTTAATGCAGTACGACCGATCTCGATGAATAATTTTACTTTATCATACGCAGTATGTAAAGTATTGTAATCACGCCAAAAAAATTTTTTGAGATTTTAGCGGAAATATGTCTTTTTGAGTCCCCTGAAAATTTTTGACCAAGGTACAAAAAAATGTCTGTGTGTGTGTGTGTGTGTGTGTGTGGATGTGGGTGTGTGTGTGTGTGTGTGTGTGTACCCGTTTTTTGTGGCGACGATTCCGGAGAAACTACTAAAGGTATCGGGATGAAAATTCATATTTAGAAGTTTCATGCTACATATATATAGATATATGTAGATAATGGCGTCTACTACCACTGCTAATAGCAGTGGTAGTAGACGCCATTATACTATTTCTAATAGATATTGCTAGTGACTCAAGTTTATGTACATGCAAACTAATATGTGTCACCATCACGACATGTGAGAAACACTATAATTTCGTCTGCTACCACCGCCATTACCAACCATTGCCACCAATCGGAACGCACCTTCACACTTTCTACACCCAATAACACGTGTCATTTGGACGGTGTACCCGGTGTCAACGGAGTACAATATCCGAACGCAGCTTTAAACGGCATATCTGTCTAGTTCTACTAGTTTTATTTTAATGCATAGCCGATCTCGATCAAATAATATCTCATGCAGCTAAACTATTAATTTTATATATAGTATGATAAAGTCATGTGCCTGGCCACATCAGATTTTTACTTTATCATACGCAGTATGTAAAGTATTGTAATCGTGCCAAAAAAAAAATTGAGATTTTAGCGGAAATATGTCTTTTTGGGTCCCCTGAACATTTTTGACCAAGGTACAAAAAAATGTCTGTGTGTGTGTGTGTGTATGTGTGTGTGTGTGTATATGTGTGTGTGTGTGTGTGTACCCGTTTTCGTGGCGACGATTTTGGAGAAACTACTAAAGGTATCGGAAACTTCATATTTAGAAGTTTCATAAGCAAACTTAGAGCTGAAAAGCTTTCTGTTGAAGAGGGTCCAAAGGAACTGGAGGTTTAGTCTTAGCATTTTTGAAAGATTTTGCAAATAAGCCGCCATTTCTGGAATTTCGTCGAAATAGTTAAATAATAAATTAAAGATGAGGAAATTCTGAATCATTTATCACCATGACATTTTTTGGTACAATCAATAGTTTAGCTGCATGAGCAAATTCTATTTCTACGAGATCGGTCGTACTGCATGAAAACTAGTAGCCAGGATTTGTCAGATTTTTTGATTCTAATGGCAGTAGGTAGTCTTGGTGTCAAACGCTAATGTTTTGACAATAACTTCTGTCAATATAAGCTGCGTTCGCATATTGCATTACACTTTTTACACCCAATAACACGTAAGTGTCATTTGGACGGTGTACCCGGTGTCAACGGAGTACAATATCCGAACGCAGCTTTAATCGACATATCTGTCTAGTTCTAGTAGTTTTATTTTAATGCAGACATGGCCGATCTCGATCAAATAGAGTCTCATGCAGCTAAAATATTGAATTTATATATAGTATGATAAAGTCATGTGCCTGGCCACATCAGATTTTTGTACCTTGGTCAAAAATGTTCAGGGGACCCAAAAAGACATATTTCCGTTAAAGTCTCAAAATTTTTTTTTGGCACGATTACAATACATACTGCGTATGATAAAGTAAAAATGGAAAAGGATTATGCAAATGAGCCGCTATTTCTGTAATTTCGTCAAAATAGTTAAATAATAAATTAAAATAGAGGAAATGTTGTATAATTTATGTATATGAAATTTTTCGGTTTAATTAATTAGTTTAGCTGCAAAAGCAAATTGTATTTGATATAGATCGGTCATGTCTGCATTAATATAAAACTAGTTTGCCAGGATTTGACAAATATTTTCATTCTAATGACAGTAGGTAGTGTCAAACGCTGATGTTGACAATGCCTACTGTCAATAGAATCAAAATAACTGTCAAGGCCTGGCTAACTAGTTTTATTTTAATGCGGACATGACCGAACTCGATCAAATAGAATCACATGCAGCTAAACTATTAATTTTATATATTGTATGATAAACTCGTGTGGATGGCCACATCAGATTTTTTTCTATTGCCCTGCTTTAAGCGACATTTACAAGCTACGATTTTCAGCAAAATATCAAGTATTAGGTGTCATTGTAATCGAAAAAAATGGAAATGACTTGTCTATCGAATAATCAGGGTGCACCCACAAGGTACGCGGGAAATGGTAGCTTATTGGCCAAAAACAAATAAAATCACGCTAGAGGGCGCTAGTAATACAATATCGGCCAAAATCGATTTAGGCAGTGCATAGGTATTTAAACATTTTCGAATATTTTCACGAATTCATAACCACCTAGATTAATAAACAAAAAGTTACTTTTTCGTTGCCTTGATGATAAAAACTGACGATCGATATTTTTTTTGTGTACAAAATGTACACAATACCTATGGCGTGGGTCACCCGGTATATTATACACTTATAATATATTGAACAACAATACACTTAACTTTTTAATTAATTTTTTTAATTTTAATTTTTTAATTTTATCCATTGTCAGATAGTTATCTATTCTAATTACATTACCAAATATAAAAATGCAGATAATGGTTTTTAATCATACCATATTTTTAATATAACATTAAAAATACGTCACCAGTTTTTGTACACACCAGCACCAAATTCCACGTTCTACTCCTTTTTGAATGCGTTTTACTTCAAAAGCTTAAGGAGTATCATTCAACAAGGAAAATCGGTAATAGTTATATTATTTTCAGATTTGTAAAGCATCGAATGGACAATAATACTATAACTACAGTAGATCGGCGTTTTTCACGTAAATTACAGTTTTATCTGCAAAAATATCTTTATCAACGGTATATACCGTATTTATAAGTAAACACAAAGGTTATTGACCGTTTGGCAATCGTCCAGTATCGCACATCAAGAAATTCTTGCAATAGATACAGACTGTACTATACAGCAGCCAGATTTTCTATATTTGCTATGATATCATAATATTTTTTTGTTTTTTATTACCTAAAGCTATTTAGGTACATAGATAAAAAACGAATAAATAAAACGTAATTCTTACAGTGAATACCTCGTCCAACCGTATGCATAATTTTTGCGGTGGTCTCTCTACTTACAGAACGGCCTGATTCTCAGTATATTGTCTGGGGAGACACCAATTCTTGGAGATTCGTGGAGATTTGGCTGTACTGTGACCTCCGATAAGTTTTTGTCAATAAAAAGTCCGCATTTCTTCAAGCAATTAATAAATCTTTTAATAGTAGAACTATTAAAGGTTAAATTATCGCATTTTAACTAAAACAACAATTTCGTTAATCATATTACTTCACTCAATACAAAAATTATTGAACTAAATACTTCTCGATCCTTGTACAATACAAACAGTAAATTTTGAAAACTGAAAATATAAATTGATTTGCTCACATAAACATTCTTTCTACCAAGAAAAAATCTCAAACAAATACATTTTTATCGTTTATATTTATAAACGATTTATTTATATACATATCATTTTTATAGTGTCAAACGCTGATGTTTTGACGATACCTACTGTCAATAGAATCAAAATATCGGTCAAATCCTGGCTAACTAGTTTTATTTAACTCTTGAAATAGCCCATGCTCAAAGGTGTCGTTCAATTAAAAGTGTAATAAAATCCTCTTTTTCCTTTGCTAATAATTTTATTTTAATGAGTACCGGTTTCGATCAGGCGATCATCTTCAGCTCAAATGGTCAATTCTTCAGAAGCCTTATAAACGTCACAATACATTTTAAAAAATACATTAAAATCATAAAAGGCGAGAACGGCATGAATCTAAAAACGACATTGTCGTTTTTATGATCGCCTGATCGAAACCGGTACTCATTAAAATACAATTATTAGCAAAGGAAAAACAGGTTCTTATTACACTTTTAATAGTTTGTAATGCAGACACGACAAAATCGAATCTCAAGAAATAGAATCTTATGCAGCTAAACTACTAATTTTATATATAGTATGATAAAGTCATGTGCCTGGCCACATCAGATTCTTTTGTCTCTACTGCAACAACAAATATCTTTGAGTCAATGCATATTTATTTTAATAGGGTATTTGACTGTATTAAAAATATGGCTTGTATTATAGTCATCCTAATAGATTTCAAAAAAAAATATGCTTTATTTCTATTAAAAACCAAAATCAAAATTGAATTTTATTCACGTCCTATCAAGTGATTGAAAACGCTCTGTAATTGGCTCAGTCTCCAGTGACGTCATTCGTTAGTACGCTTAGAGCGCGTTCGGTGTATCAGGGTAGGGTATGGGAAGAGCAATGCTCAGGTAACCTGGGGCGGCTGTCTCTATCTTATATGCAGATAAACGCCGTATGACGTTAGTCCGCCTATTATGCAGCGTGTCACTCTCACCGTACCCTACCCGATTATCCGAACGCGCTCTTATGCTTCTCCCGTTTGAATTTAATAGCACTCAAGTGCCATGTAAGCATAACTTTGTAGGTTAGGTTAGCCTTAACGTTAAGCTGTCAGATCAGATAATACCTGGTTCGAAAATAGGATAGACAACTTATTCTAGTCAGTTTTACTTATGTCGAAGTAATCTTCACAACAAAAATACTTGTATTGGCCGCTATTTATTTCATTTAGATTTCTACGAGCCAACCACTTTCTTCGCAGTTTCAAATCTTGCGGAACAGCTACAAATAGTTTATCCGGAGTTTTTATTGACGTATTTCTGCATTGTGGATGTATACACCATTTATAACTCATTTTTATGTAGAAATTGTGGACGCACATCATACAACACAATTACCAAACGGCGACGATGGCGATGGTGACAGAGCATATGGGCCGATTTGACATCTACTATCCTGTGACGTCACACAACAGAAAGTATCGTTTTGGCTGGACTTTTGGTGATTCAATTTTTATGAAATATTGAGGAAATAATTACGAAAAATAATGCGTTTACAATGTAGAGTGAAGGACTAAACACACTAAGATGGTTTTCCAATAATAGTCAAATACCCTATTAAACAGAATTTTCTATCTGTGTATGTAGCTTGCCTGCCTAGGCATCACAGGGAGCATGTCGACCACTCCGACAACAGCCTTGGAGACACTGCTTGACCTACCACCTCTTCACCTACTTGTGAAGTCTAGGGCATTGGCGCTGGCATACAACTTGCAAAGAACCCCCCACTCCAGTACGGAAACCTATAGAACCGGGAATGCGCCAATCTTCTTGGAGATCGACAGGAATCAAACACTATGTATGATTTCTGATAGGATAAATAAAACGTACACCATAGAGAAGACCTACGAGGTGATTATACCACAGGCATCAATGGCAACAGAACAGCGTCAAACTGACCGGCCTAGTCTACTATACAGACGGGCCAAAACCGACACAAGTACAGGCGCAGGGATATATGGGACAGGCATATTCCGCACATGCCTATCCATAGGCCTAGGAACGCAGATGAACATATTCCAAGCTGAAGTATACAGCATCACAGTATGCGCACGGGAACTTTGAAAGAAGGCCTTGCAACGCAACAGAATCTTTATAGTAACCGACAGCCAAGCAACGCTGCAAGCGCTAAAGGTACGGACACACATGCTTATTTATAAGCATGCTAGTGAGCATGCTTAAATCGAGCATGCGTGTCAGCTGTTCACATTTGCTAGTAATAAGCATGCTCCCTAAATAAGCATGCTTAAAAGCTGTTCACACGTGCTCAGAGCACGCCCCCTTCCACCGCACCGCAGGTAGCGTGCTCAAAAATCAAACGACTGGTGATTTTTCAGCATGCTCGAAATAAGCGTGCTTATTACTAGCAATGTATAGACACACATGCTTTTAAGTAGCAAGTGCTCGAAATAAGCATGCTTTCGTGCTTCTAATAAGCATGTGTGTCCGTACCTTAACGGCGTTCGAGACACAATCTCGGCTTGTCCTAGACTGCATCCGAGCACTGAATAAGTCGGGAGGGACAAACTGGTATGGGCACCAGCACACTTCGGTATACCATAAAACGAGAGAGCCGACAAACTCGCAAAAGTCACTTGTTGGCCTATCAATAGACAGGCAAGAAGGAAATAAAACGCCTGGTACGTCAGTGGCATGAGGAACACCGGAGGAACCATCCAGGACAGACCCACTCAAGGTTCTTTCTTGGAAGAGCTCCACCGAAACTGGCCGATGAAATGCTCAAGATGAGCAAAGCCGACATCAGACTGTGGACGGGAGTAGTAACAGGGCACTGCCCAGTTTATCGACACCTCCACAAGATAGGACTGACCGAGAACCCTTTATGCAGGGCCTGCGGAAAGGAAGAAAAACTCCGATACACCTTCTATACCACTGCGCGAAGCCTTCGTTAATGACAGAAAACATATCTGGGGGGACAGAAGGTGAAACCGGATCAGATACAAGGAACTGACACCAGAAAAATCCCTGGCCTAATCAAGAGGACAGGACTTCTGAGCTAAAATTCTTGAGGGCACAAAAGACTACTAACCACAGTGCGGGTACCGTGACAGGGACCATCTCTCTCTGTATGTATAAGTTTCCAAGCGAATCCACCGATATGTGACGTGTAAAATCTTTAGTTAGTTATCGACATAGTACATATTGCCTTTTGTGTTGTCATGCATGATAGCCATAACGTCAAAAAGGAACATTGGTAGAGTATAAAACGATACTTTTAGAAAATTTTACTTAGTGATAAATGTTAATTTTGGCAATACATATTTTGGGAACAATTTTCATTTTATTGATTAATTAATGATCTTTGTCATATGAAGCAAGTTTTGATCTTATTCACTCTATCAACCATAATTAATAAATGTTATCTGGGGTTACAGGTAAATACATATTATTATATTTTTAGCCATGTGCATATGTTCTTAATATTCTATTACTTTAAGATAAGAAGTTTTAAAGCTCTACAACGAGGTCTGTTTTTCATTATAGTTTAGCACTTTAGACATGACTGGGTGCTCGTAAATTGATACGATTAGAATATATTGGTGCCTTTATCAATTACTCAACCATGGATACTTAGATAAATGTCAACACAGCATCAGTTCATATAATTGAATGCCGCTGAGACATCGAGCATTGCCCTTTCTGTGACATTCCAGATGTGATCTCCGTGATGTGATTACAGAAATACATAAATAAACTATTGCCACAACTGGTCAATTAAAGGTAGTTTATATAGGTGATGAAACTATAGTAGGTGTACTGTTGCAGCTGACGGATTAATTTATCTTCTGATTTTTTGTCATTTATGAAAGGGTGTCTCAAAACAATTTATTTTAGAATGACTGCAATTGAAACATTTTCACCGATAACGGCGAAGCCTAATAAAGTAATATGTAATATTATGTAATATGTGTTTAGTCTGTCAGCTTGTATCGGTGTTAATTTTTCCTTTAACCCAAGAAAGATGGGTATTAAAGGGCAAGAGGATTTGAAAAATAATAAAAAGAAATAATAAACAGGTAACAAAAAAGAACTTATTGTCTTATAGTCAGGTTTATTTATGTATATGTATTCAACTCTCTTGCGATGAGTCATGCGGATACAATAACTTGATTTATTTGACGAAATCCAGACCTCTTTCAGCGTCCAGTTTGTACTTTTTCGGCAAGTCTTGACTATTGTCGTCCACCTTCCCCCTTTGCTTCATCTGTTTATCATTTTCTCAGTCTTCGTTGTCTTCGTCTGTATGCCAGTTGTACACAATCAGTTACTTCTCGTGTTCATCCTTGAGATCTCATCATGACCAACCCAGAACCGTTTAATTGTCCAATTGTAGAAATGATGCTGGCAATGTTTGTTCTTCTTGATTTCCGTCATTGGTAATGTAGCTCTCAGTGTTCTCCTTGATATCCATCATTGGTAATTTATCTCTCTGAGAGATACTAATCAGAGTAAAGTCATAATACAACCGGTAATTTTTTAACGATAACATTTGGTAATTTATCTCTCTTAATCCCTCAATGCTCCTTTCATTTTATTATGGTTAAAGGTTTAATTGTTTTTCTTTTTAATTATATGTGTCCGTGCTTGGGATCTTCTCGTCATGACCAACCCAAAACCGTCTTAGGAGTCTAATTTTATTGTAGAAATGATGCTGACAATGTGTGTTCTCCTTGATATCCATCATTGGTAATTTATCTCTCAGTGTTCTCCTTTATATCCATCATTGGTAATTTATCTCTCAGTGTGCTCTTTGATATCCATCATTGGTAATTTATCTCTCAGATAGATAAATTGCCAAATGTTACCGTTGAAAAATTACCGATTGTATTATGACTTTATTCTGATTAGTATCTCTCAGAGATAAATTACCAATTATGGATATCAAGGAGATCACTGAGAGATAAATTACCAATGATGGATATCAAGGAGAACAAACATTGTCAGCATCATTTCTACAATAAAAATAGACTCCCAAAAGGATCGTTTTCATTATACTATGGTTATAAATGGGTTTTCCTTTTAATTAGATGTGGATGGTGCCTTTATTAATATCGTTCAGAACCCAGAACTGTCCTAGATCATCTACATATTGGATTTGTTCTGTACCGATTTGGACGAAAGTTTACAATGGAAGACACAATTTGACAGTATTGTTGTTTTATGGAAATCTTAGTTAGGCGTTTTAGATAGTATTATATTGAGCCGAATTCCTTATCAAAATGTTTAATACTAACGATCCGTTAGGTTACTTTAAACTAACGCCGTTTGTCGATATACACAAAATAACACTGTTTACAGTTTACGCAACTTTAGTGATACTTTAGTGATTCAATATACGTTTTCTGTTAGACAAAAGAGGACGATGACTCATAATTGTGTTATAGCGTATTCATTTATTTCTATTTTCTTTCTTTCCAACGTAGTAAATCAACATTACTTCGTCTTGAGGGCAACTGTTTCTACGTATTTATAGTAATTGAGAAAAAGCTTGATTCTTTTAATTTACAATCGGATGTCCATAACAAAAGATTACTGTAGAGCACGCAATCGGGCCTCGCTGTCGTGAAAACCGGGTCGATAGGGCACATAATTGATAGGGGCAAGAATATATGTAGATTAATGAACTCGCACGTGTATAGTGCCCTTCCTTACAAGTGGTTTATTGAAGATTTTAGTTTTGGTACACTGCCATTCAAAATTCAAACTTTAACTAAAGTCTAGAAAATAAACTGCTTCCGGGTTATGCCGTGTGTCAAGATTTGTTAATGCTGACGTTTCGCGAGCCATGTTGCTCGCTTCTTCAAAGCTAATTGAATACTCAGTACTCAATACTCAGTATTCAATTAGCTTTGAAGAAGCGAGCAACATGGCTCGCGAAACGTCAGCATTAACAAATCTTGACACACGGCATAACCCGGAAGCAGTTTATTTTCTAAATGATTCTGGCCGTGAAAGCCTACGTACTTACTTTAACTAAAGTCGATAAATCAACAACGAAAGAGGTAAATATAAATAAGAGAATAACCATTAACAATAAGTAACATTTTAAACTATGTATATTGAAAACAACAGCGATTGTATTATGACTTTATTCTGATTAGTATCCTCCTAACTTTGTCTACAAGTTGCAGGACACCTTGTAAAATTAAATTAATCCTCAAATATAACGATTGTGATAACTTTACTAGCATGACCGCAATATGATACATATCTAATTTATTAATAGAACACTGGTAATTATAGAGATATTCAATATAAGGCTATAATTGCAGACGAGAAAAATACATTATTGTTTATTCTCTTTGAAATTCATATGTTGACTAGGACTACTGACTAGCAAGTACATACTAATAATAACAACCGTCTGGCCAATGACCTCTAGTGCTGAAATCAGAAATCTGGTGGTGCTATATACACATACCTACTTTGCTTTATCTACTAACGTGTCCCACCCTCACTAATATTAGGCCTATTTTTAGGTTTAAAGTTCTAGCTTCCGCGTAAATTTTGACAAGTGCACACGTTTGCCTAATGGTAATAATAGGTAACCCACTATACCGGGTGACCCACGCCATAGGTACTACTGTTTATTTTTTTATTTACGATGCTGGACAAATAAAATTTTGAGACGTGCTAATAGACAAAAATGCATTTTTAGGGGTACTCTTGAGGTTAGTATGACTTCCGTTTTTTTTCGGTGAAATCAGTGAAATTTTAAATGGCACTCTATATTATTTGTGTGCTATTTTCAATCAGGATTACATTCCGAACACAAAAACATATCGATCATTAATTTTTTAACCAAAGTGACGAAACCATAACTTTTTTGTTGATTAGTCTAGGAGGCTATGAATTCGTGAAAATAGAACATTAACAAATAAACACTGCCTAATCGATTTTTGCCGATATTGTATTACTGGCGCGATTTCATTTTTCTTTGCCAATAAGTCATTTTTTCCCGTGTACCGATAAATATAACATTATTCCGATTACAATGACACCAAATACTTGATATTTAGCTGAAATCATGCTTGGAAATGTCGATAAAGCAGGGAAATAGAAAAAATAATATTGGGTTAATGATCAAAATCAGCGTAGTGAACTGTGGGCGAATGCTAACATCCGAATTTGACAGTTCTTTTTGTCTTGATTTTGCCTTGATGCAAAATAGTGTTGTATTTAGCAATAGCATGTTTAACACTGCAATTCAAACAACAATAATCGCGATGTAAATAACAGATTAAGTAAGAAATAACAAGAACCAACATTAATAACGAACAATAATTACGTTAATAATCCAAAATTAAGTAGATTTCACGAGTGCTGCAAATTACTCATCGATTTCTGCAGTTATTTTCCGCATACGTTACTGATCATTCCTATAAATTGACGTGTGGTAGAACGCAATAGCATTATTTTTAGACCTCTGCTGTACAAATTAAGTGCCCCTAGCGAAAAAGTGCGTCTTTTCTTAGAATGACATTTCTAACCCCTAATACTAAACGTAAGTATAGAATATTTTGTGAAATAGATTGTGCTATTAACAAGTTTCTGGTTTTTAAATCGAATGATTCTTTTTTAACATATTCTCTGATAGTGTAAGCATATTTTTGGTTGAGATTATATTAAATATTAATATATATATATATATATATATATATATATATATATATATATATATATATATATATATATATATATAACGTTGAGAGTAGGTAACGACCGACTTCGTTGGAAATTAAACGTGCAAAATATCGTGGAAAATATAAAAAAAATATCCCACGATATTTTGCACGTTTATATATATATATATATATATATATATATATATAAAATTAAAATTAAAAAAAATTAACACCGATACAAGCTGACAGACTAAACACATATTACATAATATTACATATTACTTTATTAGGCTTCGCCGTTATCGGTGAAAATGTTTCAATTGCAGTCATTCTAAAATAAATTGTTTTGAGACACCCTTTCATAAATGACAAAAAATCAGAAGATAAATTAATCCGTCAGCTGCAACAGTACACCTACTATAGTTTCATCACCTATATAAACTACCTTTAATTGACCAGTTGTGGCAATAGTTTATTTATGTATTTCTGTAATCACAGTAATCAAAGTTTCTGGTTTTTAAATCGAATGATTCTTTTTTAACATATTCTCTGATAGTGTAAGCATATTTTTGGTTGAGATTATATTAAATATTAATATATATATATATATATATATATATATATATATATATATATATATATATAACGTTGAGAGTAGGTAACGACCGACTTCGTTGGAAATTAAACGTGCAAAATATCGTGGAAAATATAAAAAAAATATCCCACGATATTTTGCGTATACGTGTTAAGTTGTCACCTCCGGCATATAGACCAGGCGACCTAGGATCCGGGTGTTCCACATAATATATTTTTAATCGGATTGCATATTTTTAATGAGGGGAACCTTTGCTACACGAATATCAAAAGAGGGGAAAAGATTTTTGATTTTTCAGTAGGTCATATATAAGGTACGCAAACGGTACGAAGTGACCTCCGCAATTTATATATGAACGGAAACTGATGCGTCGCTGATACCTCCAGCGGTGTCGCCAAACCTACGAAGGTCACAATAGGCTATTATTATATAGCAGGTATATGATAGGACCTAAACTCGCTTCACACAAAATAAACGCTCACTTTTAGTAATAGTATAGAAAATTATTTATCAAGGCTCCGTTGTAAAAACATCGCAACTACGAAACAAAATGTTTAGATTCGATGTTTTTCTGTCGGGGTCCGGGTCTATGCCATGGTTTACGTATCGATTAAAGCTTATGGTGGCTGCGATGAGCTGGCCATACGTAACAGCCGAAATATGGCAATTTTTTGCATATCTGACAATTATCGCATTTTTACAGTGCTTACAGATAAATTTGTCAGACATTTGTCTTTATTTGATTTACGCAACATTTAAAGAATACACTGCAAAATGTCACAAAAATATTTGAGAAATTGCCAACTAAGCAATGATATGTCATTTTAAAGAGGAGAACTGTGAGTACACTACGGAAAAGAATTTCTGAAAAATATTGAAAGATGTTTGTATGGAAGGTGATTAAAAAAGTTTCCCATATTTGAGAATACAATCGGCTTCGACGGGCCGCTCGACTTTTGACTGTGGAATTGTTAATTTTTCGAATTATTTTCTATTATTTTACAGTGTATGCATTCTTTAAATGTTGTGCAACCAAAATCTGCAATAAAAAATAATTAATTTTTGAATATGTTACACCAGAATGTTAAGGGGGGATTCCGGTTTTTTCCTCTAAAATTACCGCCTTTTTTAGAATTTTTTATTGGCGAGACTATGCAATAAATTGATTCCAAATTTGGCACAAATATTTATTAGCTTTTCAAGTATTTACAACAAAAAAATAATACAGAAATATGATGAATCACGCTCACTAGCCACCCGCGACCATGACACTGCGCGAAGATCCGCGGTCACTGGTTGGCATGATTGGGCCACTCCAGGTGATCTGAAATAAAAATCTCGACTAGCGGCCTACTTAATACATAAGTAGTTATCGTTTGATGAACCAGAAAATAAAAATATTTATATTTGAGGAAATGGTGGCTTCTTAAACTTAAAATATCGATTTTTCTCAAAAAAATTGACAATATTTTCTCTATAAAAGGAAAAGTACATAACTTATTGCATTTCTTGTTCATCAAACGATAAAGGCATGTTTACTGAACATCCAGTTAAAATTTGAAGTCAATCGGTCCAATAGGTTTCGAAATATCATGCCAACCGTTTGCGAAAAAACTGTTCCGAGAAAAACACGTTTAAACATTCAAGTACAGTTTATTACGGGATATCGAGTACTTACAGTGTTTTTCTGCTAATATGCTATACCAGAGCCATACTTTATTCCTTCCTCCACTTCGTAGAATTTAATTTGAGACTTGCTCATTTCTACGCCTTGTTTGAGCTTATTTTGCAGCCTCTAGTGCACGTCTCGACGACATCAACAAACGAAGTTTCTCGCGAACATTTGCAAATATTTTCGTTTCCTTGCCAATAACGATTCCTATAGTTGTCATAGTTTAGAGGATGGCAGAAAAGCCTTTATTATAAATGCCTGCTGCTGCATAAGCCGCAATTTTGACCCACGGTGAAGATGTTTGGGTGCGAGGCGGCAGACAGTAGAATTGAAGCTTTAGTTGTTGTTTTGTGTGTCACCACTAGGGGTGGGCGATCTCGGAAATTTGTGAACGATCTTTGATCACAATTTGAGATCGATCTGATCGATCGATCGAGCATGATCGATCAGATCGAAAAGATCGATCAGATCGATCAGATCGAATCCGAAGCCGATCTTTTCGATCTGATCGATCAGATCGATCATGATCGATCGATCGATCTTTCAGTTCTTTCATATAGGTACGACACGTGTCCAACCATGTACGTTTCATCAAAAGATCGATCTGATCGAGCTGATCGATCTTTTCGATCTGATCGATCTGATCGATCTGATCGATCTGATCGATCTTTTCGATCTGATCGATCTGATCGATCTGATCGATCAGATCGATCTTTCAAATAAGATGATCGAACGATCGATTTTTTTGCCCAGCCCTAGTCACCACCCAAACACTGTTCTAGCAACTCTCTCGACGACAAGTCGTTGTAAATCGGCTTGATGGCATTTTCGACATTATTAGCAAGTGTTATTGAATTCATCCAGAGTTTTCTCGGCTTCAGTTTTTCGCCATTTGCACCAACTCTGTGATCCCACAGGGCAGTACATATGCTCAACCACTTTGTTAGTATATTTCTCCATAAATATAGTGATCCTATACAACGGAAATGTGACCTCACTTCTTCCATATCCCGTCTCCAAAACCCAGCACTATACTTTTCTCGTCTTCCGCTGTCGACAATTTATCGGCAGACGTACTAGCAAATGCTTTTCTTTCACGAGTGTGCATTCTCAGAAAATTTTCTTTTTGTTGCCCATCCGCACGTGTAGGAGTTTTTCTTGAGTGTTTTTTATCGATGATTGTTCACGAGAGAATTTCACAGAATAATAAACCACACACTGCAAAATTTTTTGGCTTGAAAAACTCGGGCGGAAAAATTGTTCAGCGCGCGATACGACCGATCCGCGCGCTGCATATTTTTGGCACCTGCACGCCGTTGGCTAATTGCTTACAACTTCGCTAATTTTGCAAATTTTACCTTAAAACTTCGTACACACATTCTTAAGACCTTAAATAATAAAATAACGTACAGAAAAAAAACCGGAAAAGAAAACCGGAATCCCCCTTAAGGGTACATATTCGGTATTTGGTGTAACATATTCAAAAATTAATTGTTTTTTTTTATTGCATATTTAGGTTGCACAACATTTAAAGAATACAATAAGTGTTAATAAGAGGATCACTATAGAATCGGATATAATTCGAAACAGTTATTTAAATTTATTTAGTTTCATCTAACACATAAGTTCAATTCAGTTTAGTCAAAATAAAAATATAAACCGTTCGTTGAGGTAAGTATTTATTCTCCATAAAAATGCGCATTTATTATAAACGAAAGCTGGATAAATTAAAACAAAGTATACCCACATGACATTTACCTAAGGTGACTAGACGTCCAGCTTTTGGCGGGACAGTCCCGCTTTTTCACATTTTGCCCCGCGTCACAAAACGTCACAAAATGTCCCGCTTTATAAAAAAAATTATTTTTTACAGAATTTTTAGAGAAGTACTACGAAAAATGAACTATATGCTATTTCGTTCAAATACTCTTTTTCAAATCGTGCGTTAAAAGGCAGTAAACTTTTGTAATTATCAAACAACATTTTGGTGTCGAAAACCGTTTCTTCACAATTGTATTTTTTTACAAAGACAAATATGAAACTCATTAACTCAGGTAACTTACATACCATACTAAATATAAATTAACATTAATTTTTGTTAACAACTAGACTCTAAGCTAAATGACTACAAAGTAGTTCCTTCTGTCATTTACAATCAAAATTGCACTACGTTAACAATTTTAGCCATTTTTATTATTTTCGAAGTTTTATTGGATACTGACCCTGTCATTTAGTCGCAGAGCAAGAATATACAGAAACTTAAAAGAAAACACAGAATCTTAGCAAAACACCAAATTATAAGTAAAGAATATACAACATTCTATTCTGTCTAATGGTTTATGAAGAATTTATGAATTTTTGCATTGTTTTACGAAAATTACAACCTACCTTTTGGTATACGTGTATAAAATTTCGCTAACACAACATTTGATATGTCGACTGACCGGCTTAAACGGTAAAAAAAGTTAGCTAAACTTTGATATTCAATAACTTTTGCAGACTTAAACAGATTTTCATTATTTTTTCGGATCATGTAAAGAAATTTATCAGATTTATCATATTAATATATAGTTGATAATTAAAGAAAATCAGATGTTCCAGCTGATTATGTATTCTGGGAGATCAAAAATAGTGTTTCTGGTCTAAGTTTGAAACATCCTGTGGGATAATTAAGGAACTTGTTCTCTCGCAGGTTGGCAACTAGGTACTCTCTTACAAAGCCATATCAATTCTCAACATCTTGCTTTCTAATTCATCTCAACATCTGAATTTTTGTAGAATATACACAGTTTGAAGCAAGATTTTGTATTTCACTCATAATCAAGTAACATTTGCTGCAAGCTTTAACAGCAAATCGAAATTGCTAAGTTTTATTTAAAATTTGAAATTGTTAATCTTCTACAAAATTCAGATATTGGAATGAACTAAAAACAAAATGTTGAGAATATGGATGTCTTTTTAACAAAGTACTTTAAAATTTGCTCTGCAGTTATTTCACAGCGTGTATCGAAAGTAGATCAAAAACCAACATTATGGTCTGTTTTTAAAAAACTACAAAAGTATGTGCTTATCTCTAAGAAATTCAATGAATTTCTTTAAAATGTATTAAAAAATAATGGATACCTGTCAATATTACAGAAGTTTAGCAAAATAAGCGTTCTTTTAATTGTGCCCGTCAAAGTATTTTTTTCTCAAAACTGTACCTTTCAACTTGGCATACCTTGTTGTGCTGAACAGAGTCGTTAGATTAGAACATATGTTTGTTATTTTTTACCTTAAGATTTATTTATTATATAATTCATCTTTCTTAGTCCTTCTTACTATATTTATTAGTTGATAAGAATGTTTTTAAAAAATATAAAAATTTATTTAGAATATTTATTTCGTGCAAAGGGCATAGATTTGAAGAATTTATGATAAAGGGAAGAGAGTTAATATATGCAATTTTAATCCCTATAATTAAACGATAATGAATAATCTTTGTCTTATATCAAGCAAAATCTTTTTATTTAAAATGAATATGGCAAAACAATTAATCACTAATAATGCAAATAATGTCTAATATTCAATAAATTATGTGTTGCTCAAACAAATATGTTTTGATCACCAGCACAACAATTTAAAGGAGTATATGTGATGTTGCTTAAAATACAAAAATCTGTGTAACCAACCAAACTAAAAAAACATACTAATAATATTTTTTGTGTTTATAAAAATCCTAGAAATTGTCTATTTGCGAGTACGATCTTTTGAAAAGACGGTTGGTTTTAATTACTACCGCCCACCCCGCCCCGCTACTGTCCCGCTTTTCTACAAATCTGGTCACCTTATATTTACCGTAGAGTGGGTATACTTTGCTAAAATTATTAAATTATATTTTCATTTTTATAATTTTAAAACAATATTAAGCAGTCGCTACCGGCAGTCAAAGTTATGTAAAAATAACTACAACTAATGAATACCTAAATTACCTACTAATTTAATAAGAAAAATCAATTTACTTTTTTTTTGTGTAAATATCAGAACACCAGAAGAATTTAATTTGAATTAATTTGCATTAATGTCGCAACATACGTAAAAACTGGCCGATGCCCTAGACTTAATAGACACCGTTGTCCATAATATTACAAGGTACGCACTTTCCCTTCATTGGATTGAATATGCGTAGTATTAAACTTATCTTATAAAATAAATATGGCTGATCAACATGGATTTCTACATTCGGAATGGTCCAATAATTTATACCTAACATTCACTTGACTAGATTGCTTATTGTGGAGTTGTTAACTAAAATTTCTCGCATCACCTTTTTAATATTTCTGCTTGAGTACTTGATTCAATAGGATTTGTGGTGAACAAAGGAAAGGGTATGTGGAATTTATAGAATTGATTGATATAAAGCACCGCAAATAATTTATTTAATTTTATTTCATTAAATGATATTTGCGGACACTAGAATAGTTGACAAAGAGCAGACTATGCCATTCAAAATAATTAACAAACGATAAAAACATGCGGGATATAATTGTGAAATACAATAAATGCAGCCACGGCCAGGATTTGAACCAAAACCAACTGCGTCCGAGGGCAGAAATAAATACGAAAATACTCATATAACATATATTTCTTGCGCTGTCACCTCCACAACATTACCAGCGTTTTTCGGATGTCACAGCGTGTATTGTACGATATAAAACACGGAGTCATATATGCGGAGATGACTTCGTAGCGGCCGTATCTTACATGGGCGACACTAGCGCTTTATAATTTTAAAACAATATTAAGCAGTCGCTACCGGCAGTCAAAGTTATGTAAAAATAACTACAACTAATCTGAATACCTAAATTACCTACTAATTTAATAACTATTTTTTTTTGTAAATATAAGAACACCAGAAGAATTTAATTTTAATTAATTTGCATTAATAGCGCAACATATGTAAAAATTGGTCGATGCCCTAGAATCTTAATAGACACCGTTGTCCATAATATTACAAGGTACGCACTTTCCCTTCATTAGATTGAATATGCGTAGTATTAAAATGTGAAAACTTATCTTATAAAATAAATATGGCTGATCCAAATGGATTTCTACAATCGGAAAGGTCCAACAATTTATACCCAACATTTACTTGACTCGATTACTTATTGTGGAGTTGTTAGCTACAATTTTCCGCATCACCTTTTTAATATTTCTACTTGAGTACTTGATTCAATGGGATTTGTGGTGAACAAAGGAAAAGGTATGTGGAATTTATAGAATTTATTGATGTAATAGCACCGCAAATAATTTATTTAGTTTTATTACATTAAATAATATTTGCAATGTAAGCAGCCTATGCCATTCAAAATAATTAACAAACGATAAAAACATGCGGGATGTAACTTTGAAATAAAAAAAATGCAGCCACGACCTGGATTTGAACCAAAAACCTTTGTATCTCGCGTAAAATTCACAACCCAACTGGGTCCGAGGGCAGAAATAAATACGAAAATACTTATATAACATATGTTTCTTGCGCTGTCACCTCCACAATGTTGCCAGCGTTTTTCGGATGTCACAGCGTGTATTGTATGATACAAAACACGGAGTGATATATGCGGAGGTGACTTCGTAGCGGCCGTATCTTGTATGGGCGACACTAGCGCTCGTGATCTACGCTTGAACTAACATGACTTGTCCGTACATATATAATGGACGTTATCGGCTCCGACGAAATTTTTGGATTTGAGCTCCCTGAGCCACCTAGACCACATTTCCGTTGAAAACAAGGCGATACGTTGTCACCTCCGATTTTGGAGCCATCAACGTTATATATGAGGTGACAACGTATACTCTGTCATACGCGTTGGAGCCCTCAACGTACCAACCATACATATATATATATATATATATATATATATATATATGTATATATATATATATATTAAATATTAATACATATTAAGTATTAATTTAATTCCGATAATATCCGTCTCGGTAGGCAACTTCATTTAGTGTGATCAATGTTCGGTTGCATACCCACTGAACGTAACGTTCAAATTTTAGTTCGTACACTGTTTTTACGATGAATCATTTGCAGCACTGGTGAAATTTACTATACCTAGCAATAACCTCAATTAATATGCATAAAGAGAATTGTCAAATTCGGATAGCATTCATCCACAGTTCACTACGGTGATTTTGATCATTAACCTCATCTTTTTTTTCTATTTCCCTGCTTTAAACGACATTTCCACGCTACGATTTTCAGCAAACTATCAAGTATTTATTGTCATTATAATCGGAAAAATGTTATCGATCGAATAATCAGTGTGCACCTTTAAGCTACACGGGAAGAAAATGACTCATTGGCCAAAAACCATTAAATCACCAGTATAACCATATCGGCCAAAATCGGTTTAGGCAATGTTTATTTGACAATTTTCTACTATTTTCACGAATTCATAGCTACCTAGATAAATCAGCAAAAAAGTTATTTTTTGGTTACCTTGGTGATAAAAATTCACTGTCGATATGCTTTTGTGGTCAGAATGTCATCCTGATTGAAAATATCATACAAATAATATAGGGTGCCATTAAAAATTCCAATAATGACGTAATTTCCGGAAACCCCGGAAATATATAATACTAACCTCAAGAGTATCCCAAGAAATGGATACCTTATTTATAAAAAAGATTATTTATTTTTTAAATATTCGAATATAGTATTCGAAAAGAAATATTTTTTTGGTGGATTTAGGAGATATAGTTTCAAATTGAATATCTTGGTTATTATTGAAGCTAACAGTTTCATATTTGGTGTAGCTTCATTACACAGTAGATGTCACATGCGTGCCAACATGCTAAAGTAAAAAACTACACTACAATTTTATCAATTTATCTTTTTAGAATTAGGTATAACAACGTGTTGCTATTCCTTATCAACAAACAATCAAATTGGTGATCTTAGTTTATTTGAAATATGTATTTTGTACTTTGCCGCACTAGAGCGGCAAAGTTCCATAGCGGTTCTCCAACCTCGACCGAAATCAGCTGTTTTCGAGTGTGTCAGCACAAAAAATAATATTTAGTACCTCATTATATGTTGTATAGGATGTTCAAAATTTGCACCAGGAAGGAATAGGTAGTTAAATAAGGCATCTTGTCTTTGGCGAACTATTGTATTTTTATTCTCTGGTTATCGATTTCGGGATTTGATTCCCATCTTGAGACCAGCTGCAAACTTAAAAACATTTTGCCAGCCGCTGACCATTTTATACATTGCTCACGCTTGTCACTTGCGCCCTTTTATATTGCGTTATTTCCGACATCTGACACCACGAATACTCGAACGATTTCACTTGTGCACGTTTTAATTTATTTTATTTGTTCCTATTGCGTTATGACAGATCTGCTTTCCCACATCAAATTTCATTAATTAGCCGCCTGACGGTAAGATCTTTTAAAATTAAATTTGGAGGAACATCTTGTGGTACTAATTTATAGGTTATATCACAGGTTATATGTGATTTTTTTTTGTATTTTTTGCAGCTGCTCTGAAGATGGGAATCAAATCCCGAAATCGATAACCAGAGACAAAAATAAAAATACAATAGTTCGCCAAAGACAAGATTTTGCTTATTGAACTACCTATACCCTAATGGATGCATTTGTTCAAAACATTTACCACGGAAGAAAATGTTGCGGTATATAATTCCATACTATCTGTGTTACCCTATACTCATACCTTTTTAAAAATTTATTAGTATACAACTGATATATTAGCAGGTCTTGATATTTAGACAAATATTTTTGTGGTGACCGACACTGTAAGATCTTCGTTCATATAAATCGGTACAAAGTTCAGAATGATGCTGCTGTATTTATCTCGATATTTAGAGAAATGAGTCGAAAATGTCTACGTAGAATTTAAATTAATAAAATAAAAGTGCGCTGTGTCCGTTTATTCCCAGGCAAGAAGACAATAACATTTCCAAAATAATTTCTATTTAATTGTTTTGTTACCTATAATAATAGGAGACGAAATGACATTTAAAATTAACTCAAAAAATTAGAAATTAAATCGTTTTTACATTATTATGTGGTTTATGAATATCCGGGATAGTCTGTAACACTGTAAATGTAACACTTGAGCAGAACATTTTGAACACTCTGTCTAAGATACAAAGACGAAGACTAAAACATTATTTGGTTTGACCATATTTATGTTCTCACCAAACATAAAACTGTTTTCTTCAAATAATAATCAAGATATTCAATTTGAATTTGAAAGTCTACCGCAAAAATCAACAGAAAGGCACGAAAATCAAAATAACCGTAAAATTGCTGCATGCTTGGCGTCACACCAGTGGATTCTGCCATAAGGATCTAAGATGTGTGAAATGTGCTGGACCACATAAATCGACAGATTGCAAGAAAAAAAAGGAAGATCCTCCAAAATGTGACAACTGCCATGGGCAACATCCGGCAAACTATAGAGGTTGCATTGTACCCAAAGAACTGCAGGCCTTAAGAGATCAAGCTAATGGAAATCAAAATCGTACAAAAAATGCAAAAACTACTTCGACTAGGAATGAGACTGCTGTCAAGAATCCAAGGAAATCGAATAACCCCCGTTACTCCCAAAGATGTGATACAAAAAAAATGAAAACCAAAAAGTCACCTGGTTTTGAACTAATAACAGTGAGATCTTAAAAAAAAAATCTGATGTGGCCAGGCACATGACTTTATCATACTATATATAAAATTAATAGTTTAGCTGCATGAGATTCTATTTGATCGAGATCGGCTATGTCTGCATTTAAATAAAATTAGTAGAACTAGACAGATATCTCGATTAAAGCTGCGTTCTGGTATTGTACTCCGTTGACACCGGGTACACCGTCCAAATGACACTTACGTGTTATTGGGTGTAAAAAGTAACGGTGTTCAATATCCGAACGCAGCCTATATTGACAGTAGTATTTTCAAAACTTTAGCGTTTGACACTAGCTACTGTCATTAGAATCAAAAAATCTGACATATCCTGGCTACTAGTTTTAATGCAGTACGACCATGAGTACGACCGATCTCGATGAAATAGAATTTGCTCCTGCAGCTAAACTATAAATTCTACCAAAAAATGTCATATACATAAATTATAGAAAATTTCCTCTCCTTTAATTTATTATTTAACTATTTTGACGACATTACACAAATAGCGGCTCACTTGCAAAATCTTCGAAAAATGCTAAGAGTAAACCACCAGTTCCTTTGGACCCTTTTCAACAGAAAGCTTTTCAGCTCTAAGTTTGGTTATGAAACTTCTAAATATGAAGTTTCGTCCCGACACCTTTAGTAGTTTCTCCGGAATCGTCGCCACAAAAACGGGTACACACACATACACACAGACATTTTTTTGTACCTTGGTCAAAAATGTTCAGGGGACCCAAAAGGACATATTTCCGCTAAAATCTCAAAAATTTTTTTTGGCACGATTACAATACTTTACATACTGCGTATGATAAAGTAAAAATAATAATTATTCTTATAATTAACTAACCTCTGCAACGCAGCATTTAGGCTTAAATATGTCCCAACTGTTTGGAAGACTACAGAGGTAGTGATCATACCTTTCTAACAGATACTTCTGTATAAAGCAAGATAATGAGTACTCAACTCTCAAAAGTATTAAAGCACAAGGTAGTGTACTTGGCCCAATTCTTTACCTTCTTTACACACATGATCTTCCGCAACCAGATGGTGTTACCGTTGTCACTTTTGCTGATGACACTGCTATCATGGCAGTAGATAAAAATGTTGAAGGAGCAACGCTAAAACTGCAGAATGCTGTCAACAATTTGATAGTCAACAAGTTGACTAGAGAGTGTGCTGAATACACCTCTTTCAATATCGTTGATTCTTTTGCATTTGTCCAGGCTTACCAGAATTTTCAGCTGCCTCGAGAGACCACGTATTGGTGTCTTTTGACGTGAAGACCCTTTTCCCCAACATTCCCTTAGATTTGGAGCGGCGGATTGTTGAAGAGAAGCGTGGACGCCTGGCGTAGTCACGAAGATTGATAAGGCAACTTTCCTCAACCCGCTCAGGTTTGTTTTGACAACGGGTATTTTGCATGGCAGAATCAGTTTTACAAACAGATTTTTGTTCGGTGCTTTTCCTGGATTTGTTGTTGACGAGAACTACCGACAACACGATAAAGATCGACTGGTATCAAAAAAAAATACCAACTCCGGAAGATACATAAATTTTCTCTCAAACCATCCCATTCACCAGAAAATTGGCAGGGTGGTCGCCATGAAGAACAGGATTTTGCGGTTGTACCATGAAGATTTCCACCACCAAAACAAGAAGAGAGTGTATGAGATTCTTCGTCAAAAGGGCGCGTTGTTGATTTTACCGCTCCTCTTCGAGTGGAATCTCCGGTCTATAAAAAACTATAGAAAACCAACACGCTATAAACAATTACCATCACTTTGATTTCGACAACAGCGTTATCCTATATAGAAAGCGAAATCTACGTGGGCGGCTGTTCTTTGAAACGATCGGGATACTAAAAACGAAAAACTCTTTAAATTAGCGATCTGACACAGAATGCCTAAGCTCTGGATACACCTTTCTACTCAACTTCGACTACTATAACCATCAACGAGTGCTGATGATTCGTCTATGAACTTGGGAGACTTGAGCTTGTGTTTTGACGATTAGTGGTCGTCTTGTTGATGGTTTCGTGTTTTTGAACTGTTATCATGTCACGCGCTTTTTTTGAGCGGAGAGTTGGTACCCGTACCTAGTTATTTTTGGTGACTGGATTCACTGCGCACCGTTCTATATTTAGAATACTCTTCCGTCACGGTTATGGCTGTTGTTTTGGTCGTTGATGGTTGTAATTTTGTTGAACTCATACTCATTGTACTTATTGTGCTTGTTGTTTTCGTGATTTACCACCGGTTGTTCGTCCCAGGTATTGTCTATTATAACTGGCTACATGTGAAGTAGCCTAACACATTCTTATTGTTGTTTTCAATTAGGTTACCTCCGGACGGTCTCAATTGTAACGTTACAGGTTTCCAGTGTTTTTAACGCGATTCTTGTGTTGCCTGTTGCGTTTTCTCTACCACCAAATTCCATCTACTCAGATGATCATATTTGTTTGACCACTATTCTAAGGTAACCTTGTAGGTTATGTCTCTGCTACCGAGCCTTCATTGTGTTTTGTGCTTATATTGTTTTAGTTCTTGAAGAAGCAACAAATGGTTTTGCGAAATACTGAACAGGAATAAAAGGTCAAAAAATGTATGAACAATTGTTTCATTGGAAGACCCTTATACCCAATATCCTTTACTCTATTGTTATTACGAAGGGCAAGAACTCACCTAAGTAGTGTTTAAATGTATTGTTTGGTCCAATTGCCATTGCTGAAATGAGCCGACTCAATGATAATAATGGAAATGAGTTAAGTGATGATGGTGGTGTCCAATATAAATAGTAACATTTTCAACCAAACCACTGAAGCTTTTATAGGGTAATGTGTTTTGTGTAAAGATCAAAGAGACCTGCGCAAATAAAAACATTTCAGGCAGCGCACGAATTGTTTACTTAAATGAAATGCCCTCGTTCAATGACTAGCATCCTAGTGTGTTGCTTCACAATGCCACTGAAATTGTATAAACAAACACACTATACTCAGATGAAGATTCTTGCTATTAATAGTGAAAAATGCGATAAATGTTTTTAAAAAGATTAGGTGACTTAGGAAGTTAAACCTTACTTGTGCACGTGTGCACTGAAATATCCTATAGAAGGGGTATAGAAAATTTTAAAATAACTACACTGAAGAATATTGCTCCTATACAGAGGGCATTTATTGTATTAATTGTAATGAATTACCTGTAAATTATAATAAACAAACTGACAGAAAAATTGGTTACATTGGTTAATCATTAATCCTTTAACCAACAAATTTCCATCAAATTTTATGGTCACGTTTTAACGGATCAAGGATTAAAACCGGATGAGAGCAAGATTTTGGCTATACAAAGCTTTCCAGAACCGAAGGATAAAAGTGTCTTACATCGTTTCTTAGGTATGATTACATACTTGAGTAGATACATTAGAAAATTGAGTAGTAAAACTTATCAACTAAGACAATTACTAAGAGATAACATTGAATGGAATTGGACGAATATACATAAAACGGAATTTGAAAACATAAAGAAAGTACTAATAAATGCTAGCACATTAAAATACTATGACAAAGGTAAACCTTTAACTATTGAATGTGATACCAGCAACTATGGACTTGGAGCAGCTGTATATCAAGAAGGCAGGGTGATCGGATTTGCATCAAGGACATTGACAAAAGCAGAGGAAAATTATGCACCCATTGAAAAGGAAATGCCCGCTATTGTCTTCGCTTGCATTAGGTTTTATCAGTTGATCGTCGGCAATCCACTAACAATAGTTATAACAGATCATTTACCACTGATAAATATATTTCAAAAACCGTTATTATCTGTACCAAAACGTCTACAAAAAATGCTCATGACCTTGCAAAGGTACAATATAAATTTAAGTTTTGTAACAGGTAAAGGAAATGTTATAGCAGACACATTGTCCCGACCTCCATTACCATCGTCACAAAGAGAAAACAATCTTATCACATTATCTGCAGTCTACAAAACATCGGAAGAAAGAAAATATGTGCAAATCTACAGAGAGCATCGAATTATCCAATGAAGTTAGCGTATCAGAAGATCGTTTAGATGAAATCCGACGAGAAACAACGAATGATTCAGCTCTAGAAAAATTAAAAGAATATATTTTAATAGGATGGCCAAATATTATACATCAACTGCCAGATGAAAGCAAAAGATATAATACTTACAAATACGACCTTACCTTTCAGAATGGGCTAATCTTCAAAGGTAAACAAACAATTTGTGATACCGTTCAGTCTACGACAAAAAATAATAAACATTCTCCATACGTCATAGTGGAATAAAATCTACAATTAACACGGCTAGAAGAAACGTATTTTGGCCAGGTATGTCAGGAGAAATTCGTAGTAAAATACAAGAATGTCTAATTTGTACCAAGTTTTCCGCTTCGCAAACAAAACCAAAAATGCAAACACATTCTATACCAGAGTACGCATTCCAGCAAGTATCTGTAGACGTATTCATTACAGATTACAACAAGAAAAATACTTATTTTCTAGTCACCGCGGATCATTATTCCGACTATTTCGAGCTGGACATCTTAAAAAATCTATCAGCAGAGGAAATGGCAAATCCTTGTAAACGCAACTTCAGCCGACATGGAATACAACAAGTTTTATATTGCGACAATGCAACAAATTTTTTAAATAAAGATTTTAAAAACTTCACTGGGATATTCAACACATAACATCATCCCCACATTACCCAAAATCTAACGGTAAAGCAGAAGCTACAGCCAGTGGCGTACCGAGGGGGGCGGTCCGCCCCGGGCGGCACGTGTTTTGGGGCGAGATTTTTTATATTTCTAATTTATTTAAAAATAAAAATACTATAATAATGTTGTTATCAACAGAATCAATGATTAATGATTATAAACAACTCTGCTAATAATTTCTTTAGCGACTTTAGTGACTCTATCGGTCAAGGACGTTGCAAGAAAAGAAAATTCTGCATGTGGATAAGCATGTAGAAATCATTCTTTAAACTTGGTATGTGTACGTGCAGCTTCTGCTACAGTAAAGTCCAGAACATTTTTTGGGGACTATGAACACTTTTCACGTTTTCGTTCTTTCGTCTTCCACTCATTGATGAGATATTTTACTTTCTGTCACTGGTCAAGGTGTTAAGCACAGTGTAGAAACTCGTTGGAACGCAAGAGTAGAAGTAGTAATAATAATTGTAAAAAAAAACATTTCACAAATATTTTTAGTGCGTTGGACAAACTAATATCTGAGGAAAAAAATATTAAAACACGATCCGTTTTTTTGGAACTTAACGACCTATAACAATATCTCCAAACAAAGGGGTTAAATATCCATCAATGTGACAAAACTAATTTTTTACAAATGTATTTCAGTGGACAAAGGGGCACGCTAATGCAAAACGCACAGCAGCCAAAAAATGTGTTAAGAGTTGGAGATTTCCACTGACCGTCGAGTTAGAAGGAAAAAGATTATGAGTGGTGAACATTCGGGAGACGTGAGATATATTTTAGAAGAGCAGATACAACGGGAAATGCTTTTGTCTCCGGATAGAGTTCTCCAAGAAATAACAGTTTGTTTTGAGCAACTACATGTCCTTACAGAAAAGTATGATTTCCTAATACCATATAAGCTTGTAAACACAAATGTTGAATATCACGTGAATATATATCTTTCTTGTCATTGACGACGAGCAGTTGGAAAAGCGGACAAAGCCCTCTTGAACTTTTTTATTAATTCAAAAATACAACCTGGTAAACTGTTCCAAACAGTAATATTGCTAAGAATTTTTTTAACAATAGCCGTAAGTGGGGTCAGTTGTGAAAGCAGCTTTTCCAAACTAAAATTGATAAAGAAAACTATCTTTGTTCAACAATGAACAATTTATGATGGCGAAATCTACTGATACTTTCTATAAGCCGGACTGTGGCCGAGTGGTAAAGCGCTTGGCTATCAGTCGGGGTCGTGAGTTCGAGCCTCACGACCTGCTTTCAGAGTAAAGGTTTTTCTGTGGTTTTCCTTTACTCCCTGGCGAATGCTGAAAGACAAACAACTTAAGACGTGCCACAGACGCGGGCCTGCCGATGCCCCCGTAGTGGCGAAAGCTGTTGGGGGATGTTAAGGCGTGGATTATTATTATTATAAAGAATTTTCGAATAAAAAGGCAAGAAGGATAAATTTATGAACACGCTTACATGTTATGTACATGTACATTATTATTATGTACATTATTATATGTAGATTTTATTTGTACAATCCATGGGTACAATCTGTTTAACCAAAAGACATAAAATTTGTGTTTATTAATTTCTGTTGATGTCCAGGCAGGGGCAGATAGAGGGGGGGGGGGCAGGGGAGGGGGCACAAATTCGCGCCCTCCCCACCTTGCCGCGAATTTGTTGGTGCCGCGGAGAAGAAAGCGATTGTGATCTTACCGGCTAGGTCTTGTATGTGTGTTTTTATTCGGTTGATTGTAAGAAACAGTTATATGAAAAAAGTTTTTTTAAGCTTTGCACCAGACTTGATGACACCCATAGCACAGATTATACAGATACGCAACTTGCAGGAAATCACAAGATCAAAATATCATTGCGCACGTTGACGCGCCGGGTCTTTGTTTCATTGAAATGGGAGGTCGGACTCAAGATGTCTTTTAGCGCACCCCCCCTTGAGTTTTTTATGTATCCGCCACCGCGTCTAGTAATGTTAATAACCACCATCACTTAATTTGGATTGACTTAGAAAGGGCGGCAAATTGGTGACCGCCCCCGGCGGCAAAAGCTCTAGGTACGCCACTGGCTACAGTAAAAATTGCTAAGAAATTTCTTCGTGAATGTGAGGAAAATAACGAAGATTTATGGCTTTGTCTACTGCACCAAAGAAACGTGCCAAATAAAATCGGATCTAGCCCTGTCCAAAGAATCTTCTCTAGACAAACTCGAACTTTAACTCCTGCTATAAAAAATTACCAGCCGGAAATAGTGAAGAATGTACCTGAAATAATAGAAAAGAATAAACAAAAAAAATTCTATTATGATAAAGCATGCAAGTACTTACCCAACCTACAAACTGGTCAACCAGAATCTGCTCAATTAAACCCTGAGAGCAACAAAACTTGGTCCCAGGATATGTCCAAACGAAACTTAGTGATCGCTCATACTTAGTCAACATAAATGGTAGTCAATATAGAAGAAATATTACACACATTAAGCCAACCATAACATCTACAACAGAACCGGTGGTGCAAACTACAATAACCAATAACATTAAGCAGCACCAGGACACGAATAGCAGCAAGTGAATCCCTCAACGTTTGAAGAAGCCAACTCTGAAGTAGTTTCAGCATGTCCAGAAGAAAGTGATAAGAAGAGAGGTGAAAGTGCAAGTACTGGAATGAGCTTGAAAAACAACATAAGGATCTCTCAATAGAAGTTGGACGAATGTGGGGAATGAAAGTAAACAATGTTCCGGTGATTGTAGGTTCATTGGAAGCAGTTACTCTAAATTATAATAAACATGTAAAGGAGTTGCCGTGGAAAATTTCGGCCTGGGAAATTCAAGAAAATGCCGTTTTGGGAAGCACGCATTTTTTAAGGAGACTTTATTATTGAGAATCCTAAATTGACTGCTATCATACTACTCCCTTGGTAGACATACGGATTTTTACACTTCGCTGCCGTGCTTCGGCAGGCACGTTAAGCCGGTGGTCCCGTAACTAGTCTCGACATCTGGTTTCGATAACATTGTATTGGATGGTGTCACGTGATGACGTGCCTCTCACAGAGACAGGCCTCGGCTTGGGAGGGCATGTGCTCCCACGTGAGAAGCCGCCCTCTCTGTTCAAGGGGCATTGGCTACTAGCCAGCCGTGTTCAGCCAGACTGTTCTGGATGAAAGGCTGGTTTGCGAAGCGTGGCATCCATTTCGGGGAAGCAAAAGGGGCCAACTGTGGCCTAGGTGCGCAGCTACAATAATAGCTACACCCCACATATTTCATTCCATTCATATACCGGGTGGTTGTTTTAACTTCAGACTCCTAAATATCTCGAGAAATATGCATGGTACGACAAAAGCGTCTTAAATAAATTTGTAGAACGCAAAGGGGGAAATGAGATGGCAATCTCAGTTACATTGCAGATGGAGCTGCAATCGGTGAAAATGAGGTTAACTTATTTTTTATAAATGGGAATACCCAACTTTTTTATCAAATTATGATTTTACGAAGATGCTTACTCAATGCTTTAAAAACCTCTCAATGTGTCTACCAGATTCCTTGCAGCTGTAAAGAAGTATATATTTGTCAGACGGTACAACTTTTGGAGGAGCGTTTAAAAGGTCACAAATACGCAAAAGTTGACAATTTAATGACTGTATGTTATTATATCATAAACCTTAGTGGGAATTCAGTCAAAAAACGTTTTCTCCTTTTTATATTTTTTATTCCATGTACCAATATTTCGGACTAAATTGTGTCCTTCTTCAGGGCTCTAAAATGTTTTAACGATATATTAAAATTATAAATAACTACCTATAACTAATACAAACCGCAGAAAATTAGAATGTAAATGTAAAAATCATGAAAGATGTCATAAAACAAAGTTTGAAAAAGTTTATAAACAATATCAATTTTTTGGGAAAACGGCAGTTTTGTTTTTTTAATTTTCGATATTTCGCCTATTGGCGCCGTGCGCGTACGATATGCCGATCTCTATTGCCGCCGAAGATCGCCACGAGGTGGCGCTGTTCTATGCAGTTTCCTTCCTAGTAATCACCCACGTGGTAGTTACCTGTAGCGCGTCTACTAAGTAAACATAAACAAGAAAGCTGTTGCTAGTATTTTGACAATTCACCACACAGCACGAGTTAACCATATTTGTATATTTGTATACACAATGCTAGTCTGTGCACAACGCTATCAGCTGACAGAAATAATAAATAAAGTCGACTACAGCGCTTTTGCGTGCAGCGGTGACCGAGAAAACTTCTGGCGGATACATATTCCGCCATGGGCGCATAAAGCGTTCCTCAATCCCCCACTCCGTACTGCGCACGGTGCCAATAACATAGGCTTCGCCAGGAAATCTACAAGGAACGTTTTAAACAAGGAATATAACAAATTTATAAATACTTACTAAATTAACTATAAACCACCAATACACATAAAACTTTTTTTTAAAACTTCTGACATGTCAAACAAAATACTTCATAACAACGTAAATTAAAATGATATCTCAATATCCACGAAAAAAAATATATAAATTAATTAAAAATTTCGACCCTTAAAAGATTTCAATAACGTTAATAATTTTTTATAAATTATGCTCACATTTTCTACATCAGTTTTAAAATTACATGTATTTAATTCATTAATAAACAACATTTCCAAAAAAATTTCATTCCGTTGATAAAACACCTAAAATTTTAACATTTTCAGAATCAAATCTATGGTTTTCTTTAAAAACATGTTGCGCTAATGCGCACCTTAATTTGTTAGTTTTTATGTCCGACTTAGTTTTTAAATAGTTACCAGTCTGACCAACATACAATATATTACAACAAGAACAAGGAATTAAATAAACTATCCTAGAATTTAAAGCCAAAGGTGTTTTATCTTTAACAACTATTAATTTTTGACAAACCACTATTAATTTTTAACAAATTATATTTTGCAAATCTAATGTTATTACTTTTTAAAATTTTGGTTAAACTAGATATTAAACCCATTATATACGGAATTTTTAAAAACAAAGAAGGTTGTTGAAGAAAAGGAACATTATAGTTATGATTTGACCGAGAACCAAATAATAAACAATTAAGTAAATTTTTTGGAAACCCATTATTAAAAAAATATGGAAAACATAATTTTAAAATTTTTGAAAGTTTGGAATTGCAGATTTTTTCTATTCTATTTTTTAGTGCCAAGCTGTGTTGATTTTTTGATTAATGGAATGATATAAGAAAAAAATAATATATCTAGAAAATAAACTGCTTCCGGGTTATGCCGTGTGTCAAGATTTGCTAATGCTGACGTTTCGCGAACCATGTTGCTCGCTTCTTCAGAGCTAACTGAATACTGAAGACCTACCAAATAAATCTCCCTTATATACCTAAATTTACACCTCACTGCGCACATTTGGAGCTACCGCTTCCATGTGCTTTTCCACCTGACCGCGTTAGGATCGATTTCCAGACCCTACTAATGTCAGTGCCGTCCTCGCGATTGATGTCAGGATGTTTGTATATTTCGATGGCTTCTCTAATAAGCCTTCTGTGATAATTACCCACCCTTGCTAATATCTTCACGTCATCAAAATCCATTGTGTGTCCCGACTCGTGGAAGTGTTGAGCAACAGCGGACTGTTGAATCTTGCCTAGCCAGGTGTCCCTACAGTGCTCCTTGATTCGTCGATGCTTCGTCCTGTCTGTCCTATATAGCATGTTCGGCACTCACGTGTTATCTTGCATACCCCTTCATTCTTCAGGAGTGGTGTGATATCCTTTGGGTTAGACAACAGATCTTTTACCTTAGCTGGCTCTTCGATTTCTTCAGTAATTTACCGATACTCTCTGATACCCTACTTCCGTATGGTAAGCAAGCGAACCCCTTTGACTCTTGCGGTTCAACTGAGCGTTGCGGTTTTCTTTGTGTGACACCCCGTATGTCAGACTTGATGTATTCATTCTGACGCAGGGCCCACTCCAAATGTTTCCGTTCGTCGCCCAAGGTGCTGGAGTAGCATACCTTCTCGGCTCTGTTGAAGAAAGTGTTGATAACACTTCTCTTCTGTTGGAGGTGGTGGTGTGATTTGGCGTTCAAGTACCAATCGGTATGTGTCTTCTTACGGTAGACTGTATGTCCACGCCTACCAAGCCTACCAAGCCTACTTGACGTTCTGTATACCAGCACATCCAAGAAAGGCAGCTGATTATCCTCTTATATTTCCATCGTGAATTTGATGGAAGGACTAACATTGTTCAGGTGGTTAAGAAACTCAGTAAGTTTATCTCTACCGTGTGGCCAAACCACAAAGGTATCATCGACATATCTGACCCAGTGCTTGGGTTTGAAAGGACTTGACCTAATAGCTTTTACTTCAAACAATTCCATGAAGAAATTGGTTTACTCAAGGGCACCAGACCTGTTGCTTAACCAAATTATTGAAATCAACCCCCACAGAATGTTCTTGAGACTTTTCAAAAACCCCGCGATTCCTGCGATTGTGGCGCCACCCCATGATAATGAATAGAACCACGACCTAACATCTGTCACGTGACCTGAAATCGTTTCAAATTGTTCAACGGTACACGCGAGTTTGTTTCTCTGTAAATTTCTGAAATTTTTGTACGTTTACACATTGCTTATACTGTTAAAAGGTATTTCATTTGTATGTATTCATGTGCTAATATTGATTATGGCCTTTGTATATATTTATCTTCAGAGTTCTTGACAAAAGATGTAGTTTGTCCTATAAACGGTTGGATGGTTTTCGACAACTATTTTTCCAACAAATAGGTTGGGGAGCCTATTGCGCTAACGATTGGTCTCAAAGGTACGTTATCCTTGTGGATCTTTGGCAAACCGTAGAACCTAGGTGCCCTAGGGGCTTGAAGAAAAAGGCTTCTTTGTTCCTGTACATGAATCGATGATGATTTAACCAATTCTTTCACTCGCCTTCCTATCTATCTGTTGGGTCCTTGGAAATTTTACGGTACGTATTCGGGCCCAATAGATCGTTTATCTTCCTGTTGTAGTCCTCCTTGTTCAATATCACCGTTGGATTCCCTTTATCCGCTGGTAGTACTGTGATATCCTTGTTGTCCTTGATGGTCTTCAGAGAGTACTTCTCTTGTTTGATAATATTGCTCTTCGGCGGGGTAGCTTTCCTAATTATCCTGGATATCTCTTGACGAATGTCCTCTCCTTGTACTCTTTTGTACAATGCGGCTTATAATTCCGAAGTGTTATTAACACTTTGTTCAACAGAGCCGAGAAGGTATGCGACTCCAGCACCTTGGGCGACGAACGGAAACATTTGGAGTGGGCCCTGCGTCAGAATGGATACACCAAGTCTGACACACGGGGTGTCACACAAAGAAAACCCCAAGTCTCAGTGGAACCGCAAGAGTCAAAGCGGTTCGCTTGCTTACCATACGTAAGTGGGGTATCAGAGGGAATCGGTAACGTACTGAAGACATCGGGTATCACGGTAAGGTACAGAGCGCCAGCTAAGGTAAGGGATGTTTTGCCTAACCCAAAGGATATCACCGCACTCCTGAAGAACGAAGGGGTATATAAGGAGAAAGGTATTTGTCGGGCATACAAGGGGTATACAAGATAACATGTGAGTGCGGAACATGCTATGTAGGACAGACCGGACGAAGCATCGAATGTCGAATCAAGGAGCACAGTAGGGACACCCGGCTAGGCAAGATTCAACAGTCCGTTGTTGCTCAACACTGCCACGAGTCGGGACATACAATGGATTTCGATGACGTGAAGATGTTAGCAAGGGTGGATAATTATCATCGAAGGCTTATTAGAGAAGCCATCGAAATATACAAACATCCCGACAACATCAATCGCGAGGACGGCACTGACATTAGTAGGGTCTGGAAATCGATCCTAACGCGGTCAGGTGGAAAAGCACATGGAAGCGGTAGCTCCAGATGTGCGCAGTGAAGTGTAAATTTAGGTATATAAAGGAGATTTCTTTGGTAGGTATTCAGTATTCAGTTAGCTCTGAAGAAGCGAGCAACATGGTTCGCGAAACGTCAGCATTAGCAAATCTTGACACACGGCATAGCCCGGAAGCAGTTTATTTTCTAAATGATTCTGGCCGTGAAAACCTACGTACTTACTTAATATATCTACCCGAATTTTTTTTTTCAATGATATTGAGATCATTTTAATTTACGTTGTTATGAAGTATTTTGTTTGACATTTGTCAGGGCAAGTTCGCCAAGTTTTAAAAAAAGTTTTATGTGTATTGGTAGTTTATAGTTAATTTAGTAAGTATTTATAAATTTGTTATATTCTTTGTTTAAAACGTTCCTTGTAGATTTCCTGACGAAGCCTATGTCATAGGCGAAATATTGAAAATTAAAAAAACTAAAAACTTTATTGTTGCCGTTTTTCCAAAAAAATGAATAAATAACTCTTATAATAACACGGCAAATAGAAATTTAATAATTGAGTATATATAAGAGTACTCGCTAAATATTTTAAATATAGTCTTAACAATGCTAGATTCTTCAGTACATATTATAGTCTATGTATTGAACGTATTAGTAATAAGGTCGTCTTAATTTTCACATTGAAGTGCGTATGGATGACGTGTGTATTTGCACATTTAATTATGAAAATAAGCTTGTAACTGTAAAATTATGCAATGTTTATTTCTAGATTTTATGTAACTTTTACAGTTCTTTGTAGCTTTTTGAGCACCTGACAATCGACATTAGTTTGTATTGATATTTTCCAGTATTATATGGAACACCATGTACATATGTGCCTTTATGTATTTTTAAATTTTTGTTTTGAATTGCGTATTAGACGCTTATTACAAAAACAAAATACCACTAAACAAAATTTCTTAAACATTTTCTTGTAAGATTCTGACGGAATCTTACAAGAAAATGTTTGAAATCAATTGTTGGGGTTGTTGGGGGAAAATTTCATTTGTGCTACAATTAGCCCCGTTCTACCCACCTTGTAGGCGGAGGTGCTTTTTCCAAAAATTATCCTCACCTGGATTAATTATCATTCGCTTCTTTAGTTGATTCTACATTACTGACGAGTTTACGTAATTAACCATTTTCCCTTGAATTTATTCATCTGTATGAGCTTTTAGCAATAAACATTTAGCGATTCCTAGTTACCAAACTTCCATCTATCCCCAATAGGTGTCACGACGGGTTTGTTTAATTCGAAATTCGGCTTGCAAATCCTGAAGTGACAAATAAAACCTATAAATTTCCACTACCTCTGTAGCTCAAATGGGAGAGCAGTCAACCGGAAATTGGAGAGGTCCTGGTTCAAATCCAGGCGGAGGTGCTTTCTCCAAAAATTATCCTCACCTGGATTAATTATCATTCGCTTCTTTAGTTGATTCTACATTACTGACGAGTTTACGTAATTAACCATTTTCCCTTGAATTTATTCATCTGTATGAGCTTTTAGCAATAAACATTTAGCGATTCCTAGTTACCAAACTTCCATCTATCCCCAATAGGTGTCACGACGGGTTTGTTTAATTCTAAATTCGGCTTGCAAATCCTGAAGTGACAAATAAAACCTATAAATGTCCACTACCTCTGTAGCTCAAATGGGAGAGCAGTCAACCGGAAATTGGAGGGGCCCTGGTTCAAATCCAGGCGGAGGTGCTTTTTCCAAAAATTATCCTCACCTGGATTAATTATCATTCGCTTCTTTAGTTGATTCTACATTACAGACGCGTTTATGTAATTAACCATTTTCCCTTGAATATATATATATATATATATATATATATATATACAGGGTGAGTTATTAGTATCCCGGCGGTCGATAGTCATCAAATCGTTTGAGAAAGAAAAAAATGTTTTATACAAAAGTTGTTTGACTCATTAGTTACTATAACGTAAAATTATTTTCATTTATACAGGGTGTTGCATTTAGGCGTGACGGAAAGTCAGTACATTTTTTTAAATGGAACGCCCTATATATCATGCCATATTATGAATACTAAGGAAGTTGTCTTTCCAACTGTGTAAGTTGTACCTGTGTAAAGTAAATAGTTCCTGAGATATTCAATTATTTGTCAAAGAATTGGCAATTGCAGGCCTTTCTTAAAAACCACGTTAATACTACATTTTTGCAGATATTGTGCTAAGAATTTTGCCACATAGTAACTAAACCCATAGCTAAATGCTGATGTCATCAAAAATTTGATACGCTATACAGGGCGATTGTAGCATGCACTAGTTTTTAAACATTTTTAAATAGCTTTTTCTTGAGATTTTTAAATGGAACACCCTGTATATTATTTGCTAATTGAAATGTCCCTTAAGTTCTTTGTAATTTATATTCACTATATCGTATATCTATTTTTACTAGCTTTTGTGATATTTGGAATTTAAAGAGTAGTATGCTATTTAGTATCTTAATTTGCTTTGTATACAGTGTGCTGGGTAGCATGATGTAAAATATTTAAAGCGTTATATAAGAAGCCATTTAGAACCTATTTAACTAGACTTATTCATATAAAAAGTATTACGGTTATCAAGGTATTACAAAATTTTATAAGTATGTTTTGCAATTTTTACAAACGTACAGCGAGCGAACCTGAAGACCTAGTAACTTCAGTTGGGCTCCGAAGTAAGCCAAAAACAGTGTAGTTTTAGGGGGACTATCGTGAAAAATTGTTTACCTTCGTCTAATTATGCGTAGACGTTTCATTGTAAAAGTATGTGCGCTCATACACAAAAACAAACAGAAATGCTAAAATCTGTCTTGATGACCTACGGTTGAGAACGAATTTGTATTTAGTACAAAAACAACCCACAATATCTACTTACTATTGTTAATTGATTTAAAATAGGTTATTTTTCTGGAGAGACAATTAATTTTTTGGAGAGACAATTGGGATAATATGAATGATAGTATGAGTAATATTGACAATGTGAATGGAAAGTGGGTTATTTGGAAGTGTTTTTAATAGATTTTTTTGCTATGAATGAAAATCTGAATCTAATCAAATGAAAATCTGAATCCTATCAGTGTGTTTTTGTTGCATATTTGGGTTTTGTGTGTGAGTACATAAATCACATCAAAGAAAATCTGATTTTCAACACTCAGAAGTTTTCAAATTTTCACGATAGTTAACCTAAAAGTACACGGTCTAGGGTTTACTTTAGCAGTAATTTAAATTTTAAAATCGCATGTTCGGTTGCCATACGACGGACAGCAAAATATACTTATAAACTTTCATATAAAATTGTTATTATGTTGATAACGGTAATACTTTGTATAAGGATCAAGCTGGTTAAATTGTTTCTAAATTATCTCTACTATCGCTACTTGAAGACTTTACATCAAACTACCAAATACCTTATTCACAGCAATATTAAAATTTACAATTGCATTGCATTTTTGTAAAATTGCAAATATCACTAAAAATAATAACATTTGGTGTATGACATACTAGATGTAAATTAGAGCGAAATAAAGGGTTATTACAGCCAATACATATTGTACAGGGTGTTCCATTTAAAAAACTCGTGAAAAAGCCACTTGAAAAACATCAAAATTTACTAAGTTCAATGAACACCCTGTATAGTGTATCTAATATATTTGGATACTGTCATCTACCTACTGGTTTTGACTATTGTTTCACACAGTTTAAAGGCAAAATCAGCAAAAATGTCGTTTTTACACAGTTTTTAAAAAGATCCTGCAACGGGCATATTTTGGAAAAACAGTTGAATATCTCTGGAACTATTAACGCTGTGACTTAGCAACATACACGATTGGATAGACAAATTTAGTAGTGTTTATAATATAATAAAATATACAAGACGTTCCATTTTAAAAAATGTTCATGCTTTCCGTCACACCTAAATGCACTACCCTGTATAAATGAAACTAATTTTACGTTATAGAAAATGGCGAGTCAAACAACTTTTGTATAAAATATTTTTTTCTTTCTCAAGCGATTTATTAACTATCGACCGCCAGGATACTAATAACTTACCCTGTATATATATATATATATATATACAGGGTGTTAGTAAATTCGACAAGGGAGTGATTCTCCATGAAAAAATAATGACAGTTTGCTATATAAACGTATGTCCGCAAATGCTTCGTTTTCTAAGATACCGGTTTACCTTGTCGCTAGGAACAGTACAAATGATATCGTCGACATATTTAAACAAAAAAGGGAGGTTGAAAGATAGTTTCTTAATACAACTTTCCAAAAGGCTATCCATGACTAACTGAGCTAGTATAGGACTCAATGGGGAACCCATAGGAGTGCCAAATATTTGCTTGTAAAATCTATCTTGGAAGGTGAAGTAACAGTTGGTATACACAAAACGAATCATATTCAGGAAAATTTCCAGAGGAACACAGCAGCACAGACCAATGACTCCCCATCCACTCTCAATCGTTTCTATTACTCAATCAAGCGGTATGTTAGTAAACAGTGAGATGACATCCAATGATATTAGCACAAAGTTAGGTGGTAAAATTTTGTGCTCCATCAGGTTACAGAAAGTAAACGTATCTTTGATGTTGTATTTTTCATCTTCCTTAAGGGATGTCTGTAAAACACCAGCCAAAAACTTAGACAAAGCTTTGTCTAAGTTTTTGGCTGGTGGACAAAGCTTTGTCTAAGTTTTACAAATGTTTGATGGACAATATTTTTGTTACAGCTTGTGCCAAAACATCAACTCAAGATGATAGCTACGAGGATTATGGGGACGACAGCATTAACGCGACGGAAACCCAACTTGACGAGGATGATGACAATCTGGACGATGACGATGAGGGTGACATGTTGAATGTGATACCAGTCATCAAAACGAATCCTCAGGATTTTATAGCAAAAGTAGGAGACAATGTGCGTCTGCCTTGTGATGTTGTCAATGGAGGTTGGTACATAATATTTCTTTTCACAATCACTACATTAAAACCATGACACACTAGGAACATAACCTCGTTTTGTAGATAGATTTTTTTCTTCGCACTTGACTAAACCATATACTATCATTCCGCCGTTAAAAAAAACCAGCAGAACATACAGAATTTTCAACATGCCTGATGATTTTACGGCTTTATGATAACTTTAACACACATGGTTCGTGCACACGGTGCATTAGTGTAACCACCATGAGTTTAGTTTCTTCCGTGAAATTGTCTGGTATGTTATAGGTTCCGTTCTAGTTTCCTCAATTTGGAAACCACTTCAACTTTAAACGACAATCATGTACGGCCACTTTGTTTGCCGTCGTACATGATTTTCGAATGATTCGATTAAGTATATATTTACAGAGAACATCATACTACACATTGCGATAGTAATTTCGTCCTCATTCGAAATGTTGCTATTAATAGGACGCGTTAAAGTGTTTGTCCTAGGCGCAAGGTTAGGGCCAACCTATTTAACCTAAATCAAATTTTATTGTGGTTGACGTTTGGCATCATCAAGGGACAAGAATACTAAATAAACAACTTAACAAAACATTAAAAACGTAGTGAACATATTTGTTATGTCTCAACGCATGCAGACAGGTATTGAGGTAACAACGTTGAATAAGCAGTGCTACGAACGTTAACTTGAACTGACAATTCAATGGTAGATGGAAAGATCTATCTAGATTGTAGACTTCCGCGGTCTGAGTCAATGATATATTGATTTCCGGGTGGAAACCGCGTTGAGGACTTTGAAGCAGTCAACGTTTCGCGCTCTGTTGCAAGAGGCATCTTCAGGACTAAGTTATCAAACCAAGTGCTAAGAAGATACTGTCGTCTTTTTTGACGGGTAAAGGTAGTCCCAAATGTACTTTATGAATAAAAGCTGTTGGTTTTCCTTTTTTATATATGGGCTATATGCCGGCTATATGTTAGAATGTACGTAGCACTGTCGGTTTTTTTTGTAGAAATAATGTACAGAATGGCTGCTTTATCGTAGGTACGTAGATCCTAATTCGCTCGCACGATTTACTTAATAAGTTCGTTACCTCGAAACTGTTTTCAGGTCTGATGATGCCCAAAACTTGGGTGAAAGTACTTACTTGAATAAAAAAAAGCCATAAAAAGGAAAAACAACAGCTTTTATTCCTAAAGTACATTTGGGACTACCTTTACCCATCAAAAAAGACTATTATCACTTAACGCCCAGTCAAATATTGCTTATACTGTCGTCTGTTGGGACGGGTCTTTATATATGAGTGGGGTGGAGTCACCAGATGGTGTTTGGAGTGGGGGTAACGAACTGGAAGGGGTAGGGTTAACAGGTAGTGGGCCAGCAGGTAGAACCGGTTGGGACACGACTGATTTCCAGGTATGATGTAAATGAGAAGCATCATCTCTATTGATATTGGAGGGGTGTTTTAGGATTTCTATTGATTCCCGGATCCGTCTAGGGTAGTAATGGGATTCGCGGGCAAGGATTTTGGTATGTGTAAACAGGATGTCATGTCCCGTGTTGTATCTGTGTTCAGCGAGACCTGAACCAGCGATTTGTCGCAATCTAGTGCAGCGCTCGTGCTCAGATACTCGGACGCTAACTGATCGCTTCGTCTCGCCAATATAGACACTTCCACAAGCACATGGAATCCGGTATACACCAGGGGAAAGAAGAGGTGGAATTTTGTCCTTTGTAGAAGGAAGTAAGTTCGATAGTTTGGAAAGGGGTTTGAATATCGGTTTTATGTTGTACTTGCGGAGGATGCGTCCAATACGATCTGTCGTACCCTGGACGTAAGGAAGAAAAGCTGTTGCAATTGGGACGTCCTGATGTTGATGAGGTGTGTTATCGGTTGGGTTTAGGTGTTGGGAAATTGTTTTAATTATTGAGGACTTGGGATAGTTGTTTTGGGATAAGACTTTGGTTATGTGGTCAAGTTCGTTTTGGAGGTATGTGGGGTGGGTTATAGAAATTGCTCTTTTCACAACGGTGTTGATCACTGCTTGTTTCTGAGCTGGGTGATGGTGGGAATTGGCATTGAGGTATCTGTCGGTGTGGGTGGGTTTTCTATACACGGTATGTTCAAGGGTGCCGGATGGAGTGCGAGTAACTAGGATGTCGAGGAAAGGTAGAGAGCCATCTGTTTCCACTTCCATGGTGAAGCGTATGTCTAGGTGTTGCTGGTTGAGGTAGTCGAGGAAATTGTTTAAGGACTGCCGTCCATGTGGCCAAATTACGAAGGTGTCATCCACGTATCTGAACCAACATTTGGGCTTGAGGTTGTGTGACTCAAGGATTTGTTGTTCAAACGCCTCCATGAAAATGTTGGCAACAACAGGGGATAAGGGTGAACCCATGGCAGCTCCCGAAACTTGCCTCGGAACTGGAAGTAAGTGAAGATAGACAAGCACCTACCATGTCAGCGTAACAGGATGGTTGGTTATCAGATGTAAGGAGTTGTGTAACTGTAGTGAGGGTATCCTGGATTGGAACTTTGGTAAATAATGACACAACGTCGAAACTAACCAGGAGGTCTTGAGGATCAAGGGATAGGTTTTGGATTCTTTGTACAAAATGTTGGGAATTGAGGATGAAGGAGTCCGTGTTACCGGTATATTTGTGTAGGATGTTGGCAAGAAACTTGGAAAGAGCATAGGTAGGACTGGCAATTGAACTGACTAGGACGTAGCGGAATGTTAGGTTTGTGGATCTTAGGTAAACCATACAACCTAGGAGGTCGGGAGTCTCTCGGAATTAGGGCTTGTTGTGTGTCTTTTGGGATAGGAGAGTGTTTGATGAGATCAGTAATTTGGCGGGATAGGCGGGAAGTAGGGTACGGTATGATGGGTCGTTGAGCAGAAAATTCATTTTCTCCTCATAGGATTGAGTGTCAAGGATGACAGTGGTGACGTTTGGTCACCTCAAAAATGTTACCAGTAAATAAATACTGTCAAATACTAGCACATTGTAGAATTTCTGTTAAACAATCTCACACTAAGCCTATAATTATATCGCAATAATATTACAAAACAAAACGTTGCACCAGTTAGTCAATACTACAGGGCTAACAGGATTTCATTTCGGAAAGATTCAAATCCAGCTGGACTTTATAGGTACATAACACACCTTTGGTTAAACATTAGCAACTATTGAGTTTGAAGTAGATACACTAACTGATGAAAATACGAAACTTAAGGAAGAGCTGAGAACCATGGTAGAGCTGATGTCCTTAAAGCGCTTGACCATCGCAGACTATAGAGAATCTCGTAGCAGCAACCCGGGGAAGAACAGTAAAATAAAACCCAAACACCTAAAGATATTGTTTCTAATACCGCTGTCCGGACTTTAGGTGGCTTCATTAGCGCTGGCCCTGTTTCCGTGGAGGTGGGCCTGTGTTTTTCAGCCCGCCGTCAGTGAGGAGTTGACATTGTCGCGCAATATGCAGGCGGGTCAGGGCGGCTCTCGGCTCGCCGCCAATTCTTAGTCCTGGGTGACAGTCACTATGACAGTCACGCCCGCGGTACAGCTGGAGCACTGAGAAAGCGTGTGGGCTGCGATGATCATGAGATCGTCGCAATCTTTAAGCCAAATGCTACACTGGAATTAGTTGTAGAGGATCTACCAGTACTAACTTCAACTTATTCCAAAGAGGACTACGTGATAGTAATGAGTGGGTCGAATAACGCGTTGCAGGGAAATCGACTAAATTCTGAAAAACTTTCGATAATTAAAGATTGTGCTAACACTACAAATGTTGTTGTTGTATCTGATCCATTTTGGAGAAGCAAACCGGGCACGATATCTAATCTTATTTGTGAGGTATGGAGGCGAGTTCAGAATCAGAATCTTATGGTAAAACACAGCGGTTGCTAGTTCGAACTGAGCACGCATGTTCAGCCAGCCTCTCGCCTCCAACTTATGAGAAATACTACAGTGCTTCCGTATACCATGAATAAATCTCATGCATGAATTTTGAATCTTCTGTATACGACTCACAGATCGCTGGATCTGTGACATGATGATATGAGAGCGCTACAATAATAACCATTGACTGAATGAAGGATTCACAGAATCTAATTTTAACAGTTTTATGCAGAAAAGCTCTATGTGGATATGAACGTCTCACAACTCGCACTAGCCTGCTTTTGTTCTTCACTCACACTGCCAACGGCCATAACATATGATTTAGCCGAATTCAGCTGCAGCCCATGGTCAGCTGATGCCACAAAAAGAATACTCAAATCGTCTTTAATCAGATGGGTCGTTCAAGATCCGCGGGAAGGAAGGAGTGGTGAAGCTGCGTGTCATCAGCATACATATGATATTTACATGTTTCAAGGTATGTCAAGATGTTAGTTGTGTAAATAGATAATAATATAGCTTCCAAAATGGGACTTTGTGGCACCCCTGAATCCACCGCAAGAAAATAAAGTATTGTAATCGTGCCAAAAAAAAATTTTGAGATTTTAGCGGAAATATGTCCTTTTGGGTTCCCTGAACATTTTTGACCAAGGTACAAAAAAATGTCTGTGTGTGTGTGTGTGTGTGTGTGTGTGTGTGTGTATGTGTGTGTGTACCCGTTTTTGTGGCGACGATTCCGGAGAAACTACTAAAGGTGTCGGGACGAAACTTCATATTTAGAAGTTTCATAACCAAACTTAGAGCTGAAAAGCTTTCTGTTGAAAAGGGTCCAAAGGAACTGGTGGTTTACTCTTAGCATTTTTCGAAGATTTTGCAAGTGAGCCGCTATTTGTGTTATGTCGTCAAAATAGTTAAATAATAAATTAAAGGAGAGGAAATTTTCTATAATTTATGTATATGACATTTTTTGGTAGAATTTATAGTTTAGCTGCATGAGCAAATTCTATTTCATCGAGATCGGTCGTACTCATGGTCGTACTGCATTAAAACTAGTAGCCAGGATATGTCAGATTTTTTGATTCTAATGACAGTAGCTAGTGTCAAACGCTAAAGTTTTGAAAATACTACTGTCAATATAGGCTGCGTTCGGATATTAAACACCGTTACTTTTTACACCCAATAACACGTAAGTGTCATTTGGACGGTGTACCCGGTGTCAACGGAGTACAATACCAGAACGCAGCTTTAATCGAGATATCTGTCTAATTCTACTAGTTTTATTTAAATGCAGACATAGCCGATCTCGATCAAATAGAATCTCATGCAGCTAAACTATTAATTTTATATATAGTATGATAAAGTCATGTGCCTGACCACATTAGATTTTTTCTTTGTTCGAATTTTCGCTTTAATATAAAAGCTTCATCGGGAACAGGAACTAGAGTTCTGAGAAGTCAGCCTTAACATGGAAATTAACAGTAATGACGAAAAGGCACTGTCCAGAACACATCGACACGCTCACAGGTAATAGTATATTATTCTATGAGCAAGTAATGTAAGCAATTACTCACGAGAACGAAGTTTGCAGCACGAGCCGTAGGCGAGTGCTGCAAAACGTTCGAGTGAGTAATTGCCATTACTTGCGAATGGAATACTATACTTTTTCTACGACTATACAATATTTTTTTAAATTAATTTAGTGCGTATTGGGACGGTGGTGACGCGGCGGTACATATAGTATTCTGTTTATGTATGACACTATGCCGGTATTACAGATTCTTTTTCTAAAAGTGTCAAATATTGACAGCGAAGAAAAGATAACAAGGTATCTAACCTACAACACGACAGATAATTATTATCCCTTGTGCGTATTGATGTATTAAATAAGTCACATTATAACACTTTTCTGGACGACTTAAATTTGTCGGTAAGCTCACCAATTAGGCTATCACAACATTTTCGGAAAATGAGCTTACATTTTTTCTGATTCGCCAATCCATAAACGCGTTGTAGGTTTTTTCGTATTTTGTCCTCGATTTTTCGGGCAATAAATTTAATGTGCGGATTTGCGCGGCTTGTATTACATCAGGTGGAGTACACATTTCCTCTTGTTCGCTATCAGAATCCAATTTTTTTATAATTATGAGTAACGAATTACAGTAATTACTGTACACTGTACGTGTATTTCGTTAAAAGATCTGACAGATTAAAATTGTTTGTAGCGCTCGTCGTTTAGCGACGTTGTCAACGCCATGACAACGTCGCTAAGCACGATCTATCTAAACACGATGGAAATGAAAATCCGCGCTATGATTGGTTCTACAGCCGTGAGAAATGAAATATTGCCGTGAGAAACGAAATATTTCTCACGGCTCGCGGGGTATGAGGAACCAGGAATGAAATGTTTGTCATGTATGTGGGGAATGGTTAGTATTACTTATCATAAATTGCCATGATAATGAATGCATTCATCAATAGGAGTAGAAAAAATACATTTGCACATATAACATTAAAACCAATTTACAACAGAATAAACTGCACACGTCTCCATTACAGGCAAACAGCTGGGGCAAATGCAAATGTATTTTACCTGTGAGCGTGTCGATGTGTTCTGGACAGTGCCTTTTCGTAATTGCTGTTAATTTCCATGTTCAGGCTGACTTCTCAGAACTCTAGTTCCTGTTCCCGATGAAGCTTTTATATTAAAGCGAAAATTCGAACAAAGAAAAAAGGAGTTTCTCTTATTTCGCCCTGGACCTAAAATTCCCAACATTTGAAGTTATATATATATATATATATTAGGGTGCTTCTTATTTCTCGACTTTTGAAAAATTACTGCGTCAGCCCGCCATTCGCTTCTATCGCCAAAAAAACGAACTTATAATTTTTATTTATTTTTTAGATAGGGTTTTAGGGGTCGCTACCTCGTGTCAAAGTTTAAGAAAAATATGATATGATAACTTGCAGCTCGATGTGCATAGAACAGTAATATTCATCATTCAAACACAATAAAACATACTAGTGCAAGTCGTGACGTGATCAGATTATTTCGGTCAACGACGCTCGTACCCGACCCCTGCCCCCCGCCCGCACGCACTCCTGTTTCGCCCAGGCATTAGCAAACTAAAAAGTGCAGGTACCGATCACAATATACATTCATCATCAATTCGTCGCCAGTGTATGAAGCAAAGGCAAAGGGTAGCGGAGTCCTTAAAGAAAGAGTTTAATCCAAATATGCCTCTTACTGTTCATTGGGACGGCAAACTAATCGAGGACATTACCTGACACAAAACAGTGGATCGCCTTCCCATTTTAGTGCCAGGACAGGGTATGGATCAACTTTTAGCAGTTCCTAAAATCAGTCGTTGAACTGGGGAGGTGTGTGCTTCAGCTGTTTATAGGAGAAAGGTATTTGTCGGGCAATTCCGTCATACGAAGATCGAAGATCGAAGAAGCAACCGTATACACGTGTTTCGGACTATTAGTCCTCATCAGTACGGTATAGCCAAGGAGTTGAGTGTCCATCTTGCTCCTTGGCTATACCGTACTGATGAGGACTAATAGTCCGAAACACGTGTATACGGTTGCTTCTTCGATCTTCGATCTTCGTATGACGGAATTGCCCGACAAATACCTTTCTCCTTTATATCTTACCGTCGATTAACCAGCTTTCCTTCAGCTGTTTATGACACTATTCTTTCATGGAACTTGAGCGACAAAATAAAATGCTTTTGCTTCGACACCACTGCGGTCAACACTGGTTTAAAAGGAGGTGCTTTCATTCTATTAGAACAGAAGATGGAAAAAGATGCTCTTTGGTTGGCCTGTCGTCACCATATAATGGAAATAATGCTAGAAGCAGTCATAGTTCAAGCACTAGGTCCGTCAAGTGGACCAGAAATATTAATCTTTAAACGATTTAGAACTGCTTGGCCTAACATTGACCAGAATAAGTTCAGTACAGTTTCTTCAGAGCCTGATGCTTTAAGATGCGTAGAAAATGTAGCAAGCAGTACAGTTTCATTCGCTGAGAAACAGCTAAATGATTATCAGCCACGGGACGATTACAAGGAACTGTTGAAACTTGCAATAATATTTAGAAAGAAGATTTTTATGTTTAGAGACCAGTTTGAACTGACAAAAAGGGAACTTAAAGCGATTACTGAAATTTCCGTCTGCGTGGTTATGATTTATATAAGATGCTTTTTTCAAGCTCCCGTGGAAACTTCAGCACCAAGGAATGACTTGTGACTGTTAAAAAATCTTAAGACATTTGAAAATATTAACAAAGCTATGTCCAAAAAGGCTCTAACGAAGTTCCTAGGACATTTGTGGTATCTGTCCGAAGAACTTGTTGCGTTTGCTTTTTTCAATGACAAAGTTTCTCTTGAAAGCAAACAAAAAATTGCGATTGCACTGAATGAGGAAGGTCCAGACGATAGCCCCAAGCGAATTACTTTGGATCTAAGTCACATCGAAGAAAAAAATATTGAAGATTTCGTGTCCAGCAACACCTGAAATTTTTTTAGAATCCTGGGAAATGTCGTCTTCATTTTTGCATAAAGAACCTCGTCTTTGGGCAGAAGATGAAGACTACAAAGCTTCCAGAGAAATTGTACGTTCTATGAGAGTGGTGAACGACATTGCGGAACGGGGCGTAGCATTAATGGAAGAATATAATAAACTAATTACCACCGATGAAGAACAAAAACAATTCCTTCTTTTGGTTGTAACGAATTTTAGGCAAAAGTACCCTGATACAACGATAAGTACGTTATTAGCATAAGTTACCATTCTTCTTTATCTGTATTTGTCTTTATTTGAACTTAATAAAAGAATTTTCAAAAATCCTTATCCTTATTTTTCATGTGCTGGTAGCGACCCCTAAATATTACTTAAGAAATCTGAAAAAAATTACATATGAGTTTTTTGTGCCTTAGAATAGAATAAAAGGGTGACACGGAACATATTGAAAAAAAAAATTTTTTTTTCCAAATAAGAAGCACCCTAATATATATATATACATAATAATAATAATAAGCTTTATTGTATCAACATTAAAAAAGTACATAGCTAACAAAAAGTATAAGACTAATAAGAAAAATAAATAATATTCACTGGTTGATACAAGAGGCGTGAGTTCGAGAATACGACAAAAGTTTGCCGCATGTCGGTCTTCCACTCAAACCTACAAACTACAATCTATATAAAAGCAACATACCCACACAACGAGCAATACAACAAACCCACGCGAACTCAAACCACCAAACAATAAAACATACCAGCCGACCTACATCTTTAACCGCTGAACTCATCGACGAGGCGTGCTCCGCAGCCGGGAAAAATGAGACGTGAGGGCTCTCCTAAACCGACACAGTGATTCAAGGGACGTAAAGGGAAAAGATACCGAGGTGAATATTTTTGTAAATGATTTCTTAAATATTGACATTCTGTGTCTCGGTTTAGTTAATTCATCCTTGCGGCGAATATTTATATTGTGCACGTCGGTTCGGAATGTTATCTTATCGTACAGGTAGGGCGGAGATCCGGTCGACATAAGCCCATAAAAGAAACAACCGTAGTGAAGCACCCCTCTGTTGTACATGTTCAACCAACCCAGCCCTTGACAATGTATTGCTAATACGGTCAAATCTGCGCAGGCCAAGCACGAAGCGAAGGTACGAATTCTGCACTCTCTGAATGCGAGACCGATCGAAAGCACTAATACAGGGACCTATACAGTGTTGCAGTAGTCAAAACAGGATAAGACAAGACCATTCATAGTTGGGCCCTCAACCGTTGTGTCAAGAAGCTGCGCCCAGAATATATTTGTTTCAGTCGCAAATAGGCGAGCTGAACCTTTGCCTAAACATGGCCACTAAATTTCAGCTGACTATCCACCAAAACACCCAAGCATTTTACCTCAGGTTTAATAGGTATCACCTGGCCACGCAACACAATATCAAACCCTTCCGGTATGTCCAATCCTCGCCAACCAAAGACAACAACGGCCGACTTACTTCCATTGACAACCAGGGACATCTCCTCAGCTCGCTTTACAGTTGCCTCCACATCGGTGTTTACCAGCTGCCTTGTAACATCAAAGTCGAGTCTCCAGAATCGACAGTAAAGATAGGTATCAACAGGATACTGATGATATTTACACGTACCAAGAACATCAGGCAACAGCGAAGCATAAATGTCAAAAAGTATTGGTCCCAGAATCGAACCCTGCGGCACTGCGCGCAGCACTTCTAATAATCCCGATCTACGTGCCCCAACAGTCACGCGTTGATATCTATGCCCCAAATACGACCGGAAAAAGTCAATAGACATTTCCGAGAACCCAATGTGATGCAAAACCGCAAAGAGTGTATCATGCTTCAAAGTATCAAAAGCCCTAGAAAAGTCTAAGGAGACCAACACTGCGTAGTCCCCATCGTGAAGGGCACGCAGAAAATCATCCGTCATATTAAGATGTGCCGAAGCACAAGAAAAACCTGAACGAAAACCTGACTGGAAACCGCGCTGCAATGCATACTCATCCAGGTGATGAACCACCTGCAAAGCAATCGCTTTCTCAAGCACCTTTGAGAGAGAGGCAGGGTACTTATCGGCCGTAAATCCCCGAGACCACGCGGCCTCTGCACCTTCGGTACTAGCACAACCCTTGCAGTCTTCCACTGGTCTGGGTAGACACCATGCGTTATACAGGAGTTGACAATATGAGTAATAAATGGCACAATAACAGGACAACAAAGCCTCACCATATGGATTGTAATACCATCCTCGCCCGCAGCACCGGTTCGAATACGTCTCAAAAAAACCCCTACATCATCCTCGGATACAGCAGTGAGCTCAAACAGACTGTTGAAATTTCTTACTCGATCCGCGCACAAGAGTTTCCGGAGATCAGCTCCCCCAACGGTAACGCCTTGACATATCTCAGCAACCGACCTGACAAAAAACTGGTAAATTTTCTCGGGGTCTAACAAAACCCAATTTGGTTTCGGAGACAAGAAGTGACGTCACTTCTTGTCTTCGAATCCTGAAGATGTTGGGACTGAAGCACCAAATTGGCGACATGTGGTCACCCCCTGTAGGGAACCATTTGAGTGTTTTCCATTGAGTGTCCATCTTGCTCCTTGGCTATACCGTACTGATGAGGACTAATAGTCCGAAACACGTGTATACGGTTGCTTCTTCGATCTTCGATCTTCGTATGACGGAATTGCCCGACAAATACCTCTCTCCTTTATATCTTACCGTCGATTAACCAGCTTTCCTATATATATATATATATATATATATACAGGGTGAGTTATTAGTATCCCGGCGGTCGATAGTCATCAAATCGTTTGAGAAAGAGAAAAATGTTTCATACAAGAGTTGTTTGACTCATCACTTTCTATAACGTAAAATTATTTTTATTTATACAGGGTGTTGCATTTCGGCGTGACGGAAAGTCAATACATTTTTTTAAATGGAACGCCCTGTATATCATACCATATTATGAATACTAAGGAAGTTATCTTTCCAACTGTGTAAGTTGTACATAGGTATATTACATATTATATATTACATAGGTATATTACATAGGTAAAGTAAACAGTTTCTGAGATATTCAATTGTTTGTCAAAAAATTGGCAATTGCAGGCCTTTCTTAAAAACTACGTTATTACTACATTTTTGCAGATATTGTCCTAAATATTTTGTCACATAATAACTAAACCCATAGCTAGATGCTGATGTTATCAAAAGTTAGATGCGCTATACAGGATGATCGTAGCATGCACTACTTTTTAAACATTTGTAAATGGCTTTATCTTGAGATTTTTAAATGGAACACCCTATATATTATTTGCTATTTGAAATGTCCCTTAAGTTCTTTGTAATTTATATTCACTATATCGTATATCTATTTTTACTAGTATACTAGTAGAGTAGTATGCTATTTAGTATCTTAATATTGGTCTGTATACAGTGTGCTGGGTAGCATGATGTACAATATTTAAAAGGTTATAGAAGAAGCCATTTAGAACCTATTTAACTAGATTTATTCATATAAAAAGTATTACGGTTATCAAGGTATTACACAATTTTATAAGTATGTTTTGCAATTTTCACAAACGTACAGCGAGGGAACCTGAAGACCAAGTAACTTTAATTGGGCTCCGAAGTAAACCACAAACAGTATAATTTTAGGGGGACTATCGTGAACAATATTGTTCACTTGTGTGAAAATTGTGTGGAGACGTTTCATTGTACTAGTATGTGCGCTCATACACAAAAGCAATCAGAAAAGTTAAAACCTGTCTTGATGAGCTACGTTTGACAACGAATTTGTATTCAGTACAAAAAAGCAACCAACAATATCTACTTACTATTATTAATTGGTTTAAAATAGATTATTTTTCTGGAGTGACAAATTAAAATATGGGATAATATGAATGATAGTATGAGTAATATTGATAGTGTGAATGGAAAGTGGTTTATTTGGAAGTGCTTTTAATAGATTTTTTTTTTGCTATGAATGAAAATCTGAATCTAACGATGCCTTCAGTTTGTTTTTGCTGCATATTTTGTTTTTGTGTGTGAGCACATAAATCACACCAAAGAAAATCTGATTTGCAACACTCAGAAGTCAGCAAATTTTCACGATAGTTAACCTAAAAGTACGGGGTTTAGGGTTTACTTTAGCAGTAATTTGAAATCTTTAAATCGCGTGTGCGGTTGCCATACGATAGACGGCAAAATATACTTACAAAATTTCTTATAAAATTGTTAATATGTTCATAACGGTAATACTTTGTATACGCATGGAGCTGGTTAAATCGTTTCTAAATTATCTCTTCTATCGCCACTTGATGACTTTACATCAAACTACCAAATACCTTAGTCACAGCAAAATTAAAATTTACAATTGCATTATAATAATAATAATAATAATAAACGGTCTTTATTTATTGGGCGAAGTCTAGCAATACAGCTATTCCACTTAACCCTAAATTAAATTAATAAAAAAATATCTCAATAGGAAATATACAAAAGAAAAGAAATATATCAATAATGCTACAATGCTTTGGTGCTCAAGAACTAACAGCTAATGAAAAGAATATTAACCTAAATCCATACATGTATACATGCTCTACCATTTTAAATTTTACAATCTTACACACAAAACGACAATTTTAGTCCGCCTCAACACTGATTCCTACGACAATACTAGTCGCCTATAAACAATCTTGAAGTCCTTTACTGGCAATTGCCATACTTCACGCGGTAAGTTGTTAACGCTGTGTCCTGCGTGCGTCCGTCGTCCGTCGTCCGTCGCCGCATGTGTTTTTGTTTTTGCGTTACGTCCGTCGTGCCTGTCCAACGTAGCGCCGGCGCGACGTGCGGCAGATCCCCCATTCCCACGTACATAATAGGTACGTCATATCTTGGGAAGTTAGTATCACTGTCTACGTACCGACAACATGAGTTTGTCAAAGAAACAGAAGCTGCTGCTATGTGATAACTCATATTTGAGATTTTTTAATATGCCACATCGTAAAAGAGCAAGAAACAAAACCAGCCAAATAGTACTAGAAAGGAAAACATTTGTCGAATTTCACCACCTTTACCATCAATCAACGGACTGCACCACATTTGTTCCATGGCTACTGTAGAATGTCACCAATGACTTTCGATTATATTGTGGAAGCCATAACACCCGAAATAAAACATATTCACACATATTAGGTGTGTTTTATTGCCACCCGTGTGCAGTTCGTATCTATTCGAAATGATTCTCTTTTGAAGTGAATTGAACACGAGTAATAAAACGCATTTGAGTGTACCTATCGCGCGCGCGCATACGCATTCGTGTTACGTGTAGTTAGGCCGACAGGTTATGTTTGTATCGGGCATTTTGCATAAGACTTATGCAAGGAGTTAAGTACGAATTGCATATGAAGCCGTCTCACCAACGAAAACAAATACACATAACCTCTCCGAGATACAAACGTGACATGCATGTGACTGCAGACTGATACCTTCCTCCTATTGGCTGATTTAAATTCAATTCATTTTGAATACAACTGATCATCTTTTCCGGCTTGTCCGTCAGGAAGGAGGAACTGAATATGATCAGTTGAAATCTATTCACTTTCATTCCAGGCCAGCAAGGCGCGTGCGCGCACAGCGCGACGGATGAAAACATGCGGCGATATCAAAATATTTGATATAACTTGCGTCGCCGGATCCGTCGCCGCATCAGACGACGGACGAACGGTGCCACGTAGGACACGCTCATTTACTTCAGGCTATTTGGTATCGATGCGTTGTTGGCCTTGACGCAACGGACGCAACTGACGGACGTGACGGACGCACGCAGGACACAGCGTTAGCACAGTAGGAGCCTGGAAAGAAAAACATCTACGAAACATGGCCGTCGAGTGCACGGGGACCACAAAGAGATCGCGAAAACGGGTATTTACCGCGTGCACATGATGGTGCTTACGCAGCTTATCTGAAAGGTAGCGAGGCGATGTGAGGGACGCAATGGAGTATGCAAATACGGCAAATTGCACACGGACACGCTTCTCCATACTTAACCATTTCAGCTGAGGAAGCTTATGAGAAACATGATCTCGCGAGCGAAGGCCATAAATAAAACGTATACAAGCATTCTGAACTCGCTGAATGCGAGAGCGACTGAAGGAGTCAGCGCAATTCCAAAATACCACCCCACAGTAATTGAAATTTGACAGTACCAATGAATCACACAGCGACCTCCTCAGATTTTCCGACAAGAAATGTTTGTTCGCGTACAATAGTCTTAACGTCGCATACGATTTTCTAATTAGCCCACTGATGTGATCCCTAAACCTTAAATCTCTGTCCATGATCAAGCCGAGGTTCTTCACCTTGCTGCTCTGAGGTACCAAACCCCCACACACCGCCAGTGTAATACCCTCAGAAATTATTACATTTTCGTTTAATTGCAAATATTACAAAAAATAGTAACGTTTGGTGTATGACATACTAGATGTAAATGGGAGCGAAATAAAGGGTTATTACAACCAACACATATTATACAGGGTATTCCATTTAAAAAACTCGAGAAAGAGCCATTTGAAAAACATCAAAATTTACTAAGTTCAGTGTATCTGAAATCTTTGGATACTATCATCTACCTACTGGCTTTGATTATTGTCTCACATAGTTTAAAGGCAAAATCGGCAAAAATTTCGTTTTTACATAGTTTTTAAAAAGATCCTGCAACGGGCATATTTTGTAAAAACAGATGAATATCTCTAGAACTATTAACGCTGTGATTTAGCAACATACACGGTTGGATAGAGAAATTTAGTAGTATTGATAATATAATAAAATATACACAACGTTCCATTTAAAAAAATGTACATACTTTCCGTCACACCTAAATGCAACACCCTGTATAAATGCAAATAATTTTGCGTTATAGAAAATGGCGAGTCATACAACTTTTGTATAAAATATTTTTTTCTTTCTCAAACGATTTATTAACTATGGACCGCCGGGATACTAATAACTCACCCTGTATATATATATTTAACTTTAGATTTTCACGATCGTTATGTATAAGTAAAAAGTTTTCGGTCATCTCGTGTAAAAAATTATTTTATTAGCAACGTTTCGACAAACTCACATCTGCCATTATCTAGATTTAAAAACTAACTTTAAACTATGTCAAATAAACTAGTGTCAAAATATTCGCCTTCTATTGCTGTATGACTGTTTCCATAGTCGCACGTGTGCGACTGCGTGTCATGGGTCCACTGATGGTAGCTGATGATGCAGTCCTGCCACTGCCCGTCGAAATCACCAACCGTGTATCATCATGGTGCCTCTGTGTTCTGTGATATACCGGGACGTAACGTACTTCCTCCAGCAGTGGCTTCCAAACACTAGATAAATTAAGCGCGTCATCACGCTTGTTTAAGTTGTTCGGCCTTCTTGCAATCTCTATTGCTTCAGGTACCACACGAACCGATTGTATATGGTCTTTCGAAATTATCTTAGCACTGTCAAAATTAATCTTATGCCCAGTTTCAACCGTATGAGCCGCCAAAGAATTTGTCACTAATTTATGCCTCACCGCCAATTTATGCTCTTCTATCCGCGCACTTACACGTCGGTTCGTCTGGCCGACATACGATTTATTGCAGTCTCCGCAGCTAATTTCATATACACCCTGATTTTCCAAATTGATAAAATCCTTGGGTCGAGGTAGAAATGAGCCTATACAAGTAGTTGTCGTAAAGATAGTTTTAATACCATGCCTTCTCAACTCTCTCGATATCCTGTCAGTGGTGCCTTTCACATAAGGTAAGCATACGCGTGGTGTTAAATGATCATCCCTCTGTTGGTCTGTATGTTCCTGGGATCTCAAGGCATTATTAATGGAAGTGTTGCTGTATCCATTCCTCTTCATAACACGAACCAGTGTCTGCCGCTCCTCTGCGGCGTGGTCAGCATCAGTTAACTGTCTAGATCTAATGGCTAGCGTACGCAACACCGAATTAAGTTGTGGATGGTGATGAGATTGTGCATTCAGGTATCTATTTGTATGGGTAGGTTTTCTGTACACCGTATGTCCAAAAGTTCCATTACATTTCTTCAAAACAAGTACATCTAAGAATGGTAGTTTGCGTTCATGTTCGAGTTCCATTGTAAACTGTATGTTTGGGTGACGTCCATTGAGATAACTTAAAAAAGCGTTTAGATTATCTCTGCCATGAGACCAAATTGCAAAGATATCATCAACGTAACGCAGCCATAACGTAGGTTTTATTGTCGACTCCGCCAGCGCCATCTCCTCAAAAAAAGAAAAAAAAAAACTTTTTACATATATATATATATATATATATATATATATATATATATATATATAGGTTAATAATATATATATATATATCTATAAGATAAAAAATTAAATGGTAGGTACTTAATTGATTAAAATAAAAGGTAATAACAGCTAGTTCAATAGCGTAGAAAAAAAGAACGAAAACAATGTTCAAACGCACAGTCTCGCATCGTGGTGTACATATCTACCTGGCGATGGAAATTTTCCTATAAATAACCAATAACAACCAATAACACATAACATTTTATTTTCAGATAATTTTGTGGTGGCCTGGAAAAAGGATGATAATCTGCTAGTCCAAGGATCATTTGTACTTGACACTACCAGAGAAATCATAAACTATTCAAACAGCACGATAATGATTCCAAATGTACAGGAAAGCGATATAGGAAATTACATGTGCTATGTCATATCAAATACTCACTCGATAAACATTACTCATCACCTGGGTCTGCAAACTAAACCTCAAATTACTTTACTGGAAGCCAAAAACAACATTACACAGGTATATTTTAGTATGTTATATTATAGACGGAGATCCCGCGACAAAATTCTACCCTCAGAAACCATCACTGTGAAATTGTTATATGAACGTGTCAAACAAACAAGGAACTGAATACAATAGTCCATCATCATCTAAAACTATTTATCTCTTGTTGGTGAAATTGGAGCTAAATGTATTTATTGACATTTATTGACATTTACCCATAAACACTACGGCATTTTTTTAATTGAGAAGATAAGATTTAGTCTTCTCAAAACCACAAATATTAATGTACTAAACCAAGAATGGCCGATAAAAGACTGTTTTTATAATAACTTGGTAAGTCTAACTCCATTTGGCCGGAAGTGCTTAGAAGAAGGCCTTGAATATCTTGCCTCATCAATGCGGCGGGACCTGTCAAGCACTCCTGGTCAAATGGAGATATATAGAAATAGTGATCTAAAGCAAATATCTTCCTGTATAATTGAGAGAAAATAATATTCAAGTATCTTGTGAGGATAATTATATACGCAATTTAGGTCATCAATTAGCCTAATAAAACATTGTTTCCTCATTTTATACCAACCCTATATAAAGTTTGCGTGGTCATTGATTTTATGAGCGTATACTTTTGTCGCGTGCTCTCCACCAATATGTTTGGATTCCTTTATTTATTATAACACAACTTTGTTTTCAGGTACACGAAGGTGATGACTTAGAATTGATATGCTCAGCTTCAGGATATCCAAAGCCAGAAATTAAATGGTATTTTAATACTAAGTACAACAATTCTGTAGGAGAACAAAAGGAGTCGTTTTTTACTGGCGAAAAACTGTTAATTGAACATATTGGATTAGAACGTAGTGGATATTACAGATGTTTAGCAGATAATGGAAAAGATAATTTGCCTGCGCATATGTCCATTTTTATTGAAGTTACAGGTTAGTTTTTGAAGTTTTTAGTCTTTTTTCGCATTCTGGTCACTTTTACAATTGCGTGGCTTCTATTCCTTCCATTTCCCCGAAAAAAAGAGGTTGCTGTTTTTTCCTAGATAACAAACCTAACCGCAAATGACAAACGTGAAACATTTTATGCGCCTTGTGACTGAAAATACGCCTACCCAGTTACCAATAGATCGTGATAGTCGCACGCGAACGCTTAAATTTTTCGGGTTTTACGCAGAGTTGCCATGAATTCTGCTGCTAGCATTCACGGGACCGCGGATTAAAATCAAGCAATACGCTGCAGCCATCACGAGAAAGCGGATAAAAATGGGTTAATACGCTGCAGCCGTTACGTAGGTGTTGCCACCAGCAGCGGAATTCTGCTACCGGTAGCGGAATTTTTGTAAAGTATCGGAGTAGCGGGGTTTGCTCATTGGCAGCGGAAATTTTTAGGTTGGGTAGGGTAATCTCTATGCAGAATAGCAAACAATGACCCTCCAAAACATCAAACATCACCATAAAATCAATAATTTTTCTCTCTCACCGAATAGTATGCCAAATATTTGTTTCTACCCGAAAACTCAACACTTTGGTAGCGGTCGGTAGCGGAATTTATCGTGAACGGTAGCGGTCAGCTGGGGTTTGTTGGTAGCAACACTGATATAGATACTTACGCGCTGATACTAAAAAGCAAATTATCACGTTATACAAAATTATAACTGAGATTTTATTACTTACCGTTCATTTGGAGTGTTTGTATTAGATTTCATAGCGAGTTCAACCACTAGCTTTTCCGATCGTACCAGATCCGCCTCTATGTCAGCCCTCTACAACGCTAAAATAGGTTGTTCACAGTATACATTAAGGCTCCGTTCTGAAAACATCGCAACTCCGAAATGAAATATTTCGTTGCGATGTTTTCTTATTGCTGGGATTGATCAGCCTGTCCCCGATCAAGGTCAATCCTTAGTCACCAGTTAGTTATAGGCGGTGATTAAAGCTCCCGACGTCTGCTGTCTACACCGGGCAGCAGTAATATGGGCAAATAAATACATTTATGGCAATTACACTTTATTATCGCAATTATAATATTTCCGTTCAAATTCTACTAAAATAAAAAAATCTGATGTGGCCAGGCACATGACTTTATCATACTATATATAAAATTAATAGTTTAGCTGCTTGAGATTCTATTTGATCGAGATCGGCCATGTCTGCATTAAAATAAAACTAGTAGAACTAGACAGATATGTCGATTAAAGCTCCGTTTGGATATTGTTCTCCGTTGACACCGGGTACACCGTCAAAATGACACGTGTAATTGGGTGTACAAAGTGTAATACAATATCCGAACGCAGCTTATATTGACAGACGTTATTGTCAAAACATTAGCGTTGTCATTAGTGTCATTACTGTCATTAGAATCAAAATTTCTGACATATCCTGGCTACTAGTTTTAGTGCAGTACGACCGATCTCGATGAAATAGAATTTGCTCATGCAGGTAAACTATTGATTGTACCAAAAAATGTAATAGTGATAAATTATTCAGAATTTCCTCATCTTTAATTTATTATTTAACTATTTCGACGAAATTCCAGAAATGGCGGCTTATTTGCAAAATCTTTTAAAAATGCTAAGACTAAACCTCCAGTTTCTTTGGACCCTTTTCAACAGAAAAGTATTGTAAAGTATTGTAATCATGCCAAAAAAAATTTTGAGATTTTAGTGGAAATATGTCTTTTTGGGTCCCCTGAACATTTTTGACCAAGGTACAAAAAAATGTCTGTGTGTGTGTGTGTGTGTGTGTGTGTGTACGTGTGTGTGTACCCGTTTTTGTGGCGACGATACCGGAGAAACTACTAAAGTAATCGGGACGAAAGTTTATATTTAGAAGTTTCATGACCAAACTTAGAGCTGAAAAGCTTTTGGGTCAAAAGGGTCGAAAGGAACTGGATGTTTACTCTTAGCATTTTTTAACGTTTTTGCAAATGAGCCGCCATTTCTGTAATTTCGTCAAAATAGTTAAATAATAAATTAAAATAGAGGAAATTTTGCATAATTTATGTCTATGAAATTGTTTGGTAAAATTAATAGTTTAGCTGCATGAGCAAATTCTATTTCATGGAGATCGGTCGTACTGCATTAAAACTAGTAGCCAGGATATGTCAGATATTTTGATTCTAATGACAGAAGGTAATGTCAAACGCTAATGTTTTGACAATACCTATTATCAATATAAGCTGCGTTCGGATATTGTACACCGTTACACTTTTTCCACCCAATAACACGTAAGTGTCATTTGGACGGTATACCCGGTGTCAACGGAGTACAATATCCGTACGCAGCTTTAATCGACATATCTGTCTAGTTCTGCTCGTTTTATTTTAATGCAGACATAGCCGATTTCGATCAAATAGAATCTCATGCAGCTAAACTATTAATTTTATACATAGTATGATAAAGTCATGTGCCCGGCCACATCAGATTTTTTTAATTAGCACAATAATTACACATTAATTAATCATTCATGTGAATTAGACGCAAAAATAGGATTGTTTGAATAAAAGAACTACAGCCTCGCCAATGTGAACAATTAGTAAAATTAAAATATTGTTTGACGCAAATTTTTACATTAAACCATTGATCTAAAATTTTCAATAATTTATTGACAAATGATAAATTTTATATTATATGCATCTAAATAGGAACAGATTGTCAGGATGATGTAACCGTCAATCATTCAAAATGAAAGATAATTTTTATTTTTAGTGGAATTAATTGCTGAAGTTGAGGACAAGCCCGTTCTATACAATCCAAATTTGTATGATTAGCGCAATAAACGTGTGAAAATTACTATTATACTGATGAACCCAGTAACTTCTCTTACGTTTTGTAATTAACCGCCACATAAGAAAGTCGGCATGGTTACTATCTTACTATCAATATCATATTTCGCATGATATTGTGAATACGCCACCTGTTCTTTAAATTATAAATTAGCATAAAATACAGAAACATTAAAAATACCTGATATATAAGTTTATTTTGATTAAGTAATTATTTTTTAACAAATTATCACAATTTTATTTATGAGCTATAGGCTCATTACCATCTTTTAATGCATATTTTGATGAATTTAAATATCACATCAAACAAACGGTATGTTTGAGTGTGGTGCTCTTGCTGTGCTCTCTCAATGTGCGATATGCGTTGTGCAAAATGTTTCTAGGAAGCAAAATGCACGCTGTTTGCTGCATGTATGCTGCTTGCTTGCTGCTTGCTTGCTGCTTGCTTGCTGCTTGCTGCTTGCTGCTTGCTTGCTGCTTGCTTGCTGCTTGCTTGCTACTTGCTTGCTGCTTGCTTGCTGCTTGCTTGCTGCTTGCTTGCTGCTTGCTTGCTGCTTGCTTGCTGCTTGCTTGCTGCTTGCTTGCTGCTTGCTTGCTGCTTGCTTGCTGCTTGCTTGCTGCTTGCTTGCTGCTTGCTTGCTGCTTGCTTGCTGCTTGCTTGCTGCTTGCTTGCTGCTTGCTTGCAGCTTGCTTGCTGTTTGCTTGCTGCTTGCTTGCTGCTTGCTTGCTGCTTACTTGCTGCTTGCTTGCTGCTTGCTTGCTGCTTGCTTGCTGCTTGCTTGCTGCTTGCTTGCTGCTTGCTTGCTGCTTGCTTGCTGCTTGCTTGCTGCTTGCTTGCTGCTTGCTTGCTGCTTGCTTGCTGCTTGCTTGCTGCTTGCTTGCTGCTTGCTTGCTGCTTGCTTGCTGCTTGCTTGCTGCTTGCTTGCTGCTTGCTTGCTGCTTGCTTGCTGCTTGCTTGCTGCTTGCTTGCTGCTTGCTTGCTGCTTGCTTGCTGCTTGCTTGCTGCTTGCTTGCTGCTTGCTTGCTGCTTGCTTGCTGCTTGCTTGCTGCTTGCTTGCTGCTTGCTTGCTGCTTGCTTGCTGCTTGCTTGCTGCTTGCTTGCTGCTTGCTTGCTGCTTGCTTGCTGCTTGCTTGCTGCTTGCTTGCTGCTTGCTTGCTGCTTGCTTGCTGCTTGCTTGCTGCTTGCTTGCTGCTTGCTTGCTGCTTGCTTGCTGCTTGCTTGCTGCTTGCTTGCTGCTTGCTTGCTGCTTGCTTGCTGCTTGCTTGCTGCTTGCTTGCTGCTTGCTTGCTGCTTGCTTGCTGCTTGCTTGCTGCTTGCTTGCTGCTTGCTTGCTGCTTGCTTGCTGCTTGCTTGCTGCTTGCTTGCTGCTTGCTTGCTGCTTGCTTGCTGCTTGCTTGCTGCTTGCTTGCTGCTTGCTTGCTGCTTGCTTGCTGCTTGCTTGCTGCTTGCTTGCTGCTTGCTTGCTGCTTGCTTGCTGCTTGCTTGCTGCTTGCTTGCTGCTTGCTTGCTGCTTGCTCATTCAGCCTTACCAGTCCGTATTTCTCACACCCCGTAACACTTATCGATCCGTATAATTGCCATTATTGTGTATAAACACTCAAAATATTTTTAAGACTTATATAAATTATTGTGCAAATAGAACTTACAAACTGGCATGGCCATACGTGTGACATCTTGTCTATCGTCTTGACAGTTCCTCGGGCGAGTCGGGCGCAGTATGATCAACGTCCGATTTTATAGAGAAACAATTATATAAAAAATTATAAATTATTTATTTTTTCCAAATGTATTTGCGAAATTATGGTTGATATAATGTTATTCGCTCATATGGAGGTTTAGTTGCTGTCATTTTAACTAGATAATTTACTATACGGCGAATAAGTACGTTTTTATTTAACGATTGGCAATGAAAATATAACTACACTATTAACATTTACCATGCGCCAACTTCACCGCCTTCATCACATACGTACAAAAACGTCATATAGTGGTCATATTATGTTGAGTTTTAAGGCCTTTAGTGGAAGCAGTCTGCGTGCGTAATATATAGAAGCCCAGAATATGTAGATATTTGCGTGCGTTTTTTACAACATCGTCTGCAGTATCAAGTCATGCGGGTTGCGTGACTCTCACGATTGTTATCTGGAGTAGTAATCAGTAAACTTACTTTATCCCGCTAAAACCCAACGTCCATTTTATAACTCACTTGGTATTTAATGTCACATATTAAATGCTCAAGAAAGTAATTTTAAAGAACTAATATTTTCTGGGGTCTCAGAACATCATAGTAGAAACTAGTGGAAGTATAATCTCTTATCCACCATACTTTTTATAGACACGTCAAATTTTTGTTATAGTGGCTCAACCCATTTCCCTAGGAACTTCAAAATAGCTAAACAACGCATTTGGTGATATGAGCATGTCAAAAAGTGTGCCAGCTAGGGCCAGACTCTTCCAACTTCAACTTAGCTTCTCCCATAAAATAAGTGAGAACATTTACTTCTTGGTTCACATCAATTTGATGATTAGTAACAACGTTATGGATCGAACCGTTTTATTTTTCTTCACTAAGTATGTTTTCTACATTTTCATTCGGTATTATCACTATACCAAATTGCGCTTTATGAGAGTTTGGTATAATCAGTATACCCTATTTGGATCGCACACTAAATTTTGCATAGATTTCTGTGGATGTTTTCATTATTATGATTGTAGTAATAGTTTTCAAACTAATATACTTTTGTAACATGTCCGTCTATTAAGATATCATTTAAATCTCAAATAGTTAACGATAAAAGCCGAAGCTACGAATCTCGTATTCAAATGTACATTATTCACATTTTTTATTAATTAACAGCACCTCATAGGTACTTGTGTATAACACCTAGTCTGATGACTATCTAGCTATATTAATCTAACCTAAATTGCTACGTATAAAAAGTGTTCGATATTAAGTGTTCCCCATTGGTGTAACTTAAATTTAGTTTGGATGCTGACGTTTTAAACTTTACATACTGCACGTTGCTCTGCTTTGTTCACCTATCACTCACATAACACTGTGCTCTGCTTTTTTAACATCACTTCACCAACTCAAAAGGTTTAGTTCTTTTGAGTCTTCGCACATTGTCACAATTGTTAAGAAGCTGGATTGCCTCAACATTCGTGTGCTGGAGAAGTCTGTTCTGATGATTCCCTGCAAACTTTCCAATTTCGTTAGCTACTAATTCCATCTCAAGATCCCTGTGGAGATTTCTGTTTCCTATATACCAAGGTGCACGCACGATGTTTCTTAGCACCTTATTTTGAAAGCGTTGAATGATGGCGATATTGCTTGGCTTAGTGCAGCCTCACAGTTGGATACCATAGGTCCACACAGGTTTAAGTATCTGCTTGTAAAGTAGTAGTTTATTATATGTCGACAAAGCCGACTTCCTACCATTAAGCCAGTAGATTTTCTTGTATCTTATGCCCAATTCTTCTCGTTTCTTTTTAACGTGTGCTTTCCAGCGAAGCTTGGCATCCAGCGTCATACCGAGGTATTTTGCGTATTATTTTGCGGTATTTTGTGTTCGAGTAGGGTACGGTGGTGTTATTTATTTTCACTGGAACGTGTTGTATTCGCGTATTGGTAAAATTTATGTGAACGGATTTGGTTTCGATCAATGCAAGATAGCGATAAAAGCCGAAGCTACGAATCTCGTAATTCAAATGTACATTATTCACATCGTAATTTAATTATGTATATTGTTTCGTGGTCGTTGCTCTTCAATAGCTATGCTTAAGTGCATGTAGATATAGCCATTTTCTTCCACGCTTAACATATTATTCACTTCTTAATCATTATGGAACCAATCAAGACGAAGGAGTTTACAGATCTCTCATTAGCAACGTGCGAGTAGAATCTGTAAACGACTAGTGTCACCAGAGTGGCTGATACTGTTTCGAGATCGTGAAAAATCAAAATATCAGCTATGTAATTGATACTCCTGTGTGCCGCCGAGAGATACTAATAGTCAAACTTTTGACAAGAAAGTCATTTTCGGCAACGGTCATTTGGAAGCTGTAGAGAGTTACACAAAGCTGGAAGGTGGTACAAACTTTAGCATACACTATTGCATTTAACATCATAAGGATTCTGATGAAATTTTGGTGTAAATGTTGTCTGTATATGTACCTAAAGGCGCTAAATTATAATATAAATAAATAATGGTTGCGCCCAAAAAATATGTGAGTGAGAAGGCTACTAAAAAGGAAGTGTGTAAAGTTTTAGATCAGATATAACTCTCAATGACAAATTATACTACTTTACAAGAGGTAGCTTAAAGTTTTATTTTATGGATAAACTAGCTACCAAAATAATATGATCTCAAACGATACTCAGTTGACCTGGCATTGAACTATGATAGACACTTAGATATCTCCAACATTTAGATGTGATTTGAGTGAATTCAAAAAGGGTAAAAGTTCACCAAATTTGAAATCTTAAGAAACAAATCACATATTTTCATTACAAAACTCGTGCAAATCTAGTCATTTGAGAACGTTTAGCAAATTGAAAATTATAAAGTTGAACGTACTTTTACTTTGATTGAACAAGATGAACAAGAGCGATTGACAAACGCTGTCTATAATATCAATTAAAAAATATATCGCAATTCATATTCTAATATTGAATTATGACGTTACGATGATATATACAAATGAAAAAAAATATATTTTTTACCATATACAGTGCACTCGGCTAATTATTGTGACATAGCATTCTTACATTCCGATTGGGTACAGTTTTTAGGAAAATTGTGCACATTTTTATTGGTATGAGTAGTGTAAGCTAAAAAGGAGATGTTAGTCTGTCCACTGTTAACGCAAACACTCATTAGTGGTGCATTGTTAGAAATATATACATTGTTTTTTTATGTTCGGGTGTCACAATCAGACAAAATTGTAAATGTGACACCTTTAGGTTTTAATTGTGATTTGTGCTATAAAGTGGACACATGTTGTTAAAAGTTAAATATGATGTATTTAAAATGGATAATTGTGATATTGGCATCAGGCAAAACACGGAAACATGAAAGATTTAGTAATTTTGAACTGCACGCTATACTTAATTTCAATAGATAGATATTCTTTACATAAAAATATCTTAATATCATTATCGATTTCTACAGTTTCCGTTTTTTTTTCGTTAATGACGTGATCTTTTACATTTTAAACAGTACGCTATTGGTACTTTTTACGATGATTTCAATCGGGCTGATATTCCAAAAACAAAACACATCGATTGACAATTTTACTGCCGGTTTTTCCGAAAATTTTCCGGTTTTGTCTTTTTAGATTTTAAACGGCAGCTATAGAAAACTATAGCGTGTAGAAAAATTTTAAAGATGAGTCCATTCCGGAAAAACTGGAAGCCGTAGAAATTGACAATCGTTGTTTTATGTTAGAATATCATCCCTATTGTTTATATTCGCATACAAAGTGTAGGGTGCACCTTGCAATTTCAAAGATAACGATTTTTTTGGTATGACGATATAGCGATAGAATATTCTGATTAGCGTCCACTTTGCGTCTCGCAACTGGCAACAATCAGAGGCGGATTTCCCATAAGGAACGTTAGGCACATGCCTAGGGGTGCGCAAAGGAAAAGGGCGCAATCGCAAGTATTCCCGAGCATCAAAAAAAGCCGACTTAAAATACTAAAAGAATAATTGAGGCGACCAGTACGATTCTTGTTTGTTATTTAATAATAAATAAATTAATAACGTTTTAATGATTTTTTACAGAGATTAAACCTTGGTCCTTTCTTTTTATGCACACCAAATTTTATAAGAATTCATCTAAAAATTACAAAGCTAGAGAATTTTGTCCCCAAAATGTCATTTTTGCCCCACTGTGCGGCGCGGGCGCTGACAATACGCGTATGCAAATAATAGCAAAGAAGTGAGCGAAAAGAAAAAAGTGGTGCTGAAATTAGCGGAAGAAAAACAAGAGCGAGAATATAGATTTTTGAAACAATTCGATAAACTTGACAGTTTCTTTCTTGACAGAGTTTTTTCTATTTGCATAATTTAAGGTCCTGGGAGGGGCGCTCGGACAAACAGTGCCTAGGGGCGCCTCGGCCCTTAAATCCGCCACTGGCAACAATAGCTGGGTTTTATTTGCATTATTTACGGTTATATTAGCTGGATCAGTATTAAAATGATTAAAGTAGATTAATAGTATATTAGTCGCTTTCCATTTGCACATTTCTGAGCTGATCTTAGCTGAGGTAATCTATCTCCGAGCTCAGATGAACTCAGTCAACTCAGTTACCCTTGCGCACGACTAGCCAAGGGCAAGGGGGAGGTGACGCTTCTGACTTCGTCTGAGCTTGCCAAAACAAAAGGAACGCTACACTCAGTGGCGGTGGGGGCGGTCCACCCCGGGTGTCAAGCAGCTAGGGGTGACAACGACAACTCACTCGCTCAGCCAAAGAATACTTACAGAAGAATCACTCCGCAAATAAATAAATAGCTACATACTCTAGAGAGTCTAGAGTCTAGGATCTATCTGCATGCTAATATTATATTATCTCAATATGTATCGCAACTTTATTTTCATTTACTTTCGAATATAATTTCCTAAAAGAATGAGTTCACATAATAAGGTCAATCAAAATACTGACTATGGCTACAGATTTTTTTAAAAGTAACTAAAGCTATTTATATTACATTTATTTCCCCCGAGATATGAAAACTTAGGTCTATTGTATTTCTTTGTATACATTTTTTACATTTACCTTTCATGAATGTATGCGAATATTGCTTATTAGACAATGTACAAAACAGGCTAAGATTGGGCAAAGTATTTGAATTATGAATACATTTTGATTAATTTAAATTGTCGAAAATAATTATCTCTTTGATTTTCAAACGTTTACAGTTTACACTTTAATGCACCTTAAGTGGAACAAATACATAATTAAATTAATTTAACTAAATGATTTAATTAAAAAAAATACAATTAATGTTCGTAGTCGCACTATGCAACGCTAAATTTGTTTTTTTAGAAGTCAATAGATTTAACAAAGTTTTGATTTGACTTTTATACATCTTAATTATAATTTTTCTACTTTGCGTTAACATTTGACACATAGTACTTTTTAGCTGTTCCAATGCAATAATTTTTTATTACTCACAATCTTTAGTAACTATTAGATTTCGAGAATTGGTGGCATCGATATCAAATGAGGGGTGTATATGCAAATGCGACACGTCCTTTGAAATTAAATCCGAGAAAACCGCAAAAATTTACCAGATATTTATTTTCAATGATATATTGACTTCATATTTTCATATTGGATACGGCTGAGTTTGTCCATCTAACAAGAGACAGGTGCTGTTGATAGTTGTATGTAATTCATTAAACAAAAGCAAACACTATCACTAATAGTCAAAATATTATTATAAATTATGAACATAAGGACAGGAAAGTTAATTTTGACAATGTAATAGAACACTTTAGTAAAATAGAGTCCCGTAAGCACGTTTAGTATTTCTTGTTTTATTTTGGGGGTGCTCATTAGAAAACCGCCCTGGGTGCCAACCCACGCTACGCCGCCACTGGCTACACGTAAGTAAGATTAGATTAGCACAGCCCAGATCAACTCAGAAATGTGCAAATGGAAAGCGACTATTATTTGACGAGCACATAATTTAAGGATATAAATCCCGAGCATGTAAACATGCGAGCGATCATAATCATCGGTGTGTATCATGGTAGGGATTATACACCGATCGATACGCATTCAATGAACTTATTATATGCGAGTCGTACATAAATGATTTGTTTGTATAATTCCGCCGGTATAACAGATACCTAGGTCCGTTGTACAGATGGACAAATTTAATTCTACTTTTGGATAATAGGCGGCGATACTCTGCAGAGAGAGTTTCAGCACTGTGGTGGGGGTACGTTGACCAACTAGTATACTATACTAGGAGAATGTGCAGGCCTAATAGGCCTGCTGGTCGACCTAGGTAGATCGCCGAAGCCTTAATGCTCGTACGTTCGAAGCGGTTACGGGCGCGCCATCTATTGCTTCGTAGCGTAACCTCAATAGCGACATGATGTGTCGCCGTCTGGTGACCGCGTCGCGAAGCGCGCGGCCGTTGCCTAGCAACCGCGATCGATTGGCATGACGACACGCTGGCGAGGACAGTCCGAAACGATACTCCATAAATTTAGCCTAATCGAGTTAAAAAATAACGAGAACTGGCCGGAAATTGGACGAAATCGAAAGCCTAAGCGCTGTACAATCCAATTTTAGGCGGAAAATCGGCGCCTGCGGCGCCGATTTTCGCTTCTCCGAGGAGCAGACCCTTCCCCCGATTCGCCGATTTTCGTAAACTTCTTGCGCGGACTGTGTTAGACTTTTAGTATATAGTAGGGATATATATATTTAAAAAATGGGGAAAAAACGCCCGTACAAAATAAAATATATTATGCAGGCATGCCTCGAAAACAATAATAAGTTCTGTAATAACAAAATAAACTTAAATACAGATTCTGTATAAATGTGAAATACTTTTCCAACATAATATTTTACACAAATTCACACCATAAAATTTTATACCAAAACGAACTTCTCTCCTGCCAAAGTCGGGGTTTGGTAGCATTTTATATGTCATTTACATGTACGGTGATCGGAAATAGCTGCCCAGACAAAAAAATCATTTTTCTTTCGGTCAAAATCGATGTCTACAGTGTCATCTTCATTGATTGCTATAATTTTTCCCACGTATCGTTTTAGGGTTTTCTTTGTAGCAAGTAACAATAGCCCATGTGTCTACATTTATTTGGGTTCATCAAATTCTTTTATGTGAGATTATTCACTTTCAGATCATCACTTTCGTCACTACTTTCTAGCAAAATTGTACTTTTCTTATTCGGCTTCTTTTTATACCCCCCACATTTAATGTGGTGAGGGTATATTGAGTTTGACACAACATTTGTAACACCCTTAAGGAGGCGTGGCAGATATAGACTTATATATAAGGATTTGATCAGAATTGAAAACTGAATCAATTTAACTATGTCCGTCTGTCTGTCCGTCTGTGTACACGATAACTGCCGTAATTTTGAAGTAATTGATCTGAAATTTTGTATACAAGCTTATCTCTTAAAAAGTAAGGACAAGTTTGTGAATGTGCAAAATCGGTTCACTTGTTTTTTTTTTTGTTTTAATATTTCACGGTGGGGCGTATTTTAACTTCAGCACGGCTGAAGATAATTTTCTTACTAGTTAAACTTAGCAGCTTCATTCAATTTCAGTAGGTAATCTTCTCTAGTCAGCAGCAGGCGGCACATCTATTTTTCGGCCTGCAGTTGATTGAGATGCAGAAGGGCGGCTCTTCCATCCTTTTACGCGGGCCATCAACATGCTTCTGGGTACATTATCAATCAAGGAAGCCCTTTTCAAACGCATTCCATTCCTGCAGGCTTCAATTGCAGAAAGGAAGGTCGCTTGATCATATTTACTTGCTCGTGGAGCCATGACGTATTGACCACCTATATATACTAAATTGAAACAAAATAGGACGGTTAATTGTGATACTACAGTCCCAATTAAACTTCTATAAGAGTCACAATTAAACCTTGGCAAGGAAAATGTAGTTTAAATGTGATACCCCTGCTAACTACGTGTTGTTTATGTTATAAGCTTAGGGTATGATATCTGTTCTAAACACACTTCGTACCGATTCTAATGCAATATTTACTAAAATTATATATGACATGAATGTAATGTTATACAATTTTCTATTATGATGGTTTAGATTAGCAAATGTGATAAAATCTTTGATCACTTACCGTGATGTTGTCTATAGGGCCTAAACACAATAAGTGTCGATGCATATAGACATCTGGCTGTAACCTTGAGCATGCGCAGATTCACGTTAGAAAGAAGTGTCACATTTACCCGCATGTCACAATTAGCCGAGTGCACTGTAATCTAAATCTGAAGGAAGAAATTATGAAGCGGTACTTTTGAAGAAAATCAATACAAAAGTGTAAAATAGGTAGTTATTTATGTACCAAGGGCATTAGACGGATGTTTAAGCCCCGAGGCTCTCGGGCCTATCGGCCCTCGCGCTTTTTAAGTCGCCCGAGGGTATAAACATCAAGTAATGCCCGAGGTACATACAAAATTTTATCTCCTACAATGGTGTTTTTCCTCCGTTTGAATAATATTATTAAATATTTTGATGTTATCAAGTGACAGCGTATCTACGGAGTTGAATAACCATACAAAGAATTCGGAGTTGAGTGACAATACAGACAATTAATTGTCAAACTTATAACCTTAATCGCCAATAATTGACATTGATGAGTGACACTACAGAGAATTAATTGTCAAACATAACCTTAAACGCCAATAATTGACATTGACGATGTAAAATTTACAATTGGAATGACAAATATTTGATATATTTGACATTTAACCATGGCAATCCTTTATGCCTAGGGCGCAAAAAGAAGCTGTTTTCGTCCCGGTAACTAAGATGTAAAATGTCACTTTATGATCATGTAGGACATAAAAGTTTTTTATGTCCTACATATTTTAAATCGTCAATGTCAATTATTGGCGATTAAGGTTATTTTGTTTGACAATTAATTGTCTGTATTGTCACTCATCAATGTCAATTATTGGCGATTAAGGTTATAAGTTTGACAATTAATTGTCTGTATTGTCACTCAACTCCGAATTGTTTATATTGTTCACAGACTAGAATATTGTTATTCAACTCCGTAGATACGCTGTCACTTGATAATGTCAAAATATTTATTAATATTATTCAAACGGAGGAAAAACACCATTGTAGAACATAAAATTTTTTATGCACCTCGGGCATTACTTGATGTTTATACCCTCGGGCGACTTAAAAAGCTCTCGGGCCTATCGGCCCTCGCGCTTTTTAACCTGTCACCCTCGGGGCATAAGCATCCGTCTAATGCCCTTGGTACATAAATAACTATTTTGATATTCCAACCCTACGATTCGGGGAACCATAGTTTGCCCGACAATTCTTAGACTCAAACTCAAAATTCATTTGCTTGGCTGCTCCTTCTCTTAGTGGAAGTGAATCCAATGTCGCTGATATCGTGAAACAAATAAATTGAAGAAAGCTTATTTATTTATTTATTAAGGTGAAATAAAAATACCAAGTTTCAAAACGCTCCGATTTATTATGTTTATTTTCTGAAAACCACTTCTAATACTGAGCTAAATGACAAGTTGCATTTTAGCTATCCTATTTGATGTCTTTCTTCGTAACTTTAAACCAATTTTCTAGTAATCTTGCTTTCATCTCTTCAGTTCGTCTCCCATCCAACTTCCTGTTTTGGAACTGCACCACCGCTATTTATTCATTTACTTCGTTCTATAACTAATCGACTTAAAACACCTCATATTTCCGCTTCATCAGTTGTTATTTTAATGTCTTGTTCACAGTCGTGTTATGTATTTTTTTTATTTAGTTCGAAAAATTTCAGGAAAACCGTCAGTACGCATAGAAAAAATTTACACTGATAATAAACTTAGAGAGATTGTCTGCATTGTGTACGCTCATCCAGATGCTAACGTGCATTGGAAAAAAGACGGCAAAATGCTATACAAAGGTGGCGACAATCCTAATAAAATTTTATTCAACAACATAAAAAAATCTGACTTTGGAGAATATACTTGTGTTGCAAAGAATAATTTCGGCGAAGATAAAGAAACCGTTCAAATTACTGCAGTGCCGGAGAAGCCGCATTTAGCCATGTCCAAATGCACAAAACATAAAGATTGCGTACTTGGGTGGACTGTTCATTCACACTCACCAATCCTTGAGAGCATTATCAGATATTGGGAGAAAGGAGTAAGACTGATAACAAATTAGTACTCATTCTATATTATACAACTAATTTATATTGTAGCAATCTCATGCGAAAGAAGTGTTTCCACCAAAGCCTCACAATACAAAGGACAATACATTTACCATGTCATACACCTTCTCAGAATTAAAACGAGGATCCTATGAAGCAGAACTTAAATCAAAAAATGAATATGGGTGGTCGCAATTTTCAAATATCACTCATTTTGAAATTAAAGGTACTATTTTGTTGTTAAAATATATTTCATATTTAATATTACAAACATAAAATAGAAATAGTAGAGAATGGACAAGGAAATTACAAAATATGTTCTTGAGTAAAATAATAATTGTAGGTGTTATTCTAATTCAAATGTGTATATCTAGAAGCTTATTTTAAAATGACATGCTCAAGCGTATTTGACCACTATTATCTTTAGGTGGCAGATGAACAAGTAAAATATGAAATTTTGTTTTTATTCCGTACTGATCGCGTAAGCAAGTTCACTTAAACGGTTCAATTAGGTTATTTATGATGTCCCAAGTTTAGTATTCATCTGCCACCTCGAGCAAATTATTTTGGTTTGTGTGGCTTATCCTAAGTATTTTCATTTTCTAACAGGTCCACGGCACACGAAACACCATAGTTCGCATGATGATACCAAAGGTACCTATTTATGTTTAGCATGATTTTACATGTGTTACACCTATGTATAACTATTTTCTGGTACATTATTACAGTAACTATTTTTATTACTTGTTTTAGCAAACAATGGAGTACTAGACAGAGCTGAATCACATACAGGTAATTAATTTCACTATTAAATAATATTAAATGTACTCACATAAGTGTATACCATAGCTTTACATTTGGAAATATGGATCGTCACGTAAAAGCGATATCAAACCAGAAATTGAATATGTAGAGATTAAATAATATATGTCCTTTGCAAGGCATGGTTTGAAATGGGCAGGTTAGATGCGGTATCAAAATTAAAAAACAATGGATTTAAGATTTTGGCAACCGAACACGAAATTTAAAAAATTCAAATTACTGCTAAAGTAAACCCTAAACCCTGTACTTTTAGGTTAGCCATCGTGAAATTTGTTGTCTTCTGAGTGTTGAAAATCAGATTTTCTTTGATGTGATTTATGTGACCACACTCAAAAACTAGATATGCAACAAAAACAAACTGATAGGCATCTTTAGATTCAGATTTTCATTCATAGCAAAAGAAAATCTATTAAAAACACTTCCAAATAACCCAATTTCCATTCACATTATCAATATTACTCACAATTTTGAATTATCTCTCCAGAAAAATAACCTATTTTAAACCGCTAGTATGTAGATATTGTTGGTTGCTTTTTGTACTGAATACAAATCCGTTCTCAAACAAAGCTCATCAAGACAGGTTTTAGCGTTTCTGTTTGTTCTTGTGTATGAGCGCACATACTATTACAATAAAACGTCTCCGCAAAATTTTCACACAAGTGAACAATTTTTCACTATAGTGCTCCTAAAATTACACTGTTGCTGGTTTACTTTGGACCCCAACTGAAGTTACTAGGTCTTCATGTTCGCCCGCTGTAAGTTTGTAAAAATTGCAAAACATACTTAGAAAATTGTGTAATACCTTGTTAACCGTAATACTTTTTATATGAATAAATCAAGTTAAATAGGTTCTAAATGACTTCTTCTATAACTCTTTAAATATTTATATCATGCTACCCAGCACACTGTATACAGAGCAATATTAAGGTACTAAATAGCATACTACTCTTTAAATTGCAAATATCACAAAAACTAGTAAAAATAGATATACAATATAGTGAACATAAATTACAAAGAACTTAAGAGACATTTCAATTAGCAAATAATATACAGGGTGTTCCATTTAAAAATCTCAAGAAAAAAGCCAATTAAAAATGTTTAAAAACTAGTGCATGCTGCGATCAGCCTGTATATCGCGTAGCGACGTAGCGACTTTTTAAAAAGGAATGCAGTGTTATTTTTTAATTTGAAATAACATCAAAGATGGCGGCGTAACCATGGCCAACTTTTTTTTTCTTATGGGCGCCATGTTGAATTTTGGCATTTTCCGATAGTCATAATATCCCTTATCATATCACACTTTTCGTTATTGGTAAACGGCATTTTACATCTACAATCAACCACAATTAAGGTTTATTTGGTTAAATGGCAAACCCAACGCTGATCGCGCCGCTTGATTCAAGTGCATTTTGTTGACGTTGCTTGGCAACGAGTCCGGCGGTCTGTAACCAAGGTCCAGTTATGTACCTGAAGGTTTTTTGATTATTATTACACCATTATTTTAAAAAATGATGCTTACATGTTATACATTGCGGAAATCAGAAAAGACACGACTATCGGAAAATGACAAAATTTAACATGGCGCCCATAAGAAAATCAAAAGTTGGCCATGGTTACGCCGCCATCTTTGATGTTATTTCAAATTAAAAAAAGGCACTGAATTCCTTGTTAAAAAGTAACTGTAGAATGCTTTTGTTTCAAGCAGCTCGAACTCTATCGTTCATGTTCTGCTTATCATATATTGGGTCCTCATAAACTACGGCATTAGTAGGTCCCCAAATGAAAAAATCTGATGTGGCCAGGCACATGACTTTATCATACTATATATAAAATTAATAGTTTAGCTGCATGAGATCCTATTTGATCGAGATCGGCTATGTCTGCAATAAAAGAAAACTAGTAGAACTAGACAGATATCTCGATTAAAGCTGCGTTCGGATATTGTACTCTGTTGACACCGGGTACACCGTCCAAATGACACTTACGTGTTAGTGGGTGTACAAAGTGTAACGGTGTTCAATATCCGAACGCAGCCTATATTGACAGTAGTATTTTCAAAACATTAGCGTTTGACACTAGCTACTGTCATTAGAATCAAAAAATGTGACATATCCTGGCTACTTGTTTTAATGCAGTACGACCGATCTCGATGAAATAGAATTTGCTCATGCAGCTAAACTATAAATTCTACCAAAAAATGTCATGTACATAAATTATAGAAAATTTCCTGTCCTTTAATTTATTATTTAACTATTTTGACGACATTACACAAATAGCGGCTCATTTGCAAAATCTTCGAAAAATGCTAAGAGTAAACCACCAGTTCCTTTGGACCCTTTTCAACAGAAAGCTTTTCAGCTCTAAGTTTGGTTATGAAACTTCTAAATATGAAGTTTCGTCCCGATACCTTTAGTAGTTTCTCCGGAATCGTCGCCACAAAAACGGGTACACACACACATACACACACACACACACACAGACATTTTTTTGTACCTTGGTCAAAAATGTTCAGGGGACCCAAAAAGACATATTTCCGCTAAAATCTCAAAAAATTTTTTTGGCACGATTACAATACTTTACATACTGCGTATGATAAAGTAAAAAGGCGTCAAGTAGGGGGAACGCGGTGGATATTTGTATGACCTATTAAGCGCAATCCACCGATCGTCGAACATCTCGTTAAGCAAGTCTCTACTGCAATAGTTGTGTGCGCTGGAGCACCGTCCATTTGAAACCACCCAGTTATTAAAGGACCCAATAATTGATAAGGAGAACATGAAAGACAGAGTTCCAGCTGCATGCATTGGACGGCGCTGGAGCACCGTCCATTTGAAACCACCCAGTTATTAAAGGACCCAATAATTGATAAGGAGAACATGAAAGACAGAGTTCCAGCTGCATGCATTGGGTTATGTGCTAACTCCATCAGGGACGCCACCAACAATAATATGTTAAAAATAATTGGAGCATGTTTTGGGGAAAACGGCAACGTTTTTGAAATGTTACTGAAATAGAATTAAGCAGTTTTATTAAATTTACTTAACGATTTTTACTTTATCATACGTAGTATGTAAAGTATTGTAATCGCGCCAAAAAAAACTTTTGAGATTTTAGCGGAAATATGTCTTTTTGGGTCCCCTGAACATTTTTGACCAAGGTACAAAAAAATGTCTGTGTGTGTGTGTGGATGTGGGAAGTTTCATGGCCAAACTTAGAGCTGAAAAGGTTTCTGTTAAAAAGGGTACAAAGGAACTGGTGGTTTACTCTTAGCATTTTTCGAAGATTTTGTAAATGAGCCGCTATTTGTGTAATGTCGTCAAAATAGTTAAATAATAAATTAAAGGAGAGGAAATTTTCTATAATTTATGTATATGACATTTTTTGGTAGACTTTATAGTTTAGCTGCATGAGCAAATTCTATTTCATCGAGATCGGTCGTACTGCTTTAAAACTAGTAGCCAGGATATGTCAGATTTTTTGATTCTAATGACAGTAGCTAGTGTCAAACGCTAATGTTTTGAAAATACTACTGTCAATATCGGCTGCGTTCGGATATTGAACACCGTTACACTTTTTACACCCACTAACACGTAAGTGTCATTTGGACGGTGTACCCGGTGTCAACGGAGTACAATATCCGAACGCAGCTTTAATCGAGATATCTGTCTAGTTCTACTAGTTTTATTTTAATGCAGACATAGCCGATCTCGATCAAATAGAATCTCATGCAGCTAAACAATTAATTTATATATATAGTATGATAAAGTCATGTGCCTGGCCACATCAGATTTTTTTTTTAGTTTTAATATCGTTTTATTGTATGCTTATAATTTTCTAAATACAAAATTAATTATAATGAAAAATAACCTAAAAAACTTGTTCAATAACGTTCTGTTTATTCCAAATTATTCAGTTGTTTTCAAACGCAATCTAAATTTGGTAGGTACAAGTACATTTTAGGTATAGGACATTGTACACAAAGTTGATTTAAAATTTTCCTTAGAAATCAAAAATGCATTCATATGTTAGGGTTGCCATTAGAAAAATCTGATGTGGCCAGGCACATGACTTTATCATACTATATATAAAATTAATAGTTTAGCTGCATGAGACTCTATTTGAGATCGAGATCGGCCATGTCTGCATTAAAATAAACTACTAGAACTAGATAGATATGTCGATTAAAGCTGCGTTCTGATATTGTACTCCGTTGACACCGGGTACACCGTCCAAATGACAGTTACGTGTTATTGGGTGTAAAAAATGTTATGCAATATTCGAACGCAGCTTGTATTGACAGTAGTATTGTCAAAGCATTAGCGTTTGACACTATCTACACCGTCATTAAAATCACATCTGACATATCCTGGCTACTAGTTCTCATGCAGTACGACCGATCTCGTAGAAATAGAATTTGCTCATGCAGCTAAACTATTGATTGTACCAAAAAATGTCATAGTGATAAATTATTCAGAATTTCCTCATCTTTAATTAATTATTTAACTATTTCGACGAAATTCCAGAAATGGCGGCTTTATTGCAAAATCTTGCAAAAATGCTAAGACTAAACCTCCAGTTCCTTTGGACCGTCTTCAACAGAAAGCTTTTCAGCTCTAAGTTTGGTTATGAAACTTCTAAATATGAAGTTTCGTCCCGATACCTTTAGTAGTTTCTCCGGAATCGTCGCCACAAAAACGGGTACACACACATACACACACACACACACACAGACATTTTTTTGTACCTTGGTCAAAAATGTTCAGGGGACCCAAAAAGACATATTTCCGCTAAAATCTCAAAATTTTTTTGCACGATTACAATACTTTACATACTGCGTATGATAAAGTAAAAATGATAATTATAATTTGAACACTTTGTATAACTCTACGGTGTGTCGATAATATGTTACCTTCACAACAATTTTGCCGGCCAACTTTTTTCCAACGGTCACAGTGGATAACTTATAAGTAATTGAATGTAACCGTGCAGCTGTCATTTTTTAATGAAAAAAATTGATATCCGACCATGACGCACGTTAGGTATAGCCGGTATAGGGAATGTAATATAAAATTAATCTAAAATTTAATGAAAATTTCAAAAATGCCATAGAATACAAGGTGTTCCATTTGAAATGTAAAAGTTGACACCATTTCCGGTGTAACCGGAAGTAACCAAAAACTCAAAATATTTTAATTGAGATGATCGTGCCCAACAATATATGTCCACAAATTTTCAATCTTTTATTTCATTTGGTTGGTTCACCACATATATATATATATATATATATATATATATATATATATATATATATATATATATATATATATATAGATGTTACTGCGAGTTGATGTTCATTTATATATTTTAAGGCATTTAGGAGGCTAGTCCTGGTAACCAAGGAAAAAAGGGTCCAGGTTGATATAGAGACACTTTATATAGAGAAAACAAGTCATACAGTCCACTTTTACATACGTCATAACGTCCTCCTCTCTTCTCATTATCTTGAATACCAGCATTTTATTTCCACAATTACTCTTCCCCATTTTGGTCCGTCGAGCCGGATGTCAGGACGCTTAGGTTCACCTAAGGATATACATTAGAAAAGTCATTTGAGATACGTGGATTTGACATGCGACCTTTGGACAAGTAATTCCTATTTGCCAAGCCAGCTAGCGATCGAAGAATACAGCAATCCTGCGAGAGGAGTGCGATCGAGGAATAAGACAGCAGTCCTGCGACAGGAGTGCGAACAAGGAATAAGACAGCAGTCCTGCGAGAGGAGTGCGATCAAGGAATAAGACAGGTCCTGCGAGAGGAGTGCGATCAAGGAATAAGACAGCAGTCCTGCGAGTGGAGTGCGAACAAGAAATCAGACAGCAGTCCTGCGAGAGGAGTGCGAACGAGGAATAAGACAGCAGTCCCTACGAGCGGAGTGCAAACGAGGAGGAAAACAGCAGTCTACTAGCGGAGTGCGATCTAGGAAAAAGCAGCAGATCTACGACATCGACAGGACTGTGACAAAGAAATTCAACATTCTCACGAAAGGATTGTGAACGAGAAGGTCAGCAATCCAAACGAGGAGCGTGTGTACGGTAGATCCAGAAGTACAGCGTTGAGACATTGAGGTAACAGAATCGCTTCAAAATGAGTCAGAAAGAACAAAAGGAAAAGCAGAGACGCGAAACGTCACTTAGACATTGTAAACTTAAATTAAATATGTTTGAAGCTTTTTTGAATACTTTTACAGTTGATCAAATTGAAATTTTGCGCATGAATTTAGACTCTTGTGAGCCCTGCTTGAAAGAAGTAGAAGAGATTTTGTTGGAACTCGAACTTCTTGATAGTAGTGAAGAAAATAAAGCCAGAATAGATAACGAGTTAACTAATTTTAGTCAACAATACCGTTTACTCATATCAAAGGCTAAAGCCTTATTACCTAAGCTAACTTCAACATCTGTTTCACACGCATTTAATCAGTTTTCTACATCTGAGTCTTTTATTAGGTTGCCGACTCTAAGTTTACCTTCGTTTTCGGGAACATACGAAACCTGGGCCGAGTTTAGAGACACGTTTTCTTTTTTAGTGCACAACAATCAGAATTTGACAGATATACAGAAATTTCATTATTTAAAGTCTTGTCTCAAAAACGATGCATCAAAGGTAATTCAAAGTCTAGAAGCCAGTGAAGAAAATTATAAGGTTGCTTGGGAATTGTTAAAGAATAGATATGAAAATCTAACTCTTTCAGTCAATATTCATATTAAAGCTATATTTGATATTCCTGTAATTTTAAAGGAAAATTATTCATATTTGCGCAATATGACTGATACTTTATTAAAAAGTATCCGTTGTCTTGATTCTTTAAAAATTCCTGTGCATCAATGGGATTCAATTTTGATTTATGTGATTACCGCAAAATTAGATGCTACCACGAAATGTGATTGGGAAGCCATGCATCCAATAAACAAATTACCTACATTAGATGAATTAATAGTTTTTAATACAACGGGCAAATTTGTTACAGTCAATACAAAACAAACACTTAAATGATTTGCAAAACGCAAAACGTAATAAAGATAAAACTACTTCCTTTGCTTCAACGGAAAATAAGCATTACAAATGTTATATTTGCAATAAGAATCATAGCGTTTTCTATTGTGACGATTTTAAACAACTATCTGTAGGTCAAAGAATTGAAATTGTAAAGCAGAAGAATTTATGTTTTAATTGCCTTCGCTTAGGACATAGCAGTTATGACTGTAAAGCCAAAACTTGTCAAAAATGTCATAAAAGGCATCATACATTATTGCATAGAGAAGGTACATTCAAACAAACGGTCAGTAGAAACATCATAAGTGATTGTGATGTTAATACAAACAATAACACTAACATTGTTTCTTGCGCTAGTCAAGTGGGCGCAACTTCACACAGTCAAACGTTTTATCAACGGCGTGTGTTCAAGTTCTTGGTAAGGCAGAGTCTAGTGTTACGTGCTTTGTTAGATAATGGTTCTCAGAGTAATTTTATTACAAAAAATCTGATGTGGCCGGGCACAGGACTTTATCATACTATGTATAAAATTAATAGTTTAGCTGCATGAGATTCTATTTGATCGAAATCGGCTATGTCTGCATTAAAATAAAACTAGCAGAACTAAACAGATATGTCGATTAAAGCTGCGTACGGATATTGTACTCCGTTGACACCGGGTATACCGTCCAAATGACACTTACGTGTTATTGGGTGGAAAAAGTGTAACGGTGTACAATATCCGAACGCAGCTTATATTGACAATAGGTATTGTCAAAACATTAGCGTTTGACATTACCTTCTGTCATTAGAATCAAAATATCTGACATATCCTGGCTACTAGTTTTAATGCAGTACGACCGATCTCCATGAAATAGAATTTGCTCATGCAGCTAAACTATTAATTTTACCAAACAATTTCATAGACATAAATTATGCAAAATTTCCTCTATTTTAATTTATTATTTAACTATTTTGACGAAATTACAGAAATGGCGGCTCATTTGCAAAAACGTTAAAAAATGCTAAGAGTAAACATCCAGTTCCTTTCGACCCTTTTGACCCAAAAGCTTTTCAGCTCTAAGTTTTGTCATGAAACTTCTAAATATAAACTTTCGTCCCGATTACTTTAGTAGTTTCTCCGGTATCGTCGCCACAAAAACGGGTACACACACACATACACACACACACACACACATACAGACATTTTTACTTTATCATACGCAGTATGTAAAGTATTGTAATCATGCCAAAAAAAAAATAAAGATTTTAGCGGAAATATGTCTTGTTGGGTCCCCTGAACATTTTTGACCAAGGTACAAAAAACCGATTACGGTGGTCCATTTATGATCAACGACAAACGTACTCGTGGATGCAAAAAAATAAAGGCTTACATTTGTGTGTTTGTATGTTTTTCGACTAAGGCGGTGCATTTAGAGTTGGCAACAGATTTGAGTACAAATTGTTTTATCGCGGTATTGAGACGGTTCATTTCAAGACGCGGAAAACCAAACATAATCTTTTCTGACAACGCAACTAATTTTATTGGTACGAAACATAAGTTGGAACAGCTGATGAAGTTAGTTCCACATGATTTAGAAAAAGTAAATAATTTCTTATCACAAGAAGAAATTATGTGGAAAACTATATCCCCTAGGTCACCTCATTTTGGAGGATTGTGGGAATCGGCAATAAAATCAATAAAATATCATTTAGTTCGAGTTGCAGGAAATGAAAATTTAGTTTTTGAAGAGTTTTATACTTTGTTAACACAAATTGAAGCGATTCTTAATTCCCGCCCAATTTCACCTATGAGTTGTGATCCCAACGACCTTTCCCCACTCACTCCCGGCCACTTTCTTATTGGAAGACCCCTAACAGCAATTTTTGACGAAGAACTGGCCAACGTCAACCCAAATCGACTTATTCGATACCAAATAGTTCAGCAAATTGTTCAACATTTTTGGAGCAGATGGAGAAAAGAATATTTGGCTGAACTTCAAATACGAAAAAAGTGGAACCATTCTCGTTCAAACGATCTCAAAGAAGGCGATCTTGTAGTTATTCAAGAAGACAATTTACCTCCTTGCAAGTGGTCATTGGGTAGAGTAGTGCGTTTGATTCCGGGAAATGACAAAATAGTGCGAGTAGCAGAAATAAAAACAAATTCGGGTATCATTAAACGCGCTACTAGACAATTAAGTGTTCTACCAATTGAAAACTAATTTCCTTTAATTTCTTTAAATATTCGAATAATTTTATTGGTATTTATACGAAGCTCATTTATGGCCATTCTCTGTACTTTCGTTAGTTCAATATTGAAATACATATTTCAATAGGGGGGGGGGGAGGATGTTACTGCGAGTTGATGTTCATTTATATATTTTAAGGCATTTAGGAGGCTAGTCCTGGTAACCAAGGAAAAAAGGGTCCAGGTTGATATAGAGACACTTTATATAGAGAAAACAAGTCATACAGTCCACTTTTACATACGTCATAACGTCCTCCTCTCTTTTCATTATCTTGAATACCAGCATTTTATTTCCACAATTACTCTTCCCCATTATATATATATATATATATATATATATATATATATATATATACAGGGTGTTTACGGTCTTGTGATTTTATTTTCAAGGGGTGATTCAACATCTTAAAAGAAGGTCATTAACGTAAAAATATCACAACAAAAGTTGCACAATAAGAGAGATATTGCTACTATTTTTTTTGTTTTTATTTTTAAGTTCCTTAAAACGTAAAATCGTGCCCGTCAGATTTTACGTTTTTGATTTATATTTTAAAGTGTTTTGGTGCCTGTCTTATGCGTAATTGTTGAACTGATGATGATGTTAAGGTTTCTCAATTTAGTTGGTCTCATGTAACTCATACTTGTAAGTAATTTTATTTTTATGTTTTTTGAGAGTGTTGACCCTATTGTTGTTATTCTTACTTGTAGTTTTGCCTGAAGAAGGAACAAAGAAGTTCCGAAATATAGCATTAAAGTGAAGAGTTAGCTGTATTTTTTTGTGATCGAATACCCAACTATACTCATCTTACTATATATATATATATATATAAATTAAATTCAAATAAATACGCATTGAAAGCTGCAATATGCATCAAAGAAATCTGGTGTTTCAATAGAGGCAAGACAATATTTATTTGCGGATAAAAACGAATTTGTTTGAAATTTATGCATGGTAGAAACAGCGCTTATTTGTGTCAAACAACTTATGTTTCAATTAAAATTTACAATTTGTATATTATAACAAACGAGATTTATTTAGTTCAAATAATTATAATTGTGTTGAGTGAAAGAATTAAAAATTTTGAAATTTCCGAAATTGTTGGTTGAGTCAAAATGCGATATTTTAAGGTTGCGATAAATTGTTCTTTGATAAAAGAAATTATTGCGCTATTATTAACTAGAACTTTTCGAAGAGTACAGTAGAGAAAAATCTCCACGTCTCACCGCCTTTTGGGCTGTCGCACATCCTCGACCAGTGGTTGGTTTCCCCAGACCTACATATTATAGTCATTGTTGCACCGTGCTCTATACTGCCGATCAGACAGCCTTTTTAACAAGATGCCAAACAAATAGCGGGTGATCTAAAATGATTGAGGACAGGTTGAATTTCCCGCCACAGTTTTAGTGTTATTAAGACGGTATGTGTGCATGATACAGGTTATGATCACTGTCAGATACCATAGTGAACTCGTCAGTAAGGGTTACGTTCCTCTGCAACGATATTTCATCTTTTTTCTCAATTAATTTGTTATTGGGTTCATGAAGAGTCTTTCTAAAAATAAAATAATAATTAATTAATTCAATGAATAGTTTCAATTTAATAAACCTAATTATAATAAGAGAATAAATCCCTTTACAAAAAGGAACACTTACGCCACTGGACCAAAATAACAGCTGCCATTTGCAACCATTGCCAACATCAGAAGTTATAAGGTGTTAAATAAGATATATATATATATATATATATATATATATATATATATATATATATATATATATAAAAATAAAACACAACACGCTTATTTAACACCGTGTATTATTGGGATTGTTGGCTTAGTCACTTTAACACATTAAAAAGTTAAAACAGTACAATACATTTGAGTACCTGACGTTTCGGTGGTTTACTCCACCTTGATCACAGTAAACTAAAAATATCGAATCTACATATGGTCGACGTACACGTTTTGACAGAAATAACAACTGGCAAGGTCAACATGTGCATTAAAATGTGAAAACATACAAACTTTAAGTGTTGTCTTGGTTTATAATTAAATTATATGTTTGCAACAAGTTGTTATCGGATCGGTCATTAATCGCGTTACAATTTTTAATTATTTCGATCGCTTCGATCACACTCCTGTTGCTAAAATTCTTTTCCTTTCGCAGAACTTTTACTTGTTTGAAATCAAATTGATGTCCAGTATCATTTTGATGTTTTTTTAAAGCTGTGGAATTTTGAGAATATTTATGCCCTTTTAATCTCTCCTCCAATAATTGCTCGGTTTGTCCTATGTAAACTCCATTACAGTTTTTACATGGTATTTCATAAATGCAATGTGACTGTTTTAGCAGTGGTGTGGGTGCTTTTAATTTCGTAAACATTTGTGAAAAATTATTGGTGTTTTTGTGTGCAATTTTAATGTTCAGGGGCTTTACTATATTACTTATTTTCTCTGAGAGACCTTTTATGTATGGTAGTACCATACATAAAAGGTCTCTCAGAGAAAATAAGTAATATAGTAAAGCCCCTGAACATTAAAATAAATATTCTCAAAATTCCACAGCTTTAAAAAAACATCAAAATGATACTGGACATCAATTTGATTTCAAACAAGTAAAAGTTCTGCGAAAGGAAAAGAATTTTAGCAACAGGAGTGTGATCGAAGCGATCGAAATAATTAAAAATTGTAACGCGATTAATGACCTATCCGATAACAACTTGTTGCAAACATATAATTTAATTATAAACCAAGACAAGACTTAAAGTTTGTATATTTTCACATTTTAATGCACATGTTGACCTTGCCAGTTGTTATTTCTGTCAAAACGTGTACGTCGACCATATGTAGATTCGATATTTTTAGTTTACTGTGATCAAGGTGGAGTAAACCACCGAAACGTCAGTTACTCAAATGTATTGTACTGTTTTAACTTTTTAATGTGTTAAAGTGACTAAGCCAACAATCCCAATAATACACGGTGTTAAATAAGCGTGTTGTGTTTTATTTTAATATAAAGTGACTTGGCTAATAATAAACATTTAAATAAACTATATATATATATATACTTATTTAACACCTTATAACTTCTTAAGGAAGCACTTTTTACTATGGGAATTTTGGTTTAATTGGTCCCATTTGACATCAAAAATATACGCTAAAGCTGGGTCCCATTACTTCCCGGACATCCTGTATACATATATATATATATATATATATATATTCACAGTGATCTAAAATGATTGAGGACAGGTTGAATTTCCCGCCAATTTTAATAATTGTGATGTTGGCAATGGTTGCAAATGACAGCTGTTATTTTGGTCCAGTGGCGTAGGTGTTCCTTTTTGTAAAGAGATTTATTATCTTATTATAATTAGGTTTATTAAATTGAAACTATTAACTGAATTAATTAATTATTATTTTATTTTTAGAAAGACTCTTCATGAACCCAATAACAAATTAATTGAGAAAAAAGATGAAATATCGTTGCAGAGGAACGTAACCCTTACTGACGAGTTCACTATGGTATCTGACAGTGATCATAACCTGTATCATGCACACATACCGTCTTAATAACACTAAAACTGTGGCGGGAAATTCAACCTGTCCTCAATCATTTTAGATCACCCGTTATTTGTTTGGCATCTTGTTAAAAAGGCTGTCTGATCGGCAGTATAGAGCACGGTGCAACAATGACTATATGTAGGTCTGGGGAAACCAACTACTGGTCGAGGATGTGCATCAGCCCAAAAGGCGGTGAGACGTGGAGATTTTTCTCTACTGTACTCTTCGAAAAGTTCTAGTCAATAATAGCGCAATAATTTCTTTTATCAAAGAACAATTTATCGCAACCTTAAAATATCGCATTTTGACTCAACCAACAATTTCGGAAATTTCAAAATTTTTAATTCTTTCACTCAACACAATTATAATTATTTGAACTAAATAAATCTCGTTTGTTATAATATACAAATTGTAAATTTTAATTGAAACATAAGTTGTTTGACAGAAATAAGCGCTCTTTCTACCATGCATAAATTTCAAACAGATTTGTTTTTATCCGCAAATAAATATTGTCTTGCCTCTATTGAAACACCAGATTTCTTTGATGCATATTGCAGCTTTCAATGCATATTCATTTGAATTTAATTTTTATGTGTTATTACCACAGCAAGGTATTATTTCTCATATTTAATAAAGTGTAGGATTTGTTTTTGTTATATTTCAAGAATATTTGGTTTTATTATTTGATTGTGGTTGATCTGGCAGTATGATGTGGACATATTGGATATGACATAATATTTTCACCCACCTACTGTATATATATATATATATATATATATATATATATATATATATATATACGAGGAGAAAGGTAATTTGTCGGGCAATTCCGTCATACGAAAAATTGCCCGACAAATTACCTTTCTCCTCGAATATCTCACCGTCGATTAACCAGCTTTCCATATATATATATATATATATATATATAGGAGAAAAGGTATTTGTCCAGCTTTCCTATATATATATATATATATATATATATATATATATATATACCGGGTGATTCAATTTCGAGGCTCACCATGGGGATCTCGCTTATTAGTGGAGATAGAGGCTATGTTTAAATTTGGAAAAGTTTTGTATTTTTGTGCTGATCAATTATCTGAAAAGAAATTTTAGCTATCATTTTCCATTTTAAAGATATCCGCAAAAACTGAAATGTTAAGATATCGTTTTTAATTTTTTATGCAAAACCAAACGTAGCTAGACATTTGAAACAAGAACATTCTACAGCTACTTTTTAACAAGGAATTGGCGCTGCAGCTGCCTCAACGCGGTTACGAAGATCATCTAGATCAATTATTTCGTTGGTGTATACCATGGTCTTCATAACGCCCAATAAATAGAAATCCAGGGGATTAAGGTCGGGTGACCGAGGAGGCCATGGAACAGGTCCACCTCGACCAATCCACTTATTTTCAAACTCATTATCTAAATGTTGGCGAACTAAACGATTAAAATGCGCCGGTGCGCCATCTTGAAGAAGCCACATTTGTCGACGTACATTCAAAGGAACTTCCTCCAATAATTCCATCAAATGATTTTGCAAAAAAAGGAGATAATCATTTCCAGTCAATCGCTTTGGCAACACAAATGGGCAAATAAGTTGTCCCTTGACCAGTGCAGCCCAAACGTTTATCGAAAATCTGTGCTGGAAATGATTACGACGAACCGCATGTGGATTTTCGACAGCCCAGATATGAGTATTATGACAGTTATTTATGCCGTTACGTGTAAACGTTGCTTCATCAGTAGCCAATACAATGGAAGAATAGCCTGGAATTTCAGCATGTTTTTGTAGAAACCATCGGCAAAATTGTAAACGTAAAGGATGATCTTCAGGTTGCAAAGCCTGTACTTTTTGTGGGTGGTAAGGATACAATTGATCCTCGCGCAGTGTTCGCCAGACAATTCGATTTGAGACATCTACTTGGCGAGATATTTGTCGATATATTTGAGTACTAGTAGAAGAACCTTCTTCAACAAGATTTAAGATGTGTTCTTCGGAATCCAAAATTCGTCGGGGTCGGCCAGGTCTACCATCTCGACCTTGACGTGTTTGCAGTACACCAGTTTCTCGTGCACGGATTACTAGAGCGGTAAATATTTTTATGGAATAGGTGTTGATCTGTTAGGAAACCGCACAGCATACAATCGACTGGCAGCAGCAGAATTCTGGCGTACTTCCTCATAAATTAACAACATGTCAACGTATTCACTATTGGTGCGAAGGACCATTTTTTACTTTCCTTATTAGAATTTATTCGGGAGAATTTATGTCAAACCAACCGAGCAGTAACAACTGATGAAACAGCTGGACAGATGGGAAAAGTTAGTGACCTACTTAGTAAAAAATTCAATGACAAGTTTTAATCGTTTGAATTTAGATTTACTTTGTACAGATGGCTAATCAATCGTTTTAGCTTTAATAACATTTCTCAAGGTGTTTAATCACCCCCTAAAAAATAAAACCAAAAAAATATTAACAGTAATATCTCTCTTATTATGCAACTTTTCTTAAGACATTTTTACGTTAATGGCTTTCTTTTAGGATGTTTTATCACCCCTTGAAAATAAAATCACAAGACCGTAAACACCCTGTATACAGGGTCCGGAAAGTAATGGGACCCAGCTTAACCGTATATTCTTGATGTCAAATGGAACCAATTAAACCAAAAATCCCATAGTAAAAAGTGCTTCCTTAAGAAGTTATAAGGTGTTAAAGATAGAAAATATATTTCTTGTTTTGCGTATATTTCAGAAAAGAAACGGCCTATCAAGCTGAAAAGTGGTACCCGTAGGCTTTTGGTGACGCCAAACATGATAAGAGTATTAGGACATTTGCATATTGTAGAGGGAGCTGTCCGCAGCTTTTCAGGGGTAGTATTATTATGATATTTTTATTATTATTATGACTTTGGGCGGTATGACTAAAAATTATGATGCGGCCGTTAATTTCACATGAAAAATGTTTACCTATTTTATGGCGATAAAATCCACCGTTTTCAAGAAAAACGCAATTAAACGTGCTGTGTATTTAATAACAGTAGGTTATGCAATGTTATTCTATCAAGTTACTATGTGTCAAACGTAAATGCATTTGTGTCAGTTTGCTTAACGATACTGTATTTAATTGATTATTTGACAGTCTATCACATATTTGTGGTAATTTATCACAAAAAAAAATATGCTTTGGCACAATATTTTTTCAAACGCGGAAATGACCGATATGGTTGCTGTTTATGCTCGAGAGCAATTTAATGGAGCAGCAGCAGCAGCGAGAAGATACAGGCAGTTGTACGAAAATCGTCGCCAACCTAATAGAAAGCTTTTCCAAAATTTATTTCAACGGCGGAAAGAACATGGATGTTTTCGGGTAAAGCGCCATGCAGGACGACCAACTTCGTGAACCATTGAGGAGGAGGAAGGTATTTTGTTCCGAATAGAAGAAGATCCTGAAGTAAGTGTACGAAAATTATGTGCAGCTACTGTAGTACCCTGGGCAAGCGTGCATAAAATTATTCGTACAGAACTGCTTTATCCATACCACCACACTAATGTGCAGGAGTTGCTACCAAATGATTTGCCACAAAGATTGAACTTTTGCTTGAACCCAACATTTTTTGGCAGTGTGTTATTCACCAACTTCGTGAACCATTGAGGAGGAGGAAGATATTTTGTTCCGAATAGAAGAAGATCTTGAAGTAAGTGTACGAAAATTATGTGCAGCTACTGTAGTACCCTGGGCAAGCGTGCATAAAATTATTCGTACAGAACTGCTTTATCCGTACCACCACACTAATGTGCAGGCGTTGCTACCAAATGCTTTGCCACAAAGATTGAACTTTTGCTTGAACCCAACATTTTTTGGCAGTGTGTTATTCACCGATGAGGCAACTTTTACACGCCGTGGTATCCTAAACACACGTAATTCTTACTCCTGGAATGTAGAAAAGCCCCATTTATCCAGAAATAAACATTTCCAACATGAATTTTCAGTAAATGTATGGTGCGGCGTTGTTGGAGATCATTTTATCGGGCCTTACGAACTATCCTTGGCCTTATTGATTATCCTTGGCCACCGAGAAGCCCAGACCTCAACCCATTAGATTTTTTATATGGGGCTATATGAGATCTATTGTATACCGGCAAGTCAGCAATACTAGGCAAGATTTGCAAAGAAGGATTATTGACGCTGGAAATGAAATTAGAAATAACTTTGCGTCATTTTTTAGAGTACGACAAAACTTAGGAAAACGTTGTGAAAGATGTGTTGAACAAAACGGTGGACATTTTGAAAACGTTATAAATTTATAAATTAAGAATACGTGAAAATAAGGTTTAATTTTTTATAATGATAGCTTTTAGCAAATACACAAAATGTTAAATTGCGTTTTTCTTGAAAACGGTGGATTTTATCGCCATAAAATAGGTAAACATTTTTCATGTGAAATTAACGGCCGCATCATAATTTTTAGTCATACCGCCCAAAGTCATAATAATAATAAAAATATCATAATAATACTACCCCTGAAAAGCTGCGGACAGCTCCCTCTACAATATGCAAATGTCCTAATACTCTTATCATGTTTGGCGTCACCAAAAGCCTACGGGTACCACTTTTCAGCTTGATAGGCCGTTTCTTTTCTGAAATATACGCAAAACAAGAAATATATTTTCTATCTTTAACACCTTATAACTTCTTAAGGAAGCACTTTTTACTATGGGATTTTTGGTTTAATTGGTTCCATTTGACATCAAGAATATACGGTTAAGCTGGGTCCCATTACTTTCCGGACCCTGTATACAGGGTGTTTACGGTCTTGTGATTTTATTTTCAAGGGGTGATAAAACATCCTAAAAGAAAGCCATTAACGTAAAAATGTCTTAAGAAAAGTTTTTTATGTGAAATTAACGTCCGTATCATAATTTTTAGTCATACCGCCCAAAGTCATAATAATAATAAAAATATAATAATACTACCCCTGAAAAGCTGCTGACAGCTCCCTCTACAATATGCAAATGTCCTAATACTCTTATCATGTTTGGCGTCGCCAAAAGCCTAAGGGTACTACTTTTCAGCTTGATCAGCAGTTTCTTTTCTGAAAAATACGCAAAACAAGAAATATATTTTCTATCTTTAACACCTTATAACTTCTTAATGAAGCGCTTTTTACTACGGGATTTTTGGTTTAATTGGTCCCATTTGACATAAAAAATATACGGTAAAGCTGGGTCCCATTACTTTCCGGATACCCTGTATATATATATATATATATATATATAATAAATGTAAATAATTATTCGATCGATAAACTTCTATAGTAAGATGAGTATAGTTGGGTATTCGATCACAAAAAAATACAGCTAACTCTTCACTTTAATGCTATATTTCGGAACTTCTTTGTTCCTTCTTCAGGCAAAACTACAAGTAAGAATAACAACAATAGGGTCAACACTCTCAAAAAACATAAAAATAAAATTACTTACAAGTATGAGTTACATGAGACCAACTAAATTGAGAAACCTTAACATCATCATCAGTTCAACAATTACGCATAAGACAGGCACCAAAACACTTTAAAATATAAATCAAAAACGTAAAATCGTGCCCGTCAGATTGGCAATGGTTGCAAATGACAGCTGTTATTTTGGTCCAGTGGAGTAGGTGTTCCTTTTTGTAAAGAGATTTATTATCTTATTATAATTAGGTTTATTAAATTGAAACTATTAATTGAATTAATTAATTATTATTTTATTTTTAGAAAGACTCTTCATGAACCCAATAACAAATTAATTGAGAAAAAAGATGAAATATCGTTGCAGAGGAACGTAACCCTTACTGACGAGTTCACTATGGTATCTGACAGTGATCATAACCTGTATCATGCACACATACCGTCTTAATAACACTAAAACTGTGGCGGGAAATTTAACCTGTCCTCAATCATTTTAGATCACCCGTTATTTGTTTGGCATCTTGTTAAAAAGGCTGTCTGATCGGCAGTATAGAGCACGGTGCAACAATGACTATATGTAGGTCTGGGGAAACCAACTACTGGTCGAGGATGTGCGTCAGCCCAAAAGGCGGTGAGACGTGGAGATTTTTCTCTACTGTGCTCTTCGAAAAGTTCTAGTCAATAATAGCGCAATAATTTCTTTTATCAAAGAACAATTTATCGCAACCTTAAAATATCGCATTTTGACTCAACCAACAATTTCGGAAATTTCAAAATTTTTAATTCTTTCACTCAACACAATTATAATTATTTGAACTAAATAAATCTCGTTTGTTATAATATACAAATTGAAAATTTTAATTGAAACATAAGTTGTTTGACACAAATAAGCGCTCTTTCTACCATGCATAAATTTCAAACAAATTCGTTTTTATCCGCAAATAAATATTGTCTTGCCTCTATTGAAACACCAGATTTCTTTGATGCATATTGCAGCTTTCAATGCATATTTATTTGAATTTAATTTTTATGTGTTATTACCACAGCAAGGTATTATTTCTCATATTTAATAAAGTGTAGGATTTGTTTTTGTTATATTTCAAGAATATTTGGTTTTATTATTTGATTGTGTTTGATCTGGCAGTATGATGTGGACATATTGGATATGACATAATATTTTCACCCACTTACTGTATATATATATATATATATATATATATATATATATATATATATATATATATATATATATATATATATATATATATATATATATATATATATATATATATATATATATATATATATATATATATATATAGGAGAAAAGGTATTTGTCCAGCTTTCCTATATATATATATATATATATATATATACCGGGTGATTCAATTTCAAGGCTCACCATGGGGATCTCGCTTATTAGTGGAGATAGAGGCTATGTTTAAATTTGAAAAAGTTTCGTATTTTTGTGCTGATCAATTATCTGAAAAGAAATTTTAGCTATCATTTTCCATTTTAAAGATATCCGCAAAAACTGAAATGTTAAGATATCGTTTTTAATTTTTTATGCAAAACCAAACGTAGCTAGACATTTGAAACAAGAACATTCTACAGCTACTTTTTAACAAGGAATGCAGTGTAATTTTTTAATTTGAAATAACTTCAAAGATGGCGGCGTAACCATGGCCAACTTTTGTTTTTCTTATAAGCGCCATGTTGGATTTTGGCATTTTCCGATAGTCGTGTTTTTCTCATTTCCGCAATGTATATATAACATGTTAACATTATTTTTTAAAATAATGGTGTAATAATAAAAAGACCTTCAGGTACCTAACTGGAGCTTGGTTACAGACCAAGCAACGCCGCACTCGTTGCCAAGCAACGTCAACAAATGCACTTGGATCAAGCGGCGCGCTCATCGTTGGGTTTGCAATTTAACCAAATAAACCTTAATTGTTTTTAGATTGTGGATGTAAAATGCCGTTAACCAATAACGAAGAGCGTGATATAAGGGTTAATTATTGTTCTCAATCGTACAAAATTCCTAGCATTTGACAGAAATTTAGCGGACCATGGATCGTTTAGTAAACCCCGCAATTCTTATAATCCTCATGGAAATGTTGAAAACGATCAAAGAGACATTTTGGAAATCGTAAACGTTAGATTACCATAATTTGCAATGCTTCAACTACTAGTTTTTAGATAAATGACGATTCTCGGATTTCTACGCGGGAAGTAGCCTCTAATTTGGAATTGCCGCAAACTCATGTTTGCAGAGCACTACGAACAAAGAAATTGAAACCGTACAAACCCCACACAAGTCAAACTTTGCAGTTGTACGAAATTATTTGAATCAAGAATTTCCAAATCGCTGGGTTGGTAATGGTGGAGTGGTGGAATGTCCTGCTAGATCCCCTGATATAAGTCCTCTGGGCTATTTTCTATCGAAACTCGCAGAAATATCGAGGATCTGCGCTATCGAATAACAAATGCGGTCAATGCTATTCCGGGAAGAACAGTTAGAAGAGCATAACTACATGTAGAAAAGCTGGCTCGGTCTTATGCCTTCAAGAAAATGGCGGCTAATTTGCTTAAACATTTACTTGCACTCTGGTCAGTCCGGCGCCGGCGGTCTGTAACCAAGCGCCAGTTGGGTACCTGATAAGCACGACAAACAACGAGAAAAAAAAGAAACTTTTTTTTATTATTAAACCATTGTTTTAAAAAATAATGCCAACATGTTACACATTCCGGAAAGGAGATGGTTACGCCGCCATATTTGATGTTATTTCAAATTAAAAAAAAAATAACACTGTTTCAAATGTCTAGCTACGATTGGTTTTGCATAAAAAATTAAAAACGATATCTTAACATTTCAGTTTTTTGCGGATATCTTTAAAATGGAAAATGATAGCTAAAATTGCTTTTCAGATAACTGATCAGCACAAAAATACGAAAGTTTGCCAAATTGAAACATAGCCCCTATCTCCGCTAATAAGCGAGATCCCCATGGTGAGCCTCGAAATTGAATCACCCGGTATAATCCCCATAATTATTACACGCCAATGATTATAATGATAGTAGCGTTGTATAATAATGACAGTTCGTTCAAATAATGACTTCATTATTTGAACGAACTGTCATCATTAAATGACGCTAGCGTCAAAGTCTGTCAAAACCTATGTAGATATGTGACTGTTCGCTTTGCCATCATTGACAAATACCTTTACAATATTTGATATAAAATGGAATTTATGAGTCGTAGATAAAACGTCGTATTCGACTCGCACACAACGGATATAAATCGCTTGCATGTTTACACGCAACAACTTAAACGCAAAATTGAAAAACTAAAAGAGGCATCATTGGAATCCTTCTTAACCAAATTGACTCCCGATAAAGAAACAGATTACTCGCTGTGGAAAGCAGTGAGGAAATACAAGAGGCCAGTGGCCCATGTCCCACCTATAAGACGAAGAGACGGTACCTGGGCAAGAGACAATAAACAGAAGGCTAAAATTTTTGCAGAACATCTAACAGAAATCTTCCAGCCACACAACATCGAATCAGAGCCAATCACGAATGAAGAGTCACGAATGCTACCAAAGGAAGTTGCCAGAGAAATCAAGACAAACCTGAATCCAAAGAAGGCACCTGGATATGATCTTATCACAGGAGAAGTTCTTAAGCAATTACCTAAGAAAGGTATTATTATGCTGACGTACCTAATAAATGCATCGTTCAGATTAAAATACGTCCCACATGTCTGGAAGGTAGCAGAAGTTATCATGATACCAAAACTAGGCAAACCACCGACCGTTGCCAAATCATATCGCCCAATATCACTGTTACCAATGATATCGAATCTCTTTGAAAAGTTGCTTTTAAAGAGAATGAAACCTATCATTGAGAGAAAAGAACTAATTCCTAATCACCAATTTGGTTTTAGAGAAAAGCATTCTACTATAGATCAAGTCCATAGAATAACAGATATAGAGAAAGCATTAGAAGAAAAGCTTATTTGCTCTGAACAAACTAAAGAGTATGCACCTTTACAATACGTCGAGCTGCTAACATCCTATATATCTGATAGACTATTCAGAATAAAACAGATCGATGAATACTCGGAACTAAAAGAAGTCAAAGCTGGGGTACCCCAGGGTAGTGTATTGGGACCAATTCTCTATCTACTATATACAAGTGACCTTCCACAGATGGAAAATGTAACAGTCGCCACATTCGCAGATGACACGGCTCTAATGGCAGTGGGATCAACTTTTGATGAATCTACCAGGAATCTTCAACAAGCTAGTAACAAAATATACAAATGGACCAGAAAATGGAAGACCAAGCTCAAAGAACTGAAATCTGTCCACATTAACTTCACAAACAAAAGAATCGAGGACATACCTCATGTCAAGATTAACGACGCCATAGTTCCATATGCGAACACTGCAAAGTATTTGGGTATGACACTGGATACAAAACTAAGGTGGAAAGAACATGTTAAGAAGAAAAGAGTAGCGCTTGGCCTCAAATACAGAGAACTGTACTGGCTTCTGGGAAGAAACTCTCAGTTGTCAGTACAGAACAAACTACAAGTCTACAACCAAGTACTAAAACCGATTTGGTTATACGGCATCCAGCTTTGGGGCTGCGCAAAAAGCTCCAATATACAAGGAATCCAGATCTTCCAAAATAAAGTACTAAGGAATATGGTTAACGCTCCTTGGTACATACGGAATAGTGACCTGCACCGTGATCTTGGTGTCCCACAAGTCATCCAAGAGATAAAAAGATTCGCCACTAAGCATGAATCTCGCCTAAGCCATCACGTCAACGTAGAGGCCCTGCAGCTACTGGACAACCAGAATCTAGGGAGAAGACTAAAAAGAACTAAACCCTTCGAACTAGTGAATCAGTGAAATGTGTAAAAAGCAGAGCACAGTGAGTGAAGTGTTAGTGCTTCTTGTTTGGGACAAAGTAAATATACGGACATCAGTGGATAGCCTATTAGAGACAAGTACCTAGTTTTAAGAATTCAGATTTAAATTGATGGTTAATCTTTTAGATTAGTTTCAATATGTTAAGCATCTTACGCTTATTAATAAAGAAAAAAAAAATTTTACACGCTCGCCTACGGCTCGCCCATAAACTTCATGCTCGCTCCTTCGGGAAAAAAATGAAACACTGTATATTGTCTGTTTAGAATTGATTTCAATTTTACTGGTAACCATCACCAAATTATAAGGCGTGCCTATGGACTTACGTCAACCCGGATGTTATGCTCCACTCCAAACCGCTTAACTTAAATGAAACGAACGGTATTTGAATTTGAAGTTTGTCGTCGGTCAAGTTGACAAGTAGAAAACCCCTCAATTACATAATCTAAAAATTAGTTGTACGACTTATTTTTCGCGCGCGTATATAAACTAAGGACTTTTTTTTTGTTTTAGAAATGAAAGACCAAGAACAGAACCAAAAGGAAGAAGAAGTAAACACAGGTATTGTCAAAATATTTGACATTCTCCACTAGGTCCCATTCCGACGTATCGGAATACAAGGCTCTTCAAAAGACATCACAATAGCTATAAAAAGTCTTTGTCCCTTATAAGAATCCATTGGAGTATGGTTGGGAATATCGGCCCGACTCCGAGCCCAAAGTCGGGCCAGGCCTGGTCGGGCCTAAAGTCAGACCGGGCGCCCGACTCGGCCCGAAAGCCCGATTCGGTCCGAAAGCCCGACTCGGCCCGAAACCCCGACTTAGCCCGAAAGCCCGACTCGGCCCGAAAGCCCGACTAGGTCCGAAAAACTGAAGAACTTTATACTATAATTATGCTATTAGACTGTCCCTTTATAAATTGCTGATATAAATAGTATTTTTATTGTTGTCTGTTTTTATTTTAATAACGAATTACCACTGTCAAATCAGGAAAAGTATCACATACTGGTGATTGATTACCATATTGGTATTACCAAACATTTTTGTTAACATAGATACCAATCATAACTTACAGTGATCGGCATTAACGTGGGTTTAATTTACCATTTTGAATTTTCTATTACCCGATAACTTAAGCCAACGTAATTTGCAATTTCTAATTTTTTAGTACGTGTTAATTTAATATTTGAAAGTAATAATTTTAATTTGAACGGCGGTTTACTAAAAACAAATGATTGCCGTAATTTAACATCCATGTCCATAGTGATATACATGAGTTGGCCCATGTATTTAATTAAGTAGCCTTGTTCCCGAGATTTCGGGCCCGGTAGAGTTTTCGGGCCGAGTCGGGCTTTCGGGCCGTCGGGCTTTCGGGCCTAGTCGGGCTTTCGGGCCTAGTCGGGCTTTCGGGCCAAGTCGGGCTTTCGGGCAGCGTCGGGCTTCGGGCCGAGTCGGGCTTTTGGCGTTTCGGGCCGGGCCGACCGAGCCTAACCAGGCTGTCGGGCCGGGCCGGGAAAAATCTCATTTTTTCCAACACTACATTGGAGTTATTCAGTCTAAGTGTGTATCCACATGCGTTAAATTTAACAGGAGAACGTTATACCCAGCATATGAGTGGGTGGCTAGCCGAGCGGTTAATTTTTTAATGTTTAATAAACAGGTGACTTTAAGTGGAGCAAAAGGGGATGGATCTCATGCGAATTTTGATGGTAATATTCGAGATAAGAGACTGCACTTACCGTACGATTTTTATTGCTCACACTAATATTTAGATCTAATTTTTATTCACTGGGTAAATAGGAAACTAATCGTCAAATAACAAAATAAGACAACTCAGGAAAAGTTCGTACGAAATTAAATACGTATATTAAAAAGAACAAACAATTGCGGCAAAGATTCATATTAAATTACATATATTATTATATTATATTATATACCATTAAATATTGCCACAAAGATTGGCAAATTCAAAAAGAATTACAAATTCAACCAAAGGTTGTAATTAAATTAAACAAATTAAAAAGAATTAAAATTCAAAACAAAGATTCACATTATGTTACCTATATTATAACGCAGTAAAAATTCCACAATATTCAAAGTAAAATTAATTATATTATAAAAATTCAAAAGTGCCACACAGATTCAAATCAATACACGGTTCATCTTACCAAAAATTATGCACAATTAAAACTAATTAGTATGCAATATATAATAATATTCAAAATTCGTTACAATTAACAACCAGAACAATAACATGTACCACGTTAATTATTTAAACATGAACTCGTTAAAATATTCCAAACCAAACTCGGTACATATTAAGTACCTACTCCAACAATACTCTAACGAAATGTCTCAATTAGTTGGCAAGATCAAATTAAGGCACTTACAAGAACAAAATTATGGCAATGTGGCAAATAAAAGTTAATCAATAAATCCTATCAAGCGACCGGGCAAACGGCATTTCTCTCTCCATCGAAATAAACATAATTTTATCAGACAACATATACCAACAAGACCAGTTGGTCAATTTTTAGTAATAAACAAAAATAACTAAAGGCCTACCAAAGACCCTACCAGGTATCTCTGCGATCGGAACAGGTAAATCCAAATCATGGGCACAGCTTAACAATCAACAGAATGACCCACGAACCACCGAACGAAATGACACCCAAAATTACACGAAGTCCCCATTCCGATTGGGGCGAAAAATTGTCCAAATGCAAGCATTTCCGTAATTAAGCACTCCCGAAAACCGACGCAAAGCAAGAATTTGGTCGAATTAGTACTCGTGAAAATCAAAATCAGAATGAATCTCCGCAGCCAGCTTTCTATACTTTTTGGGTGCACGCAAACCCTTAAAAGTTTTCCAAGCCAGCCCACAAAAACCGCCATTATGAGTGACCTACCAATAAACGTCCTGATGGTTTTCGCCCACGTTAGTTTTACATTCGGCTATTATGACTTTCCCACCAATGGACGATCTGGCGCTGCTATCCCCCTGGAATTCGGTTGTAACAACAATTAACGATTCCCACCACCCATTGAACAAAGGCTGCTAGCTAACTCCACGAACACTATCTAATAAAATAAACCAAATTTCAATTTCATAACTTAGACCGGGCCGTAACAAAGACCCTTACTGGGAAAGCCTCCACGGTAAATAATCTAGACGCGAGATTTACAAAACAGTCACCATACCGCTGATAACCCACCTCCGTATTACAACTGCAGCTGTGCCCATCGAGCGATTCTTAAATATTAGAGTCTAAGGGGCGATCTTACCAAAGCACGTTATACCATAGTATAACTAAATATTGGTATAAATACCAGTATAAGTTGTTATTACTATGACAACACAAATATTTTCGCCAATGGGAGGCGGAATAGCACTATTTATACTGGGAATAACTATTCCACTACTTATACGTACACTTGTAAGATCGACCCTTAGAAATATATATTACTATCAAAAACCAAGCGTTGAATTTCCCATACTTTATAATATGTAATTTGTAACCCGGGTGGTTACAATACTATACGACAGAGATTTATGAGAAAACGTATATACTGGGCAGAGACGTACGCCCGTCAACATAACGTGATTTATTTAGAAAATAAACTGCTTTCATGTTATGCCGTGTGTTAAGATTCGTAAATGCTGACGTTTCACGAACCACATTTCTCGCTTCTTCAGAGCGAACTGAGTATTCAGCTAGCTAACTCAGTATTCAGTTAGCTCTGAAGAAGCGAGCAAAATGGTTCGCGAAATGTCATTTGCGAATCTTGACACCCGGCATAACCCGGAAGCAGTTTATTTTCTAAATGATTCTGGCCGTGAAAGCCTACGTACGTGGCTGTTATTTACTTGTTAAGGGATTCGCACTTGGGCTGAGTATCTGCACTGGTTTTCTGTCAGCGATTTTTTAATTAACTGGACATTATCTTTGGTAGCTCCCAAAAAAATAATTGCTGTATACAGGCTGTATTTTGGAAACCTGCTTTATCGATCTTCCAATGTACGGCAAGAGTCAGGGGTACACTGAATACACAGGATGTTTGAGTTATTATTCTTGAGTTATTTGAAATTTATCAAACCTATTAGGAATATGTTATATTAGAAATGAAAATATATATTAAATATCATATTAGGATCAGTTGCCAGTTGTCACTGACTACCAGATGTATCTGTTTGTTTATACGGAAAGTAAAAATACCTTCTCAAAGTGAAAAGTATTCTGTGAGCTAGTTTTTACAGACGCGTTATTGTGATTGGGAGCAGTTTGACCTCAACAGGTCTAACTTATAAATTTTCGGGTACTCTTCATTTTACGGCTCTTTGAAGAATGAATCAACTGATTTCGAGTAAATCACGGCGTAAAGTGGCAAGTGAAGGCAAGAAATAACACTTGATAACACTTCAAAGGCCCTAAAATAACACGCAAAAAGTCACCGAAAATTTATAGGTTACAGTCATGCCAAACTGCAGCCAAGCACAATAATACTACGCGCCTCTATCGGTAGGAAATGAAAACTAGCGTTAACAACAGAGTGTTATGGCAAAAAAATCACACTTCACCTCACCTGAGCTCTTTGTGTCTTATCGCGATCATACTGCACCAGTGTAAGAAAACCATTTAAGAAAAAAATTGAATATTCCATTTGTGCAGAATTTAGCCGTACGAGTACCAATTCATATGGGTCGCAGATGTATTCATAAATATGGGACCCTTTCCTGTACACAACATATTGAAGTATGAAGATCCAGATTGTGTAGCGTAGCGAACATCAAATATGTGTGGTTACCATGATTATATATTATATTAAGTGATTAACACGTGATTAATAAAAAAAACATTTTTTTGCTGACGTGTTTCATCTTGGAGTCCACATATTTCACGTTATATTACTTCCATTGATAATTACTCCGCTAAGAGGTTATGGGCCCAGAGCAGATAGAATTCCAGAAGAACCTATCAGAGTAATCTACCAGAAAAAGTGAAAAGTAGTCCAACTTACGAAGCTTCAAACGACAGCAAGAAGAATGTCCATTAATTCAGTGAGGATTGATGTTCTACAGAAGAATAATTATGATACCTGGAAGATACAGATGGAAGCCATTCTAATCAAACATGAAGTATGGGAATATGTCAATGGAAATGTCAAGAAACCAAAAGGGGATGAAGATAATCCAGAATTTAGAGAAGAAGTGAAGCTATGGGAGAAATATGACCAGAAAGCTAAAGCTGATATAATTTTGTCCATGAGTCCAGTCGAATTGAAGATTGTAAAGGGATGCAAAACTTCAAACGATGTATGGAAAAAATTAGAAATTTATCAATCAAAAGGTCCTGCTCGAAAAGCCACCTTGTTGAAACAGCTAACACTTCACAAAATGACAGAAAACGAAGATATTCGGGATCATGTCAATAAATTTTTTGATATTGTTGACAAACTCACTGAAATGGATATTCAAATTAATGAAGAATTATTAACCGTTATGCTTTTATATAGTTTGCCTGCTAATTTTGAAAATTTCAGAATTGCTATCGAAACTCGTGATGTTCTTCCAACGCCAGAGGTGCTGAAAGTGAAGATATTCGAGGAGAATGATGCTAGAAGAAACGGGGATCATTGTGAAAACACAAATGCTATGGTTATTTCAAAATTTGGTAAGAAACCGCAATTTTATAAAAACAAACCAAAAGCTTCCCATAGTACACAAAATGATACATTCAAGTTTAGATGTTATAAGTGTAAGGAGATTGGGCATAAAGCGATTGATTGTAAGCGCAAAGTATGGAAGAAACCTCAACAGGCCACATGTAGTGAAAATATGGATTTCTGTATGGGAATTAAGAATTCTTCCAAAAATTGGGTTTTAGACAGTGGAGCCACCTCGCACTTCTGCAGATATGAAGAGACTTTGATAAGCAAAGTAAGTTGCAAATCCGAACGTTTAAGTTTAGCAAATAATACACACACAGTAATTGCTGCAAAAGGAACAAGTAGATTTAGAACTAATTTTAATGGAAAAATTAAGAATATATCATTAAAAAATGCTCTATACGTACCAGATCTTAGAGTCAATTTGATGTCCGTTAGTAAGATAACAGACAGAGGATACGAGGTAAATTTTAGAAGAAATGATGCCAGAATCTTGAACTCTAAAGGAGAAGTATTTTTAGTTGCAAAACGAATTAATGACTTGTATTACATACCGAACAATGAACAGTCAGCGTGTATAATGTATGAAGAATCCCATGACATTCATAAATGGCATAGGATTTTAGGACATTTGAATTTCCGAGACTTGATTGTTGCACAAAGAAAAAGACGTATTTTAGGATTACATTTCGAAAAACCAGATAGGAAAATAGAATGTAAACCATGCGTTAAAGGAAAAATGACCGAGTTACCATTTCCAAAGAAATCAGATAGAAATACAGAAGTTCTGGAAATTATTCACTCTGATGTATGTGGACCTGTATCTACTGAGTCTAATGGTAAGAAAAGGTACTTAGTAACATTTATTGATGACTCTTCAAAATCGACAGAAGTACGTTTTATAAGACATAAGAATGAAGTTCTTAAATGCTTTAAAGAATTTGTATGTTTTGTTGAGAATTTAAAAGGTAAGAGAATAAAATACTTACAATCAGATAATGGTGGAGAGTATATCAGCAAAGAATTCAATATTTTTCTGTAAGAACGAGGAATTCAAAGAAGATTAAGTGTTTCTTATACTCCTCAACAAAATGGTTTAGCTGAGAGAATGAATAGAACATTTTTTGATACAGCTAGATGTTTACTATTTCAATCAAAATTGCCACCATCTTTTTGGGCAGAAGCAGTTAACATCGCCTGTTATATAAGGAATCGGTGTCCTAACAGCAGCTTAAAAGGCCGGACGCCATATGAAGTTTGGTTCGGTTAGAGACCGAATGTTGGTTACATGAAAGAATTTGGAAGTAACGTTTACTTACTGAATAAAAATCCAGGAAGAGGAAAGTTAGATCCGCGAGGAATTGATGGAGGATTTGTTGCATATGCATCTGAATCCAAAGTATTCCGAGTTTGGGTAACAGATCGCCGAAGAGTAGAAATTTCAAGAAATGTAAAATTTTTTAGTGGTGGTTCTACAAGAAGTCGGGATATTCAACCAGTAATTTCTGAAGATAAACAAATTGAGATTATGTTTGAAAATACTGGATACAGAAAGCCAAACGTTCGAGTAGAAGAATATACAGAACCAGAAAATCAAGAAAATTTTGAGGAACCAGAACAATCTGACGAAACATTTGCAAAAGTAAATACAGTAAGAAGAGTGCCTGGCCGACCAAAAATTTTGCGAACAGGAAAAGTTGGTAGACCAAGAAAAATTTTCAACTATGAATATTGAATGTTTAATGGCTATCGGGAGCTGCCTCAATAAAACACTTTACTTTTTTGCTGACGTTTCGGTCTATTCTTCAAACCTTATTCATAGCTACAAAATACACACAATAATTATTACAATATTAACACACCCCGCACTTACATTTACCTCAAAAGTAGGACTAACAATTAAAATATACATGAAAACCAATTACACCTACGTATCACGTGTGTAACGGTACGACCGACATCTTCAAATATGAAATTTCGAACAGAAACAAGCCAACAGTTCCAAAACGGTTCTTCCTATCCACACGTTACAACAATTGCCTATATTTCAGGTGTTCATTAGGTCGGGAATTTCGCGAGTACAATGTGTACTCTAATGTACTCGCGAAATTCCCGACCTAATGAACACCTGAAATATAGGCAATTGTTGTAACGTGTGGATAGGAAGAACCGTTTTGGAACTGTTGGCTTGTTTCTGTTCGAAATTTCATATTTGAAGATGTCGGTCGTACCGTTACACACGTGATACGTAGGTGTAATTGGTTTTCATGTATATTTTAATTGTTAGTCCTACTTTTGAGGTAAATGTAAGTGCGGGGTGTGTTAATATTGTAATAATTATTGTGTGTATTTTGTAGCTATGAATAAGGTTTGAAGAATAGACCGAAACGTCAGCAAAAAAGTAAAGTGTTTTATTGAGGCAGCTCCCGATAGCCATTAAACATTCAATATTCATTGACTGCATGGAGCGAGAGAGGAAGGAAATAAATTTTCAACTATGTTCCAAAAGAAGCAAATTTAAATGAAAAGGCATTTGTTTCTGAAATACCATTGAAGCTTGCTATAAAAACCAATGAGAAAAATGAATAGTTAGAAGCAATGGCAGAAGAAATCAAATCAATAATTAAAAATGGTACATGGCGACTGGAAAAGCCTCCTGAAACAGATTTGATTGTTGGAAGTCGTATTATATTGACAAATAAATATGATACTGACGGCACATTAAAGCGGAGGAAAGCAGGACTGGTTGCACAAGGTTTTTCACAGAAACCCGGATTACATTTTAGTCAAACTTTTGCTCCAGTAGCAAGAATGAATTCAATAAGATTG
>OZ014506.1:61197790-61295290 GCA_963966075.1 Aphodius sticticus
AAAAGAACGTTTGCGGACGGTTCTGGTATACGTTTGTCACTAATATAGCGCATTAATTTTTAATTTTGATACTTAGTGCAAGACCCCTATTCTAGTTTGATGAAAAAGTTAGCGGTTCTCAACAACTTAACTCCTACTATTTCATTATTTTAAAGATAGATAAATAGCTGTAGCATTTATGTTTATAAATGTTCTTCATTTTAAATGAACATTGTACTAAATAACAATCAGGTATATTTAATTTAAATTTAAAACATCTCTTACTAGCATAGTTTGTAAAGAAGTTTAACTTGCAGTAACTTCTTAGTTTAAGTGTTTAGGTCAAAAATTTACTAAGAAAAGATACTTAATTTGGTCTACTCTTGCTACTGCTTCAATCTCCTCCGTTCGTTATATCTTACCCTGTATAATTATAATGCATGTTTTCGTAAATTAAACCATACGTATTTCTACATGGTACTTTTATTGTTTTTCAGGATCACGGACGTCTTCTGGAGTAACAACTGTATTTACATCAGAACTTCTAGCCTTCATTGCGATTTCTTTATTACGGCCATGAAAAATGTTAGAGGTGTATGTTACAATTATTTTTCAATTATGGTAGCTTCGAAAAAGAATAAAACCAAAGTATTTAAATCAAATAGACATTAGCATCATGCTACGACTATATTATTTACTACTATATTATTTTCTTTAGTCAGAAAGATTCTTATGTATATAGTGCTACATATTTTAAACCAGTGCTGTCAAGAACGTAAGAATATCACATTGTCCATTCACAACGACAATTTTGACGTCTTTTTTTATATTTCGGTGCTAAATGTATTTGTAAATGGGTCAATATGAAATACGATTATTTATGATATACTTCTGGTGAAAACAAATGCCATATGTACAGAATAATAGCAAGCAAAGGTCATTTAATATAGTCAGTATGACATTATGCATAGTCATACTAATCTTAATAATAATATTACCTTACTGATGGCTGATTACCAAGCTTTATGTTATTTCGGAATTACAGTATATAACGGTTCTCTATGATTTGAGGAGTTTTACCAATTATTGTTTAATTATACTTGTAAATAAAGAATTAATATTCCCAACATATTAAACATTATTAAATATACGGCAAATAAGGATATTTTAGGACAATCTAGTCTAGTTTACAAAACTCTTGTACATGATTTTTATTCATACCAACCATATACATTATTAGCATATTTTTAATAATAATATCGTTTCCAGGAGCTATGATATCTATCGCAAAATATGATACAATAATACAAATTTATTAATAATATCACATATTTATATCCATGCGCATAACTATTTTGTTATATTTCTAATCTTTACTGTAATTCGGCATTTGTTATTACAGGGTTATAAAAACTATTGTACACGGTGTCCTAGACTACACTAGTGTTCCAGTGTCTGCAATTGGTCTGGATGGGTGTGTCACTGACAAACAGTCGTTGGATAACCAATACATTCTTTCCCACCATATAATGGCCAATGTGTCAATACCGGGCACTTTTGTAGCGGCAGTAAAGACTGTTCTTACTGTTCTACATAAAGTCGTAACGGTTACTGTTGTCATTGTCGGACTACATTGTTGACCAGTGCGCATGTAGAACGGACTTATGGGCAAATTGTAAGCGACATGTGGTACAACTTACAAGTCTGTAGCTTACGGTCGGAAACACAGACTCAACCCATTAACTTGCTTTTGCCCAAACGTTTGCGTTTGGTCACTATTTATCAGGGAAACGTCGTTTTGTTTGAACGCGTGCTTTTTAATAACCCTGTATACATATATCTACATGATATAATGAGAATACCTTGTCTAAGCCATTTGTTTTTTTTTTACTTTTATTAATGCTCTGGTTAGAAGTTACTTTTGCATAAACGTACTCTTTAACTAAAAAGTGGGTGCATGTACTTTTTTTAGTGGTAATGTATAATTGTTGTTATCACTAAATATTTGTTGAATACTTTCGCTATATCTTATTTATTATAATTATAAGTAATTTGTAATTTATATAAACATACATTAACATAATCAAATATTCCATAAGTATCAGATCTTACTTCTTACAATATTAGTTAGTCCACAATTTAATATATTTTTTGTACTATTACTTTTAATTACATATTCATTTCAATTTTCTGAGAACTGTTTTTCATACGTAAGTGTCCTAAACTACAAGGGAACTACAAAGATGCCTTATAGATAATAATATATTTTATCACAAATGTGTCATGTAATTTATTAAAAATACATATATGGACTGTTAAAATGTCATATAGAAATATGATAAACAACCAAACTTGCCATTGTAAATTTCATAAATTATATATATATATATATATATATATATATATATATATATTAATTCTTGCAGAAACCTGCATACATTAATATGATAATTGTAAATAGTATAGGTTAATAATATGGCATTTACAGGCGGGATGTAAACTTTAAATAAATCAAAAATTACAGCCTCTACCTGGATTTGTGACCAGTGACCTTTGCTGCTCTAGCACAATGCTCTCCCATCTGAGCTATTGAGGCATATAACATTTGTTAGATATAATTGCCATAAACAAGGACAGGAAGTAGTGGTTACCACCAAACACTAACCTATCTCGACGTATACCTATCAAATGTCATCTACTTGGAAGTAGAGTTCACAACAACGGATTGTCATACCCAGACTGAATTACAAATGAAAATGTTTAATGACGTACTTTGTCAAAGTAATATTATAGGTATATATAATAATATAATAATATAATAATATAATAATATAATAATATAATAATATAATAATATAATAATATAATAATATAATAATATAATAATATAATAATATAATAATATAATAATATAATAATATAATAATATAATAATATAATAATATAATAATATAATAATATAATAATATAATAATATAATAATATAATAATATAATAATATAATAATATAATAATATAATAATATAATAATATAATAATATAATAATATAATAATATAATAATATAATAATATAATAATATAATAATATAATAATATAATAATATAATCATTTTCATTTGTAATTCAGTCTGGATATGACAATCCGTTGTTGGTGTGAACTCTACTTGCAAGTAGATGACATTTGATGGGTGTACGTCAAGATAGGTTAGTGTTTGGCAGTAACCACTACTTCCTTTCCTTGTTTATGGCAATTATATCTTAGAAATGTCATAGGCCTCGATAGCTCAGATGGGAGAGCATTGTGCTACAGACGCAGAAGTCCTTGATTCAAATCCAGGTTGTGACTGATTTATTTAAAATTTACATGCCGCCTGTATGTCACCATATTAACCTATATTATTACTTTGAAAGTATGTCGTTAAACATTTTTAATTGTAAATAGCTATTACAAAACGGCGGTAATTTTGTAATCTCAAATGAGTGTTATTGACATTTTAATTCTCCATATAACTTGTAATAAGCATTGACAGACTCGCATGGATGTATAATAAAAGCAAATAAGTAATACGATTGTTTTACTTTTCCACAATTATTGTATAAATGGTCATAATAATAATATACGTAATATACAACATTAATTAAACTCTTCGTAAGGTAACATTGCTAACTAGATATTGTCACTACATGCATATCTACTTTCCAATCAACTTGATTTGAACATTTTCGGATTTGCGGGTCAATGTTCTAGAATCTAGAGCCGCAATTCTCAACCACTGATTCGCGAACTGATGCCTGACTGCAAGAAAATTTAAAAAAGTTTTTTTTCACCAATTTAATATTTAGGCGATAGCACTAATATTAAATAAACTTTAAATAACCAAATAATTGCGTGGAAAAACAGTGTTATTATAGTATATTATAATACAAGTTTTTTAAGACAAAAATTCAAAAATTGCGGTTGCCATTTAGAATTATTAGAATTATATTGAAATTAATTGGTGCGTGTCAAATGGTGTCAAGCAATTCTTTCTCGCCATAAATATGCCAATAATTCTCACCAAAACTGTAGTGATAATTTTCGCTAATAATTTCGTGATAATTTTCGCTAATAATTTCGTTAGAAAACTCGGTCGTGTAAAACGGCTCTAAGACTTATTTGCGCACTCCCGCTAAACATGTTATATTGCAACAACATTCTGTAACAGTGTATGAAAGTAACTTTTGTAACATATTTTGTTACGTTATTACAACATTGTTGAAACATTCGCAACACAATGTTTTATTGACAACATTTTATATACATTGATACAACATCAATAACACATTTCATTGAGAACAGTTTATCCACATTAGTGCATCAGTTAGGTAGTACGCCTAGCGACTGCTAGATCGCGCTGGTAAGTGCTAATCTCACTTCGCATCACTTTTTGGTATAAATACTCAAGCTGAAATAAGTGCTTTCAGTATTGTTCTCGTTTTAATGATAACTTCACCTCTATCTTCGATAAGCGCAACGGATACGTTTCTCGTTGTCGGAATACGCAGTCGACCTCTGCGCACGTAGTTACTGTCATTTTTAACAGTAATCAATTGCGCACTGGTAGGGATGGCAATAATTACCAATACATCGATGTTTTATATCATATACATACATCGTAAGCCCACGTCGATATATACGATGTATCGTACAAAAAACATCGATGTTTGAAAAACAACCGATAATTTTATCAATGCTTATAATCAATGTACAGAATTAATGTAGAATGCTTATTTATTCGTTAAAAACACCACCACTATTGTAATTTTATGATCACTTGAGAGTCACTTTTAGTGACAAATACTGTAAATAAGTAATAAATTAATAATCACTCATAGCAACTAACAAGTTATTGCTACAGTTTTCGACATTTTGACAATAATAGTAGTGGTTGTGTTGCTGTTGATACCCACCACTATAATAGTTTTGATGACTCTTGAGAGTCACTATTACTTTTGGTGAGAAATACTATAAATTATATTAATATAAGTTATTGCTACAGATTTCTACCGTTTCACAATAGTAATAATTTTTCTCCTTTAGATGGCAACAGAAAATTATATTACGCTAACGATACCTATAACCTATTTATTTACAATATATTACAAATATAACTTCTTTGATCTATCGAAACAAAAATATCGATTTTTTCGACGATATATCCCAACATTAACATAGATGTAAAAACATCGATTTTTTGTGAAATACATCGATGTCTTAGAAACATCGATTTATGTTTGCCATCCCTACGCACTGGTGTCTCCTGTGCATTTCGACTACGAGAAAAACGTATCATCCCTCCGTTACGACTGTAGAACGGATTTTAAAGACTCTTACGCCATGCGTGATCCAGTAATACACAAAAGTAAAAATGTTGCCAACTTGTAATTTAAACGTTGTTAAAATATTACAACAAATGTTGTTAATCTGTCATTTAAATGTCGTTGAAATATTACAAAAAACGTTGCCAACTTGTAATATAAACGTTGTAAAAATATTACAAAAATTGTTACAAACATGTAACAAATTGGAATGTTATATATCGGCGGTAGGACATAAGAAGTTGTATAAATATAATAGTTATATGACTTATGATATAACATTACATGTAACAAAGTTACAAAAAGATGTTGTATAAATATTACAGTTATATTTCGTTGCACGGGCGTAGCCAGGTTTTAGTATCGGGGGAGTTCAAGAAAATAAAACGACTAAAAGTACATAAAATAACCCTTATATTCATAAGAAAAATATTAAAGATATAAAAAAAATTAATATCTTAACTTTTCGGGGGGGGGGGGGTTGAACCCCCAAAGCCATCCCCCTGGCTACGCCCATGTTTCGTTGTTTGGTGGGCTGGCTCTAACTCGTGCGCCAATATTTGTCTTATAAAACCTGTATTAATATACTATAACGACTTTTCAATTGCAACAAAAAAAAATGTGCCTGTTGAAGTTTTAACATCTACAAATAGAAAAGTCAATACATTTTTCTGAACGACAAGATTTGAGTTATTCGAACGTTGATTGTGAATACGTCAAGGCGCGTTTATGCCAGCCTATATCAACAGTCGGCAAAATAAATTATGCGACATGTTTTTTTTTTATAATGGTATTTTTATTTACGTTTCCAGTTACAGTAATGTGCGGCATGCCACAAAGAAAGTGAAAAAGAGTTACGCAAGTCATCTATCAACCTAATTTTTGTCGAGGGAAATATACAAGGGCATATACAATTCTTTGTCTAGGCCATTATAATAATAACTGCAACTTGTCTATGAGAACAAGAAATGGAGAAGACTTGTTGACCGCACTAATGTTGTCGACGTTGTTGAAGAAAAAGATTTGGAAACAGCTAACGAGGACACCATGTTAACTTCAATTTTCAAAGTTTTAGGTTTGTATTTCTTTCAATAAGTAGAACATATCATTAACATTTAAACGGTTAAACTGTGTTTTAAAGAATCCTGGAAAAAATACAATTTATTTGATCAAAATATAAATTTGTATTTTAATGTGCATAATTAAATCAGTATTCTAACAGTATCTCTCCAAGCTCTTTTCTATTCAGATCGGGAATTACACAAGCATCTGCTGGGTATCCAACTGGTAGAAGAAACATTACTTTTTCAGTTGTTGGTCTGTTTAATAAACAGCGAAGTTGTGGTCCACAATTGAGCGGTGTCGTAACTAGGGATGCTAAACCTGAGGACTAAAGAAATTTTACATTACTTCTAGAATATTAATTACGTATTCGCATGTTTGATTAAAAAAACTTATAGTCCAAGAGCCCGCGACGAAATCATACCCTCATAAAACATCACTACAAATATATATATATATATATATATATATATATATATATATATATATATATATATATATATATATATATATATATATATATATATATATATAATCAGTATTCTTGATGGCTTTGGGGAGCTAGGTTTGCAATAAAACTCTTACCTTTTAAGCTGACGTTTCGGCTATATTTTTTCAGCCTTATTCATAGCTACAAAACAACAAGGAATATATGAGTACATAAACAATCAATTATATCAAAAAATTACCATAAAAGTATGTCAAAAATTCACATTAAAATAACACAACAACATGCATCGGCAGACAGACAGTTACTAGAACAATTTTGGAATACAACGTATCTAAATCTATGAACAGGTGCTTTTTTGGAGATCTCTGGTAAAGTAGTTGCATAGTCTCCGGGTTCAATGCGGCAAGATGGAAATTACATTCGAATATATGTTGCTCAGATTATCTGTGTCGGTTCTTAGGTTTACGGTGTTTACGGGTTTACGACACAGATAATCTGAGCAACATATATTCGAATGTAATTTCCATCTTGCCGCATTGAACCCGGAGACTATGCAACTACTTTACCAGAGATCCCCAAAAAAGAACCTGTTCATAGATTTAGACACGTTGTATTCCAAAATTGTTCTAGTAACTGTCTGTCTGCCGATGCATGTTGTTGTGTTATTTTAATGTGAATTTTTGACATACTTTTATGGTAATTTTTTGATATAATTGATTGTTTATGTACTCATGTATTCCTTGTTGTTTTGTAGCTATGAATAAGGCTGAAAAAATATAGCCGAAACGTCAGCTTAAAAGGTAAGAGTTTTATTGCAAACCTAGCTCCCCAAAGCCATCAAGAATACTGATAATTAACCTTTTGGAGCGAGAAAAGTGAACAAATATATAAATATATATATAAACGTGCAAAGTATCGTGGGAAATTCGGTCAGAAGGGCGTTATAAAGGAAACTCCTTTTATCTACGTTCAAATTTTCGCTTTAATTAAAAGCTTCTTCAGGAACTAGCTGCACAAAACAAAACAAACGCCTCAGCAAACTACAATCTATAAACAGGCCAAAAAAAAAGGTCAACTTACAATTAGAGTCGACAATTAGAGTCGATTAGAGTCGACAATTAGAGTTGACCTTTTTTTTTTTGGCCTGTTTATAGATTGTAGTTTGCTGAGGCCTTTGTTTTGTTTTGTGCAGCTAGTTCCTGAAGAAGCTTTTAATTAAAGCGAAAATTTGAACGTAGATAAAAGGAGTTTCCTTTATAACGCCCTTCTGACCGAATTTCCCACGATACTTTGCACGTTTAATTTCCAACGAAGTCGGTCGTTACCTACTCTCAACGTTATATATATATAAAACTTTGAAATAGTTAATACAAGATGGCGGTAATTTTTTAAGTTAAAAAACTACAGCCACGCCTGGGATTTGAACCCAGATATACGGATTGCCGGTCCGACGTTTTACCAATTAGACTAACGTGACCTATGACATACGTCGGACCGGCAATCCGTATATCTGGGTTTAAATCCCAGGCGTGGCTGTAGTTTTTTAACTTAAAAAATTACCGCCATCTTGTATTAACTATTTCAAAGTTTCATATCAATATATGCAGGTTTCTGCAAAGAATTAACATCCATTATATATATATATATATATATATATATATATAGGAAAGCTGGTTAATCGACGGTAAGATATAAAGGAGAAAGGTATTTGTCGGGCAATTCCGTCATACGAAGATCGAAGAAGCAACCGTATACACGTGTTTCGGACTATTAGTCCTCATCAGTACGGTATAGCCAAGGAGCAAGATGGACACTCAATGGAAAAACATTCAAATGGTTTCCTACAGGGGGTGACCACATGTCGCCAATTTGGTGCTTCAGTCCCAACATCTTCAGGATTCGAAGACAAGAAGTGACGTCGCGCCGGAGGTGACTGGTACACCCCAGGTACACCATAGCCCATGGAAATTAAAGGAAAGCTGGTTAATCGACGGTAAGATATAAAGGAGAAAGGTATTTGTCGGGCAATTCCGTCATACGAAGATCGAAGAAGCAACCGTATACACGTGTTTCGGACTATTAGTCCTCATCAGTACGGTATAGCCAAGGAGCAAGATGGACACTCAATGGAAAAACATTCAAATGGTTCCCTACAGGGGGTGACCACATGTCGCCAATTTGGTGCTTCAGTCCCAACATCTTCAGGATTCGAAGACAAGAAGTGACGTCGCGCCGGAGGTGACTGGTACACCCCAGGTACACCATAGCCCATGGAAATTAAAGGAAAGCTGGTTAATCGACGGTAAGATATAAAGGAGAAAGGTATTTGTCGGGCAATTCCGTCATACGAAGATCGAAGGTCACCCCCTGGTCACCCCCTGTAGGGAACCATTTGAATGTTTTTCCATTAAGTGTCCATCTTGCTCCTTGGCTATACCGTACTGATGAGGACTAATAGTCCGAAACACGTGTATACGGTTGCTCCTTCGATCTTCGTATGACGGAATTGCCCGACAAATACCTTTCTCCTTTATATCTTACCGTCGATTAACCAGCTTTCCTTTAATTTCCATGGGCTATGGTGTACCTGGGGTGTACCAGTCACCTCCGGCGCGACGTCACTTCTTGTCTTCGAATCCTGAAGAAGTTGGTACTGAAGCACCAAATTGGCGACATTGGTCGCCCCCTGTAGGGAACCATTTGAGTGTTTTTCCATTGAGTGTCCATCTTGCTCCTTGGCTATACCGTACTGATGAGGACTAATAGTCCGAAACACGTGTCTACGGTTGCTTCTTCGATCTTCGATCTTCGTATGATGGAATTGCCCGGCAAATACCTTTCTCCTTTATATCTTACCGTCGATTAACCAGCTTTCCTTTAATTTCCATGGGCTATGGTGTAACTGGGGTGTACCAGTCACCTCCGGCGCGACGTCACTTCTTGTCTTCGAATCCTGAAGATGTTGGGACTGAAGCACCAAATTGGCGACATTGGTCACCCCCTGTAGGGAACCATTTGAGTGTTTTTCTATTGAGTGGCCATCTTGCTCCTTGGCTATACCGTACTGATGAGGACTAATAGTCCGAAACACGTGTATACGGTTGCTTCTTCGATCTTCGATCTTCGATCTTCCTTCTTCTATCTGGGTTCGAATCCCAGGCGTGGCTGTAGTTTTTTAACTTAAAAAATTACCGCCATCTTGTATTAACTATTTAAGTTATATATATATATATATATAAAGGAAAGCTGGTTAATCGACGGTAAGATATAAAGGAGAATGGTATTTGTCGGGCAATTCCGTCATACGAAGATCGAAGAAGCAACCGTATACACGTGTATAATAGTCCGAAACACGTGTATACGGTTGCTTCTTCGATCTTCGATCTTCGTATGACGGAATTGCCCGACAAATACCTTTCTTCTTTATATATATATATATATATATATATATATATATATATATATATATATATACAGTGTGTATCAGCCAAATGGAATAAATTCGATAATAAATAAATGGGGGCGTGTTTGAAAAAACGCTCGGACACGTCGATTTGTATTTGTGGTTGCGCATTTTTTTCAGTAAAAACTGTTTATACAGGGGCGTGTTTGAAAAAACGCTCGGACACGTCGATTTGTATTTGTGGTTGCGCATTTTTTTCAGTAAAAACTGTTTATACAGGGTGTCTCGTGTAACAGTGGCCAATACTAACTTTCTTATTTTAAATGGAACACCCTGTATATTGTTCAATTTTTGGATTCCTCAGTAAATTCTAGACATATTTTATGTACAATGTCCTATACCTATCTTCAATTGTTTCGGAAAAATTAAGTGTTTTCAGATTTATTTCAAAAATTAACATTAAAAAATAAAGTTAGTTGATTACAGAAATTCGATACAACACACTCAATACTTATTTAACATTTAGGTATTGATAACGATAAAGTAAGCAAAAACTATTGGGAAAAACCATTTCAGTGTTCTTTTTATGTACTGATGAAATAAAAACCAAGCTGCCCTAGCCTTAATAAAGTGTTGTCTAACTGCATGACAGGAGCTGTCAGTGTTATAGTTATGGTTATAGTCTTTTGAATTTCATTAACTGTACATCATAAAAATGGTTCATTTAACAGAAATGCACAAAATAACCATTCTACAAATGATTGGTTATGGAGATAATACACGGACACAAATGGAAGTTGCTAGGTTATTTCAAGAAAAATTTCCAAATTTGCCGCCTATATCCCAAGGGACAATTAGTAAAATAGAGAAGCAGTTTCGCGAGCTTCGACATGTAAGGCAGATAATAAAATCAGCTGGCAATGCAACAAGTAACGATACCAAATTGGATATTATGCTTGAGTTTGAGGAAAACCCACATACTTCTACTCGACAAGCAGCCACAACGTTCGATGTCATTCAACGATTTTTAGAACATTAAAAGAAAATAAAATGCAACCCTATAAAATGATACCAACTCACGAGCTCATGGAAGATGACTTTGATAGGAGAACGTATTTTTGCGAAGAAATGATGGCAATATTAGATAACAATGTCATCCAATTAGAGCATGTTTTGTTTTCTGATGAGTGCACCTTTACGCTTCACGGTCATGCTAATCGTCAAAATTGCCGCTATTGGTCTAGGGAAAATCCACACTGGATGAGAGAAGAACATACGCAATACCCTGAAAAGGTTAATGTTTGGGCAGGAATTGTTGGAGATAATATCGTAGGTCCCTTTTTTATTGATGGCAATTTGGATGGCAATAATTATTTAGCACTGCTCCAAAATAATGTCTTGCCAACTTTGACAAACTTATATCTTGATCCAGCAAACCCACAAGTTCCAGCGAATATGATATGGTTTCAGCAAGATGGAGCACCGCCCCATTACCGAATCAATGTCCGGCAGTACCTCAACCGAATGTTTACCAATCGGTGGATAGGCAGGCGAGGATCGATTGAATGGCCAGCACGATCCCCTGATCTGACGCCATTAGATTACTTCTTATGGGGATATGTCAAAAGTATTGTATACAAAACTAAACCACTCGACTTAGCTGACTTAAGAAGACAAATAACGCTTGCGATTAGATCGGTTACGCCTGAGATGTTGATTAACGTCCGAAGAAATTTTTATTTAAGGCTAGGATGTTGCCAAGAAGTTCGCGGCGAGCATTTTGAACATTTCCTACATTAGCATTCACTTTTTTGTGTTTTATGTTATCAAGAAATAAACAGTATTATTTATTATATTTTTTTTTCTATCGAATTTCTTTAATCAAATAATTTTACTTTTTTATGCTAATTTTGGAAATAAATCTGGAACAGTTGAAGATAGGTATAGGACATTGTACATAAAATATGTCTAGAATTTACAGAGGAATCCAAAAATTGAATAATATACAGGGTGTTCCATTTAAAATAAGAAAGTTAGTATTGGCCACTGTTACACGAGACACCCTGTATAATAAGCTTTTACTGTAGAAAATGTGCAACTACAAATACAAATCGACGTGTCCGAGCGTTTTTTCAAACAAGCCCCCATTTATTTATTATCGAATTTATTCCATTTGGCTGATACACACTATATATATATATATATATATATATATATATATATATATATATATATATATATATATATATAAAATTGAAATAGTTAATACAAGATGGCGGTAATTTTTTAACTTAAAAAACTACAGCCACGCCTGGGTTTCTGCGAGAATTAACATTCATTATATATATATATGTATACGTGTTAAGTTGTCACCTCCGGGCTCCGGCATATAGAGCAGGCGACCTAGGATCCGGGTGTTCCAGATAATATATTTTTGATCGGATTGCATATTTTTAATGAGGGAACTGTCGCTACACGAATATCAAAAGAGGGGAAACGATTTTTGATTTTTCAGTAGGTGTTATATAAGGTACGCAAACGGTACGAAGTGACCTCCGCAATTTATATATGAACGGAAACTGATGCGTCGCTGATACCTCCAGCGGTGTCGCCAAACCTACGAAGGTCACAATAGGCCAGGGGTCCCGAAACTTCTCCCGCTATCCTTCTCTTGTTCACGGCCGCGTCATAAGTCTACTCCGCTCAATGTGGCCCGCGGGCCGTAGTTTGGGGACCGCTGCAATAGGCTATTATTATATAGCAGGTATATGATAGGACCTAAACTCGCTTCTCACAAAATAAACGCTAACTTTTAGTAATAGTATAGAAAATTATTTATTAAGTATTTACCACTAATATGTATAATATATATTACAGTGGATGATTTAGTATTACACGGGAATATACATGGGACTTGGTTATAGTTTCTAACAAAACTTAAGTTTTAGGTTTTACGTTTTTATGAGAGCTATTTTAAGGTTATTAAAATGTTTTCTCGGGTAACTAAGTTCTAGGTGTAAGATGGTTACCGTGCAACAACTAATTACCCTATTTATATATTTTGTCGCGATGTAAGTCAAAACTACCCACCTAGTTTTATTATTTTGTTTCTTGCTTATTTTGTTATTTATTTATTTTACGTAGGCCTATTTGCGCTTTGTCTAAGTAAGTGCATTGACGCTAAAACCATGGCATAAATTGATTGGAATAAGTAGAAGCTGTTATTGAAAGAATCATCAGAGACGCCAAATTTTATTGAGAGCCGTTTTACACGACCGAGATTACTAACGAAAATAATAGCGAAATTAATAGCCAAAACTGTAGACAATAAAATCGGACGTGGACGAGCCGTTTTACACAATTCTAACGAAAATTATAGCGAAATTATTAGCTATATTTATCTATTGCAGATACGTATGTGATTTTGGGTTACGAATATGTCAGGTGTTCTGATCTGAGAAAATCGCGCTAGTACGCAAGCACATGACTAGAATTGTAGCAAAATTGATTACTATTGTCAAATGTGTTAAATGTCAATAATTCTCACCAAAACGAAACTGATAATTTTGGCTATTATTTTCGTTAGAATTTTTGGTCGTGAAAAACGGCTCTTATCTAACAATCATTTTTATACTCCCTCATTTACTGTGGTAGGATCTATTGAGTTTGACCTGAGTTGGGCATTTACTAAGCGAGCTATTGAGTGACGAGTGATGATTAATAGTATATTATTATACAAGTTATATTAGACGTCAAATTAGAAATCTGTTAATCTGACGTCAACCGGAGGATCTTCCACACGCGTCTATATATTTCCGTTCGCCATTGCATGATTGTTAGCGTATGCATTTAATTATAAAGTGTAAGTAATTCTAGTCTGCTGTTGTGTATGTTCTGATTTGTTTGTTTTATTCGTAACCCTATTCTCCCGCGTATTTACGTTCTGGCCATGAGGCCTCAAGTATTTTAAATATTGACACTTTCCACCACGCAAACCTGTAGCTTACTCTCATAATGTTAACCGTTCGAGTTTTATAATGATTTTTTAAAAATTTTGTCATTAGGCCTTTGAAAATGCCCCAGACCAGAGGGCGAAACGTCGGCTATGTTTTGATATAAGTTGGAAATAAACTATTTACAGACTGAAAGAAGCGTTATTCACTCGTCACACTACCTTTGGCAATATTATAGCAGGCAACACACATGTTTAAATATGTATAGAATATTGATATTTCACAGTTTATGCGAATTGCAGGCGATTCAAAAGAGGCTGTACGTTTGACATAGCATTTGATATCAACGTGTCCAATCTTAGAAAAAAAAAGTTACTAAAAGCGATGTTACAATTTGTTAATTGTAACACCTAAAACAGTGTTACAATGTGTGCGTTGTGAATGCAAAGTAGAAACATTATTTTAATTAATCATCACTCGTTGTGTGAGTGACGATTTTTCACTCATCACAATGAGTGATGATTTATTTTCTCATCACTCATAACTGCCGTAGACGATTGAATATTCACCACTTATCATTCGCGATTAACGCGCAATGAATGATGAGTGTTCAATAGAAATTCCACTGTTTTACAAAATAATAGCAAGAGATATACTTTTCACACTGATGAAAGTAAAATACAGGCGTGGATTTTATTTTTCATACAACCCCCACAAAATCTAATTCTTTAAACCAAAACTTAACTTCTTTTACAGATATGTGTTATAAAAATGTGTCAGACATTTGTCTTTATTCGATTTACGCAAATTTAAAGAATACACTGTAAAAATATCACAAAAATATTTGAAAAATTACCTACTAAGCAATGATATGTCATTTTAAAGAGGAGAACTGTGGGTACACTACAGAAAAGAATTTCTGAAAAATATTGAAAGATGTTTGTATGGAAGGTGGTTAAAAAAGTTTCCGATAATTGAGATACAATCGGCTTCGACGGGCCGCTCGACTGTTGCCTGTGGAATTGTTAATTTTTCGAATTATTTTCTGTTGTTATACAGTGTATGCATTCTTTAAATGTTTTATAACCAAAATATGCAATAAAAAAATAATTAATTTTTGAATATGTTGCACCAGAATGTTAAGGGTACATTCTGGTGTAACATATGCAAAAATTAATTGTTTTTTATTGCTTATTTTGGTTGCACAACATTTAAAGAATACAATAAGTGTTAATAAGAGGATCACTACAGAATCGGATATAATTCGAAACAGTTCTTTAAATTCATTTAGTTTCATTTAGGACATAAGTTCAATTCAGTTTAGTCAAAATAAAAATATAAACCGTTCGTTAAGGTAAGTATTTATTCTCCATAAAGATGCGCATTTATTATAAACGAAAGCGGGATAAATTAAAACAAAGTATACCCACATGACATTTACCGTAACCACTTTACGGTAAATGTCATGTGGGTATACATTGTTTAATAACTAATTATTGACTACGTCTTGTCCAATCTGCATACGAAAACCAGCTTGTATTTAAATGAGTCATTCATCGTAGATACCATAGTTTTTGCGTGTCTACTCATGACAGTATCATTTAAATATTGTTTTAAGTATGTATATCGGACAAGACGTTAATTCGAAAAACGCGCTTTTTATTTCCCGGACCTATAAATTGTACGTAGCTAAAGTAGGATTCTTTGAGGCGGGTGACAACCTCTCTTTCTCTTCTATCACTCTCGCGCAGAAAAATCGGGTCACGGCCAAAGCCGACTGTTGCCGGTATACCCACTGTATACTTTGCTAAAATTGTTAAATTATATTTTCATTTTTATAATTTTAAAACAATATTAAGCAGTCGCTACCGGCAGTCAAAGTTATGTAAAAATAACTACAACTAATCTGAATACCTAAATTACCTACTAACTTAATAAGCAAATCAATTACCTTTTTTGTGTAAATATCAGAACACTAGAAGGATTTAATTTTAATTAATTTGCATTAATGTCGCAACATACGTAAAAGCTGGTCGATGCCCTAGAATCTTAATAGACACCGTTGTCCATAATATTACAAGGTACGCACTTTCCCTTCATTAGATTGAATATGCGTAGTATTAAACCTATCTTATAAAATAAATATGGCTGATCAACATGGATTTCTACAATCGGAATGGTCCAATAATTTATACCTAACATTTACTTGACTAGATTGCTTATTGTGGAGTTGTTAACTAAAAATTCTCGCATCACCTTTTTAATATTTCTGCTTGAGTACTTGATTCAATAGGATTTGTGGTGAACAAAGGAAAGGGTATGTGGAATTTATAGAATTGATTGATATAATAGCACCGCAAATAATTTATTTAATTTTATTTCTTTAAATGATATTTGCGGACACTAGAATAGTTGACAAAGAGCAGACTATGCCATTCAAAATAATTAACAAACGATAAAAACATGCGGGTGATAATTGTGAAATACAATAAATGCAGCTACGGCCAGGATTTGAACCAAACCTACTGCGTCCGAGAGCAGAAATAAATACGAAAATACTCATATAACATATTTCTTACGCTGTCACCTCCACAACATTACCAGCGTTTTTCGGATGTCACAGCGTGTATTGTACGATACAAAACACGGAGTCATATATGCGGAGATGACTTCGTAGCGGCCGTATCTTGCACGGGCGACACTAGCGCTTTATAATTTTAAAACAATATTAAGCAGTCGCTACCGGCAGTCAAAGTTTTGTAAAAATAACTACAACTAATCTGAATACCTAAATTACCTACTAATTTAATAACTATTTTTTTGTAAATATCAGAACATCAGAAGAATTTAATTTTAATTAATTTGCATTAAGAGCGCAACATATGTAAAAATTGATCGATGCCCTAGAATCTTAATAGACACCGTTGTCCATTATATTACAAGGTACGCACTTTCCCTTCATTAGATTGAATATGCGTAGTATTAAAATGTGAAAACTTATCTTATAAAATACATATGGCTGATCCAAATGGATTTCTACAATCGGAAAGGTCCAACAATTTATACCCAACATTTACTTGACTCGATTACTTATTGTGGAGTTGTTAACTAAAAATTCTCGCATCACCTTTTTAATATTTCTGCTTGAGTACTTGATTCAATAGGATTTGTGGTGAACAAAGGAAAGGGTATGTGGAATTTATAGAATTGATTGATATAATAGCACCGCAAATAATTTATTTAATTTTATTTCTTTAAATGATATTTGCGGACACTAGAATAGTTGACAAAGAGCAGACTATGCCATTCAAAATAATTAACAAACGATAAAAACATGCGGGTGATAATTGTGAAATACAATAAATGCAGCTACGGCCAGGATTTGAACCAAACCTACTGCGTCCGAGAGCAGAAATAAATACGAAAATACTCATATAACATATTTCTTACGCTGTCACCTCCACAACATTACCAGCGTTTTTCGGATGTCACAGCGTGTATTGTACGATACAAAACACGGAGTCATATATGCGGAGATGACTTCGTAGCGGCCGTATCTTGCACGGGCGACACTAGCGCTTTATAATTTTAAAACAATATTAAGCAGTCGCTACCGGCAGTCAAAGTTTTGTAAAAATAACTACAACTAATCTGAATACCTAAATTACCTACTAATTTAATAACTATTTTTTTGTAAATATCAGAACATCAGAAGAATTTAATTTTAATTAATTTGCATTAAGAGCGCAACATATGTAAAAATTGATCGATGCCCTAGAATCTTAATAGACACCGTTGTCCATTATATTACAAGGTACGCACTTTCCCTTCATTAGATTGAATATGCGTAGTATTAAAATGTGAAAACTTATCTTATAAAATACATATGGCTGATCCAAATGGATTTCTACAATCGGAAAGGTCCAACAATTTATACCCAACAATTACTTGACTCGATTACTTATTGTGGAGTTGTTAGCTAAAATTTTCCGCATCACCTTTTTAATATTTCTACTTGAGTACTTGATTCAATGGGATTTATGGTGAACAAAGGAAAAGGTATGTGGAATTTATAGAATTTATTGATGTAATAGCACCGCAAATAAATTATTTAGTTTTATTACATTAAATAATATTTGCAATGTAAGCAGCCTATGCCCTCAAAATAATTAACAAACGATAAAACATGAGGGATGTAACTTTGAAATAAAAAAATGCAGCCACGACCTGGATTTGAAGCAAAAGCCTTTGTATCTCGCGTAAAATTCACAACCCAACTGCGTCCGAGGGCAGAAATAAATACGAAAATACTTATATAACATATTATGTTTCTTGCGCTGTCACCTCCACAACGTTGCCAGCGTTTTTCGGATGTCACAGCGTGTATTGTATGATACAAAACACGGAGTCATATATGCGGAGGTGACTTCGTAGCGGCCGTATCTTGTATGGGCGACACTAGCGCTCGTGATCTACGCTTGAACTAACATGACTTGTCCGTACATATATAATGGACGTTATCGGCTCCGACGAAATTTTTGGATTTGAGCTCCCTGAGCCACCCAGACCACATTTCCGTTGAAAACAAGGCGATACGTTAAAGTGATAAATGTGGTTTGTATTAATAATTACCGGCTATTATTAATAATAACCGCATCATTTGGTCACACTTAAATACACGCATCACTTGGAAACACTTAAATAATCACATGGACCGGCTATTATTAATAATTTCCTAACAGGCACGGTAGAAGTGATAAAAACGTTACTTTTTACAAAAGATCTTTTGTATACAGTCTTCAAAGAATTTAGCTAAGTTATTTTGATTACTATGTAAGCTATTATATTTATTTACTCGACGCAAATCATTAGTATGGCTAGCCCAATGACCAAAATTACGAATAATACAAAACATTGATAATACAGAATGTTTTCTTTTGTCTCCCTTGTACTTTAGAAACTACTGGATATAATTGGTAATGATATTTGGTATACATCCAAGGGCGGCTCAATGCCGAAAACATAAAAAGAACATTTTATACAGAGTGTTCAAAAAAGTTAACCATTTTATTAATGGTTAATTAATAATTATAATTTAATGCATGTGGGTAGTTTTTGTAAATGTACAATTACAATTTATTAAGTAAATTCTCAAATACCAATTATCTTGAAATGTTGCGCATTTAATAATAATTTTTTCAATATTGTATTTTTATGCAAATACATGCAAGAATAGGCGAGACTAGTTTACATAGATGTTTTTACATAAATTGCACCGCACAAATGATGCTAACATTTTTGTATGGTTCTGTTCCTAACAGGGTATTTTTACTTTTGGTGTTTGACAATAAAGTACTATTTTATAAATAAATGATTAGACATTGTAACAACTTGCCCCAATCTTCCCTACATTAGGTTGTCCATTACCTATGCCTACCGTAAGCATATCTAATATCTGACGCATATAATCTGTTTTATAAGGCGGTTATTATAAAAGTGGTTATCACCAACAAAAAGAAAGACTATTAAATACATTTTTTATTTAGATATATGAAAAAAAAATATAACAGTAACAAAAACACAAAATAATTCTCAAGTCCAGGAATCAGTTTAAAAATAAAATATATTCTTAATAAATAAAATTAACGGTAGGTAACTCAAATAAAATCTGTATCACATTTGTGCATTTACAAATCAAAAGTAAACAATATTCATAGTAAATAATAAAATAAGAATAAAATACAGGTACAGTTCACATTTGTGAACAAAACAAAAGAAGATGAGGTCCTATTGTTACAAACTTTATCTTGCTTTATTTTTTACAATATAAATGGTGTAATAATAATAATAATAATAATAATAATAATAATAATGTTTATTGACCAAACCAAACATAAAAGCAATACAATATAAATATAGAAAATAAATGTCAATTGGAAATCGAGTCAGTTCCACTACAACTAAGTTACAGTGGCGCTGTTTTTCATCGACCCCAGAAAGTAAATATTGCAAATGCACATGCAAAAATATACATGCAAAATGAAAATATTAAATTTATCACACTACAACGCTAATCTATGCAAGCTCTGTCTCTAACCACCATATCACACAAGATAATGTACAAAGAAAAAAAACTATACTGCATCCATCGCCTCGCCTAATCATTCGCCAACAGAAGCCTAGATCTTACCGCAGCCTTAAAACATCTTGAACCAAGGGAATGTAATGAAAGTAAATCGTTGTATATGTTAGGCACACAATACGTGAACGAACGCTGAAATATTTGTAATTTATGTTTCGGTATTGTTATTGTGTTCTTGTGCCTAACATTAAGGTGATGAACGTCGGTTCGAAATCGAATTTTATTGTATAGGTAAGGCGGGGTTTTACTATGTATTATGCTGTGGTATAGACCTGCAGTGTGCAATAATCTACGCTGCGCCATGCTCATCCACCCAGCCCACTTCAAAGTGTGCGATATTCGGCTTCTTTTCCGGATATTATATATGAAGCGCAAACACGCGTTTTGTACACGTTGCACACGCGCCCGCTCTACTGCGCTAATACAAGGGCCATACAACTGATCACCATAGTTAAAAATCGATAGCACAAGCGTGTTACATAATTGAATTTTTAGTTTTTGGTTTAATAAGTGGCGATTGGTATAGAGTATTTTAAGCGCAGAATATGCTCTTTGCAGCAGAATGCCTATATGTTTCCGGAACCTCAAAGCGGAGTCAAACGTTATACCCAGGTTACGAGATTCATTTGCTACGTTAACTCTGACACCATCAATGTGTATATGTAACGATGCACGCACCCTGTCAGCTGCAACCCTACTTCCAAACACCAAAACAGAAGACTTAGTCGGATTAATGTTAAGACAAAGACGTTTGGCAAAGGTGACTAAAGTGGCCAAATCACCATTTATATTGTTTTCAGCAGTCAAAAAATTTTCTTCAGGAAATGAGTAATAAAGTTGCGTGTCATCGGCGTACATATGTGATCTGCAGTGACGAACCGATTTGCAAAGGTCGAATGTATATATATATGTATATAACACTTAAATAATCACATGGACCGGCTATTATTAATAATTTCCTAACAGGCACGGTAGAAGTGATAAAAACGTTACTTTTTACAAAAGATCTTTTGTATACAGTCTTCAAAGAATTTAGCTAAGTTATTTTGATTACTATGTAAGCTATTATATTTATTTACTCGACGCAAATCATTAGTATGGCTAGCCCAATGACCAAAATTACGAATAATACAAAACATTGATAATACAGAATGTTTTCTTTTGTCTCCCTTGTACTTTAGAAACTACTGGATATAATTGGTAATGATATTTGGTATACATCCAAGGGCGGCTCAATGCCGAAAACATAAAAAGAACATTTTATACAGAGTGTTCAAAAAAGTTAACCATTTTATTAATGGTTAACTAATAATTATAATTTAATGCATGTGGGTAGTTTTTGTAAATGTACAATTACAATTTATTAAGTAAATTCTCAAATACCAATTATCTTGAAATGTTGCGCATTTAATAATAATTTTTTCAATATTGTATTTTTATGCAAATACATGCAAGAATAGGCGAGACTAGTTTACATAGATGTTTTTACATAAATTGCACCGCACAAATGATGCTAACATTTTTGTATGGTTCTGTTCCTAACAGGGTATTTTTACTTTTGGTGTTTGACAATAAAGTACTATTTTATAAATAAATGATTAGACATTGTAACAACTTGCCCCAATCTTCCCTACATTAGGTTGTCCATTACCTATGCCTACCGTAAGCATATCTAATATCTGACGCATATAATCTGTTTTATAAGGCGGTTATTATAAAAGTGGTTATCACCAACAAAAAGAAAGACTATTAAATACATTTTTTATTTAGATATATGAAAAAAAAATATAACAGTAACAAAAACACAAAATAATTCTCAAGTCCAGGAATCAGTTTAAAAATAAAATATATTCTTAATAAATAATATTAACGGTAGGTAACTCAAATAAAATCTGTATCACATTTGTGCATTTACAAATCAAAAGTAAACAATATTCATAGTAAATAATAAAATAAGAATAAAATACAGGTACAGTTCACATTTGTGAACAAAACAAAAGAAGATGAGGTCCTATTGTTACAAACTTTATCTTGCTTTATTTTTTACAATATAAATGGTGTAATAATAATAATAATAATAATAATAATAATAATGTTTATTGACCAAACCAAACATAAAAGCAATACAATATAAATATAGAAAATAAATGTCAATTGGAAATCGAGTCAGTTCCACTACAACTAAGTTACAGTGGCGCTGTTTTTCATCGACCCCAGAAAGTAAATATTGCAAATGCACATGCAAAAATATACATGCAAAATGAAAATATTAAATTTATCACACTACAACGCTAATCTATGCAAGCTCTGTCTCTAACCACCACATCACACAAGATAATGTACAAAGAAAAAAAACTATACTGCATCCATCGCCTCGCCTAATCATTCGCCAACAGAAGCCTAGATCTTACCGCAGCCTTAAAACATCTTGAACCAAGGGAATGTAATGAAAGTAAATCGTTGTATATGTTAGGCACACAATACGTGAACGAACGCTGAAATATTTGTAATTTATGTTTCGGTATTGTTATTGTGTTCTTGTGCCTAACATTAAGGTGATGAACGTCGGTTCGAAATCGAATTTTATTGTATAGGTAAGGCGGGGTTTTACTATGTATTATGCTGTGGTATAGACCTGCAGTGTGCAATAATCTACGCTGCGCCATGCTCATCCACCCAGCCCACTTCAAAGTGTGCGATATTCGGCTTCTTTTCCGGATATTATATATGAAGCGCAAACACGCGTTGTGTACACGTTGCACACGCGCCCGCTCTACTGCGCTAATACAAGGGCCATACAACTGATCACCATAGTTAAAAATCGATAGCACAAGCGTGTTACATAATTGAATTTTTAGTTTTTGGTTTAATAAGTGGCGATTGGTATAGAGTATTTTAAGCGCAGAATATGCTCTTTGCAGCAGAATGCCTATATGTTTCCGGAACCTCAAAGCGGAGTCAAACGTTATACCCAGGTTACGAGATTCATTTGCTACGTTAACTCTGACACCATCAATGTGTATATGTAACGATGCACGCACCCTGTCAGCTGCAACCCTACTTCCAAACACCAAAACAGAAGACTTAGTCGGATTAATGTTAAGACAAAGACGTTTGGCAAAGGTGACTAAAGTGGCCAAATCACCATTTATATTGTTTTCAGCAGTCAAAAAATTTTCTTCAGGAAATGAGTAATAAAGTTGCGTGTCATCGGCGTACATATGTGATCTGCAGTGACGAACCGATTTGCAAAGGTCGAATGTATATATAAGGTACAAAAGAGGGCCTAGGATTGAACCTTGGGGAACCCCAGACACAACAATATTTTCCTGGGACACTTTGTCTTTCAATACAACGGTCTGAGTTCGGTTTTCAAGGTAGTTTTTAAATAAATTTGTTGCATGACTTGAAAGGCCAATAAAATGTAAAATAGAAAGAAGAGTATTATGATGTACGGTATCGAACGCCTTAGAAAAGTCGAGCAGTACTAGAGCTGTTATGTTGTTATTGTCTGTACCACGAAATATGTCGTCAGTGACATCAAGGAGAGCAGAGGTGCAGCTGTATCCAGGTCTAAATCCCGATTGATAATCCGGTAGTATACTATGTTTATCTAAGTGGTTTCGTAATCTGGCAGCTATAATTTTCTCGAAGACCTTCGATAGGACCGGCAGGATGCTAATCGGTCGCAGATCAGCTAACCGACAAGGGCTTCTCACCTTCGGAATTGGTCTGACAAGAGCCGTCTTCCAAACCGTTGGAAATGTAGATGTATCAATTATAAAATTCACTATATGCAAGACATATGGAATAACAGTAGGGCAACACAGCACTAACATCCTCATGCTAATCCCGTCCACCCCCACGGCATTGCTCCTAACAGACCGCAAGGCCATCACCACCTCCGTTTCAGTTGCGAGAGAAAAATTGAGTACTTCCACAGTATCACTAACCATATTATGATTATAGTGGTATATTACATCAGTATCCCCGTCCGTATTAATTTGAGACCCAACAAAATAGTTGTTAATTTCGCCAACGCCGCCAATGGTGTCCGGGACCACATGGGACCCACCACCAGCAACGTTGAGAGCTCTGAAGGTACTCCAGAGCTCACGGGGGTTTTTCCTATTAAAAGCACTATCAAGATACGCTCTCCTTTCCCGCTGAACCGTAGCATTAGTTAGGTTTCTTAGTTCCTTATAATAATTGAAATGGGAAGGGTTCTTAGTTCTTCGAAAATTCACGTATGCCCGGTCTCGAAGCGACATTAAAAGTTTGACATTGTCGGTTATCCAGGGTCGATATTTTTTTCTTGCAACCACAGTGCGCAATGGCGCATGTAAATCAAAAAGAGATATTAACAAATTGTTAAAAAAATTGACTTTATCGTTTATGTTATCATAGTAAATTATCTGAACAAATGGCAACGACAATAAATCAGCATTGAAAGAATCCATATTTAGTTGAGCAAAATCTCTGTACGTAAATGTCCGAGGAGGAGGTGAGGAAACACCCGCCAGATCGAGGGTCAGGCAAATAAGGCAATGATCAGCCACGTCATGCACGGGGATCACCCCCGAATCACGAACCGGCGCATCCCCACCGGTCACTATAAAATCAATTAGCGTAGCAGAATCTGTGGTGATTCGCGTTGGTTCGGAAATAATTTGTGCAAGCCCAAACTGTTCAATAGCGGGAATAAAGCGAGCACCATACACCCCATTAATATCCATGCCATCAATATTGAAATCACCCAAGCAGACCAACTCCTTAGCGCTGGGGACAAGCACGGCCAGCAGATCCTCAAATGCATTAATAAAAAAAGACAAATTGCCTCTTGGTCGATAAACACATCCAACCACCAAGCTTTCACCATGAACATCAATTTCAATCCAAATGTGTTCAATAGTTGGAAGTATGTCGTCAGCAACGATTACATATTTTTGATTTGTCTTAATATAGAAACCCACACCACCTCCATTACCCACCGACCATCCCCTAAAAATATGCTGATAACCCTGTATTGACAGTACTGATGTATCGGTATGCGGATAGACCCACGCCTCAGAAACGGCAAAAATGTCAAAATCATTATCAAGTATAACTTCCTTGACAGCTGGAAAATGAGCCGCCAAGGAGCGAACATTAAGATGACCTATTTTCATCCTCAAGTTGCCACTACTCCGACGACTTGACCAAGCGAGACACAACTAGCAGTCGAGAAAACAGAGAACAGTTACGTTGCCACAATGTGGACTACTGATGTGGTGGCCAGTTCAAACAAAACACGTCATACAAATAGAAAGCAAACACAATAAGTTGATTCAAACTTAAGCAGCAAACAAGCAAAAAAATAACAAACAGAAAATATAAATAAACTTTAAGCTTAAAGAAACAATTGAGCTATATTTGACAGCAAAAAAAATAACAAAATAGCGTGCGTATAGTGCTAATAAAAAATAAAACTAAACAAAAAGCGCATAAATACAAAGACTGAGTGTACTTAGCCGCTTAGCTCCGCAAGTTGCAGTCCCGAACCATTCTCAAATTTCTAGCCGCCCTTCTGTTTACGAGATTTCGCCCTCGTAAGTCGCACCCTATCACCAACATCACCAGCCGCACCGTCACCAACCCGAAATCGCGATTTCAGCACATCCAATTCATCCTGGTGTCGGATTCTAAAGGTTACTCCCTCCAAATTAAAAGATCCTACCATCCGATGTCCAGACATTCCGTGTTCCGATAAGATCCTTGGCTTGTTGGTATAGGGTAAGCCTCCCCGCTGATGACTCACTGACGGAAACACCTGTGCCCTTAAAGTGCTTTTTGTTAAACCAGACCTTACCACGATGCTTGTAGGAGGTCAGTTTCACAATTACTGGACGGTTTTTTCCCATTTCACCCTTTTTCTTCCCCAACCTATGGCAACGGTCAATCATTGTGCTGTCAGGTGTCCAATCAGGGATACTTGTACTACCACAAAAAAAAAATCTGATGTGGCCAGGCACATGACTTTATCATACTATATATAAAATTAATAGTTTTGCTACATGATACTCTATTTGATCGAGATCGGCCATGTCTGCATTAAAATAAAACTAGTAGAACTAGACAGATATGTCGATTAAAGCTGCGTTCGGATATTGTACTCCGTGGACACCGAGTACACCGTACAAATGACACTTACGTGTTATTGGGTGTAAAAAGTGTGGTACAATATCCGAACGCAGCTTATATTGACAGAAGTGATTGTCAAAACATTAGCGACACTGCCTACTGTCAGTAGAATCAAAAAATCTGACAAACCCTGGCTACTACTTTAATGCAGTACAACCGATCTCGATGAAATAGAATTTGCTCATGCAGCTAAACTATTGATTGTACCAAAAAATGTCATGGTCATAAATTATTCAGAATTTCCTCATCTTTAATTTATTATTTAACTATTTCGACGAAATTCCCGACGAAATTCGCGGCTTATTTGCAAAATCTTTCAAAAATGCTAAGACTAAACCTCCAGTTCCTTTCGACCCTTTTCAACAGAAAGCTTTTCAGCTCTAAGTTTGGTTATGAAACTTCTAAATATGAAGTTTCGTCCCGATACCTTTAGTAGTTTCTCCGGAATCGTCGCCACAAAAAAACGGGTACACACACACATACACACACACACACACACACACACAGACATTTTTGGTACCTTGGTCAAAAATGTTCAGGGGACCCAAAAAGACATATTTCCGCTAAAATCTCAAAAATTTTTTTTGGCACGATTACAATACTTTACATACTGCGTATGATAAAGTAATAAAGGTCTAGAAGGACTTTTGTATTCAAAATTAAATACAAAACATTTTTTTAAAGTTTTGTATTAAAAAGATAATAAATAATAAGTTATAAATAAAAATAATTTTTCTTGCCACGAATTGCAAAATACAAAAGCACTATGTACGTATGCACTGGCAGAATAATATAAACAGAGTTTCTAATTTATTACTGAAGCCTCAATTACATTTAGCGAGTTTACACGCTGCTAGTGGGCGAATTCACTGGTTGCTAGTAAACTCGCCCAGTGTCATCATGTTCACAACGTTACTCGCAGCTTGTAAGCTATCTGCGAACATCATGACAACTAGTGAATTCGCCAACTAGCAGCGTGTAAACTCGCTCTATGTAATTGAGGCTTTACTTAGCTTTTAAGAATTGCGCAAATAAGCAAGCCGCAAAGAGTTACACACTCGTGCATGCAATTTGTATGGATTGGCATTTTTTAGTCTCGATTTGATAATCTTCCTTATTTTAGTCATGAGTAGTAACTAAATAAGTTAGTCAGGACTAACGTCACTAAAGGCCCAACACTGAAAATCCAGTGAATAGATTCGTTGTGGCGATTATATAGATACTAGCAGAATTCCAAATCTGAGGCTCTATTATATTGTAGCATCACCTTAATGCATCATCGAATTGAAATATATCACATTGACCACAGCACGCTGGAAATTACTAATAATAGCCGGTTCATGTGATAAATTCTTCACTTTAACCTCGCCACTTGGCTATTATTAATAATAACCGGTAATTATTAATAATAACCTATTTATCACTATGACCGTAACATATATATATATATATATATATATATATATATATATATATATATATATATATATATATATACTTTGAAAAATTCTCGACCTTGAATTAATGAATCAATAAGTTCTTGGGAGAAGGGTCAAATTAAGAAGTCACTCAATTGTTATTCTTCGATATATTTCGCCAAAAAATTTTGGCATCTTCAGGAAGCACTAAAATACATAAGGGTACAAGTAACAAAAACGGAACGACATAAGACAAATCCACAGCGACTTACGAACGAGAGTGTTTGGTACAAATTAGTACGATGTTAATCATAATCTACGTTACACTGCAGGGCGGCAAGATGTAGAAGCACCCAATCATAATCATTGAACGTAACCAAGTGGTGCTAAAATTAAACACAAAACACTACAGATACAATCAAATCACGTCTACAAACGGTGCCATACCAGCGTCACAATATAGTTAACAGGTGGCTACACCATAAAATTCAATCAGGCTGGTAAATTATCTCATTAAACGGCACACAACGCGACTCAACTTACACAAATATACACATTCTTGAGGTTAAGCTAACCGAGACCACAAGGTCGCCAACCGAAAGCCAACCAAAACAATGTTGCCAACACAAGAAAGCACTGTACCAGCATAATCACACAGAAATACAAAACCGCGACAGCAAACAGAGATGACACAAAAAACGCACAGAGAGCAACAGAACTATTTGTTCAACAAATGAAACAAATAACTATAAACACCACTAACCGCATTAGTAAAAATCATTGCCATAACTAACCCACAAGTCTTTTAATTGAAGAAACAATATGCGTCGTTCTTAATGAAAAACCATATATATATATATATATATATATATATATATATATATGTATGGTTGGTACGTTGAGGGCTCCAACGCGTATGACAGAGTGTACGTTGTCACCTCATATATAACGTTGTTGGCTCCAAAAGCGGAGGTGACAACGTATCGCCTTGTTTTCAACGGAAATGTGGTCTAGGTGGCTCAGGGAGCTCAAATCCAAAAATTTCGTCGGAGCCGATAACGTCCATTATATATGTACGGACAAGTCATGTTAGTTCAAGCGTAGATCACGAGCGCTAGTGTCGCCCGTACAAGATACTACCGGTACGAAGTCACCTCCGCATATATGACTCCGTGTTTTGTATCATACAATACACGCTGTGACATCCGAAAAACGCTGGCAACGTTGTGGAGGTGACAGCGCAAGAAACATATGTTATATAAGTATTTTCGTATTTATTTCTGCCCTCGGACGCAGTTGGGTTGTGAATTTTAGGCGAGATACAAAGGTTTTTCGTTCAAATCCATGAATGGCATAGGCTGCTTACATTGCAAATATTATTTAATGCAATAAAACTAAATAAATTATTTGCGGTGCTATTACATCAATAAATTCTATAAATTCCACATACCTTTTCCTTTGTTCACCACAAATCCCATTGAATCAAGTACTCAAGTAGAAATATTAAAAAGGTGATGCGGAAAATTTTAGTTAACAACTCCACAATAAGTAATCGAGTCCAGTAAATGTTGGGTACAAATAGTTGGACCTTTCCGATTGTAGAAATTCATTTGGATCAGCCATATTTATTTTAAAAGATACGTTTTCACATTTTAATACTACGCATATTCAATCTAATGAAGGGAAAGTGCGTACCTTGTAATATTATGGACAACGGTGTCTATTAAGATTTTAGGGCATCTACCAATTTTTACATATGTTGCGCTATTAATGCAAATTAATTAAACTTAAATTCTTCTGGTGTTCTGATATTTACACACAAAAAGTTAATTGATTTAGTTATTAAATTAGTAGGACTCCGTGTTTTGTATCATACAATACACGCTGTGACATCCGAAAAACGCTGGCAACGTTGTGGAGGTGACAGCGCAAGAAACATATGTTATATAAGTATTATCGTATTTATTTCTGCCCTCGGACGCAGTTGGGTTGTGAATTTTAGGCGAGATACAAAGGTTTTTCGTTCAAATCCATGAATGGCATAGGCTGCTTACATTGCAAATATTATTTAATGCAATAAAACTAAATAAATTATTTGCGGTGCTATTACATCAATAAATTCTATAAATTCCACATACCTTTTCCTTTGTTCACCACAAATCCCATTGAATCAAGTACTCAAGTAGAAATATTAAAAAGGTGATGCGGAAAATTTTAGTTAACAACTCCACAATAAGTAATCGAGTGCAGTAAATGTTGGGTACAAATAGTTGGACCTTTCCGATTGTAGAAATTCATTTGGATCAGCCATATTTATATTAAAAGATAAGTTTTCACATTTTAATACTACGCATATTCAATCTAATGAAGGGAAAGTGCGTACCTTGTAATATAATGGACAACGGTGTCTATTAAGATTTTAGGGCATCTACCAATTTTTACATATGTTGCGCTATTAATGCAAATTAATTAAACTTAAATTCTTCTGGTGTTCTGATATTTACACATAAAAAGTTAATTGATTTAGTTATTAAATTAGTAGGTAATTTAGGTATTCAGATTAGTTGTAGTTATTTATACATAACTTTGACTGCCGGTAGCGACTGCTTAATATTGATTTAAAATTATAAAGCGCTAGTGTCGCCCATACGGCCACTACGAAGTCACCTCCGCATATATGACTCCGTGTTTTGTATCGTACAATACACGCTGTGACATGCGAAAATCGCTGGTAATGTTGTGGAGGTGACAGCGCAAGAAATATATCTTATATGAGTATTTTCGTATTTATTTCGGCCCTCGGACGCAGTTGGTTTTGGTTCAAATCCTGGGCGTAGCTGCATTTATTGTATTTCACAATTATATCCCGCATGTTTTTATCGTTTGTTAATTATTTTGAATGGCATAGTCTGCTCTTTGTCAACTATTCTAGTGTCCGCAAATATCATTTAATGAAATAAAATTAAATAAATTATTTGCGGTGCTATTACATCAATAAATTCTATAAATTCCACATACCCTTTCCTTTGTTCACCACAAATCCTATTGAATCAAGTACTCAAGCAGAAATATTAAAAAGGTGCTGCCAGAAATTTTAGTTAACAACTCCACAATAAGCAATCTAGTCAAGTAAATGTTAGGTATAAATTATTGGATTGTAGGACGTCGATTATAGCGAAGTGAAGATATTGTAGATGTATGAAATTAAATAAAAGCCTCCTTTTTCTTCGCAGGTAAAACATTTATTTACTACAGACATGTTTCGGCATGGCTGCCATCATCGGTGCATGTAATCTGCAAAAGACAATATGTGAGCGAGAAAGCCGTAAAAAACCGGGAATATACAAATTAATGAAAGAAAAATACTACAACATACAAAAAACTTACAGTCAAAAAATCGTAATAACGGCACAAATAGAGCATGGTCAAAATGAACGTCGGCTCACGATCAGGAAAAAGTACCTAACAATAGAAAATGCATATTGTAAAATACGCGATAAACGGACAGAATACAACAAAATACGAGCAAATAAATATGAAAACTTACATAGAGCGGGCATCAGACATAAATAAAACTTGCAAGGTCTTCAGGGAAGATGGATGTCAGTAGATAAAATTAAAGCGTACACGATTGTACGAATGTCGTGTGGAAAAGGTTCACATGACACGACGGACATTAAGAGACTAGGAGGGCGCCAGCACCACCAAGACATAGGTGGCCGCACGTCAAAACAAAAGAGGGGGGGGAGAAACAACATTCGGAACGGAAAATTTATCAACTATCGGTCGGCGGGAAATTGGCAAAACAAGACTCAGAGAGACACGTAAATTTAAATGTATGAAAATAGAGGTTTGTACTGAAAATCAGTTTGATCATTAATCAAAGATACAGGTGACTTTTTATGAAGTTGGATCAGAAATTGTTCCAGTAAATCTAATTTGAAGCCCTTATGGCATTTGTGGAGTAGTTTAGCATCTTTATAATTAATAACATGACCAGTTTCAAGTTTATGTTTGAATAAATTAGATGTACTTTGGTAGCAGTGTTCTCTGAGTCGCTTTGACAACATCCGGCCCGTCTGTCCGACATAGACAGCATCGCAGTTGCAACAGCCCACAGAGTAAACACCACTCTCCTCCTGGATAGTTCTAGGCATCCGACGCTGCTTTGATAACAAGTTGAACAGTACAGTCTGACTTTTAAATGCTGGCAAAATATTGAAAGGCTTAAGGATCTTTTTAAGTTTGATATTAGAATGATTGTAGGTAAATGGCTTGTATATATCTATATAAGTTTTCATATTTATTTGCTCGTATTTTGTTGTATTCTGTCCGTTTATCGCGTATTTTACAATATGCATTTTCTATTGTTAGGTACTTTTTCCTGATCGTGAGCCGACGTTCATTTTGACCATGCTCTATTTGTGCCGTTATTACGATTTTTTGACTGTAAGTTTTTTGTATGTTGTAGTATTTTTCTTTCATTAATTTGTATATTCCCGGTTTTTTACGGCTTTCTCGCTCACATATTGTCTTTTGCAGATTACATGCACCGATGATGGCAGCCATGCCGAAACATGTCTGTAGTAAATAAATGTTTTACCTGCGAAGAAAAAGGAGGCTTTTATTTAATTTCCTACATCCACAATAAATTATTGGACCATTCCGATTGTAGAAATCCATGTTGATCAGCCATATTTATTTTATAAGGTAAGTTTAATACTACGCATATTCAGTCTAATGAAGGGAAAGTGCGTACCTTGTTATATTATGGACAACGGTGTCTATTAAGATTCTACGGCATCGAACAGTTTTTACGTATGTCGCGACATTAATGCAAATTAATTAAAATTAAATTCTTCTGGTGTTCTGGTATTTACACAAAAAAAGTAAATTGATTTGCTTATTAAATTAGTATTTAATTTAGGTATTCATTAGTTGTAGTTATTTTTACATAACTTTGACTGCCGGTAGCAACTGCTTAATATTGTTTTAAAATTATAAAAATGAAAATATAACTTAATAATTTTAGCAAAGTATACCCACTCTACGGTAAATGTAAGGTGATCAGATGTTTATTGTAGAAAAGCGGGACAGTAGCGGGGCGGGGTGGGCGGTAGTAATTAAAACCTAACGTCTTTTCAAAAGATCGTACTCGTAAATAGACAATTTCTAGTATTATTATAAACACAAAAATTATTATTAGTATGTTTTTTTAGTTTGGTTTGTTACATAGATTTTTGTATTTTAAGCAACATCACATATACTCCTTTAAATTGTTGTGCTGGTTATCAAAACATATTTGTTTGAGCAACACATAATTTATTGAATATTAGACATTATTTGCATTATTAGTGATTAATTGTTTTGCCATATTCATTTTAAATAAAAAGATTTTGCTTGATATAAGACAAAGATTATTCATTATCGTTTAATTATAGGGATTAAAATTGTATATATTAACTCTCTTCCCATTAACATAAATTCTTCAAATCTATGCCCTTTGCACGAAATAAATATTCTAAATAAATTTGTATATTTTTTAAAAACATTCTTATCAACTAATAAATATAGTAAGAAGGACTAAGAGAGATGAATTATATATAAATAAATCTTAAGGTAAAAAAATAACTAACATATGTTCTAATCTAACGACTCTGTTCAGCACAACAAGATATGCCAAGTAGAAAGGTACAGTTTTGAGAAAAAAATACTTTGACTGGCACAATTAAAAGAACGCTTATTTTGCTAAACTTCTGTAATATAGACAGGTTTTCATTATTTTTTAATACATTTTAAAGAAATTCATTGAATTTCTTAGAGATAAGCACATACTTTTGTAATTTTTGAAAAACATACCATAACGTTTTTTTTTTATCTACTTTCGATACACGCTGTGAAATAACTGCAGAGCAAATTTTAAAGTACTTTGTTAAAAAGACATCCATATTCTCAACATTTTGTTTTTAGTTCATTCCAATATCTGAATTTTGTAGAAGATTAACAATTTCAAATTTTAAATAAAACTTAGCAATTTAAATTTGCTGTTAAAGCTTGCAGCAAATGTTACTTGATTATGAGTGAAATACAAAATCTTGCTTCAAACTGTGTATATTCTACAAAAATTCAGATATTGAGATGAATTAGAAAGCAAGATGTTGAGAATTGATATGGTTTTGTAAGAGAGTACCTAGTTGCCAACCTGCGAGAGAACAAATTCCTTAATTATTCCACAGGATGTTTCAAACTTAGACCAGAAACACTATTTTTGATCTCCCAGAATAAATAATCAGCTGGAACATCTTATTTTCTTTAATTATCAACTGTATATTAATATGATAAATCTGATAAATTTCTTTACATGATCCGAAAAAATAATGAAAATCGGTTTAAGTCTGCAAAAGTTATTGAATATCAAAGTTTAGCTACTTTTTTTACCGTTTAAGCCGGTCAGTCGACATATCAAATGTTGCTACGTGTTAGCGAAATTTTATACACGTATAGCAAAAGGTAGGTTGTGATTTTCGTAAAACAATGCAAAAATTCATAAATTCTTCATAAACCATTAGACAGAATAGAATGTTGTATATTCTTTACCTATAATTTGGTGTTTTGCTAAGATTCTGTGTTTTCTATTAAGTTTCTGTATATTCTTGCTCTGCGACTAAATGACAGGGTCAGTATCAAATAAAACTTTGAAAATAATAAAAATGGTTAAAATTGTTAATGTAGTGAAATTTTGATTGTAAATTGATTGTAAAGAAGGAACTACTTTGTAGTCATTTAGCTTAGACTCTAGTTGTTAATAAAAATGAATATTAATTTATATTTAGTATGGTATGTAAGTTACCTAAAATGAGTTTCATATTTTTCTTTGTAAAAAAATACAATTGTGAAACAACGGTTTTCGACCCCAAAATGTAGTTTAATAATTACAAAAGTTTACTGCCTTTTAACGCACGATTTGAAAAAGAATGTTTGAACGAAATAGCATATAGTCCATTTTTCGTAGTACTTCTCTAAAAATTCTGTAAAAAAAATAATTGTTTTATAAAGCGGGACATTTTTAAAACTCCGCGGGACGCGGGGCAAAATGTCAAAAAGCGGGACTGTCCCGCCAAAAGCGGGACGTCTAGTCACCTTAGGTAAATGTCATGTGGGTATACTTTGTTTTAATTTATCCAGCTTTCGTTTATAATAAATGCGCATTTTTATGGAGAATAAATACTTACCTTAACGAACGGTTTATATTTTAATTTTCACTAAACTGAATTGAACTTATGTGCTAGATGAAACGAAATAAATTTAAATAACTGTTTCGAATTATATCCGATTCTATAGTGATCCTCTTATTAACACTTATTGTATTCTTTAAATGTTGTGCAACCTAAATATGCAATAAAAAAAACAATTAATTTTTTAATATGTTACACCAGAATGTACCCTTATCATTCTGGTGTAACATATTCAAAAATTAATTATTTTTTATTGCATATTTTGGTTGCACAACATTTAAAGAATGCATACACTGTAAAATAATAGAAAATAATTCGAAAAATTAACAATTCCACAGTCAAAAGTCAAGCGGCCCGTCGAAGCCGATTGTATTCTCAAATATCGGAAGCTTTTTTAATCACCTTCCATACAAACATCTTTCAATATTTTTCAGAAATTCCTTTCTGTAGAGTACCCACAGTTCTCCTCTTTAAAATGACATATCATTGCTTAGTTGGTAATTTTTCAAATATTTTTGTGACATTTTTACAGTGTATTCTTTAAATGTTGCGTAAATCAAATAAAGACAAATGTCTGACAAATTTATCTGTAAAATCTGTAAAAATGGGATAATTGTCAGATATGCAAAGAATGGCCATATTTCGGCTGTTACGTACGGCCAGCTCATCGCAGACACCATAAGCTTTAATCGATACGTAAACCATGGCATCTTTAAATGTTGCGTAAATCAAATAAAGACAAATGTCTGACAAATTTATCTGTAAAATCTGTAAAAATGGGATAATTGTCAGATATGCAAAGAATGGCCATATTTCGGCTGTTACGTACGGCCAGCTCATCGCAGACACCATAAGCTTTAATCGATACGTAAACCATGGCATAGACCCGGACCCCGACAGAAAAACATCGAATCTAAACATTTTGTTTCGTAGTTGCGATGTTTTTACAACGGAGCCTTAATAAATAATTTTCTATACTATTACTAAAAGTGAGCGTTTATTTTGTGAGAAGCGAGTTTAGGTCCTATCATATACCTGCTATATAATAATAGCCTATTGTGACCTTCGTAGGTTTGGCGACACCGCTGGAGGTATCAGCGACGCATCAGTTTCCGTTCATATATAAATTGCGGAGGTCACTTCGTACCGTTTGGGTACCTTATATATGACCTACTGAAAAGTCAAAAATCGTTTCTCCTCTTTTGATATTCGTGTAGCAAAAGTTCCCCTCATTAAAAATATGCAATCCGATTAAAAATATATTATCTGGAACACCCGGATCCTAGGTCGCCTGGTCTATATGGACTGGTGGACCGAGCAATAAAGCTAACGAGTACTCAATATCAAAATGAAGCATTAGAGAAAGTAAGAACCATTTTACAGAAAAACAACTACCCGAAAGATCTGATAGAAAAAATAATTAAAAAGAGAAAATTATCTAATAAAAAGAACAAGGATGCAACACCAGAACACAACGAAGAATCGCACACGGAGAAAACGAAATATATCTCTCTTCCCTACATTAGACAAATATCTGAAAAGATAGGACACATACTAAAACCATTCAACATAGCAGTAGCTCACAAAAACACTAACAACTTGTCTAAAATGTACACAAAACTAACCGTCACCGACACCAATATTGAAGAACTCTCACTGTGTCTACCAGATTCCCTGCAGCTGTAAAAAGGTGTATGTTGGTCAGACGGAGCAACTTCTGGAGGAGCGTTTGAAAGGGCACAAATACGCGAAAAACATCACAGCGTTAAAAAAACACCAACAAGATACCGGACATCAATTTAACTTTAGTGATGTGAAAGTGCTCCAAAAGGAGAATAACTTAAAAGCTCGGTGTGTGTTGGAGACCATAGAAATTTTAAAACAAAAGGACGCGGTGAACGACAGATCTGATTTAAATTTGCTAAATTGTTACAAACTAATTTTACCTAGAAACATGTAACAAAAGGGGAGAAAATGTATTTTAAGGAATTCGTAAAATTTGTGGGAGATTGTTGATAGACGAGTTCCTGTTTTTGGAAACAAGTTTCATACGTGGTTTGTCTTGGTTGTACGTATTAAAATGTATAAAATTATTCACGAATATTTCAGTTTATCTGTGATCAAGACACAAATAGTGTCGAAACGTCAGAGCAAATAATTTTTAATGTGTTGTGGCTTGTGACTTTTAGTTATAAGTTTTAATGTGTTAAATGTGACCAAGCCTACAGTACCCAAGAAAATAAACAATTTGAAAAAAAGTTGTTTGTGTTTTTTAATATTATCTACAAGGCTAAAGTAAACTTAAACAAAATATATATATATATATATATATGTATATACAGTGACCGCCAAAAAGTCGGCATCAAATGGGAAATTTTTTTATTATCGATTTATCAGAAAATTTTATTCTTCATAAAAGTTTCTGGATCGTCCAAAACCAAAATTGCAATCATCAAATTTTAAATATTGTGTATCATATACGGGGTAGTTCAGAAAATTTGAATTTGACATAAGAGTAAAGTACCTTTGTTTTAATTATTATCGAACAATGTTACATAGAAATATTATTTAGAATTAATTTATCTTTTAAAAAAAATTTTGTCTTTTTTTCATAATTCTCACTCTTATAATAAATATTAGTACCTACCATTGATTCTTGTGACTCATTTTCATCTATTTTCCGAAAATTTCGGTAAATTTTTTCTGTGGTTTGTGATTTTGATATGATACCTAACGCCTTTTGAGAAATATCACAAAATTATTATTTTTTATGATGCAAGGTTGGTATTTTACCCTCATATTGAGATTTTTGTATGAATCGGCATGACCATTAAGTAAATTAATAAAAGGTAAATCACTCTATCAATAATGTTAGAAGTCAACAGAGCTATTGATACACACTGTCCATATGTAAGTCCAGGTGGTGACTCAGATTGTGTGATAAGGTACCGGTCGTACCTGGTCTCATAACACAGAAACCTCGAGCCTTATGCTGAACGCGGTTGTGTTGATATCATGTTTATTGCTTTATAGTTGTAGTTCTTAGTTAACCCTTGTAGCTAATGTGTATATCTAACAAATAAGAATATTAATAATAATTTTCAATTAACTACAACTAACACTAATAATTTCTTCTGTTATATTTTCTACAATTCTTAGAAAGAACATAACATACTTAATAACATAAAAACTAACAAAAACAAAACAAACATCAGATTTCAACTCGACTGCTTCCCTTTTACTACACAGTGTTATCCTAAAATACATTTTAAATTACTAAATATTGGTAATATAGTAGCATAACAAAACTAACAAAAATAAAAACAAAACACAAATTAAATTTCAACGTGTCCTCCTTCATTTTCAATACACAGTATTGTTGGTTCACACATATTTCTTGATACTTCTCTTAACATGACAGGCGACACTTGAGCAGCACATTCACGAATAGTGTTTTTAACATGGTCAACATCCCTGAAAGGTCTGTGCATGTAGACCTCATTTTTTAGGTATCCCCATAGGAAGAAGTCGCATGGCGTTAGATCCGGGGATCGAGGTGGCCAGGGATTTTCCGAATATCTTCCGATCCATTTATGTGGAAACATATGATCAAGAAAATTTCCAACATCTACTGTACTGTGCGCTGGAGCACCGTCATGCTGAAAATACATTTTTCTGCGCAGATCTAATGGAATTTCTTCTAGTGCATTAAAAAAGTCGTGTTGGAGAAAATGTAGATACCTCGCAGAATTAAGGTTTTCTCGAAAAAAAATGGTCTAATAATTTTATTATTAAATATCCGACACCATACATTAGTTTTAAATGAGTATTGGTCCCGTGATTCGATAACAAAATTGGGATTTTCGTCAGCCCACCACCGACAATTTTGTGAACTAACAATTCCCTTTGAGGAAAATGTAGATTCGTCGCTGAAAAGCACATGCTTAACGAATGATCGACGCGCTGCTATTTGGGCTTGAAACCAAAAGCTAAAGTACATCCGCGAATCTAAATCTCGGGCTTGCAGTTTGTGTATAAATTTCGCCTTGTAAGCCCGGAATTTATTTGCTTTTAAAAATTCTTCTGGCCGATGTATTCGCTACTGCGTTTAATTGTCTCATGTCTCGAAGAGAATATCGTCGATTTTCAATATTAATAATAATTTTCAATTAACTACAACTAACACTAATAATTTCTTCTGTTATATTTTCTACAATTCTTAGAAAGAACATAACATACTTAATAACATAAAAACTAACAAAAACAAAACAAATATCAGATTTCAACTCGACTGCTTCCCTTTTACTACACAGTGTTATCCTAAAATACATTTTAAATTACTAAATATCGGTAATATAGTAGCATAACAAAACTAACAAAAATAAAAACAAAACACAAATTAAATTTCAACGTGTCCTCCTTCATTTTCAATACACAGTATTGTTGGTTCACACATATTTCTTGATACTTCTCTTAACATGACAGGCGACACTTGAGCAGCACATTCACGAATAGTGTTTTTAACATGGTCAACATCCCTGAAAGGTCTGTGCATGTAGACCTCATTTTTTATGTATCCCCATAGGAAGAAGTCGCATGGCGTTAGATCCGGGGATCGAGGTGGCCAGGGATTTTCCGAATATCTTCCGATCCATTTATGTGGAAACATATGATCAAGAAAATTTCCAACATCTACTGTACTGCGCGCTGGAGCACCGTCATGCTGAAAATACATTTTTCTGCGCAGATCTAATGGAATTTCTTCTAGTGCATTAAAAAAGTCGTGTTGGAGAAAATGTAGATACCTCGCAGAATTAAGGTTTTCTCGAAAAAAAATGGTCTAATAATTTTATTATTAAATATCCGACACCATACATTAGTTTTAAATGAGTATTGGTCCCGTGATTCGATAACAAAATTGGGGTTTTCGTCAGCCCACCACCGACAATTTTGTGAACTAACAATTCCCTTTGAGGAAAATGTAGATTCGTCGCTGAAAAGCACATGCTTAACGAATGATCGACGCTCTGCTATTTGGGCTTGAAACCAAAAGCTAAAGTACATCCGCGAATCTAAATCTCGGGCTTGCAGTTTGTGTATAAATTTCGCCTTGTAAGCCCGGAATTTATTTGCTTTTAAAATTCTTCTGGCCGATGTATTCGCTACTGCGTTTAATTGTCTCATGTCTCGAAGAGAAGATCGTGGATTTTCGAGTACAGTCTGCATCACCTGAAGCTGGCGTGCTGCAATATTGACCCAAGGAGTATGAGGAACTTTAAACTTATTTTCAACATTTCCCGACATTTTAAATTTGTTTAAAATCCTACTGACGGTTGACTGGCAAATGCGTTTGTTGGGATGTCGCTCGTTAAAAATACTTGCCGCTTCCCTATGGGTTTTATAATTGTCGCCAACTATTAAAACAATTTCAATTTTTTCCTCTTTAGTTAAATAATTCATTAGGATGAAGTATTATTAATAAAATAAATTTAAACTTAACGGGCAAGGAGCTGAACTTAAGAACTGTCAAACTTGAAAACAATTAGGTTAGATTTATAAAAGAAACTACAATCCATAGCCATCTTGTAATCGACCCACTTAATGAAGTGTAGGTAGTTCGTGTTATAAATATAACCTAATTATGTACATGTTATGGTATTAATATTTAACATACTTAATGTATGAACGAACAATACTATGTATTTAAAGGAAACCCAGACAGAGATTTTTTGTTCTGATAATTTGGTGTTTTCTATTATTATTTCTTCTTAAGTATCTTATTAAGTATATCTCATAAGTATGTTATGTTATTATAATATTCCTAAAAATTATCCAACAATTAATATTAGTTGCATAACAGAAAAAATATTAGTGTTAGTTGTAGTAGTCAGTTGAAATATATTTAATTATTGTTCTTAAAGTTACATATTAAAAATGCAGAGTTAAAGATGATGTTAACTTTTGATATCAAGCCACATATTATTAGCCACTTGTAATAAATGTTAGTACAGTATCTGTACTGTTTACAGTATCTGTTTATTCTAACAGATTAATTTTTTATTTGATTACATAAATTCCTCATGGGATTCGTGATTATACACAGGGTTTTACCCTGTGTATAACTAATATAATGGCATAACTATGCTAGAGTGATTTACCTTTTATTCATTTACTTAGCGGTGATGACGATTGGTATCAAAATCTCAATATGAGGGTAAAATGCCAACATTGCATCAGGAAAATTAATAATTTTGTGATAATTCTCAAAAAACGTTAGGAATCATATCAAAATCACGAAGCATAGAAAAAATTTACCGAAAGTTTCGAAAAATAGATGAAAATGAGTCATAATAATCAATGGTAGGTACTAATATTTATTATAAGAGTGAGAATTATGAAAAAAAGACAACATTTTTTTTTAAAGATAGGTGGCTGTGATTTCATTTTTGAGTATAATTTTTAATTCTAAATAATATTTCTATGTAACATTGTTCGATAATAATTAAAACAAAGGTACTTTACTCTTATGTCAAATTCAAATTTTCTGAACTACCCCGTATATGATACACAATATTTAAAATTTGATGATTGCAATTTTGGTTTTGGACGATCCAGAAACTTTTATGAAGAATAAAATTTTCTGATAAATCGATAATAAAAAAATTTCTCATTTGATACCGACTTTTTGGCGGTCACTGTATATATATCTAATGTAAAATAATTTGAATAAAAGGAAATTCCTGGTGTGCCTAATAAATTTTGGCCAAAAGGGTCTTTTATTAGGCTAATTATGTACTGCAATTCGGTGTCATGGTACCCTCATAAAACATCTCTCTCATTCTTTTCTCATTTTCTGACTTATAGATAAATACATATTATCTCATAATAACTTGGCGTGGCTAACCCCATTTGGCCGGAAGTGGTTGACACACCTCCCAGAACGGGAGAGACAGTCAGTGTATAGATAGCCTCATTGAACATCATGCCCATTTTTTATAACAAGAAACTTTGAGCCTTCTTATTAACAAAAACCTTGGTGTGCCTAGCCGGAAATGGCCGGAAGTGGGTTGCAGACCAATTATTCAAGACGATGGTATCTGCGCTACTATACAAATAAATACAAAAACACATGTGCAAATGTTGCGACAATTATAGGAAAACATATGTACTTTCATAATCATTTGGTCTGACCAAACCCGCTTGGCCGGATGTGTCTGGCACACCGACTGCAACAGTTAACATAGTCCGTATATCATCACAATCATTAAACATCATCCACAATTTTTTTAATAAGAAAGTTTACGCCTAAATATTAACAGAAACGTTGGTGTGCCTAGCCGCCAATAGCCGGAAGTGCGTTGAAGACCAGTTATTTAACAGATGATGGTATCTGCGCTACCGTACAAAACACATGTGTCAAATTTGCCACAATTATAGAAGAATATACGTACTACGTAATATACGTACACACCGACTTCAACAGTTAAACATGGTGCATATATCATCACACTCCTCACCTCATTTTTTAATATAAGAAAGTTGAGGCCTATAGTTATTAACAGAAACGTTATTGGTGTGCCTAGCTGGAAATACCGAAAGTTGGTTGCAGACCAGTTATTCAACAGACCATGGTATCTGCGCTACCATACAAAATACATGTGTCAAATTTGCCACAATTGATAATAATAATAATAATATTCTTTATTGCAATAAATAAAAATTACAAAAGCTATATATTATACATATTGTGATTTAAAATATAACCTATAAAGTACATATGTTCTTTCATAGTAGTTTGGTCTAACCTACCTCGCTTGGTCGGAAGTGTTTGGCACAGTGAGTTCAGCAGTTCAGATATCGTCAGATAACACATATAGTCCGTATATCATCACAATCATCGAACATCAAACTCATTTTTTTGCATAAGAAACTTTACTCCTATTTATTATCAGAAAAGTTGATGTGCCTACCCAGAAGTGGCCGGCAGTGTGTTTCATACCACTTATTATTTTGCTGGCGGTCACTCCAGCAAAAAGTACTTTAAGTAGGTACCAATTTTTATAAATGCTATGTGGCAAAATGCACAGTGCTACAGCCAGTGGCGCGTTATCCCATGGGCAAAATGGACATTCGCCCAGGGTCCCCAATAAGAGGGGGGCCGCCAAAGCAGTATTTTGGAAACTCGTTTCCGTAATAGACTACCACACCATGCCAGTCCTCATTAACGTTGCAAGCAGATTTAGGCTCCCCTCAGCGAGGCCCCAACTAATCTTTAACTAATTTATTACCGTCTCAAGAATAGTGAATTTAATACTTGCCCTCCTGTCGGTTGGGGACCAAAGTCAATCTTTTATAAACTATAAATTAATTAGGTAATTAATAAATTACCGTAGTAAGAATATCAGATTGAACTTTAGAGTAGTCTTGCCTATGGGGCCCCAAAGAGTGTGGAGGCAGTTTTAACAGTTAAACTCATGTTTTTTTGCAATAAAAGAAACTATATCTAATACTGTACGAGACTAATGAGAAAGCTTTGACTAAGTTAGAACAGAAAAACTGTATGAATTCTTCGAAGATTTTCAGTCGACACTTTCCTTTTGTTCTGGAATTCTATTCTGTAAAGACGACAACTCAAAAGATTCTGTAAAATAAAAATTCTGTAAAATAAAAATTATCTGTAAAATGCTGTAAATCTTTCAAAGTCCTTATTATTACACAAACACACAGTGTGTGTAAAAAGAAACGTTACCACTCAATATATTTCGTTCTAAAAAGTTGACAAGAAAAACATTCCAATAATAGTTTTAGGAAATTGCTTAAGCTACAAATTTGAAATGCTTAGAAATGAAACACACTTTATATTTAAAAGTATTTCGTATTTATAACGTGTCATTTTCAAAAACGACGAGCTATTGACACAGTTGAAATCCTTTTGACATTATTTAATTGCCTTCTTTTAACATTTAATCGTCTTTTTACATTTACACCACTGACCTCAGCGACATACGGATTTCACAATTCAATTTGTAATTCAAAAGAGTATAAAAAAAACAGGAAAAATATAGAGGATGCTCTATACAGTATGCTCTAAGATGGGAATAAGATGGAAAGCTGGTTAATGGACGGTGAGATATTCAAGGAGAAAGGTAATTTGTCGGGCAATTCCGTCATACAAAGAAAGCAACCGTAGACACGTGTTTCGGACTATGAGTCCTGATCAGTACGGTATAGCCAAGGAGCAAGATAGACACTCAATGGAAAAGACACTCAAATGGAGACCATCTTATTCCCATGGGCTATGGTGTACCTGGGGTGTACCAGTCACCTCCGGCGCGACGTCACTTCTTGTCTTCGAATCCTGAAGATGTTGGGACTGAAGCACCAAATTGGCGACATTGGTCACTCCCTTTATGGTCTCCATTTGAGCGTTTTTTTCCATTGAGTGTCCATCTAGCTCCTTGGCTATACCGTACTGATGAGGACTCATAGTCCGAACCACGTATCTACGGTTGCTTTCTTCGTATGACGGAATTGCCCTACAAATTACCTTTCTCCTCGTATATATATATAAAACACCCCAACTTAAGAGAAGCAACGTACTATACGATGTACAATGTAACGATTGCCTTAAGCATTACATTGGTCAGACAAAACAATGGGTCTCCTGCAGATTGGATCAGCATCGCAATGACATACGCATAAATAGAGACGTTTGCGCTCTGGCATCTCATACCTTACATGAGGGCCATGCGTTCCACTTTCAGGGGACTAAGATCTTGGCCGTCGAGAAGTGTCTCCACGGGAGAACGTTCCTTGAAATGTTTTACATCAGAGCTAGTGAACATACGGTTAACCACCGTACCGACGTGGCAGGTATTAGTAACGTATATGCCAATTTAATAGAGTTAAATAGAAATAAAAGCAAACCTAACCTTCAAATTTTAAATTCAAATAATTCGCGTCTCACGCAGTTACCTTTGTCAGCTTAAAATTCAAATATTTCGCGCGTCACGCATTTACCGATGTCATTGCCTTCGCTACCGACCGCCTACTAGGTTAGAATAAAAATGGTGTACCCACAGTAAAACGTGGTTTTAGAGTGTAGCCATGTTGTAATGTTAACCTTTCTTCTTTATATCTTACCGTCGATTAACCAGCTTTCCTTTAATTTCCATGGGCTATGGTGTACCTGGGATGTACCAGTCACCTCCGGCGCGACGTCACTTCTTGTCTTCGAATCCTGAAGATGTTGGGACTGAAGCACCAAATTGGCGACATTGGTCACCCCCTGTAGGGAACCATTTGAGTGTTTTTCCATTGAGCGTCCATCTTACTCCTTGGCTATACCGTACTGATGAGGACTAATAGTCCGAAACACGTGTATACGGTTGCTTCTTCGATCTTCGATCTTCGTATGACGGAATTGCCCGACAAATACCTTTCTCCTTTATATCTTACCGTCGATTAACCAGCTTTCCTTTAATTTCCATGGGCTATAGTGCACCTGGGGTGTACCAGTCACCTCCGGCGCGACGTCACTTCTTGTCTTTGAATCCTGAAGATGTTGGGACTGAAGCACCAAATTGGCGACATTGGTCACCCCCTGTAGGGAACCATTTGAGTGTTTTTCCATTGAGTGTCCATCTTGCTCCTAGGCTATACCGTACTGATGAGGACTAATAGTCCGAAACACGTGTATACGGTTGCTTCTTCGATCTTCGATCTTCGTATGACGGAATTGCCCGACAAATACCTTTCTCCTTTATATCTTACCGTCGATTAACCAGTTTTCCTATATATATATATATATATATATATAAAAATTTGAAATAGTTAATACAAGATGGCGGTAATTTTTTAAGTTAAAAAACTACAGCCACGCCTGGGATTCGAACCCAGATGTACGGATTTCCGGTCCGACGTTTTACCAATTAGACTAACGTGACCTATGACAAAAGAAAACGTCGGACCGGCAATCCGTACATCTGGGTTCGAATCCCAGGCGTGGCTGTAGTTTTTTAACTTAAAAAATTACCGCCATCTTGTATTAACTATTTCAAATTTTCATATCAATATATGCAGGTTTCTGCAAGAATTAACATCCAGATTATATATATATATACAGGGTGAGTTATTAGTATCCCGGCGGTCGATAGTCATCAAATGGTTTGAGAAAGAAAAAATGAATTATACAAGAGTTGCTTGACTCATTAGTTTCTATAACGTAAAATTATTTTCATTTATACAGGGTGTTGCATTTAGGCGTAACGGAAAGTCAGTACATTTTTTTAAATGGAACGCCCTGTATATCATGCCATATTATGAATACTAAGGAAGTTGTCTTTCGAACTGTGTAAGTTGTACCTGTGTAAAGTAAATAGTTCCTGAGATATTCAATTGTTTGTCAAAAAATTGGCAATTGCAGGCCTTTCTTAAAAACTACGTTAATAGTAAAATTTTGCAGATATTGTCCTAAAAATTTTGTCACATAATAACTAAACCCATAGCTAGATGATGATGTCATGAAAAATGTTATGCGCTATACAGGGTGATTGTAGCATGCACTAGCTTTTAAACATTTTTAAATAGCTTTTTCTTCAGATTTTTAAATGGAACAGCCTGTATATTATTTGTTATTTGAAATGTCCCTTAAGTTCTTTGTAATTTATATTCACTATATCGTATATCTATTTTTACTAGTTTTGGTGATATTTGGAATTTAAAGAGTAGTATGCTATTTAGTATATTGATATTGCTTTGTATACAGTGTGCTGGGTAGCATGATGTAAAATACTTAAAGCGTTCTAGAAGAAGCCATTTAGAACCTATTTAACTAGATTTATTCATATAAAAAGTATTACGGTTATCAAGGTATTACACAATTTTATAAGTATGTTTTGCAATTTTTACCAACGTACAGCGAGCGAACCTGAAGACCTAGTAGCTTCAGTTGGGCTCCGAAGTAAGCCAAAAGCAGTGTAGTTTTAGGGGGACTATCGTGAAAAATTGTTCACCTTTGTGAAAATTATGCGGAGACATTTCATTCTAATAGTATGTGCGCTCAGACACAAAAACAAACAGAAACGCTAAAACCTGTCTTGATGAGCTACGTTTGAGAACGAATTTGTATTCAGTACAAAAAAACAACCAACAATATCTACTTACTATTGTTAATTGATTTAAAATAGGTTATTTTTCTGGAGAGACAATTCATTTTCTGGAGAGACAATTGGGATAATATGAATGATAGTATGATAGTGCAGGCAAATTAACTGATTATAAGCCAAAACCGGTATTAATTGTAGACAGGAGTTTTATCATTGGAAATGGTAAAGGGGCTCATAGTAAAACGTAAAAAAAATAAATGCAGGTCATGGGGTGGTATAGTGTTTATTTGGGAGGGTTGAAAGCGGGTGCAAAGCATATTATTGCGTTTTACGGCAAAACTTGACGTTTTATTCAAAAACGGCCTATACTAAGTTGTAGATCATAAAAAAATCTACAACATTCATATTGGTCACTTTTTACTATGACCTCAGAATTTCCGAGAAAAATGCGAATGCCAATGTCAAAACGAATTTTCTGTTTTTTATTTTTCGCTGACGCAACAATTATTCAATTTTAATCAAACTTTGTGAAAGCGTGCCCTTTTATACCTTAAATAAGCACACATTTTTTTATTATACAAAAAACAAGAAGTTTTTGAGATATTTAGTTTTTTCCGTCAAAATCAGACTTTTTAAAAAGAAATTCTGTGGTGAAAAATCATCGTACAGTTCTTCTGGGTCTCATTTTTGTTGTTTTTACATGTACTTATTGACACAATAATAAAAACAATAGCCCCTATTTAACAACATGCTCAAAAATTTAAAAAACTCAAAAACGACTTTTGCAATAGTGAATTTTTCAGTAATTGTTCATTATTTGTTTAAATTTTTAAGAAAATTGCGATACTGGTTACGACATTCGATTGTACGGAAAAATATACAATGGAAACTGTCTCCCATTTCTACACTAATGCTATAACCATTAAATTACAATAAGAAATCTTCAGATAAGTAACCAAAATAGTCAGTTTTTGTCTTAGTATCCAATACAAAAGTTGTAGGTCAAGAAAAAATATACAACTTTTGTAGAGGTTAATATATAACATAACCTCAGAACTTCCGAGAAAAATGCGAAAGATTCATTTTTTTTAGAATTTATAATTTTAATTTAGTTTTGACGAAACTTCTGAAAGTAAATTATTTATGTCTTAAAAGATCACAAACTGTTTATGAAAAAATCTTTAGTTAAAAATGTGATAACATTTAATGTGAAACAGTACTTTAATAATTGATAATAATAAATTACAAAAGTTAATATTGTAACACGCCCCTAATACCAGTGCGCTCCATGACCAGCGAGGGCGTAGGAGCCCCCTTCCACTACGTGTCGACACACGACCTGGACCGAGCAGGATAAAAGACGGTACGCAACCCTGGCACATGAGATCGCTCACCGGGCTGGAGGAAATTATTAACTTGGCGCACCTCGTAGGGCCTTGGTGACAACGTGGAATCCAGACGGAGAGACAGGCATCGTCAGTATACGACACGCTGCACCTACCGCGACTTGCATTTTCAAATATCTTTTTCCGAACGACCCCACCCCGTCAATATATATTTACAGATTTACAAATAAAAAATGAAAAGTATTTATTTATCATTTTCTATTTGATTTTTATAGATTGGCATAGTTATTTAACTATGCCAATCATTGCCTTATTCGCAATTTTTCTCGGGAGTTTTGAGGTTATGTTATATAGTAACCTCTACAAAATTTGTAGATTTTTTCTTGACCTACAACTTTTGTATTGGATACTTTTTGATTCTAAGCCAAAAACTGTTATTTTGCTTACTTATCTGAAGATTTCTTATTCTAATTTAATGGTTATAGCATTAGTGTAGAAATTAGAGCCAGTTTCCTTTGTATTTTTCCGTACAATTTAATGTGCCGTAACAAGTATTGCAATTTTCTTATAAATTTAAGCAAATAATGAACAATTACTGAAAAATTCAGTGTTGCAAAGGTCGTTGTTGAGTTTTTTTCAATGTTTGAGCATGTTGTTAAATAGTAACTATTGTTTTTATTATTGTATCAATAAGTACATGTAAAAACAACAAAATTGAGTCCCAGAAGAACTCTGTACGATGATTTTTCACCACAGAATTTTGTTTTAAAAAAGGTCTGATTTTGACGGAAAAAACTAAATATCTCAAAAACTTCTTGTTTTTTGTGTAATAAAAAAATGTATACTTATTTAAGGTATAGAAAGGCACGCTTTAACAAAATTTGATTAAAATTGAATTATTGTTGCGACAACAAAAAATTAAAAACAGAAAATTCGATTTGGCATTGGCATTCGCATTTTTCTCGGAAATTTTGAGGTCATAGTAAAAAGTGACCCATATGAATGTTGTAGATTTTTTTATGATCTACAACTTAGTATAGGACGCTTTTGGATAAAACATCAAGTTTCAAATAAACATTATACCACCCCATGACCTGCATTTATTTTTTCTACATTCACTATGAGCCCCTTTACCATTTCCAATGATAAAACTCCTGTCTACAATTAATACCCACTCTCAACATAATTTGCCTGCACTATGAGTAATATTGATAATGTTAATGGAAAGTGGGTTAATTGGAAGTGTTTTTAATAGATTTTTTTGCTATTATTGAAAATCTGAATCTAAAGATACCTATCAGTTTGTTTTTGTTGCATATTTGGTTTTTGTGTGTGAGTACATAAATCACATCAAAGAAAATCTGATTTTCAACACTCAGAAGTCAACAAATTAACCTAAAAGTACACGGTTTAGGGTTTTCTTTAGCAGTAATTTAAATTTTAAAATCGCGTGTTCGGTTGCCATACGTCAGACGGCACAATATACTTATAAACTTCCATATAAAATTGTTAATATGTTGATAACGGTAACCCTTTGTATAAGGATCAAGCTGGTTAAATTGTTTCTAAATTATCTCTAGTATCGCAACTTGAAGACTTTACACCAAACTACCAAATACCTTATTCACAGCAATATTAAAATTTACAATTGCATTGGATTTTCGTAAAATTGCAAATATCACAAAAAATAATAACATTTGGTGTATGACATAATAGAGTAAATTAGAGAGAAATAAAGGGTTATTACAGCCAACACAAGTTGTACAGGGTGTTCCATTTAAAAAACTCGAGAAAAAGCCATTTGAAAAACATCAAAATTTACTAAGTTTAATGAACACCCTGTATAGTGTATCTAATATCTTTGGATACTATCATCTACCTACTGGCTTTGACTATTGTCTCACATAGTTTAAAGGCAAAATCTGCAAAAATGTCGTTTTTACATAGTTTTTAAAAAGATCCTGCAACGGTCATATTTTGGAAAAACAGTTGAATATCTCTGGAACTATTAACGCTGTGACTTAGCAACATACACGATTGGATAAACAAATTTAGTAGTGTTTATAATATAATAAAATATACAGGACGTTCCATTTTAAAAAATGTTCATACTTTCCGTCACACCTAAATGCACTACCCTGTATAAATGAAAATAATTTTACGTTATAGAAAATGGCGAGTCAAACAACTATTGTATAAAATATTTTTTTCTTTCTCAAACGATTTATTAACTATCGACCGCCGGGATACTAATAACTCACCCTGTATATATATATATATATATATATATATATATATATATATATATACAGGGTGAAGTCAACAAATTAACCTAAAAGTACACGGTTTAGGGTTTTCTTTAGCAGTAATTTAAATTTTAAAATCGCGTGTTCGGTTGCCATACGTCAGACGGCACAATATACTTATAAACTTCCATATAAAATTGTTAATATGTTGATAACGGTAACCCTTTGTATAAGGATCAAGCTGGTTAAATTGTTTCTAAATTATCTCTAGTATCGCAACTTGAAGACTTTACACCAAACTACCAAATACCTTATTCACAGCAATATTAAAATTTACAATTGCATTGGATTTTCGTAAAATTGCAAATATCACAAAAAATAATAACATTTGGTGTATGACATAATAGAGTAAATTAGAGAGAAATAAAGGGTTATTACAGCCAACACAAGTTGTACAGGGTGTTCCATTTAAAAAACTCGAGAAAAAGCCATTTGAAAAACATCAAAATTTACTAAGTTTAATGAACACCCTGTATAGTGTATCTAATATCTTTGGATACTATCATCTACCTACTGGCTTTGACTATTGTCTCACATAGTTTAAAGGCAAAATCTGCAAAAATGTCGTTTTTACATAGTTTTTAAAAAGATCCTGCAACGGTCATATTTTGGAAAAACAGTTGAATATCTCTGGAACTATTAACGCTGTGACTTAGCAACATACACGATTGGATAAACAAATTTAGTAGTGTTTATAATATAATAAAATATACAGGACGTTCCATTTTAAAAAATGTTCATACTTTCCGTCACACCTAAATGCACTACCCTGTATAAATGAAAATAATTTTACGTGATAGAAAATGGCGAGTCAAACAACTATTGTATAAAATATTTTTTTCTTTCTCAAACGATTTATTAACTATCGACCGCCGGGATACTAATAACTCACCCTGTATATATATATATATATATATATATATATATATATATATATATATATATATATATAATGATGCAGGAATTGTTCGATCGTGATACTATAAAACTGAAGTAAAAAAGACTGTGTTTTTTAGACTGTAGGGTGCTGAACGGTGGAGGCGGTTCTGTGGCTATTGATTGGTACACCAAGCCAACCTATTCGAGTCGTTATATCAATTTTTGCTCTGGACATTCTTTTAGTCATAAAATAAATACCATTAGTGCTTTAAAAAACCGAGTGTTGAAAATATGTGATCCTCAATTCCAGCCCTCAGCTCTTAAAAAACTTCAAGAAGTATTCATAAACAATGGTTTTCCACTGAAAGTAATTAATAAGATATTGTATTCTTCAAATACCAATAATCCCTCACTAAGAAGCATTTTTGAACCACCCAACAACCAACCATTGTCCTACGTTAAGTTAATGTCTTTGCCTGTTGTTACACAGAAGCTTAAAAAAGTCTTTCAACAATTTTTTTCTGATAATGTAAAATTAGTTTATCACTACCCCCTGAAATTAGCACAAGTATTTAGTAAAACAAACCCCTCTGTAACCCCTCTGCTATATAAGACAAACCTCATTTATTCTATACCCTGTACTGGTTGCCAGGGTAAATATATTGGTGTTACCACGCAGTGGCTACGGAGCCGCATCGCCCTGCACAGGAGTGACTGCAGAACAATGAGAAAAAGATGTGCTTTGGCTTGTCATGCCATTGATAACGACCATACGTTTGATTTTGACAATGTAAAGATGCTTGATTCGGAAAGTAATTATCACAACCGAATGTTTTTAGAAATGTACAACATAAACTTCAATGATAACACTGTTAATTTCAAACAGGATGTGGATAGTCTTAGTGTCATTTATTCTAACATTATACAGTTTGATAAAAGTAAACGTAGTAATCGTACATTAATTGAGGACTCCACCTTCACATTCTGATAGTTGGTATCAGCACCGGTGTCTATGGAAAAACTTGTCTCGAGAAAGGTTGTTTTTTCTGTTGCACGACCGCTCTAGACATCGTGTCGACCTGTTTTAATTGTATCTCGTCCGTAAATGTGTACACACGTCTTGTTCCCGTGCCTCATGTAAAGGAATAAAAATTGTCCATCGTCTAAATAAATGTCTGTCGAAATGAAAGCACTTGCCGCCTCTAAGAACTCCGAGTAAGTTCGCTAGTATTGTGATTGTTCATTTGTTTTATTTGTGCATTTTTGTCGAGTGTAACTGCCTGAAGAAGGACACATATTGTCCGAAATATAGCATTTTCCACAAAAGCGAGTTTCAAATTTCTTTTAGATCGATACCCGAAGAATTTTTTACTTCAGTTTATATATATATATATATATATATATATATATATATATATATATATATATATATATATATACAACTTAATCAATGAATTGTTCGAGGTTATGGTGCAGATAAGGGGGATATTTTTCGCCAAGAATTCCTCAAGGTGTGCCAAGGTGGTAAAAAAGGCACAAGGGTTGTCTTCCAATTATTTATTACAACCAAATTTTCGCCAACCAATCGTCAGCTTCATCAAGGACAACCTGAATAATTACAAAGGTAAAATCTAGACGAGAACAACTCAAAGATACTCACAAATCCGGAACTACAAATAACACAGGGGACCAGCGACGTTATCCATCAAAGGGACAGCAATAAAATTTCAATGAGTACATGAAACATATAAAACTAATGGCTGGTTTACACGAAGACAGTAGGTAAGTGGTAACTAAATTTTTAGTTACTGCTTTTGTGGTAAGTGTCGTTCACACGCATCGGCAAGTGACAACTAAATTTTTAGTTACTGCTTTTGTGGTAAGTGCCGTTCACACGCATTGGCGGTCAAGTAAGCGGACAAGAGGGAGATGCAGCAGCAACCTGTAGAAATGAGTGAAATATAAAACGATATAATACGCGATGTCTTAACTATAATTGTGGAGGAAATAAAAGAGGAAATATCTGAGCAAAACAGACCAAGGCGACTTTAGGAGCGAAAATGAATTGCGAGAAGAAACAACTTTGGTGCAAGTGAAATTTTATTCAAATAACTCGCCGCTGAAGATACATTCTAATATTTTAATGCTTTGCGAATGTCTGAAGAATCATTCAATTATTTACTAGGTAAAGTTCAACCCATGATACAAAAGGCAGATACTAGCAACTTCCACAAACTTATAAACTTGACTAAACTGTGCGCGTTTACACGATTCAAGTGACAAGTGCACACCCTAGGTGGGGGAAGCGCTGCGCGCGCAGCGCAGTTACTTGCACGAAAAATAGAATATTTTCTATTCCGCTTACTAAATTTCTACTTGTTCGGCAACTTGTCACTTACTACTTAACGCACCGTTCACACGCGTTCAAGTGACTTAAAATTTAGTTAAAATTTAGTTGACTGTCCTCGTGTAAACCAGGCATAAGAGACCAAGAGAACGCGGTAAACAAGGCACGGCCATGTAGCGAAACAACCACCAACGCCATCCAGTGGTAAGAAGGCAAACCACAAGTATCGGCAAGGCAGAAACCGACAACACAAAACAGTTTTCCACTAAATCTCTACACATTACAATTCAAACAGAACCGTGATATCGAAACAACAACAGCAAAGTACAAACAGAAACTAATCTAAAACAATAACAGTAATCAGTCAAAAATCAGTCGAAAGTCCTGAGGGGTAAAAACGCAAGGAACACCCAGAAGGGGACAATTCCAAGCGTAAAATGAAAAACCAACAAGCCAACGAGGAAACAAAGTCAAGAGCTCTGTCTTTCATCAAAATAGGTCTGGAGGAGACCCACATAAATCCCATTTAATTGCTGCGTGTCCTCCCTGAAGTTGACAGTGTTATGAGTGCCGTAGATATAGCACATCTCAAGGAAATTGCGTTTGACCCAGTTACGCGCACAATGCAAAATAGAAGGGGCTTCATAATCGAAAGAATGGCCAGTATCAATGGAGTGTCTGGCAAGCGCGGTGTTGCTCTCACCCCTACGGACAGTACCCCTATGAGCAGCCATCCTAGTCTTAAGGAGCTGTGAGGTTTGTCCCACGTAACTAACATTGCACCCCGTGCAATCGAGTTTATATATGACGTTAGATCTTAGGTTAGTCGGAGTACCGTCTTTAAGCTTAAAATAAAACAATTTAAGTTTTCTTGCAGGGTAGGTAGCCAATAAGATGCCATCAAAATCACGGACCAAGTTCTTAAAAGAGGGAGAGAGACCAGGAATGTAACGAAGCTTAATGTAGGAGACAGTGCCAGGCAATCGCTCATCAGGATCCCCATCCGGGGGGTCCAGCCGAGGGACGTCAGGAACATGTCCCGGCGGGGCCACCAGTAGACCTCGAGTCGGGGGAGGAGCCGCCCCACTGAAGAGCAACCTTCCCAGAAGCCTTTTACTGAAACCATTATCAAGTAATAAACCATTGAGTTTCTTTAAATTTTTTTCCTTAAAGAGAGGGTGAGAAATTCTTTCGATTCTAGTTTTAAGGGCCTTGATTACACTAATCTTTTGTGGGAAGGGGTGCAACGACGCATTGTTGATGTAGCGTCCCGAGTGTGTCCGTTTCTGGTACCAATCAAGACGAATGATGCAATCAACAGGATCACGGATAAACCGCTACAAGTCTACAAAAGTCAGTTAAGGGACAATAAAAGGCCGCTCAGTGTGCGATCAGATGATCATTATTTCATAAAAAATTAGAAAATTAGAAGTAATGAATTTTGTATACTGTAATAAAATTTCGTAAAAATTTCAATGTTTTGGATTAGTAGGTATTCCCTTACTATGGCTGACCTTGAAAACCAAACCGCCGAGGCTATACTCGGAGTGGTGTTGCTAACTTCAGACAGGTTGTCAACTCGGCTAACTTCGGAGTGCGCCCCCTTGCCGCTCTAACTAGCACTCCGCCCCGCTGTGGCCCCCTCGAATCTAGGGCTCCGTTGCTCCCTCCGGACGCCCCCTCCGGACTACGCCCCCAACGCTAGACCGGTCGTTTAAATATTATGACTCAGGACTATAATCTATGTCATTCTAATCTATTGGATGTTTAACCTTGATGTTAATTAAAAGTGAGTGTGTGTATACAAACCAATTTTTCATCTATTTCTATAGCATTTTTTTTATATGTAATTAGGCGGAGGGAATATTTAAAGCGCTTAGATATCGATAATAATTTTTATATGAATTAATAATTACCTAGCCAAATTTATAATGCTACAAACTGTTAAATTAATTTTTCTGGGTTATAACTGTGTAATGTAGGTATATTGGGGTGGAACGCACCACAGGACCGTCGATTATTGGTATATTGCCCGCATCGGCATTTAGAAGAGAATAAATTATAAATATGGCCATTTCTCTCTTACATCAATGCGCGATTAAGTTATCCCAGTCTTTCTGTTGTGTATTGGGGTCTATCTCCGGATAATAGTGTATACGGACAGATACAAAAACGTTCCACACGCGTTTGACCCCCTAATAAAACTAACAAGAGGGCAGTTAAGAACCCCATGTCTCTCTCACCCACACAGGTCTACCGTAGTTATTTAAATGAGCATAAATACATAAGGTCGATTGTCGATTAGCGGTGTTTCGGAAATCAATCTCAAAACATGTTGGAACTTGTCCGTGCGTTGGGTCCACAAACGATAATTAGTGTTGAATTCTGATTGACGCATGACTAAATTTAAAGAATCCGATTAGGGTTTTTTTTTTTGTTTTAAATAGATACATTTATATATTAGGTATTTTACACTGTATGTGTCTTCAATTACCTGGCGATAGAAATATGGATAAATTAGTTCTAGACTCGTGTCCCTCGAAAGTATAAATTAAGGGGAGTATCAGGGATGTTTTTAGTTATTTTTTTTATTTAAAATATATACGTAATATATAGATCTTTTACAATGTAATATGGATGTTAGCACAGTCTCCTTTAGCAATTTTGCTACACATTTTACATTACCAAACCATTACTATTATTAACACTTATATTCTTCAATAAATATATTAATTAATTGCGGTATTTATTGATTTATTAATTTTACAAAATTTAAGATTTAGATCTTTTACAGTAAATTCAGATAATAGGCATTTTACAATGTAATTCGGGTATTAGGACGACCCCTTCAGTGATTTTGCCATACATTTTATGTCACAACGCGTTACTTTTATCAACATTGTAATATTTTCCTATAAATATATGAATTAATTACGGTATTTATTGATTTATTAATTTTACAAAATTTAAGATTTAGATCTTTTACAGTGTAGGTAAATTCAGATAATAGGTATTTTACAATGTAATTCGGATATTAGCACGGCCCCTTCAGTGATTTTGTCATACATTTTATGTTACAACGCGTTAATATTATTAAAATTGTAATATTTTCCTATAAATAATATGAATTAATTAGTTAATTAGGTCGGGAATATATTAACTAAAGCGCACAGATATCGATAATAATTTCATATGAATTAATAATTACCTAGTCAAATTTATAATGCTACAAATTCTTAAATTTATTTTCATGGATCCGACCATAAATACCCACTGTCAATAGAATCAAAATATCTCTCAAATCCCGGCTAACTAGAATTATATTAAGGTAGACACGACCGTATCGATCAAATAGAATCTCATGCAGACTAGTAAGACTATTTCTAGGTTATGTTGTTTTATAGTCACGAAAAGCGAGTGGGCGTTATCATTATCATATATATCGGCCATATTTTTTTAGTATGCTTGTCAGAGGCATATAGCTAGTAAAATCTATGCGGCCAAGTGATTCTCGGAATAGGTCCGATAAATTTGATAAATCATCAGTCACTACTTTTAAAAATATGCACTATGTCTCTAGTGGTAGCAATACGTTCTACTTTTACCTAGTAGATATGTCAATATGACCTTTATCAATAGCTGGTAGACGACTTACTCATAACCTCGCCATTATATTTTATGGATATAGATAGATGAATCTTTATCTATGTTAACACCAATAAAAATTGTATTGAGCATCGAATATGTTTTCATTTGCAAATCCCAACCATATCTATCTAATTTTGAATGAGTCAATAATGACTTCATAATACCTACTTGGGAAACACAACATACTCGTTGAGCAAAATTGTCCCTAATTCATTTACCAATTGCATTAAGGATTAAAACATAGACAACGTACATAAAAGTGTCATTTATTATCATATTATTATCATTACATAAATATAAAGTATCTTGGAGCTGTTCATGTCACTATTTGGTAGACATGTGACACAACAAAATGGTTTAGCACACACTATCAACAAATTAGTTTTCTATTTAATATTATTCTCGCTGCTATCATCCATCAATATTTTCATGAAATAACTTTACAGCACTCCCTATGGCGTCTGCGCAGGACGTGCACTTATTTATGAGTTTTCATAAAACATTCACGACAAAATGGTTTACCACAATCACTACAAATTAGCTTTGTATTTAAACTCCTTCTCTGCGCCTTCTTCCATCCATATTTTTGTGAAATAACTTTATAACACTCCGTGCAGCGTCTGCGCACTGCTCCATTCTCTAATGTGTGCCCTGCTAAACTATTGGATGTAACTCTATCGCAAGGCTCCACATCTACATCATCTAAATGAATAGATTGATTCTGACGTAGATTTTGCGCTTGTAAATCGTCAATAGAACTTCTATCTTGAACAATATTTTTCTCTGATTTATCGATATTTTCTCGTAAATCATATGGGAATGAATCTTCATCGTCTAAATGAATAGATTGATTCTGAAGTAGACTTTGAGGATGTAAACCTTTGGCATTGTCAGTAGCGCTTCTAGCTTGAGTAATAGTTTTCTCTGATTTATCGACCTTTCGTCGAAAACCATACGGGGATGACAAGTAACCCCGATGATTATTAAAAATTAGCCCCATGGTTAGCTCTTCAACGGTAGAGGTATACTGAGTGAGTGTGTGCAACTTTACAAACCATTTTATTCTAGATTTTTCTATAGTATTTTGGTAATTAGGTGGGTGGGGATAATGCGCATAGCAACAATGGACTACATAGATATTTGATTTGACTCAAGTGACGCAGTTCTCGATGTAACAGTTGGCTTACTCTATAGTTCATACTAACACTTTGGGACTAACACAAATATTCTTGTGTCATCAGTTTGGGGCGACACAAATATTCTTGAGTCATATTTGAGGCACTCCTGAACCACATTTGAATCACATTTGGGTTTCGGTTAACACAATTATATTTGAGTCACATTTGAGTCACATTTGAGTCACTCTTGAGCAACATTTGAGTCACTCTTGAGTCACATTTGAGTCATTTTGAGTCAGGATTGAGTCATGTGGTATAATATGTTGACATTATCCCGTACTAGCTCATACTATACAGTTTGGGTTAACACAAATATATTTGAGTCATTTTTGAATCACATTTGAGTCACTCTTGAGTCACATTTGAGTCACTCTTGAGTCCCATTTGAGTCAGGCTTGAGTCACGTGTTATATTATGTGGTTATTTTCCTATACTACACCATACTATACAGTTTAGGTTGACACAAATATATTTGAGTCACTCTTGAGTCACATTTGAGTCACTCTTGAGTCACATTTGAGTCACTCTTGAGTCACATTTGAGTCACTCTTGAGTCCCATTTGAATTACTCTTGAGTCACATTTGAGTCACTCTTGAGTCAGGCTTGAGTCACTCTTGAGTCAGGCTTGAGTCACGTGCTCTATTATGTGGTTATTATCCTATACTACACCATACTATACAGTTTAGGTTAACACAAATATATTTGAGTCACTCTTGAGTCACATTTGAGTCACTCTTGAGTCACATTTGAGTCACATTTGAGTCACACTTAAGTCATGTGGTATAATATGTTGACATTATCCCGTACTAGCTCATACTATACAGTTTGGGTTAACACAAATATATTTGGTGTGTACAGCTATACGTGATAGCAGGTGTGATGAAGCTGTGATGCAGGTGTGTTGCAGGTGTGATGAAGGTGTGTTGCAGGTGTGATGCAGGTGTGATGCTGGTGTGATGCAGGTGTGATGCAGGTGTATGTTATTTATATGTATATTGTGATGCAGGTGTGATGCAGGTGTGATGCAGGTGTGATACAGGTGTGTTGTAGGTGTGATGAAGGTGTGTTGCAGGTGTGATGAAGGTGTGATGAATGTATGTAGGTGTATGTAGGCGTATAATATGATGTAGTATAGGATAATAACCACATAATATAACACGTGACTCAAGCTTGACTCAAATGGGACTCAAGAGTGACTCAAATGTGACTCAAGAGTGACTCAAATGTGACTCAAGAGTGACTCAAATGTGACTCAAGAGTGACTCAAATATATTTGTTAACCTAAACTGTATAGTATGGTGTAGTATAGGATAATAACCACATAATAGAGCACGTGACTCAAGCTTGACTCAAGAGTGAGTCAAGCCTGACTCAAGAGTGACTCAAATGTGACTCAAGAGTGACTCAAATGTGACTCAAGAGTGACTCAAATATATTTGTGTTAACCTAAACTGTATAGTATGGTGTAGTATAGGATAACAACCACATAATAGAGCACGTGACTCAAGCCTGGCTCAAGAGTGACTCAAGAGTGACTCAAATGTCACTCAAGAGTGACTCAAATGTGACTGAAGATTATTTGTGTTAACCCAATCTGTAGAGTATGATGTAGTATAGGATAATATCAACATAATATAGCACGTGACTCAAGCCTGACTCAAGAGTGACTCAAGCCTGACTCAAGAGTGACTGAAATGTGACTCAAGAGTGACTCAAATGGGACTCAAGAGTGACTCAAATGTGACTCAAGAGTGACTCAAATGTTGCTCAAGAGTGACTCAAATGTGACTCAAATGTGACTCAAATATAATTGTGTTAACCGAAACCCAAATGTGATTCAAATGTGGTTCAGGAGTGCCTCAAATATGACTCAAGAATATTTGTGTCGCCTCAAACTGATGACACAAGAATATTTGTGTTAGTCCCAAAGTGTTAGTATGAACTATAGAGTAAGCCAACTGTTACATCGAGAACTGCGTCACTTGAGTCAAATCAAATATCTATGTAGTCCATTGCTGCTATGCGCATTATCCCCACCCACCTAATTACCAAAATACTATAGAAAAATCTAGAATAAAATGGTTTGTAAAGTTGCACACACTCACTCAGTATACCTCTACCGTTGAAGAGCTAACCATGGGGCTAATTTTTAATAATCATCGGGGTTACTTGTCATCCCCGTATGGTTTTCGACGAAATGTCGATAAATCAGAGAAAACTATTACTCAAGCTAGAAGCGCTACTGACAATGCCAAAGGTTTACATCCTCAAAGTCTACTTCAGAATCAGTCTATTCATTTAGAAGATGAAGATTCATTCCCATATGATTTACGAGAAAATATCGATAAATCAGAGAAAAATATTGTTCAAGATAGAAGTTCTATTGACGATCCCATAGGTTTACAAGTGCAAAATCTACGTCAGAATCAATCTATTCATTTAGATGATGTAGATGTGGAGCCTTGCGATTGAGCTACATCCAATAGTTTAGCAGGGCACACATTAGAGAATGGAGCAGTGCGCAGACGCTGCACGGAATGTTATAAAGTTATTTCACAACAATATGGATGGACGAAGGCGCAGAGAAGGAGTTTAAATACAAAGCTAATTTGTAGTGATTATGGTAAACCATTTTGTCGTGAATGTTTTATGAAAACTCATAAATAAGTGCACGTCCTGCGCAGATGCCATAGGGAGTGCTGTAAAGTTATTTCATGAAAATATTGATGGATGATAGCAGCGAAAATAATATTAAATAGAAAACTAATTTGTTGATAGTGTGTGCTAAACCATTTTGTTGTGTCACATGTATACCAAATAGTGACATGAACAGCTCCAAGATACTTTATATTGATGTAATGATAATAATATGATAATAAATGACACTTTTATGTACGTTGTCTATGTTTTAATCCTTAATGTAATTGGTAAATGAATTAGGGACAATTTTGCTCAACGAGTATGTTGTGTTTCCCAAGTAGGTATTATGAAGTCATTATTGACTCATTCAAAATTAGATAGATATGGTTGGGATTTGCAAATGAAAACATATTCGATGCTCAATACAATTTTTATTGGTGTTAACATAGATAAAGATTCAACTATCTATATCCATAAAATATAATGGCGAGGTTATGAGTAAGTCGTCTACCAGCTATTGATAAAGGTCATATTGACATCTCTACTAGGTAAAAGTAGAACGTATTCCTACCACTAGAGACATAGCGCATATTTTCAAAAGTAGTGACTGATTTATCAAATTTATCAGACCTATTCCGAGAATCACTTGGCCGCATAGATTTTACTAGCTATATGCCTCTGACAAGCATACTAAAAAAAATATGGCCGATATATATGATAATGATAACGCCCACTCGCTTTTCGTGACTATAAAACAACATAACCTAGAAATAGTCTTAATAGTCTGCATGAGATTCTATTTGATCGATACGGTCGTGTCTACCTTAATATAATTCTAGTTAGCCAGGATTTGAGAGATATTTTGATTCTATTGACAGTGGGTATTTATGGTCGGATCCATGAAAATAAATTTAACAATTTGTAGCATTATAAATTTGACTAGGTAATTATTAATTCATATGAAATTATTATCGATATCTGTGCGCTTTAGTTAATATATTCCCGACCTAATTAACTAATTAATTCATATTATTTATAGGAAAATATTACAATTTTAATAATATTAACGCGTTGTAACATAAAATGTATGACAAAATCACTGAAGGGGCCGTGCTAATATCCGAATTACATTGTACAATACCTATTATCTGAATTTACCTACACTGTAAAAGATCTTAATCTTTAATTTTGTAAAATTAATAAATTAATAAATACCCTAATTAATTCATATATGTATAGGAAAATATTACAATGTTGATAAAAGTAACGCCTTGTGACATAAAATGTATGGCAAAATCACTGAAGGGGTCGTCCTAATACCCGAATTACATTGTAAAATGCCTATTATCTGAATTTACTGTAAAAGATCTAAATCTTGAATTTAGTAAAATTAATAAATCAATAAATACCGCAATTAATTAATATATTTATTGAAGAATATAAGTGTTAATAATAGTAATGCTTTTGTAATGTAAAATGTGTAGCAAAATCGCTAAAGGAGACTGTGCTAACATCCATATTACATTGTAAAAGATCTATATATTACGTATATATTTTAAATAAAAAAAATAACTAAAAACATCCCTGATACTCCCCTTAATTTATACTTTCGAGGGACACGAGTCTAGAACTAATTTATCCATATTTCTATCGCCAGGTAATTGAAGACACATACAGTGTAAAATACCTAGTATATAAATGTATCTATTTAAAACAAAAAAAAACCTAATCGGATTCTTTAAATTTAGTCATGCGTCAATCAGAATTCAACACTAATTATCGTTTGTGGACCCAACGCACGGACAAGTTCCAACATGTTTTGAGATTGATTTCCGAAACACCGCTAATCTACAATCGACCTTACGTATTTATGCTCATTTAAATAACTACGGTAGACCTGTGTGTGAGAGAGAGACATGGGGTTCCTTTACAGCCGTCTTTAGTAATGGGGGAATCATATCCTATTCAATTGAGTGTTTATTTATGGTCGGACGCCTGTGGTGCGTTCCACCCCCCTGTATACACAGACATAATCCATGAAAATAAATTTAACAGTTTGTAGCATTATAAATTTGACTAGGTAATTATTAATTCATACGAAATTATTATCGATATCTGAACGCTTTAATTAATATATATTCCCGACCTAATATACAAAAATACTATAGAAATAGATGACGTAAAAATGATAATAGACAACAATGCGGAGATATATCAGAAAGTAATGAGGTGGTAGTATTAACCAACAATATTCGGCAGTGTAAAAAACAACTACGAGAAAGAAATGAATTAGCTACCAATGAAGATGCTGTAGATGCCAGCGACAGCAAGCAGGAATCCAAGCCACATATTTTGGCCAAAGTGGAAAGAAGAAGATACTGCGTTTTGTGTTATAATTTTCTTTCTAATGAGCTTGGGAGAAAACGAGCGAGAAATGCGACAATAAAAATTAAAACCACATGCAATACTTGCAATAAACATTTTTGTAGCAAATGCTTTGAAAGAACTCATGCGTTTCTCAAGTATGTTGCATAATATGATGATTAATAATAAAATAAATAATAAATTTCAACACATTCTTACTCCATCCTCCTGTCACTGAATCATATGTAGAATATATATTAAATAATAACCGATTTTGTTTTTGCCGCGCGCTACTACCAGTGTCGTCTATAATTTCTCGGTGGCCATGTTCAAAACTAGCGAGAACGGTAGGTAGGTTTTGCGTGACTCGCCCACTGCTACGTGCACAATGTGCTTCAGTTTACTCGGTTATCTTATGGGAAAAAAACACGTTAGAACAGTAAAACGATAGAAACCATAAACAAACGCTAAAAACGTCAGAAAACCATTAAAACCGTGCTGGATAGTATTAAAAATCCGGGGGTTCCTAATCTTAAATTCTTTGAAGTTCAAAAATCATTAAATACCCTAATTAATTAATATATTTATAGGAAAATATTACAATGTAAATAATAGTCACATAAAATGTATGGCAAAATCACTGAAGGGACCGTGCATACATACACAGTCACACTCACAGTATTTCTTTACCTAAACATGGGGCTAATTTTTAATTACCATCAAGGTTAAACATCCAATAGATTCGATTGTAACATAAATTATAGGATGCGGGGCCTTAGCTGGAGGGGCGAAGAGACCCACTCTGAAATTAACCGAGTTGGAGTTAGGCGCGTGCCCTTAATGTAGAAGAGAACGAACGCGGTAAGGGGAGATGAGTCGCTCCTAAACGAATACGACCTCGGGCATGCTACCAGCCGGTAGCATGCACATACCACACACCGGTGCCATAATAAACGAGAGAGGCCTAACCGATGGAGCGGAGTCCGGAGGGCTCAGGGGGCGGAGCCCTAGGTGGAGGGGCGAGGGGGCCACAGCGGCGCGGAGCTCAAGCTGGAGGGGCGAAGGGGGCCCACTCTGAACTTGAGAACCTCTGGAGATAGGCGCGTGACCCCTTGTTTGAGTACCACTGGAGTTAGGGGTCATTCGAGGTCAGCTCAACACACCCCTCTCCTACTTGGATTATAACAACTTTTGCCGCACAAACTAAACAAAACGATAAAAATGTAATAAAATCTTTGAGCAAGGTTCTGAGACAAAAGGTATTGTCCGATGGAATTACAATTTTTTCCGTTTGTTATGTCAATCATCACATTTTTCCAAATTTACGAAGTTTTAATTCTATCCTTATTACTTATTTAAATCACCTTCTGTGGTGACATTTCATATTTCTAAAATGGTTAACAAATGTAACAATTCTGTTTTTCTCGCCACAAAAAAAGTAGGTATTACTACTTGTTGCTACGTTTAGTGATTGTTAAATTATTGAAGTTTATTGACAAATTGTATTGTCCACTTGAATTATTGAAATTTATTGTGAAATCGAAGCTGGAAGATCAGGGTTGTGATAAAAACGTTTTCTTTTATTTTAAACACAACAAACATTTTTTTTATAAAATGATGTTTTTTTGAACGAAACAAGGTTTTTAAACACTTCACAAAAACATGTTTTAAACATGAAATAAAACATGTTTTAAATCACACAAGAAACATGTTTTAAACAGAGAATAAAACTTGTTTTAACGTTCAAAATCACGCAATTATTTTATTTGTAGCCATTTTAAACGGCGTGTTTTCATTCCTTATTTTACTTGCTATTGTATTACTATATTTTATGAAGAACGACAAAAATGTTCAAATTTAGGTACTTTAAAAAATGTTTAAACACTACATTTAAAACAATAGTTTAAAACAAAATATGTGTTTTAAAACACTCTTTTAAAACAAACCGTTTTAAACAAAAAAAACCCTATGGACGATAGTTTGCCCAATATTATAATTGTGCTCCGAATATTTCTTACAATTGCCATAAGCCATGCCGACTGCGAGAGGAAATTTTCAAAATTGAAATTAATCAAAAATCATCATTTGTAAACCGAACAATACACAATATAATAAAATATAATAGTTCTTTAGAATTACAGTATATTTTTAGTATTTTAAATTGAAATACCTACATAAGGGGGCGGCGAAATTTTCCTCCGCCCCTGGCGGCTGACACCCACGCTACGCCACTGTATCGTTGGTTCCCGCAATGAAGGCGCTTTCAATGTGTCTAGGCAAATTTCTGGTACCTCGACAGCATTAATCATGATCTGTTCGTTATATATGCTCAGATGCTCTTTAAAGTGACTTCTACTCGATTACATAATCTAACAGGCGCACGAGTGGCTTTTCCGAAAGCTTGAATGGAAATTCTATGTGTGCCAACCACGTGTAATCCCAGTTGTCGTGACAGGCTTTCTTTTATAAATGTTAGCTGACTGCCACCGTCCAATACTAGTCTAATCAGAGCATCATCGTTATTACTTATCAAACGAGCACAAGCTGTTTGTAAATAAACATTATCCAATCGTCCGTGGCCAAAAGATTGGTAGAAGTGCGTTCGTTGCTTTCATGAGACGAGCTGGCGACGTTAGCGTTGTTATTTATTTTTCTTTCGTTAGATGCCGGTCTACGAGGATCACACAAAGAGGTTGCGTGCCTGCGTTTACATTTGTTGCATTGAATATTCACTCTACAAAACTTAGATGTATGATTTGGCTTAGTGCATCGAAAACAACGTCGGTTTTGTTTTAAAATCTCCTTTCTTTCGTTAATCGTTAATGTTCCGCGGCAATGGGCCTCATCATGTGATTGCGGTTAGCAAAATAAGCATCCGTTTACAGGCGTAAATAAACCGGCTGCGCTAAATTTGTCATCTCTGTTTCTCGGGTTGTATGTGGCATTTCCACTCTTTCCGGCCTCCCTATGAAGCCCGGTACCCGCCTCGACGTCGGCTAGATCGAGTGACTCTAGTTCGTTCTTCAGAAACTGCAGTAAGGCGTTAATTTGTTTCTCGTAGTTGACGTTATCGCTGGCGCTCCTTTGTAAGTTACCGCTGACCGATACTGCTACGCAGTGGCGGACTGGGTCAAAAAATATTGGTTGCCAGGAAGCCAGGAGGGGGCCCACATTTTTTTTTGTTCATGCTGCCGGTATATACATATACAGATGTCCCACTTTTTTCCCCGCAAAATTATTTTTAGAAAGCAAATGTCATTCTGAATAAATTTTTTATAAGGACTTAATTGTTTTCTCAATTCCTTGAAAAGTTTCAGCCGTTTGAACACACCCACTACACCTTACAACGATAGAAAGTAAATAAATTTAAATACAAATATTTAAAAGAAAATCGACATAAATTGAATAAAAATGAACCAAAAAATTCATATGAAGCTTTCTAATATTTTTTTTCTAGAAAACAAATGTCATTTTGAGTAAAAAGTATCATATGGACTTATTGGTTTTCTTATTGGTTTTGCTTAAGAAGTTATAGCCGGTTAAAATACGGTTTTGTTAATAACTCAAACGGTTGTAACTTTGTTATAAATTGAAAAAATAATAAGTCGATATGAAACGTTTTACACAGTATCTCATTTACTATACAGGAGAAAAAAGTGAAAAATGAAAGAGTTACAAAAGAAAACTTACAAAAATATTATGAAATAAAATGTTCGACTAAATATTATGGAGGTAAAGTAAAACTGTGTTTGGTGTACAATAGTTTTAATAATATAAAAAAAAATAATATTCAAAGAAAATAAATAGTATTCTTACAAATAAACAAACATAAAAATATTAAAAATATATCATAAATGTATATTTATCGATCTTATATATCTTTCAGCTTTCCTAAAATGTCTAACTGTGGTCTATCGTCAACAGCTAAAAATATATTAAGCATCTAATGTTACATTTGTAACTTATGCACAATATTCCCAAATTACTATTAAATATCCGATTGTTCGATGAAATCCAACAATCTCTCAATTATAATAATTCTTCTTTTCATGCAGCAGCTTTTAGTAATAGCATTTTGCAAGTTTGATTTATACAAACATATAATTTTTGATATTTATTTTCTTCAAAGATTAAGAATTAGTAATTTATGTATCAATCTAAAATTGTTTAAATAATACTTATCAAAGACATTAAATTGTTCATGGTGGTCCAACGCATTGGAAAACTAGACGCCTGATTTAATCGGGTTTGATTTGTGACTCTGAAGACATATTGAGGAAAACATTTATGGGAATGAATATTGAATGTTTAATGGCTATCGGGAGCTGCCTCAATAAAACACTTTACTTTTTTGCTGACGTTTCGGTCTATTCTTCAAACCTTATTCATAGCTACAAAATACACACAACAATTATTACAATATTAACACACCCCGCACTTACATTTACCTCAAAAGTAGGACTAACAATTAAAATATACATGAAAAACAAATCACACCTACGTATCACGTGTGTAACGGTACGACGGACATCTTCAAATATGAAATTTCGAACAGAAACAAGCCAACAGTTCCAAAACGGTTCTTCTTATCCACACGTTACAACAATTGCCTATATTTCAGGTGTTCATTAGGTCGGGAATTTCGCGAGTACGTTAGAGTAAATATTACTTAAATTATCAGTGTCGGTTCTTAAGTTTACTGTATTAGATGTTCTTTTTATAAAAATCATTTCCATAATGCGTCTCTTACTGTAATGTGGTTCCATTTTCAGAATCTCTGCCGTGTCAAAGTTGAATGAGTGGCCGCTGGAGAAAGCGTGGAGTGCAAGGGCGGTTTTATCTTTTTTGTCCTTATTTTTAGCATCACAATCATACTTATGTTGTTTTATTCTGTTCTTTAAGTATTGATTGGTTTGTCCTACATATGCCATACTGCACCCCCCGCAATCCACCCTATAAATCAATCCGCTCATAAAATCCTTCTCTACTCTATCTTTCAAATTCGTGTAAAGTTTGCCAATATTTTTATTATTGTAAGTGACAATTTTTGAATTATTTTGTTTTATTACAGGGATTAATTTATTGGTTAGACCTGGTATGTTAGGTAATTTATAATATTTTAATTCAGACTTTAACCGGCTGTTATTATTATGACTCTGATTATTATTTACCCGTTGCTCACTAAATAAAATTTTAGGGACCAATCCCTTAGGATAATTACATTTAGTAAGCTATTCTGTTATTATTCTAAAATTTTCTTTGTCAAACTCCCTCTCCGATAATGGCACAGCTGTATGTTTTACATTTTTTATTATTCCTATTTTCTGTATTATACTATGTTGTGAATTAAAGTTAACAAATCTGTTGGAATTGACTTGTTTACGAAACCAGTTTGTTTTTAAAATATTATTATCTCTTCTTAGAACAGATATGTCAAGAAAGGTCAACTCACTATTAGTTTCCAACTCAATTGTGAAATTTATCAGAGGGTGAACTGAGTTAAAAATTTCTGCTACCTGATCTACCCTATCCTCGGGTACAGCTGTGATTACATCATCGACGTAGATATATAGAAATGGAAGTTCGAACTCTAACTTTTCGGTTGCTATCTTTAAAATTTTATTCATTACGAGGCTGGCGTATATTGGTGAAGCTGGATTGCCCATCGCCGTGCCTTGTCTTTGTCGATAAAATCTCTTATTGAATTGGAAAAGAACTATTATTAAATGTAAATGAAATTAGTGTTTTTACGTCATGTAATGAAAGTGTGGTATGAGGTTCCAGCTCATACCAACTTTCCTCAACCACCTCCAACGTAAGTTGTAGCGGTTGTAGGTGGTTGAGGAAAGTTGGTAGGAACCTCATACCACACTTTCATTACATGACGTAAAAACACTAATTTCATTTACATTTAATAATAGTTTTTTCCAATTCAATAAGAGATTTTATCGACAAAGACAAGGCACGGCGATGGGCAATCCAGCTTCACCAATATACGCCAGCCTCGTAATGAATAAAATTTTAAAGATAGCAACCGAAAAGTTAGAGTTCGAACTTCCATTTCTATATATCTACGTCGATGATGTAATCACAGCTGTACCCGAGGATAGGGTAGATCAGGTAGCAGAAATTTTTAACTCAGTTCACCCTCTCATAAATTTCACAATTGAGTTTGAAACTAATAGTGAGTTGGCCTTTCTTGACATATCTGTTCTAAGAAGAGATAATAATATTTTAAAAACAAACTGGTTTCGTAAACAAGTCAATTCCAACAGATTTGTTAACTTTAATTCACAACATAGTATAATACAGAAAATAGGAATAATAAAAAATTTAAAACATACAGCTGTGCAATTATCGAAGAGGGAGTTTGACAAAGAAAATTTTAGAATAATAACAGAATACCTTACTAAATGTAATTATCCTAAGGGACTGGTCCGTAAAATTTTATTTAGTGAGCAACGGGTAAATAATAATCAGAGTCATAATAATAACAGCTGGTTAAAGTCTGAATTAAAATATTATAAATTACCTAACATACCAGGTCTAACCAATAAATTAACCCCTGTAATAAAACAAAATAATTCAAAAATTGTCACTTACAATAATAAAAATATTGGCAAACTTTACACGAATTTGAAAGACAAAGTAGAGAAGGATTTTATGAGCGGATTGATTTATAGGGTGGATTGCGGGGGGTGCAGTATGGCATATGTAAGACAAACCAATCAATACTTAAAGAACAGAATAAAACAACATAAGTATGATTGTGATGCTAAAAATAAGGACAAAAAAGATAAAACCGCCCTTGCACTCCACGCTTTCTCCAGCGGCCACTCATTCAACTTTGACACGGCAGAGATTCTGAAAATGGAACCACATTACAGTAAGAGACGCATTATGGAAATGATTTTTATAAAAAGAACATCTAATACAGTAAACTTAAGAACCGACACTGATAATTTAAGTAATATTTACTCTAATGTACTCGCGAAATTCCCGACCTAATGAACACTTGAAATATAGGCAATTGTTGTAACGTGTGGATAAGAAGAACCGTTTTGGAACTGTTGGCTTGTTTCTGTTCGAAATTTCATATTTGAAGATGTCCGTCGTACCGTTACACACGTGATACGTAGGTGTGATTTGTTTTTCATGTATATTTTAATTGTTAGTCCTACTTTTGAGGTAAATGTAAGTGCGGGGTGTGTTAATATTGTAATAATGGTTGTGTGTATTTTGTAGCTATGAATAAGGTTTGAAGAATAGACCGAAACGTCAGCAAAAAAGTAAAGTGTTTTATTGAGGCAGCTCCCGATAACCATTAAACATTCAATATTCATTGACTGCATGGAGCGAGAGAGGAAGGAAATAAATATTTATGGGAATATTACAACTACCTACGATAGCAAACATGAAGAATAGAAATAAGGAGGCGTCAAAATGTTTTTGTGGAAACCATGGAAAATGTAATATTTCCACCAAGGATTTCCACCGAGAATTTGAAGCAAGACTGAAACGCATTGACCTGAGAGGGTTGATATGTGCACTATTGACAATCGTACTGAAATAATAATTATTTATTCAGTTTACAATTATCCATTTATTTAGTTATTTATTCTTATGAGAGTACAGAAATGTTTGGATGTCTGAAGAACACCACATTGCTACCAAAGCACTCCTTGTTTTTGTTATCAGTAGTAACTGGAACATCCCTATAAACTTATTCCTTAACATGTCCCGAAATAAATAAATTGAACAGGCGATTTAGCTGGCTAAGGCGTTAGACCACTACAACCAACCCAAGGATCCATTAAAATTCTTTAAATAATTTAGAATATTACGTAAATAAATAATAAAAATTTTAAATAAGTTTCGACTGGTACTAATAAAACTAATTCTTGGATGATTATAAATTGTTCGTTTGTGTAACTCATAGTAGCAGTTTTCAATGACTAAATGTTCCTGCAGAAGAATCTTTACATTTGTGCGATTGCTGAACTTGTCGTGACAACTAGATATTTTATATTAATTTATGAAATATTTTGCATGCGTATAAATGTTATATTAGATGCTTAATAACTTTTAGCTGTTGACGATAGACTTACCGAGTTAGACATTTTAGGAAAGTTGATTTATCGATCTTTCGGTGTCAAGATATACAGGGCTGTTCCATTTAAAATTCTTAAGTTATTTGACATTTAGCAAATCTCCAGTTATTCAGGATAAGTCATATTTGAATCGCAAATGAATAATAACTGTAAAAAAATGCGATACTTTTACTATGCAAAATGAGTTCTTTTATTTCTTTATTCTTGTTAGTTACCTTAGAATAATTTTTTGAAAATGCTCATTTTTGACAAACATTTCTCAATATCTCAGAAACAGTTGATAATAGCCTAATACAAATTAATGTCATAACAATTAGGCTAAAAATGTTCATCAAAAATTGCAATAATATACCTAGTGTTCATTTAAACAAACATAAGTTTGTTGGTACGTTATTGTGGGACAGCCTGTAAGCATGCCAATATTTTCTGGCTGTAGGGCGAATGATTATCTATAACTTTTATAACACCCTGTACATCAATTTTATGATATCTTCGAAAGTGAAAAATATATATTACTTTTTATATCATTGACAAACACAAAAATGCGCAACTTTGTTTCTAATATTTTTTTCTATATTCATGTTTTTTTTTTAATTTATTTTGTTTTAAATTACATATTGTATTTTATAAATAAATTTTATTTTATTTTTATTGCATGTATAAAAGAACATTCTGTACAAGTGATTCATTTTTATACCCAAGTAAAATTTTATTTATTTGATTTATTTTGGTACCTTTCATATGTTCAGCCAATATTCCATAATGTTTTCCTATATCAATTATCCGATTAAGTTTTAATTTTGTTCATCATAGCATTGATTTTTCTATTTTTAATGTTTCTTGGTAAAAACTACCACATCATGCCATAATAATTCTGTACTCTGTGACGTATTGGTATTTCAATTTCGGATGAATAATATTTTTGCCAGAAACTGGTCAATAAAATTTTTAAAAAAACTTGTGTTTTTATGATATTTAAACGTCTATTAAAAAATATCAAGTTCGATTAGTAATAGATTTTAAGTTCTCCTAACAAGGGCCTTTTGGAGAATTTTCATTGTTTCCCAAAGTGGGTTTCTTAAAACTCACCATGCAGTTTTCTTATGGGGTTCATATTTATTGCCAAACATAAATATAAATTCTTACCGAATTTATTGCAAATAGGTGGGGCCCTCTTATTGCCTGATATCTTTTCGTGCGGCGGTCCAGTGATAATTTCAGTATAAATAAATGTATTATTAATATTATCAACATATTGTCTTAAGGGGGGCCCACTTAAGGGGGGGGGCTGCCATCGGGCAACCTGGCATTATGGCCAGTCCGCCACTGCTGCTACGTCTTCGGTCGACTTACTATTTATTTTTTCTTTATTGAACGACACGCGTAACTTATACGGCAAGGGTTTGAATACAGTTGATTTTACCAAAAGTCCGTATTGTTCTTTTGAAACACCGAGCGTTGATAAGGACCGCACAAACGTTGAAGCCGCGTTATATAACTTTCGGAGCTCGTTTATGTCTCGTTCACTTTTTACCGGTGCGATTGATAAGAGTTTTTGCACGTAAATGTCTATTATGCGTTCCGGATTAGCATATTCCGCTTTTAACATATCAATCGCATCTTCGTACGATGATCGACTTGTCGTTAAACCTGATATTGTCACCCCGGCGCGACCGGTAAGATACGATTTTAGATACGCGAATTTCGCGCACTCGTTCAAATTTGCGTTTTCGTTGATCGCTGAAGAATATTGTTCCCAAAACGCTGGCCAAGACGCGATGTCACCGTCAAATTTAATTAATTGTAATTGGGGTAATCTCACCGAGTTTATTCCTTGTGGTCCTTGTGGAGATCCTCCATCGATGCGTTGCGTTGTTCGATCGGTGCTCGTTGTCTCAGGTGCTTGAGGTGTTTAAGGTGCTCCAGGTACTGAGTCCTTTGTTCGTTGATACCTCTGCAATCGCGCTATCACTTCCACCGCGTAATCGTTGTAGTCCAGGATTTTCAAACATTCTTCTTCCATTTGTTCTTCGCTTATGGTTGGCGCCAATTTATCGTTGATGGTATCCAAACTCACTTGGGCCGCTTTTATACGCGCAATCAACACTTCAATTTCATCCACGATGTCATCTGCGACCGTTTCTTGTTTTATTAAAACTTTGGCACTATTTATTAGCTTCGTTAGTTGTATTCGACACGTTTTTCGTAATGTAGAATCCATCGTTGTTTCGTTATTACACTCGTTATTTACTCGTTGCACGTTTAGTTCGTTGTTTTTATTTACCGCGTTAAAGTTACAAAGCTTCCCGGATTTCGGCACCAAAATGCAGGAAATCTTCATTAAAACCCACGTTTCATAAGAAGGCTTTGTATAATAAGCAAATAACTAAAATTATAATACGTTTATTATATGATTTGTTACACTAACTGTTCTACACACGTCGCGCACGTTCGAATACTTCTCGCGGTCTCTCCTCTCTATTTGAATTGCTTCATCTTAAGTCGCCCGCTTCTCCTTCCGGGTTGGACCGACTTCTTCCGAATTTTCCACAGCCCACCAACGTTTCTGTTAATAATTTGGTGTAAACTTTCTTATCCAAAAAATTGAGGTTGTTGTTCGATGATTGTGATGATATACAGACGATGTTAACTGTTGAAGTCGGTGTGCCAGACACTTCCGGCTAAGTGGGGTTGGTTAGACAAAACTACTATGAAAGAGCATATATTCTTCTATAATTGTAGTAAATTTGAGACATGTGTTTTGTACGGTAGTGCAGATAGTGCAGATATTATCTGGAAGGTGTGCCAAGCACTTCGGCCAAATGTAGTTAGCGACACCAAGTTATTATGAGAGAATATGTATTTATTTATAAGTGAGAAAATAATGAGAGAGATGTTTTATGACACCGAATTGCAGTACATAAATAGCCTAAGTAAGCATCCTTTCGGCCAAATTTTTTTAGACACAGCAGCAATTTTGCTTTTATTCAAATCATTTTACGTTATATATAAATTGTTCGTAGTGATGTTTTATGAGGGTATGATTTTGTCGCGGGCTCTCTGACTATTACTTTTGTTTTCATAAATATTAAAATCTTAAAGAATATTTCAATCAGACTTGGTATGTATGGATATTTTTTTGTATGAATTATGAACAACTTTTCTTAGTAACTTTTTCCCAAATCGTCATTCCGTAGCAAATTGCCGAAAACTTGCATTTTTTGCGTAATCCCAGTAGGCCGGTATATTAATCTAAAATTTTGTGTGGTAGCACACAAATAAAAAAATAAAATAAATCAAAATTATGAGATTTTAATTATAAGATTACAACAGTATTGAGTTGAGCCCAGTTCAAGTGGGACTGTGTATGTAAACGTATACTCTATAATGTATATGTCATGTACGCAATCAATTTCATAATTAAATTAACTAAAAAAGCAAAAAAATAAAAATGTCATAGGGAAAAGTTGTCTTCAATTTAAGTTAACTGGTATTCAATTTACCCTGAAGTAGCTAATATAATGGTCCCCAATTCATACACAGCTTGCAGGTAAATACTCGAGTTAGTTACCCTTTCATGTTTCTTAGCAAACAACCCCTAAATCAATAATTTGTATCGACTATCTATGTAAGTTCTGAGATACATTACAAGGAAAAGCTACGGAAAAACTATTTGTAAAAGTTATATTACAAAAATAGTTTTTTATCTTTCCATCGTATGTCAAATTGAGTAAAAACTACTAAGAAAATTACCTTCAGCCGTGCTGAAGTTAACGCCCACCGTAAAATATCAAAGAAAAACAAGTGAACCGATTTTGCCCATTCACGAACTTGTCCTTATTTTTTAAGAGATAAGCTTGTATACCAAATTTCAGATCAATTGCTTCTAAATTACGGCAGTTATCGTGTACACAGACGGACAGACAGTCGGACATAGGTAAATCGATTCAGTTTTCAATTCTGATCAAATCGATATATATATATATATATATATATATATATATATATATATATATATATATATATATATACAGGGTGTTTACGGTCTTGTGATTTTATTTTCAAAGGGTGATTAAACATCATAAAAGAAGGCCTTTACCATAAAACTTTCTTTACAAAAGTTCCATTATAAGAGAGATATTAAGTTACTGACATCAGCCTACTTAGTAAAAAATTCACTGAATACTTATCGTTAGAGTTTAGATTTACTTTGCACAAGTTGTTGATCAATCGTTTTAGCGTTAATAACCTTCTTTTAAGGTGTTTAGGCACCCTTTAACATTAAAAACAAAGAAAAAAATAACAGTAATATCACACGTATTATGCAACTTTTGTGAAGACATTTTTACGTTAATGGCTTTCTTTTAAGATGTTTAATCACCCTTTGAAAATAAAATCACAAGACCGTAAACACCCTGTATATATATATATATATATATATATATTTATTTATTTGCAACACGACCTTCACCCTATTAAAACAATCTCTTAGTTAAAGAGGTCGAATATTTTCATACCAATTATATATATATATATATATGTCTATATCTGCCATGCCTCCTTAGGGGTGTTACAAATGTTGAATCAAACTCAATATACCCTCACCACATTAAATGTGGGGGGTATAAAGATAATCTACGAAAAACGCGAATTGACATACAAATCAAATCAGTGTTATCACGTCTTATTTTGCACTGTGTTCGTTGTTTTAGTTACACATACGTTTCGTAAGTATTATTTGGTAAGTATTCACTTAAACGATTTACACATTCTTTCATTTTCAAAAGTAATTCTTGTCCCTGTTTAAAATTGCATGTCCCTGTTTAAAATTATGGTAAGCTTACTTATTGCCAATGCCACATCGGGAAGTCGTAATACATGTGTAGTGTGGAGATCTCAATCGGAACTTCACACACTTTGACCTCTGGCCAAACACTTTGGCAACATAGAGATAATAATATATGTGATGTGTTTTAATGCAAGTTCATTAGTTATACGTACATGTATTGCAACCAGTAATAATCCTGTAGCAATTGATACACTTTGCTCGTTGTAATAATGTACTTTTTTCCTTCCATTACTTCTGTAGCTGTACATTTGTTTAAATACGATAATAATAGCTGGAGCTTCAGTTAGGTATTCTTTTACCCAGTTGGTTCTTAAGGGCTGTAAATCTGTGGTCCATACTTTTCCCATACGTTTCTTATAATTAGTTTCTTCCTCTAATTCTATAATATTCTTAATATCTTGTTTAACCTGCTTCGAAGTAATAAGAGCAAATGTCCAGGGTTCAGTATGTGCACCACTTGGAGCAGTACCTAAACAAACCAGCAATATTAATCCAAAGGAAGCTGGCATATTTGATGGTATTTACCTGCAGTCCGTATAATGTTATGCAAAATTTCTACTGGAATCGGATCAGAGCTAAAATGCCGCACAGATCGTCTCTTGTTCATTATATTATATATTTCATGCGATTTCTTTATCATAACTTGCGTTAAAGGCCGTACAAAGTTCAACGGAATATGTTTTAAGTTTTTAGGTAGGGCAGGATCAAATTCTTCATTATCCAGAACATCCAACAGCTCATCATTTTCTGTAACTGATTAAATGAAATTAAATAAAATTCAACACAATAGTTTAACAACACAATACATTGCTATTTTACTTGTCAACTATGGTAGACAGTCCACAGATAATCGCAATATATGTACTATTGATTTACGCCAGAATTCATCGACAAAAATAAAATCAGACTTGCTTCACATTAACCAACACAAGCAGCTTCCAAGCAACTTTTTTTGCCCAAAGTTTAAAGAATTGTAGGGGAGTCATTGCTCCTCAAATCAAGAGGGCTGGCAATGTGTGCAACGTCACATCTTTTTTGGGGGGACGGAACCCAGTTCTTAATAGTTAAAAATGGCTGTATCCACGTCAGATTACTTCGGTCTATAAAATATTCAACGTATTACCTGCCGAAACAGTTTTGCACCTGCAAAAGATTAAGTTGATAGAGACTATTGTGCAATGGCGTTTACTTTGTAGTTTTTGTAGCAGGTGGCCTTGTACATGTTTCCAACCCCATGATTCGGTTTGGAAGTGCAACACTTCAACTTGACCAGTGCCTACCATAGTAGCAAGTAAGATGGCAATTTTACCGTCCTGAGACCACATTCAGTTACTTATGAAATATGGGTTTAAAACCTTGGAAGATGACATGAATTGAGGTTTAAAACAACTACTCCGTTTCATGATTTTTATTTTACTGGTTTAAAATATATACATACAGATTATATTCAGTTAGTTGTTAGACACATATTGCAATAGACCAGGCATGTGCAAACTTCGGCCCGCGGGTCAGATCTGGCCTGCAATCTAGTTTTATCCGGCCCGCGAAGAATTTTTCAAATTCACAGTCGACAAACGCATATCTGGATACTTAAGCCATAGTGTATTGTGTACCAAGCCGAGAAAGCGATTCTCATCAAGAAGTGTCCAAGGCTCGCTATGCTCGCCTGTGCATCTCTTTTCTCGGGCCGGAAAATCACTCTCTGGGCGTGGTGATGAATTTTTTATCCTTTACAACAATATCGTAATAAATACGTGGTCCATGTTATGGAAGAGAAATAAAACCTCTTTTTTATTTGCAAAGGTTGTTTAATTTAAATAAGAGACATGTTTCTATGGCCTCAAGGCATCATCAATCCTAAAGGTGCGTCCGCATTAGTGTTGGTGACAATGGCAATGCTAATGGTAGAAGTTTGACATATGGGAGCATTGTATAACCGTTCAGATTGAGTGTTACGGTGACTAACACGCAATCCGAACGGTTATACAGCGCCCCCATATGTCAAACTTCTACCATTGCCATTGCCACTAACACTAATGCGACCACACCTTGAATTTAAAAAAATATAAACGAAAACGTGTGTCACAATACATATTTAAAACATTCCAATCTGGTAAACATTCAAACGAAAACAACTTACTGTGAAATAGAGATGTAAAAGGGAATAACTGGAGCGAAAAAGTATTCAGAATTCGTCAAACACGAGTTGAAGGAACAATTAACAAGCAGAGACATAGACGAACGAAAACATGTACGCCTGGTGGGCTAAACGCTGGCGGAAATTTTTAAAAATAACAGTACTTCCACAAATATATTTTTTATTTTTATAGGTAGCCCAAATGTATGAACTGAAAGGTGAAAAACAGAATAAATATAGGAACACCAAGTTCAAGCCAAAGCAAAAATAAATGATGTTGTGAAACTCAGATGTAAATCATAGGAATATATATATATATATATATAAAGGAGAAAGGTATTTGTCGGGCAATTCCGTCATACGAAGATCGAAGATCAAAGAAGCAACCGTATACACGTGTTTCGGACTATTAGTCCTCATCAGTACGGTATAGCCAAGGAGCAAGATGGACACTCAATGGAAAAACACTCAAATGGTTCCCTATAGGGGGTGACCAATGTCGCCAATTTGGTGCTTCAGTCCCAACATCTTCAGGATTCGAAGACAAGAAGTGACGTCGCGCCGGAGGTGACTAGTACACCCCAGGTACACCATAGCCCATGGAAATTAAAGGAAAGCTGGTTAATCGACGGTAAGATATAAAGGAGAAAGGTATTTGTCGGGCAATTCCGTCACTGATGAGGACTAATAGTCCGAAACACGTGTATACGGTTGCTTCTTTGATCTTCGATCTTCGTATGACGGAATTGCCCGACAAATACCTTTCTCCTTTATATCTTACCGTCGATTAACCAGCTTTCCTTTAATTTCCATGGGCTATGGTGTACCTGGGGTGTACTAGTCACCTCCGGCGCGACGTCACTTCTTGTCTTCGAATCCTGAAGATGTTGGGACTGAAGCACCAAATTGGCGACATTGGTCACCCCCTATAGGGAACCATTTGAGTGTTTTTCCATTGAGTGTCCATCTTGCTCCTTGGCTATACCGTACTGATGAGGACTAATAGTCCGAAACACGTGTATACGGTTGCTTCTTTGATCTTCGATCTTCGTATGACGGAATTGCCCGACAAATACCTTTCTCCTTTATATCTTACCGTCGATTAACCAGCTTTCCTTTAATTTCCATGGGCTATGGTGTACCTGGGGTGTACTAGTCACCTCCGGCGCGACGTCACTTCTTGTCTTCGAATCCTGAAGATGTTGGGACTGAAGCACCAAATTGGCGACATTGGTCACCCCCTATAGGGAACCATTTGAGTGTTTTTCCATTGAGTGTCCATCTTGCTCCTTGGCTATACCGTACTGATGAGGACTAATAGTCCGAAACACGTGTATACGGTTGCTTCTTTGATCTTCGATCTTCGTATGACGGAATTGCCCGACAAATACCTTTCTCCTTTATATCTTACCGTCGATTAACCAGCTTTCCTTTAATTTCCATGGGCTATGGTGTACCTGGGGTGTACTAGTCACCTCCGGCGCGACGTCACTTCTTGTCTTCGAATCCTGAAGATGTTGGGACTGAAGCACCAAATTGGCGACATTGGTCACCCCCTATAGGGAACCATTTGAGTGTTTTTCCATTGAGTGTCCATCTTGCTCCTTGGCTATACCGTACTGATGAGGACTAATAGTCCGAAACACGTGTATACGGTTGCTTCTTTGATCTTCGATCTTCGTATGACGGAATTGCCCGACAAATACCTTTCTCCTTTATATCTTACCGTCGATTAACCAGCTTTCCTTTAATTTCCATGGGCTATGGTGTACCTGGGGTGTACTAGTCACCTCCGGCGCGACGTCACTTCTTGTCTTCGAATCCTGAAGATGTTGGGACTGAAGCACCAAATTGGCGACATTGGTCACCCCCTATAGGGAACCATTTGAGTGTTTTTCCATTGAGTGTCCATCTTGCTCCTTGGCTATACCGTACTGATGAGGACTAATAGTCCGAAACACGTGTATACGGTTGCTTCTTTGATCTTCGATCTTCGTATGACGGAATTGCCCGACAAATACCTTTCTCCTTTATATCTTACCGTCGATTAACCAGCTTTCCTTTAATTTCCATGGGCTATGGTGTACCTGGGGTGTACTAGTCACCTCCGGCGCGACGTCACTTCTTGTCTTCGAATCCTGAAGATGTTGGGACTGAAGCACCAAATTGGCGACATTGGTCACCCCCTATAGGGAACCATTTGAGTGTTTTTCCATTGAGTGTCCATCTTGCTCCTTGGCTATACCGTACTGATGAGGACTAATAGTCCGAAACACGTGTATACGGTTGCTTCTTTGATCTTCGATCTTCGTATGACGGAATTGCCCGACAAATACCTTTCTCCTTTATATCTTACCGTCGATTAACCAGCTTTCCTTTATATATATATATATATATATATATATATATATATATATATATATATACAGTGTGTCCCACTTAAGAGTGTAACACCTTTATATCTTTTTTATTTTTAGTTAAATTTTAATAATTTTTTCTTTCAAGTATAGAACACATATTGCTCTATTTACTGCCAAAAAACCAATTGTCTTGTTTAAATGCAAAGCACCTTGTGATGGCAAAATAAATGGCAAAAATCAAGAAATCAGTTTAGGGAATTTTTTATCGAAAAGTTTTACTAGTGATAATTGTTCAGAATTGCCCAAAAACCATAAATGCAAAATTTCATGAAAATTAAAAAATATTGAAAGTCCGTAAATATTATTTGCATAGGCAGCTGCGCTTAAAAAAAGTGTGCTGTGGAAATTTTGTTTGAAATAAAACCTGAACTAGCTTTGTCGTATTTAATTAAGATAAGATGTTGCCATGTTTGTAGGTTACTCTTTGCATAATAGCCTTTATTATTCAATAGAAATGTAATAAATAAAATTATTAATAAAAATTCGATTCATTTTTTTCTCTTTAATTTGGCAGAAAATTTACAGCATAATAAATACAAAGTACAAATTAGATCTTTTTTTGTTCTATTGGACCTCCATCAGCTTCAATGCATGCATTGATGCGCCTTTCATTATGTTTAACTACTTTCCGGAGAGTTAATGGCGTAATCTCAGCGCAAGCTTGTCGTATGCGGGTTTTCAGTTCGTCTCTGTTTCTTGGCTGAGTCTTGTAGACTTCGTTCTTTAGAGCTCCCCACAAAAAATAATCTAGGGGCGTGAGGTCGGGTGATCTCGGAGGCCAATTAATTAATGGACTATTTCTTCCAATCCATCTTCGGTGAAAATTGTCGTTTAACCAATTTTGCGTAATCATTGCATTGTGAATTGGAGCTCCATCATGTTGAAATATTATGTTATTATACCTAATAAGTGGAATATTTTCGATTTCGTCTGTAAATTCATTTTGCAAAAATTGCAGAAAACGGTCCGCATTCAAATTTCCCTCAAAGAAATATGGTCCAATTAGTCGCTCGTTAAGGATACCGCACCATACGTTAACTTTTTCTGAATACTGGCGTCGACAATTTATAACCCAATGTGGATTGTCAACAGACCAATGCCGCGTGTTTTGATGGCTAACTGTGCCATTAGTAGTGAATGTGGCCTGATCGGAAAATAAAATGTTTTTAAAAAAATTACGATTATTCAAGAACTCTCCCTGGCACCAAAGGCAATATTCCAGTCGCCTTTCTTTGTCTCCTTCTTCTAATGTTTGTAAGAATAAAGGTTTGAAGGGATGTAGTTTATTCCGACGCATACATCGCCAAATTTTACTTTTTGATACGTTTAAAATTGCTGACATTCTTCTTAAGCCCATCCTTCTATTACGTCTTACAAAGTCAAGTATTTCGTCTTCACCAACATGTACCCTCAATCGTTTCTGCTTTATGTTGATTACCGTGCCCGTTCTATTAAATTCAGTATTAATTCGCCAAACTCTTACGTGATCTATTCGAGGACGACCCTGATGGCGATTATTAAACTCTTCAGCTGCTTCCCTTGCTGATTGCGCGTTATCACCGACTAATCTTATTATTTCCACTTTTTCGGCAAGTGTAAGCATTATTATTCAGACAATAATTAAATACGACACAATACAACAAATCATTGTATTGGTATTGTAGTATTTGTGTCTAATTTGACTCCACTTATGTCACTACTTATAAATAGTTATTTATTGATTGGTTTCTTATATTATTGTGTTTAAATGCATTAAGAGTTTTATTTGTAAAATAAAACTCTAATAATTACAATACCATAAAAATTAACATACAGTGTGTATAAAAGAAACTCATCTCGTTCTCTGCAAACTTTCCGATCGAAAATTCAATCGAATGGTTTAGGAAATGACTTAAGCTACAAATTTTAAGTACTTTCGAATATACAGGTCGGTTCATATGTATGCAGCAGATCAAAGTCATTTACTAAACACCCTGCATGTTTCCAGTTTTCAATACAGTAAAATTAAAAACTTAAATGGAAAAGTCACTTGGCCCTAAAATTCGTGCAATTTGCAGGACAAGAGAGCTATTAAAAATACTCCTAACTTTATTATTTCAGAAACAAAAAATCTGATGTGGCCAGGCACATGACTTTATCATACTATATATAAAATTAATAGTTTAGCTGCATGAGATTCTATTTGATCGACATCGGCCATGTCTGCACTAAAATAAAACTAGTAGAACTAGACAGATATGTCGATTAAAGCTGCGTTCGGATATTGTACTCCGTTGACACCGGGTACACCGTCCAAATGACGCTTACGTGTTATTGGGTGTAAAAAGTGTATACAATATCCGAACGCAGGTTATATTGACAGAAATTATTGTCAAAACATTAGCGTTTGACACTACCTGCTGTCATTAGAATCAAATATCTGGCACATCCTGGCTACTAGTTTTAATGCAGTACGACCGATCTCGATGAAATAGAATTTGTTCATGTAGCTAAACTACTGGTTGTACCAAAAAATTTCTTAGGCATACAAAATTCAGAATTTCCTCCACTTTAATTTATTATTTAACTATTTCGACGAAATTCCAGAAATTTGCAAAATCTTTCAAAAATGCTAAGATTAAACCTCCAGTTCCTTTGGACACTTTTCAACAGAAAGCTTTTCAGCTCTAAGTTTGGTTATGAAACCTCTAAATATGAAGTTTCGTCCCGATACCTTTAGGTTTCTCCGGAATCGTCGCCACAAAAAACGGGTACACACACATACACACACACACACACACACACACACACACACACACACACACACACACACACACACACACACACACACACACACACACACACACACACACACACACACACACACACACACAGACATTTTTTTGTACCTTGGTCAAAAATGTTCAGGGGACCCAAAAATACGTATTTCCACTAAAATCTCAAAAAATTTTTTTGGCACGATTACAATACTTTACATACTGCGTATGATAAAGTAAAAAGAAACTGAATAAATAATAATATTGTAATAATTTAAAAAAAACTAAATTAAATACAAGCTAATTATTTAACTACTTTTTCATCATGTCTCCCTTTTTCGTCATATAACTTTCGAATAAACTTAGAAAGATGCGGATTTTACTGATCAATTTGTAATTAAATAGAGCTTCACTAGAAGAAAATATACTGGGTGTTCAGTTTTAACACATAAATGTGGTCTGCTCCTTAACGTTTTTTCCTACAACTTTTATTTGCTCTTTCTGTGTAAATTTTATGACAGTAGGTAGTTTCAAACGCTGATGTTTTGACAATACCTACTGTCAATAGAATCCAAATATGTATCTCTCAAATCCTGGTTAACTAGTTTTATTTTAATGCAGACACAACCGATCTCGATCAAATAAAATCTCATGCAGCTAAACTATTAATTTTATATATAGTATGATAAAGTCATGTGCCTGGCCACATCAGATATTTTAGTAAGTGCTAAAGCATTTAAAAATCTAGACCAAAAAATGATTTGGTTACGACAAGGTATGACATGTAACTACAATTTTAACAGCGCGCAGTCGTCGTGCTATGGAATAAATACGTTTTAAGTATTTGCAAAGTAAAACAGTAAAACACAGACTTACAAGTGATTCTGATGCTGCAAACACTGCAGTTTTACTAGAAACTGTATCTTTTACAAAAAAGCAGATGTTCGTAAAGCAAAAAGTTGAGAGTCGTAACAGGATAGGTACTGATAATTAATATCGCTTTATTATTTTTCTTTAGTCTCAAACTACACCAAATATAATTTTGGGTCTCCCGATACAATAAGCTGTCCCAAACTGATTTTAAAATTTTCAAGGCACGTTATAGCCTTAATGAATTGTCTAATGAATATGAACAATGTGCTAAAAACAACGCATGAAAATTGGTCCAATAGCAACTTTTAGATGGCCGATTAATTAAGAAAAAAACCACAAAATTACTCCCATCCTTCGGATTCTGTTCGATAAACTCAATAAATAACTCTCAATAAACAAAATAAGAACAATCATGGGTACCAGCAAAAAAATAATCAAAATAAAATTAGCATAGACTTGTGAATATAGTACCGCTAATAATAAGTTATGATTCATACTTACGTTCATGTGGGTTGTTTAAATTCTTGTCTTTCCGTAATTTTATGAGACGGTAAAATGTGTAGATCGCTTTGGCTATTAAATAAGCAATTAACACGGTTGCAATGTATTGCCAGTACAATTGAAAAAACATTTTATGCGATAATTGTTCACCGAGCGTGCGATTTGAACTGGCGACAAGAAACAAATATGCTCTCATACTATATAATTCTGCAGTTACAAAAATTAATCATTGTTTTCATGTGGTTTTACATGTCACAAGTTATTTATCGGTGATGTTAACCTTAATCAGTTCCAATGACCTAGTTTCATATTGACAATACTATACGCACCATGTATTTAATAATAGCTTATGACCGCGGCTTTTCTCACATGGAGTTGAGGATTTGGTTCAATGGAAGACCTGAGAAGGAGACTAGGCAAATCCATGTTGACATCAAACGATGTTGGCCTTTATATATGAAAATATGTTGAAAAATAATCCCTAATTAAAAATCGTGGTTAGGTTTTTGCTGTTTATTTTTCAATTTTGCGGTTACATCTTTGGTGACTCTACTTCAAACCGTGCTACGGAGAGAAATACATATTACGCTAGCGAAAAAAAGGTTACTTAACGGGTGTTACGTAATGTTGATTACAGGAACCTTTACGTAAAGAGCTATACAATTAGGCGTATATCACGCAATTACAATAATACTACGCACTAATACTAATAAGCATATTTAATGTACACATAAGCACACTGTCATAAGATTGTCATTATTATTAAGTAACCAGTTCGATACCGAAACTCTGTTCGTCATTGCTCCGGCTAGAATCGCCGTAGTTTTATGTTATTGTTGTATGACCTGTTTGGTTATATTATTGATACCGCGTGCTGTGTTTAATCGTTCGATTAAACGGTCCTTTTCCTGGTCACTTCTTCTTCGTGCTTGGTAATAATACGACGAAGCGGTTTTAAATTGTAGGTATATTTAAAATAATAACAACCGACGCTCACAACGATAGATACTGGATATGGATACGAATTGGCTGTTACGGCGCGGTTGCTGCTGTTTGCAAAGATGGATGCTTCAACCCTGGATGCGGCTTGTAGAATTTGGAGGGTTGTTGAAATTAGCGTCACGACAGACACGTCCACTTCGTAAGACGGTCTGTAGGCAAAGAGACCTGTGTAAAGGGTTGAGCGTTGGTAGTTGACCCGAGCTTGTTGGGGGTAGTTTCCGGTACCGCGCGAGTCAAACTGGATAGTACCAACCTAAATACAAATACTAGGAAACCATTGTGAGCGTCATACCAATACAAACATATTTACAATATTGATACGAATAACATTTATTAACTAATCTAACACAAAACACATGAAATGGCACTAATTCTCGATGGGGGTATACAACATTATTTTTAATAGTGTTTTGAAAAACTTTTAGTGTTTTACCCTACACTTAAGTGGCGCAGTCGGTAGGATATCGAAAGGAAGAAGATACAACTCTCTAGTTCCCTTCGTTTCAACGATTTAATGGATACCTGAAAACCCCTCTTAATATTAGTGAATTTTCTTTTAATTTTCCAAACAACGTTATCAATATTATCAAGAAATAATACCAGAAAATCCAATAACATCCAAAATGACCATCGAACGTATGAACTTTGACGCCATTCCAACTTACGACGGTAATCCTGCAACATTAGCAGGATTCGTCTCGACATGTAATATATTGAAGAGGTTTGCATCGGAAAATCCGCAAGATCCTATTCATGAGTAATAATTAGCAAATTGCAAGGCATAGCTTTGGTCCTGAGAGGAAGCAGAGAAGATGCAACTACATGGGACCAAATCAAGAAACTGCTACAACAGTATTTCGGCGAACAACGCGACGAGAACTGTTTAATTCGTGACCTGATGTGTCTTCGTCCAAAGAAGAGAGAAAACCCATATCAATTTGGAATCAGATGTCAAGATGTTAGTTGAAAACCATATAAATACCAGGAACATCAAAACAAAGTTGTACGATGATCTAGCATTACAAACATTCTTGCAATATCTACCCAGTCGACTTTGTTTAGCTATAAGGTTAAGATTACCAGATAGCCGAGAAACGGCAATTAGTCTCGTGATAGAGGAGTAAAACTTTGCTTATGCCCAAAATAGGACCAACAACTTCAGTGCATCAGAACAATTCTATGCCGCACCGAAAATTCAACCCTCAATTATGTATCCTTAGTAGATATAAAAGGGCACTTCTGGAGCCACCACATCCACCACATTTACATAGGAAGCTATCCCCTCCACTTTTCTGCACGAAGACGACCGAGTCCCAAGTCAGCCGATCTGCCGAGCGCGACCGAACGCAGTAGTTCGGTCGTTCACCGATAGATGGCGCGTGAGCTCGCTCAGTACACGTAGTTCGGGAACTTCACCAATAGATGGCGCTACAAAATTTAAATTTACTAAAAATTTCAAATTTTCGCGTCAACCCCAGATCCGCCAACCCCAGACGTACCAACCCCACGCGCTAAAACGGCATGTCGACCGACCGCCATATTTTAAACGACTCCATCTTCTTGAACACATTTATTTAATAAATTAAATTGTACCGAGAGCGCCATCTATCGACCAATTACCGAACTACATACTGAGGTTGTGAACCATGCTGCAATAATAGTTCGGCACTTCACCAATGAGGTTGCGAACCATGCTGAAATAATAGTTCGGCACTTCACCAATAGATGGCAGCCGATTAATTTAATATGCGAATTTAAAATCATAATCATTTATGCAAATGAACAATTATCCATATTCTTCTGGTAATGGTTTTAACAACAGTAGGAAATTTAATTCAAATCATAATAATCGAGGTAACAGACAAAATTCTTTCACAAATAACTATCAAAGACAGAACCAAAATTACGGAAATGGTAATACGCCAGCGAACAATTATTTGCAACCTCAGCGCGAGTTTAGCAGAGGTCATCCGCAAGTAAATGCTGTGTCCGCAGAAACAGAAATAAATATTAACAATACACATACTTAATTGAATTCTCTTAATTGTGTTACTGTTTGATTATTGTATAATATATATATATATATATATATATATATATATATATATATATATAATTATTGTATTGATTACTGATTATTATTATTATTATTATTAATAAAAACTATAGAAATAATTATTTTAGAGGACAAACTCGTTCAGATGTCAAAATAATTTTAGAGAGCAAAATTTAATATGCGAATTTAAAATGATAACCGCTTATGCAAATAATTGCATGTAAATTAAGAGTGGTTATTTAAAATTTTAGATGCATACAGACCCTGAATAAATTATACAGACCCTGTATACTTTGTACATGTTTGAGCACGCATACAAATGATGACGTCACCATCAGTGTTTTAATATACTTACCGTTCACTCTTATATTATCACTGCTTAGCGTTAAAATAAACGAATTTTATGAACTTAAGAAATAAATCATGCGATTGATCCATCTATTATACAATTCTCCATCCACAAAATTAAAATCGTGAGAACAATTGAATTGTCTTAATTGTGTTACTGTTTGAACAATAAACTGATTATGATAATCATTTATGTAAATAATTGCATATAAATTAAGAGTGGTTATTTAAAATTTTAGATGCATACAGACCCTGAATAAATTATACAGATCTGCATACAGACCCTGTATAAATTATACAGACCCTGTATACAGACCCTGTATAATCACAACAGATCCTGTATACAGACCCTGTATAAATTATACAGACCCTGTATACAGACCCTGTATAATCACAACAGACCCCGTATACAGACCCTGTATATTGACCCTCATTTGACCCTCCGAGACCCTCATTTGACCCTCCGAGACCCTCATTTGACCCTCCGAGACCCTCATTTGACCCTCCGAGACCCTCATTTGACCCTCCGAGACCCTCATTTGACCCTCCGAGACCCTCATTTGACCCTCCGAGACCCTCATTTGACCCTCCGAGACCCTCATTTGACCCTCCGAGACCCTCATTTGATCCTCCGAGACCCTCATTTGACCCTCCGAGACCCTCATTTGACCCTCCGAGACCCTCATTTGACCCTCCGAGACCCTCATTTGACCTTCCGAGACCCTCATTTGACCCTCCGAGACCCTCATTTGATCCTCCGAGACCCTCATTTACCTAATATTTAAGTCAAGTATTAAATAATTTTAAACTACATATGTATTTTTTGCCCACCATCAGGCACTTCCTTATAATGATGTTATTTAGACGTGTTGACTTGCTGGTACACACATACAACGTTCCGCTATGCACGTTATCAATTTTTTGAAAAATCTTTAATTAATACGAAATGACCCTTACCATCCTCAAAAATGTATAATAAATTAACATGTTTTTTGCGTGCAAATTCCACAAGCTGTGCCGGTAAGGTCTTACCAACATTTTTTCCCCCTTTGCGGACCAAGCACATTGTAGGCAGCTTTTTCCTTACATATACGTTTTAAAATGTCTCAGTTGTGAATGATCAATTGTGAAAACAAAAGTGGCACAAAATAATTTTCCTGCATCATTATATCAGCTGGCGGCTGAAAAAGTTAATTTGAGTATTAAAACGCGCGTGCATGTTTTACAACTGGTTAAAGCCCTTCCGTGGAAGCTTATTACCGAACTATTCCATAGTTGGTTTGAAGATAATTGGTGAGTTTTGGGAGCTCATCGACATTACGTCACACAAGAAGGCTTCGACCTCGACATTTCCCCGGATATTTTTTTATCTAGGCTCCCCCACGAAATGCAGTGCGAATTGTTCAGGAATATGGACGCATTCGGGTACCTATTTAAATAATTTTATGAAAAATACAATTTATTAATGGAAGATTTTTTCAGAGGCAGTTTATTCCCGACAGGCTACTCATGCTTGTGGGAGATATATTACGAATCTGATTGGGGGAAGTGTTGCAAACTTTGTATGCAGAAATTGTTTTGTGTTATGAGAAGACTGTATGGTGATTTAAAATCAAAAGGCTATAAAATAAGCTTTTCTGAACCAAAACGCGTAACTGTACACAAACATGCGATGACATTCAACCAATTTAAGCGTCATATTGTAAAAGACGACAGCTGGTGTCAACTATGTTTACGGCAGTCCAACTTTGTCATACCTGACATTGACGATTGTTCACCATTCCTCCACAGGAATTTTTTTCCAGTATGATGGGTATTTGGAAGAAGACAGCGAGTCTTCCAGTAGTGAAATTGACTTCTAGAGGCTTCATTACGGGTATGTAAATATTTTATGAAAATCGCAATTTATTTATGTAAGCTTTTCTCTTTCAGGTACAGCCGAGGGAATTATCTAACTCTTAACGTTTGCTGAATTTGACATGAAAACTACAAGTTAATTGTAGAAAAAAACAATTAAAACTTAGCTATTAAATTTTATTTTTTCTATTGTTTATAATACGCGTGTTGCAGCAATCCCTCCTGGTCTCCCGGGGAGGGCACTATTAGTTTGGGGTCTAAGAATATTTATATTTTAGTCTCTAGTTAATCAACTATTATTTATATACTCACTTAATCCTGCAAATTAAACGCCCAAACCATCAGCACCCCCTCCGCGTCGATGTAATAGCAAATGTTGGCACCTAGGGCTGTCGTCCCCTGAGGAGGCCACGGAGCTGGCGGGGCGTGGGCGCCTCCAAGCACCACCATCGTTGTCTAAGAAAATTTATATTGGCATCTAGTTAAACAATTATTGATATTTATGTACTCACCAGCATTTCAACTGTGAAATGGTTTCGTAGAATTGATAATACTAGAAAATAAAAACAATAATAACAATAAACCTAGATTATTGCTTAGTTTTGTACTTACATGTTGCGGTATTCATGGTTCGAATTATACTAAAATACAACTGCATTCTTGCAGTAAAAATGCCTTTGGAAATTTCTTCTGGTAAAACAGCGTAATCTGAGGCAAATTCCACGTTGAAATATGATTTCGCCTTGCATCTACTTGGTATGAGAGTAAAACATTCTTTTCCTCGATTCAGCGATAAGTAATTTTTCTTTCCCTTGTACCAAAATGGTAGTCTGCTCCAATTACTCTATTCGCTTTGTTGTACCAACATATTCTAATTAATTTACACATGATGCGAAGAGGGCACTAATTGAAGCGCCTGTGTCGATTATTAATTTCAATATATTATTTGAATATTTTACTGATTGTCTGATGAACCGTTAAAATTTCCTCGACCTCGTCGTATTTTCAAATAACAATTTTGTGTTGGTATATGGTAATAAATGATCTAATTGTAATTTTAATTCTTCTAAGTTCTCTAAGACAGTTTTAATTTAAATATAATCAAATACAGATTACTCTTACAAAATTTTAACTGTTTCTTCGCTTTTTACTATCCTATTTGTTAAAAATATTTCCTAATTCTTCAATACGTTATTTGACTCTCCAATTTACTGTTGAATTATGCTAATATGCGCTTTAGCTTGCTTTCTTACATCAATCTTTTCACATAACAATTTTGTGTTGGTAAGATCGATAAATATCCATTTATTATATACAGTTTTAATTTAAATATAATCAAATACAGATTACTCTTACAAAATTTTAACTGTTTCTTCGCTTTTTACTATCCTATTTGTTAAAAATATTTCCTAATTCTTCAATACGTTATTTGACTCTCCAATTTACTGTTGAATTATGCTAATATGCGCTTTAGCTTGCTTTCTTACATCAATCTTTTCACATAACAATTTTGTGTTGGTAAGATCGATAAATATACATTTATTATATACAGTTTTAATTTAAATATAATCAAATACAGATTACTCTTACAAAATTTTAACTGTTTCTTCGCTTTTTACTATCCTATTTGTTAAAAATATTTCCTAATTCTTCAATACGTTATTTGACTCTCCAATTTACTGTTGAATTATGCTAATATGCGCTTTAGCTTGCTTTCTTACATCAATCTTTTCACATAACAATTTTGTGTTGGTAAGATCGATAAATATACATTTATTATATATTATTAATATTTTTATGTTTGTTTATTTGTTATAATACTATTTATTTTTGTTTAAATATTATAAACTTTTCTATATTATTAAAACTTTTGTACACCAAAAACAGTTTTACTTTACCTCCATAATATTTAGTCGAACATTCTATTTCATAATACTTTTGTAAGTTTTTCTTTGTAACTCTTTCATTTTTCACTTTTTTCCCCGCAATTTTTCTCCAGTATGGTAAATGAGATACTGTGTAAAACGTTTCATTTGGACTTGTTATTTTTGCAATTTATAACAAAGTTACAACCGTTTGCGTTATTAACGAAACCGTATTTTAACCGGCTCTAACTTCTTAAGCAATTGAGAAAACCAATTAGTCCATATGATACCATATAAAATTTTTAAATAACCACTCTTAATTTACATGCAATTATTTACATAAACGATTATCATTTTAAATTCGCATAGAATTATTTCGACATCTGAACTGAGTTTGTCCTCTAAAATAATTATTTCTATAGTTTTTATTAATTATAATAATAATCAGTTTATTGCTCAAACAGTAACACAATTAAGACAATTCAATTAAGTATGCGTATTGTTAATATTTATTTCTGTTTCTGCGGACACAGCATTTACTTGCGGATCACGACCTCGCGTTCAACTCGCGCTGAGGTTGCGAATAATTGTTCGATTCTTCTAAGTTCTCTAAGACAGTTTTAATTTAAATATTATCAAATACAGATTACTCTTACAAAATTTTAACTGCTTCTTCGCTTTTTACTATCCTATTTGTTAAAAATATTTCCTAATTCTTCAATATGTTATTTGCTTACATTCATAAAAAGACGAGTTTAACGGAAAGTTTTTAAGTCTACGGATAAGTCATCTGGTGTGTACAGCTATACGTGATAGCAGGTGTAATGTCTGGGGTTGTAAATCTTCGACAACCCCTTTTGTTTAACATTGTTGCTCCTTTGTTTTAGATTAGTGTTAATTATTATTGTATTATTCTCGAGTGTGCTGATCAAATTTGCTTATAATGCATTTCCTTAGTTTACTACATTATCGCGGACACTTGCGACGCATGTAATGTGCTGATGTGCAGTTTGTACCTATACCGTGCTGTGCACTCAATTAACCTTTGTATTGTTTATCCCGATATCGAGCTCCAAAACATATGATTTAATAAGAATTTCAAGTTTACCAGTTCATGTTTTAGAGAATAAGTTTGTTCTGATTGTACCTAAGAGTGTAGAATTTTAAGTGTCTAACGCGCTGAAATTCGAAAATTCTCGGTTCGCGCATGCGTCCTGCTACACCTTAAAATTTAAAAGATGATGTCCGACCATTGTAGTTCGCTAATTGGTCGGTAGATGGCGTCGCCAGTATTTAATTTAATATGCGATTCGTTTATGGTATGTTTGTGTCGTTTAAAATTTGACGTTAAATTTTAATTAAAATAAAATTATTAAATAAAACAAGATATTCAGATTTTACACATTTTATTGCAAAACGGTTATTTATGAGATACATTAAGATGCATTTACATACTTAAATAATCGATTTATCAATAAATTCAACGAGTTGTGCCGGCAAACTCTTACCGACACTTTTAACCCTCGGTACACCAGACACATGGTTGATATATAACAACAATTACCAACGTCAATGACATTCGAATATAATTCTTATCGCATGCTCTTTTTTTAAACGCAATTATTTCTGCGAGTAATATTAATAAAGACGGTTTAAACTTTGAAATTTATCCTTAATGGTGCGAAAATTTTAATTTGAACGGTTCGCGCATGCTCTGTAGAATTTTAAGTGTCTAACGCGCTGAAATTCGAAAATTCTCGGTTCGCGCATGCGTCCTGCTACACCTTAAAATTTAAAAGATGATGTCCGACCATTGTAGTTCGCTAATTGGTCGGTAGATGGCGTCGCCAGTATTTAATTTAATATGCGATTCGTTTATGGTATGTTTGTGTCGTTTAAAATTTGACGTTAAATTTTAAATATAATCAAATACAGATTACTCTTACAAAATTTTAACTGTTTCTTCGCTTTTTACTATCCTATTTGTTAAAAATATTTCCTAATTCTTCAATACGTTATTTGACTCTCCAATTTACTGTTGAATTATGCTAATATGCGCTTTAGCTTGCTTTCTTACATCAATCTTTTCACATAACAATTTTGTGTTGGTAAGATCGATAAATATACATTTATTATATACAGTTTTAATTTAAATATAATCAAATACAGATTACTCTTACAAAATTTTAACTGTTTCTTCGCTTTTTACTATCCTATTTGTTAAAAATATTTCCTAATTCTTCAATACGTTATTTGACTCTCCAATTTACTGTTGAATTATGCTAATATGCGCTTTAGCTTGCTTTCTTACATCAATCTTTTCACATAACAATTTTGTGTTGGTAAGATCGATAAATATACATTTATTATATATTATTAATATTTTTATGTTTGTTTATTTGTTATAATACTATTTATTTTTGTTTAAATATTATAAACTTTTCTATATTATTAAAACTTTTGTACACCAAAAACAGTTTTACTTTACCTCCATAATATTTAGTCGAACATTCTATTTCATAATACTTTTGTAAGTTTTTCTTTGTAACTCTTTCATTTTTCACTTTTTTCCCCGCAATTTTTCTCCAGTATGGTAAATGAGATACTGTGTAAAACGTTTCATTTGGACTTGTTATTTTTGCAATTTATAACAAAGTTACAACCGTTTGCGTTATTAACGAAACCGTATTTTAACCGGCTCTAACTTCTTAAGCAATTGAGAAAACCAATTAGTCCATATGATACCATATAAAATTTTTAAATAACCACTCTTAATTTACATGCAATTATTTACATAAACGATTATCATTTTAAATTCGCATAGAATTATTTCGACATCTGAACTGAGTTTGTCCTCTAAAATAATTATTTCTATAGTTTTTATTAATTATAATAATAATCAGTTTATTGCTCAAACAGTAACACAATTAAGACAATTCAATTAAGTATGCGTATTGTTAATATTTATTTCTGTTTCTGCGGACACAGCATTTACTTGCGGATCACGACCTCGCGTTCAACTCGCGCTGAGCTTGCGAATAATTGTTCGATTCTTCTAAGTTCTCTAAGACAGTTTTAATTTAAATATTATCAAATACAGATTACTCTTACAAAATTTTAACTGCTTCTTCGCTTTTTACTATCCTATTTGTTAAAAATATTTCCTAATTCTTCAATATGTTATTTGCTTACATTCATAAAAAGACGAGTTTAACGGAAAGTTTTTAAGTCTACGGATAAGTCATCTGGTGTGTACAGCTATACGTGATAGCAGGTGTAATGTCTGGGGTTGTAAATCTTCGACAACCCCTTTTGTTTAACATTGTTGCTCCTTTGTTTTAGATTAGTGTTAATTATTATTGTATTATTCTCGAGTGTGCTGATCAAATTTGCTTATAATGCATTTCCTTAGTTTACTACATTATCGCGGACACTTGCGACGCATGTAATGTGCTGATGTGCAGTTTGTACCTATACCGTGCTGTGCACTCAATTAACCTTTGTATTGTTTATCCCGATATCGAGCTCCAAAACATATGATTTAATAAGAATTTCAAGTTTACCAGTTCATGTTTTAGAGAATAAGTTTGTTCTGATTGTACCTAAGAGTGTAGAATTTTAAGTGTCTAACGCGCTGAAATTCGAAAATTCTCGGTTCGCGCATGCGTCCTGCTACACCTTAAAATTTAAAAGATGATGTCCGACCATTGTAGTTCGCTAATTGGTCGGTAGATGGCGTCGCCAGTATTTAATTTAATATGCGATTCGTTTATGGTATGTTTGTGTCGTTTAAAATTTGACGTTAAATTTTAATTAAAATAAAATTATTAAATAAAACAAGATATTCAGATTTTACACATTTTATTGCAAAACGGTTATTTATGAGATACATTAAGATGCATTTACATACTTAAATAATCGATTTATCAATAAATTCAACGAGTTGTGCCGGCAAACTCTTACCGACACTTTTAACCCTCGGTACACCAGACACATGGTTGATATATAACAACAATTACCAACGTCAATGACATTCGAATATAATTCTTATCGCATGCTCTTTTTTTAAACGCAATTATTTCTGCGAGTAATATTAATAAAGACGGTTTAAACTTTGAAATTTATCCTTAATGGTGCGAAAATTTTAATTTGAACGGTTCGCGCATGCTCTGTAGAATTTTAAGTGTCTAACGCGCTGAAATTCGAAAATTCTCGGTTCGCGCATGCGTCCTGCTACACCTTAAAATTTAAAAGATGATGTCCGACCATTGTAGTTCGCTAATTGGTCGGTAGATGGCGTCGCCAGTATTTAATTTAATATGCGATTCGTTTATGGTATGTTTGTGTCGTTTAAAATTTGACGTTAAATTTTAATTAAAATAAAATTATTAAATAAAACAAGATATTCAGATTTTACACATTTTATTGCAAAACGGTTATTTATGAGATACATTAAGATACATTTACATACTTAAATAATCGATTTATCAATAAATTCAACGAGTTGTGCCGGCAAACTCTTACCGATACTTTTAACCCCTCGGTACACCAGACACATGGTTGATAATGCATCAATTTGCTGCTCCGTAATTATGGCAGCAATCCTCGAGGGTAAAAACACCACAAACGGGGGCGCAGATTCAATTTCCACCAACACTGAAGGCCATTTCATCGTTGTAATCCTCCGCGCGGCTTTAATGGGATAGGCGGCGTTCATTTCCAAATCA
>OZ014506.1:61302911-61472911 GCA_963966075.1 Aphodius sticticus
TGTGGAAAAGAACAAAAAAGGAAATGTAATTCTGGGAAATACTTTGCACACATATTCATAACTTTTCATCCAGTCATTTTTAATCGCATATCCGCGTGTAAAAATGTTCAAAGTTTATGAACCTGCTTAGGCCAAACATTATTATTATTATTATTATTTGTCCCTCACATCTCCGAGGTTAAAAATGTTTAAAGTTCATGAATTTTTTAGACAACTAATATGCGTAATTTTGAGTTGATATATCTAGCATAAGTGCAGGTAAGATTCTTCTTTGACTTTTGTCACAATCGAATGAAAAAAATTACCTTTTCGATTTGTTTTTCTGAAACTGTACTCGCATGACAGAAGTACCAGTATTCATATTTTTTAGGCCATTTTTTAGGCAATGATGTAGTTTGTAAAGGTTTGGCGAATATATAGATTTCTAAGAATCCGTCGAATTAAGCTAATATATACTTTCTTTTCAATTTTGTGCGTAGTAATTTAAATTTGATACATCTGCAATAACTACTTTAAACTCAACACGTTGCGGGCTTTCCAAAACCGTATCAGTTATGAAAATCGGTTGAAAAAAAAGGATAACTTTCCCGGTGTATTTCTTACGCCGTGCCGCGGCGAACCGCAGATCGCGCACCCTCACACACAGAGTGTGAAATATGAAATAACGAGGAATCGGTCAAATAGGTCAAATAGGTATCGAAATAATACCTACCACTAGCGCGATGCACAGCCTCGGTATAAAGCAGCCAGCAGCGAGCACGTGACAAATACGTCATCCGAAGTGGCGCGCTGGCCGCTGCCGTTCAACGACGTTGAAATAAGTATAATAAAACAGAAGAATATGCATGTAGGTGAGATGTAGGGTGGGTGGCGCCATCACGCGGCCTATGCTAAAAGTCGCCCGGTTTCCGCACCCTTAAGGCCGGCGATGAGCTATAGTATAAGTATAGGGCAAAACACGCTATACTTGAATTGACCTAATCAGCCGTACAAATAGCTTGATGTTAAAAATATTTTTACTCCTGCAATCTACATACTTGTGATTCGGACATCAGGTATTTTGAGAGCAATCTGCCGTCTCATAATCAAGTAATTAATTGATAAAGAGACCCATATTTTCTCCATATTTTTCGTTATCTTTAGGGATCAAATTATCACACCAACTTACCAGCAATGTTAGTGAAACTCCGTTATGTCCTAGGGACACATCTCCACAACAAAATAAGTCCATATTCATAACAAATAAACCTTTAGTTTGCTCTCGTTGGTCATTTAATCGTGTACATGTAAACTCAATATTATTGAGCATATATTACAGGAAGCGACATGACCTGCCTTGTCTCCCCTTACTCCCAGTCATCGCCCTGCTGAAGTGAAGAAGTGTGGACCTTGTTTAGTAGAGGGCGCGCCGTTTTATTAGCCTATTCTATTACAGTCAGCCAGTTCTGTGGAACTACTATGTTGGCAAGAAGTCGAAGAATGAGGTGGTCGGTTGTGATATTTTCATCTGTTTGGTGATGTACCTATATTATTGCACGGGCGCCCGGGCACAAGAGGTGTATTAGGCAAACGACTTACGAGTTCTCCCTGCGCCGGGCACCAGCGGAAACCATAAACACATCCACCAATAGAGTATTTTGTTGATCTTTTAAATTGTGGTTATGATTTATTCAACAGACAAAACTTAAATTATTACTTTTACTTGAAATTGAAGTTTATTTGCTGTATAACAATACTGGTTGAATTATTGCGACATAATATTCATACTCTAAAAAGATTTAAGAAAACGCAACCATTTATTGATCACTGATTAAAAAGCAGTAGATTGAATATTTGTTAACTTATGAGTAAATGATAAATCAAACACCTTATTCATAAATAAAATAACTTTATTTTCTTTTTAAATCTAAATAAAATACGAATTAGAAAATAAAACATAAATATGTCTTTATTGAAAAACAAAAACACGTAAAGTCATAATATTATTGTGATCTGTTGCCTTGGGAACCATACTCTACGGCGCGTTTCAAGACTCAACTAAAGAAAATTACATGCAAAAATTTTAATTTCGGATTCTATCTCTATTATCGGTTTTATAAAATAAAACATAGGTACGATAAAACGTCTTCGGGATTTTTTATGTACATAACTTCAAAACATATTAAAAAAACAATGTATCTAATAATTTTTTTTAAACATTGCTTTCTTCGACATAACCGACATCCAAAAAATAAAAATGTATATCTTATAAAATATTCACTTCTATCCAAGTTATATTTTATAAAACCAATAATCACAGTGACCCCGGACACAAAAAGGCGGTTATCAAGGCAATTTTGGTCAATTTATTTTTTTGTTTTTGCGTTTTTTTGTGTTTAGTTTTGGTTGCAAAACAAAACAAAGCGACATAGTTTTGGTTGCAAAATAAAACAAAGCGACATAGTTTTGGTTGCAAAATAAAACAAAGCGACATAGTTTTGGTTGCAAAACAAAACAAAGCGACATAGTTTTGCAAGCAAAACTAAACAAACCAAACAAAAACATTTTTTGGACCCGATAACCGCCTTGTATCCGGGGTCACATATGTAGAGTCTGATATTTAAATGTTGCATGTTGATAATTTCCCTATGTTGCGTTTTGAACTGGGATATAGCTATAGACTATGCTTCGCAAGGGAAATGCAAGGGAAACAGATCATAGTAATATGTATTATGATTTTACGTTTACTTTTTTGTTTGTGCCTGCATTATATAATCAGGATCTCGGCACTTTAAATTTTTTTGTCGTCTTTTTAAAATTATTTCAGGTGCCAAACAATTTTTGTAAAATTTTAATAATTTTGGCAGCATGTGTCTTTCCCAACACTCTTTATCGAAGATAACTTCTTCCCAAAATAATGTATTTCTATCTCCAGAATAAAGAATAAAATAAACTTTTGTCGCTTTTAGAATAGGTATCTGACCCTGCATCTAAATATCAAAAAAATTAGTATTACTACATATTATTTGTAGATATTTAGAAAATATCTATAAATAATATTTTATTTTATTTCGGGGCATGTTCGCAAATTTAACGACAATAAAAAAGCCAGGAACAAAGTTCGAGCGTACAGAAGTCACGAGTCACGACAAACTTCGTCGGATTAGCGCAATTATGACTCCATCTCACTCTTCCGTGTTATAAGTAAGTAGAGATGCTTTCAACACACTCCCTACCAATAGATCTGCGATACCAATGCACGTGCGCAACATAGTGGGAAACGCCGAGATGAACTTGAGAAATCACACGCAATATAATAAGTATAAACAATGTTGAAACCGAGGATGAAGTTGCATTCAATACATACATGGGGGCTGTTTATTTTTAGCGAGCAAAATGGTTAATAAGTAGTTTTAGGTAAAACGGTAAAAAGGCTTAAAAAATACAAAATAAATGAGCGGAAAATGAAGCTAAATAGCGGCTGTGCTTTCAACGCGCCATCTGTAGTTTGCTAGTAGCATGCTAAAAGTTTCGTACTTTTGCCTCAGAGATACCGCCACGTAATGACCCAACTCTTTTACGTGCTAAAAACCGCCTGGTCAACGCCGTCCTTAAATAATTTAGAACATTACGTAAATAAATAATAAAAAGTTTAATTAAGTTTCGACTAGTACTAATAAAACTAATTCTTGGATGATCATAAATTGTTCGTTTGTGTAACTCATAGTAGCAGTTTGAAATGACTAAATGTTGCTGCAGAAGAATCATTACCTTTTATTTTCGGTTATTCAAGTGAAATAGTAAAAAAGATTCTTTCCTGGCAGGGCACGGCAAGCCGTGCGGGAGCCGCCGCGCTTGCCAGCACCGATTGCAATAGCGTACTAAGGTTTGTTTTTATTCTGTGTATATCTGTTGATATGCAGACATGAATTTATTGCAAATAGGTGGGGCCCTCTTATTGCCTGATATTTTTTCGTCCGGCGGCGGCGGTCTCGTGCAAGTTTCAGTATAAATAAATATATTATTAAGTGGCCCCAGGGGGCCCACTTAAGGAGGGGCCCACTTGCCATCGGGCAACCTGGCACCAGGACATACATCCTGTATTACCGGTACCATATCTTAAGAGATAAGTCATTTGAAGTAGGGGAAAGTTTCTAGATTTGATTAGTTAGATAAATATTGATTGGCAGATTCCTATGCTAATCAATAATCTGAAATATATTTTATCAAGAATTTTAAGATTTGAAAATAGTACTTATTGTTTTACTTAAAAGTCAGCGGAAGGTCTTACTCAAATATTATCACAATATAAGGAATCACAAAGTGCACCAAGAATTATAATTATAAAGGACTACCATAGTTTGATATTATCAATAAAACAACAATAAGCAACTTAAATATGTCTATAAACGAGATACGAAATTGCAAGCAAGAATGAAACGATCATTTCATTACTTCACAGTCAAACAAAAGTAAGGCCATGTAGCAGTCTTTAATGCCGGATGATTTCAACAATTTTTTTACGCAGATACCTACCAGTGAATTTAATGCACACTTTGGATGCAGGCGCAGCAAATAACACCTTTAACCCAACTGCTTATATGCCTGCCCGCTAAACATATTGCCGCAACATTTCTACAATATATTTCTGTGATTTTGTAATATTGGTTTTATGTATTATTTAATATAACTGTTATATCTAGGCAACCTCTTATGTCCTACCGCAGATACATAACAGTCTATGTTACTGAAACATCAAAGTTACATATTACATACACTATTTGTAATATTTAAACAACGTTATAACGTTGTTTGAATGTTGCAAATAATGTTGTTAACTTGCATTTATAGCGTTGTTGAAATATTATAAAAAAAACATTATTTCAACGTCACAGTGATAAGTCGGTAACATCTTTTGTAAAATTTAAACAACATTTTAATTCCAAGCTATGATTTTTCTTTGTAATATTTTGACCACGTAATATTTAAATGTAGTATCATTTTGTGCAATATTTGAAGAACCCTATTAGGTATTACCGCTTACAAGAATGCAAACGTTTTTATAATGTTTTAGCATACCTACTTCCCAATTACGCAAGCCGTATGACTGTATCAGACATTTAGCCGGCAACAAACACCAGCAGACAATACAGACACCGCAGCGAGATAGCAATGTATGCCCCATCCCTCTGTTTCTTTTCAGCTCATTAATTCTGTATATCGTTCCTTTTAGGATGGTCCCTTGGCCAGGGGGTGCTATTTATCATGTAGAATTTAAAGAAACCTGTAATCATATATGACTAACTTGGTTATATAGTTCATTGATGGCGCCACATTCGGTAGAAATATTTTGTGAGTCACCGCCTGCTTCGTAGTTTGAAGTCAGTTGTCACCGTTGTCACTTTGTTTGAATATTGTTCGACCTGACAGTATTTTGGCGTTTAAGTTTCTATTTGCTGCGTGACGTTTACAAAATATGTTGTGTATTGTGTGCGGCGATTCGGAAGACGCAGGGCGAAAGTTGTTTTGTTTTCCGAACCCTCATGATTGGTGAGTACATATATAATAACATATTGCTAATATGTCCAGGTAATTGTTGTACGGTGATCTAAAACATTTTTTGACTGTCGTGATTTTCTCTAAACAAATCACTGTACATACATTTAAGACTGTTCGGTCAAATATTTTATTATGGATGCCCAGCGATGCAGAAGTTAGATACCGATGGGAAGCCAACCGATGATCTAGGTGCGTAGCAAATAATCTTTGATTTTGTGTATTCAAGAAACATTTTAATGTGGTCTTTGGCCCTATTCAATATCACATATGCAATCTTATACGGTGTTTTTACCAAATTTTATCAGTTTTTTTTTTTATTTTTAAAGCACCAAAAAGCAATACTTTTACAACTCCTGTTGAAATGAACTTTTAATATCTTGCGGCCATATAATAACTGTCAAAGTTTTACCACTATCGCCTGGGCACAGAGTGAGACTCTGTTGGCATATAATAAACTCCTACTTTACAAGCAGTTACTTAAACCTTTTTCTTTTTTTAGTGGGGCTGCACTTAGCCAAGCATTATCAGCATCATTCAACGCTTCCAAAATAAGGGGCTAAGAAACATTGTGGGCCCACCTTGGTATATTAGAAATAGCTGTCTTCACAGGGACCTAAAGATGGAATTACTAACGAACGAAATTGGAAAGTTGCAGAGAATCATCAGAATAGACTGCTTCAGCACACGAATGTCATAGCAATCCACCTAGGTCCTTGACAATTGTGACAGTGCGAAGCTCAAAAGAACTAACTAAACCTCTTGATTTGGTGAAGTGATGTTACAATTTCAGAGCACAGCGTTATGTGAGAGATATGTGACCAAAACACAGCAACGTGCAGTGTGTGAGCTGCATTCAATCTAAATTTAAGGTAAACCGATGGGGATCACTTAATATCGTTTTTATACTAAGCGTTGTTTACTTGTGTTATACACAAGTGTGTTAAAAAACCAATACTTTTGAAATCAAACAAGTGAATCAAGTCAAGTTTTTTGACAAATTGACAGATTTACTTAGCGTTCATATGTCCAGTCCGTGGCAAACTTGATTCATTGTATTTGAAATATATTAATTTTATATAATTTAGAATGTCACAAATAATAAATTCTTCAAAAGGTCAATCAATAATAATTGGGCAAGAGTTTATTAACATTTTGTACTCAGAAAACAGAGAAGAATTTAATTTTCATATTGCTTGATTAAACATAAATCTAATGTGGTTTGAACATTTTTAGAAATTGTTGTTTTCCAACACCTTTAAACGTAAATTAAAAAGTGGATCAAAATTAGTATTACATACTTTTGCCATTTACTATTTAAGCCATTAAATTAATTGTTGTACAGCTGATTAAAATGTAATACCTACTATATGTATTAGGGTTGCCTTCCGTCCTTATTTCGCCAGGATTATCTTCGTAATCATGCCTGTGTCCTCGCTTCCTCGGCGTGACACCATTGCCCCCGTAGAACATACTTTTTGCAAAAATTTATTATATTTTTATTTTCTCATATTTGTATACTTACAGAATTGCTGCAAACTTGTGCTGAACAATTTTGTAAAAAACTAAATTTTATATATTTATTTTCTATTTTTGTTTTGCCATTTACTATTTAAGCCATTAAATTAATTGTTGTACAGCTGATTAAAATGTAATACCTACTATATGTATTAGGGTTGCCTTCCGTCCTTATTTCGCCAGGATTATCTTCGTAATCATGCCTGTGTCCTCGCTTCCTCGGCGTGACACCATTGCCCCCGTAGAACATACTTTATGCAAAAATTTATTATATTTTTATTTTCTCATATTTGTATACTTACAGAATTGCTGCAAACTTGTGCTGAACAATTTTGTAAAAAACTAAATTTTATATATTTATTTTTTATTTTTATTAGACACATTAACTAAAAAGTTGATGTTTTTGTATTACATTTTAATTCAACATAACTTATAATTTGTGATATTTTTTGAGAATGGTGAGAGAAGCCATCAGCTTTTCGCTCGTGTTGTCTCGATGTATGGCTGTAGCTTTTACGCATCTTTTTAATATTTATGTTAGATAAATAAGATATTTGACAATTATATTTGTTTGAAGCAAACGTGTGGCAGCTGTCTTGCCCTTGCAATTTTTGATACAGGTCTTAGTTTATAACGTCGGCAACCTAGTTATTAGGATGTCTACAATTAATTTTTTCAAGCAAACCCTTTTCAAAAGGTTGTATGCTTAGAAAGCAATTGCCCCATTTTTTTATATATTTAAAATAATATTTAGAGGATACTACCAGCTGCCAAACCTAAAATAATAAAACAAATATTTAAAGAATATAAGAAAATATTCTTGTGTTCTATCAATTTCATAAAGAATAGCTGATAGGTATGTTTTCCTAAAATGTCCTTTATTTGTTCCAATATTTGTTAAAAAGTTTAAACTTAAATCAGCGGATAACAATTTCTAATAATTTTGTGACAACAACTTGTGCATGTTACATTATGGTGTTAATAAAGTATTACTGTTTTATTAAAACCGGTTGTATTCAGTTTAACTTGTGCTATCATTTCTGTATAAGAAAATAATAACTTTGTTTTTATATACGCTTGTTAGTTTCATCTTTATTGTTATAGAAATTATGACGACTAACTATTTTATTTTAGTATGTCTCTGTTTAATATTTCTTAAGTATATTAAAAGAGATCATGATGAAAACTTTTAATATATTTGTTGTTTTTGTAAACATCATTAGTCGCTGGTTCCAAAATATTTGTCGCTCTTATTCTTCTGGCCGACAACAGATTTTCATCGTCAATGTCATCTGACGTTGAAAATTTACCTCACAATATTAAGCAAAATGGTAAGTAAATTTACAATTTATTTGAAAAGGTACAATTAATTTGAAACCAATATTTTAAATATGGCGCCACTGTGCTCTCAGCGCCACCTACACGCGGGCCCATCAAAAAAGAGAGAAAACAGATGGTGGGGGAGAGAGTAAGAAGATGTGGTAGGGGCATCGAAATTAACATTTACTGCGGTGTCAATACTAGCAGTGTTCGATTGCTGCCGCCCTTAGTTGTGCTTAGTTCTTTTATGGTTCTGTTCAACTGATTCCACCAATAGGAAGCAAGTATTTCAAATTTGCGCTCAGATTGAACTGAGCGCGGCCGGCAATCGAACACTACTATTGTCTGTGGTCCAGACGGTCTGCCGACGCGCATCGGCCCCGCCTACAAGTGACGTCAGTGCGAGAAGGAAGCGGAAGTACCGTTTAATATGGCGTTAATTTCATGGCTGCCTGAGTAGCCAATTGTTGTCACGGTTGTAATGACATTTATGCGCTGACGTCATTGCGAGAAGTAGCGTTTGTTGCCATGGTAGCTAATATGTTGTTGTGACCATAGACCACAGACTACTACAGACAGTGCAGTGAGGTTTAAATGTATGCCCTGCTGTCATAAACCTATGTAGAGGCGCTGTTTACGACTGTAGAAACCTGTGTGCCTGAATCCAGTGTACAGTGCACTGTACCCTAAGTTACAGATGCAGCCATCAGATGGATTTTATGAAAACAAGCCCTAAATGTCAGTCAAATTGTCAAATATCATCTAAATCTACAGGCAAAGGCGGTTTGCATTTTCTTTTATTGTTTGTGTCCAAAGTGTATAAAGATGTTTTGTATTTAATGTGGTCGTTCGGAAGATGAAGTTGAAAAGCTGTTTTGCTTTCCGAGAAATGCTGAAAGGTATGTGTTTTACCCCGGTGAACACTACAAATGTCATATGGCAAAATGTTGTTAATCTTTTAAAATAAATTTTAGTTTCTATTTTGTGTAATTATGATTATTATTACCAGGGCCCCTGATATATTTCTCTAATAATCTTAAGATATGCGCGACAGTGTTATAATTATTTTGGAATATTATAAACATAATAGTAAACAAGTATCATTTATTGATATTTGTCTACACTATAACAATATAATATTGTAAAATCAATGATAATTTTTTCAACCGCATCTTACAACAGCTTTAGTAAACTGAACTAATTTGAAATCGATAATTTGAATTTGGCGCGCAAATGCTACCGGAGCGCCACCTACGTTGGTTTATGACAGTACCGCTTGTTTTTGTAGGTACACAAAATAACCTTGGCTGCACTGTCTGAGTAGTCTGTGCCATAGACCCAAGAATGATCGAAACAGAGATTACGCCCATCGGCGTACCAAAATCGGTTCGTTCTGCGCATCTACGTCACACCAGAATTGCTGTCAAAACTAAGTGTCAAAGTGGCGTATATTTTGTCAACGAACATATGGCGGAGATGTCAACATGATGTGAAAAAAGAACTAAACAGTATTTAGTTAGGTTATATAAAAAAAAACCGGTGTAAGCGATTGGGTAACTAAATTGTAATAATGTCATCGTCAGCAGGATGATAATTTATCATCAAGTGCGAATAAAATGATTATTAATCTTTACTAGCGATCTAATTTACCATTTGGCCACACTTATAAAATGCTCCATACAAATGACGCTGATCTTGTAAATTTGGTTGTGGCAACGTGTTGTCAAAGTAATTTGTATTTTGTTATGATTCGTATGTAGTCAACGTGTTATCAATGGGTGCGTTCTGCCACTTTAAGCCGCTTAAGCGCTTGAACTCAGCAACCAATGGCCGTCGCGTTCATGTTGTTGCTGCCCAATTGCCGCCGTCCGCTGAGTTCAAGCGGTTAGCGCCTAAAGTGGCAGAACGCACGCCATGTTTGGTCTAGTGTGACGTCACAGCAATCAGCTGATTGTCAAACTCGCTCAAAATTGAATGACAACCTGCGCAATGCGTAATCTTGTATTCTATCATTCTTGCCATAGACCATCTATAATTAGACGGAGTACGGCCTATCCCAATGCATTGGCTTGTTTTGGCCCAACATACCTTGTCAATAAGGTCGAATTTCGTGTAGATTCTCGTGCACATTGGTCGCGCATGCGCACAGATGCTAGATACCGCCATTATTTTGAACATATGTTTACCTACGACCGTATGTGTAAATGTCCCTTACGTCACGGACTACTTAGCTCGTATATCGCTTATAACATACGTGTGCCTTTGGCTGTGCGTTTGTGTTTTTAACGCACGACCTAATGTCATGATGACAGATGTCGCGCGAATATTTTAATTATTTTATTTGTCATTTTTGATACAGTTTATATTTATTGAAATTTTCGGTCGTAAGTAACTGCAATACTCGAGCTGTAACATATTATTACTAGCACGTGATAATTTATGTTGAATTTGTACTGGAATTTTCGATTAACACTTCAGACAAAGTTCTCCGTAGTTGCAATAGATGTCGCGCGAATACATTCATTGGTCAACCGTCAAATATTCTTGCCTGTATTTGTTTGTCATTTTTGATACAATTTATTGAAATTGTCGGTCGTAGGTAAAATTATGTACAATACTCGAGCTGCAACGCATATTACATACTCGTGGAAAATAACAAAACTCGCCGCTTCGCGGCTCGTATGTTAAATTTCCACTCGTACGTAATAGCCTAGTTACAGCTCTTGTAATGTAATATACTATTACATCCGTGGCAGTAGAAAATAAGGCATGCTCAAAGCGAGAACCAATTCTATACTGTTGAGCGCATTGTCTTTTGCACGTCATCGCTCACGTCATCGGTTTATTTACAAACATTTTAAAATTGTTCAGAGCATTGTTTATGTGGTCAATTCGTTTCCTTTTTCTACTTTTTTTGTTTTGTTCGTTATTACCAGTTATTACCAGGTAAATATATGAAATATATCAACAACAATAAATCCTAACCTTTAAAATGTAAGTTTTTTATAGGAGAAATAAGTTAGTAATAGTTTGTTAGTAGTTCTTAACTATAAAGTACAATATTTGGGTGGCCCAATATTTTCCGTTTTTTCGTTATTACCAGGTAAATATATGAAATATATCAACAACAATAAATTCTAACCTTTAAAATGTAACTCGTTTTTTTATAGGAGGAATAAGTTAGTAATAGTTTAAGTTAGTAGTTCTTAACTATAAAGTACAATATATAGTCAACTTATTAAAAAATATTGGCAGTAGAAGCCAATAATATTCAGCAAGATATATATTTAAATGATAAGATTTTTAACTAACAACTGATTAAGTTCATTGTCTGTTATGAACGTACAAAACAAACCATAAAGTATGTCAAAACCAGGAAAAGTGTTTTTTTTTATTATTTAATTATTGAACAAAAATCAACAATGTTAACACCTATATTAAATAAACACACGTATATTGTGTATAAAACTATAGAAAATAACGTAATAATATAAGTAAATACTATATCACGTAAATTGCCCCAGTTGAAAGTTCAAGATTTAATTGTAGAATCATGTTTGTTATTTACTGCCATAACCGTTTAAAAAGCGCGCCACGATTTGTCTTTTGGACGTCATCGCATCATGCGTCAAAGCATGCCTTATTTTCTACTGCCACGTTTACATCGAGGTTATGAGTTTGTTTACCTATATAGATGCATGTAGAATGTAGATGGTACCTTGGATGGTTAAGAGGTAACAATGGGGCGAAACTGCTGCTTTTGTAAAAAGGCAGCATCAAAAAATATAACGTGTCACAGGTATGACCTTTATTACCGCAATACAGTAGGTAATATTAAATTATAACATATACCTTCTCGTAGATTTCCAACAGTTCAAGACTCAAAACAAGGTCGGATTGAAGCTACCGCTATACCTATAAAAAGTCGGGTTTTTAAAACTACTGTGTTGTGTTCAAGACACTTTTCTAATAGCGATTATAAACTGGGAAAAGACGGAAGACCATAACTCTCCCGTAGTGCGGTGCGAAGTATTTTTGTTACGAGTGATCTACCAAATGAAAATACGGACACAGATAGTAAGAGCGATGCAGTTGTAGCAGACACTAGTGGACACACAGAGTCAACAATCACTGCCACGGCTACGAGCTTTGAAAGTGCCACACAGCGCAACACCAACGGAACATCCTTCAGCACTGCCAAGAAAAAGGAGAAAATTTATGTAATATGTAACTTTGTTTTAGGTATATTTTAACGTTATTTTATTGTAGGTACAATCCTCGATATATGGGACGTACATACTTCAGACTTATCTTCGTCTCCTCAAGCACAGGCAGTTTTAGCATTAGCAAGAACTACCATAAGCAAGAAAATTGCTCGAATTCGCCAATTGTCTCGTTACAACATGCGATTAAGACAAAAAGTGTGCAATTTATCAACATTAATGGAGCATTATTTGTGTAAAACCATGTTATTAGAATCAGAAAAAAGAGTTCGAAGTTCACACGACCATTTGGTTTAAAAACCAGTAGTTCAATTTTGTTCAAATAAAATATTTTCCTATTATAAGTTGTATTTTGCTTGTAGTTTATTAGCCATATTCCTATTAAAGAAAATAAAGAAATCATGTATAGCACAACCAACTTAAACTTGACTCGACAGCGGTGCGCAGAGCGTAAATATAATGAGTACGTGACGCGTTCTGCGCAACGCTCTCGATGCAACTACTCGCTGGTCAAGCTATACAGAAACAAATAAAATCTTACACGCGAGAATACATTTTGTCCAAACCTATAAAAAAATGGATTCTGTTGTTACTATATAAAAGTTGAACAAATGTCACTCAAAAAGATTTTTGCAGAGAACTGGAATAGCGAATTAATTGCTCTTGGATGGTTTAATTGCTTTTTTAACAAATGTCACAATTATAACAGGTACTACAAATGTATGTACTATGCACGCCAAAAAAAAGTCGTACACCTTGTAGCTTTGTAAATGGTTCTTTTATAACCTATACGCTGTCATTCTGACATTAGTCATAGGGATGAAACATGCACCAGCTGTCAAGTTGACAAGCCAGACTTACATGATGTCAAATTTAGCTGTACGACTTTTTTTTGGCGTGGATAGTACATTCAAAAACAGAAAAGGATTTTTATTTTGTGAGGTTACCTTTCACGCCATACGCGACTACCTAATTCAAATTTGACATATAGCCGCCAGTTTAATCTGACCGCTCATTGGTGCGTTACATTGGGAACGAGAAAATATACGACTTTCGACCTTATTATCTTTGGCCACAAACAAAGCCCGTCACGCTCCCTCTAGTCATATAAGCTCGATGGTTGTGACGTTCAAGCCTTTTTGACAATTACAGCGTTGGCATGGGTGTCAACTTGTTAACCTAAATCACCTACAAAAGTCAAAAACTTACGGATGTATTTGGTTGCCCAGGTGTCCGTGTCAACCAGGGGGGTTCCAGTGGCATAACAAATCATGTCACATATTGTCATTTCTTTCTGACGCGTACAGTTTGTATAAATCTGTCATCATAGCAACTTGACCACCTGGGTATAGCCAGGAGGCATTACTATCGGTTACAGTCGTTTCGAATTTCTAAGGATATCTGTAAGCAGTGACAGAATTTTCTAATAGATGGCAGCAGATTCTTGCCTGGCACAAACAGTGCGTGCGTTCTGCCACTTTAGGCGCTAACCGCTTGAACTCAGCGGACGGCAGCTATTGGGCAGCAACAACATGAACGCGAAGGCCATTGGTTGCTGAGTTCAAGCGCTTAAGCGGCTTAAACTGGCAGAACGCACACAGTACTGACTGCGATTGGATCCTTGATTGGATCGCAATAGGCGGGTGTTGATTTGAATTGACATTTCAATTCAAGTCAGTTTTTTCCACGATTTGTGTTTGAAAAGTCTTTGAATAAAAAAGAAATGACTTACAATGCCGATGTATATTATCTGCGGTAGTTCTGATATTGATAGTGACGTGAAGAAACTATTTTGCTTTCTAGAAAACCCCGAGAGGTAAGTAAATGGGCAATGGCTATGTAAAAAATATACCTACATACGTCTATTATTTATATTTTCATGTAATTACGTGTAACAGATGGATGTCAATGCGCCTTGGTACATTAGGAATGATCATCAGGACCTCAAAATGAAATTTATGTACAAAGAATTATCAAGAGTTGCAAGACGTCACGAGGAAATGCTTCATCATCACGTAAACGTTAAGGTCATCTAGCTCCTCGACAACACCGGATTGATCAGAAGACTCAAGAAAACTAAGCTTTTTGAGTTAGTGTAAATGTGAGTTGTTATAAAAGCAGAAACAATGCCGCGTAGTGCGCAAGAAAAATGTGACCAGTATACCAGAACTTACTGAGAGACCATCAATGGGTGCCTGTTAGGTTATACTAGTAAAATACGTTAGAATTATTCATTAGTTAATGATGGCTAGATTGTAATGCACTTATTGAATAAAAAAAGGAAAAATCTAAGTGTAATTTTATTTAAAAAATTATTGCTGATAATAAATTTAACTGTAGTCCAATATACGCTTTAAAATTCCCGCCATTGCGCATTCATTTACTCGAGCGCCATCTGCACCACCCTTGGTGGCTGAAAGGCATGTCAAATAACATCTACTGGGGGGTAGGGATGCACACGATACATCGATGTTTCATAAACATCGATTTTTTGCTTTCGATGTTCGATGTTTTCATCGATGTTATTCGATTCAATAATATCGTTAAGGGTCCGGTGAAACGATGCTTTAGAACGTACCCTAAATGGCGTTTCCGTACTTCCAGTTGTTCTTCAAAAGTTGCTTTTAAATTTGAGATTTTCTATGCTCAAACGGTTTGAGTTGAATGTAGCTATTGTGCTAGCGATGTATATCCTTAGTTATGTGCTCGTCAAATAATATACTATACTTAGGTAAAGATAAATCAACCAAATATCGATAAGTAATTTGCAGCTTTCGCGGTGACCACCGGTCGCAAGAGTCGCTTGCTATTTAAAAACATCCATCAAAAACATCGATTTTTATTCTTCGATTTTTGTACAACATCGATTATTGAAATTCGATATATCGTTAGATATAAACATCGATGTTTTAAATGTTTTGGGCATCCCTACTGGGGGGTCATCTATCCTAATCTGTGGTGTGTCAACATCTTTCTCGCAGTGACGACATGCGCAGAAATGAACGAATTTGAGATGCGAAGTAAGCAGACCGTGTGGACTGCGCAGCGGAGGATTTTCCCTCGCGTATGACAGCACTGATTTTACCACAATTTAATCTACAGGACCTACTTATACTGTAGGATGAGGTGAATTGAGATTAGCACTTACCAGCGCCATCTAACGGACGCTAGGCGTACTACCCATAGAAAATACTTTGTAGAAAGGAAACAAGCGTGCTAAGAACTTGGTAATACACACGCGCGCCATCTTACGGACAACCAACGAAGTTCTCTATACGCCCGTAGTTATGCAACTTATTCTGCAGAATTATCGGTATATTTAACCTGTAACTTATGCAACCCATTGTTCGTTCCCAACAGATTTAATGCATATGCATATTATGGATTATATTATAGCAAATCTACAAAAATAACCCATTTTAATAGAATAAATTTATTTTTACACGCCAGTACACAAATACATAACATACATATTATAAACATTTGTAAACTAATTCAGTAAATTTACATGAGACTGTGATATTATAAAAATACATAATATATAAAATATTCACAACCATTAGTATTATAATTATATGCTTGATCTGCTTGATAACATGGACAAAGTGTGAAGACTACAGTTGGCCCCTTTTATCAAACACAAACACATATACATATATATTATATACTTATATACACAGTACATAATTTAGTTATTCTTATTTTTTATTCATTTCTCATTTGTAAAATATTTTTCAACACCTTCGGGTATCAGGGATTTTGATTATATATAAAACATTTTTCAATTAATTTGTGCAGCTTTATAATGCTTATTTAACAAAATGTAATCTACATAATATATAATTGAATAATTGAATCAGAATATTGAAAAGTTGAAGAGATTTTATATATACATATCAGATTATTATATTATATTAGCATTATTAAAAAGAAAAATTGCTGTTCTCATACATTCTCTAAGGTTTGCTAAAAGAAAATAATAATCATTAGATAATAGTTGAAATGGGCCTACAAAGATCTAGGTAGAATATATCGTCGGGTTAAAGGTAAAAGTCACTAACTAACATCTAAAATAATTACGAATATCTGACTTTAAGATGTATTACCAACAAATATAATGACATTTTCTGGATAAATAATGCATTTTCGAGTACTTAGAACACTTATTGATCGCCTCCTTGTACAAGATTCGCATTTAGAAGCATTTGACTACAATTAATTCGTGTTTCAAGAAAATGTAACAAAATGTTAGTTAGTGACTTTTACCTTTAAGCCCACGATATACACAGTCGAAAGTTTTGGTTTTACCATACACATATGCATATACATTAGGGTGTATCGAAATTTCAAATTTCAAGTTGATAAAAGTTGCCTCTGTGGACCCTCATACACCACAAAAGAAATTGGCCCAATTGAAAAATATTTAGGTCTCCCGCAGGAGGCCTAAAATTTATAATTTTCTTTAAAAATTCAAATTTTTTCATATTTTTGTAATGAAATATTTAGTGATATTAGTTTTTCAAAGCCCACACGTACGCACATAATAAAAAATTTGATGACAAAGAAACTTTTACCAATATTTAAACACATTTTTTTAATTATACGAAAATGGTCATTTTGCTAAAAATTGTAACGAATCTAAATAAAGCAGGTGATCTAAATGTTGCATTAGAGTAATATATTTTCCTATGTGGTAATATCACACCTTATTGTTAATCTTTTTGTATTTGAAAAACAAAAATCACTTAATCTTTTATTGAAAAAACATTCTAATTCTTAAACTAAATTATAAACTTTAGGCCTTCTGCGGGAGACCTAAATATTTTTCAATTGTACCAATTTGTTTTGTGGTATATGTGGGTCCATAGGGACAAATTTTAATGAACTTGAAATTTTGAATTTTGAAAAAACGTTTCTTTGATACATATACTATATACATATAACTATTAGTACCTAACAGCTATTTTTTAGCTTACTCTGGGCAACGGCACAGAGAAACAATTTGGACCCTATCTTTCATCTATCGATGTCCGCTAACACTATGTATACCTATTTTTAATTTATTATCATTCATTTTAGGTAGGGGAAAATTGTTCTAAACCACAGAAATATTTCTAGGCTTTGGTTGATTGTAAACTTTCGAAAAAGTAATCACTGATATACATAGTAAATTACTATTGTCAAATTACTATTTTACTATTAGTAATGTATTTCAAAAATTGCTGATTTACAGACTATTTTCAAAATTTACGGAGATACCTTCATAAATTGACAATAATATAGAAAAAGTTGAATGTAAACAGGCAGTCATACAATCTCTCATGAAAACCATAAGTCCTATCATTTAGGTCCATCCAGAAGTTTCACAAACTGGAAACTGACAATGGTGCGACATTACAGTTAGATTCCTAGTTTGTAGTTTCTAGATTTCCTGGAGGAACTTGAACAATTTCTATCAATTTATGATTACAGTTCTAGACACTGCTCTATTTGGCGTGGAGTTATCCAGTCATGAATTTTGGTGTACCTTCATAGAAAATTATCGTTATCTTCTTCAGAGAGTCTTATGTTCTTCAGTCCATTATTTGAGGTGCTGTCCGGTCATAAATTTTGGTTCCTTGCTGACGTCTTCCCTTTCTTATATTGTATTTCAATTAAAACCTTTGAAGAAACATCTCATCAGTGTCTAGAATAAAAACAATAAAACATACCATTAAAATCATTAAAAAATGTGCAAAGTTTACCTTATGTAGTAAGGAAATGTTCTTCCGATACATGTTGCTAACGTCATCCAGAAAGTAATTGTGAATTTCGATTTCGGGCAAATCTTCTGGTTGTAGCTAACCATTTTTGTAAGAGAATATAAACATGTGTACTGTGTAGTTGTACGTTTACAAGCACTTTCAATTAACATCATTGTATGGCTATTAGAAGATCTTATATCCTCCGTAATCCTGCACAACCATAAGAACTATTAAAGCGCATCATGATACTATTAAATTATATAATTAATTTATTTTTTTAATTATTAACGTTATTATAAAAATATTTAAAATTAAACTTACCAATTAGAAATTTGAATGCCACTTGAGAAATAACGGATATCAATAATTACACTTGCTAATTTGACAGTTTGCATTGTTTGTATTGACAATCACACATTTTAGTGCGTTACCAAGGTTATATCTGACGTTGTAAAATTGTGGTGGCGCCATCTTACGTTCATCCAAATGCAAAACATATATAGCTATACTGCCAAGGCGCTCCATATTAGTTCCGTGGGTATGGTACTACCTACTGATGCACTTATGTAGATAAAATATTGTCAATAAAGTGTTGTCTAGAGATTGTAAAAACATGATCCATTTATGTAGATAAAATGTTGTCTCGAGTTTGTAAAAATATGTAGAAAAAATATTGTCAATACAATTTGGTCTCGATATTGTATGTATATGATACATTTATGTAGATAAAATCTTGTCAATGTAATGTTGCCTCAACCTTGTAGAAATATGTTGCATTCATAGAGCTAAAATGTTGTTATTGAAATATTGTATTGATAATGTTAGACAAACATAGTAATAACATAACAGAAATATATTTACACAAGTTTGGTACCTTCTTACAATATTACATAAAGTTATCGCGATATTGCTTGTTTATCGGGTGAGATGCCAATAGACGCCAAAACCTTCTCCTTTCAGGAGATAACATTTATTGAAATGAGACACATTATAAATAAATTAAAAACGAACACCACTTCTGAATACTATGGATTGACCAGCACCATGATAAAGTACGCAAAGGACATCATAATCATACAGCTAACAAAATTATTGAATCATGCTCTTCGGAATTCCATTTTCCTAAAGGCCTTTAAAATGTCTCGCGTAACACCGATATTTAAAAAAGGTGACACGGAAAACATGTCTAACTATCGCCCGATTTCAATAATACCAATATTCGGAAAAGTGCTTGAAGTTGTCATGAAGCAACAAATTCAAAAATATTTTTAGGAAAATAATCTTTTCTATGAAAGTCAATTTGGGTTTCGACCAGGCAAATCAACAACTTCCGCATTAATAAAACGTTTGTCAAATATAAATAAGTCAATAGGCGAGAGCCTTTACACTAGCGCTGTTCTATTCGATCTGACAAAGGCATTCGATTGCGTTCTGCACGATTTACTACTTGATAAACTGAAAATATACAACTTAAGTCAAAACTTTTAATCTTTATTTAATCATACCTTAGCAAGAGATGTCAAATGGTCGAAATCAACAAGAAAAAGTCCGGTGTGCTACCGATGAGTTAGGCGTTTTCCAGGGATCGGTAATAGGGCCTTTGTTCTTCCTAATATTTATAAATGATATAAGCAATCACATCACCGACGGGCAATTAATACTTTCGGCCGACGCCACCACAGCAATAAATTCGGGAGACACCCTTGATGCCGTTATGAACAAATCAACAGCAATTCAAAAAGATTTACAAATATGGTTTAGCGCAAACAAGCTGTTTAAATACAGAAAAAAACAGCATATGATATTTCCAACACGAAAAACAGTACCACGCGGAGATGCCGATAAGGTTAAATTATTAGGACTTGTTTTGGATCCGGCTTTGACACGAGTGTATCATTGCGATGAAATCGCAAATGAATTGTCTTCGTTAATTTTTCTATTTAGAAATTTAGTACACACCATCTCTCAACAAGTGTTACTTGGGGCTTACTATGGCTTGTTTGAATCTGTTGTGGCTTATGGCATTCCCATCTGGGGTCACGCACCGCCGTCAAAGAGAATTTTTGGTATCCAGCGTAGGATGGTGAGAGTGCTTTGCGGCAAAACATACAGGCACGATTCGAGATCCCTCTTCAAAACGTTACGCATTTTGACTTTTTTCGGATTTATACATCTGCAAAACTTTAATTTACATCAAAACCAACATCAAATACTACGAAAACGTTAGCGTAATCCATCTTCACGATAAACGACAAAACACAAATATTTACCAACCTTTCTGTAGATTAAAACGAACCCGAAATAGTGTTAATTACTACGGCATTAAATTTTACAATCACTTGTGATTATGAAATATCCCCTCTCTAAATTCAAACCAGCCGTTAAAAGCATGCTTGTGGCACAAGCACCGTTTACTTTGGAAGAATTTTTCTGTTGTAACTTCAAAAGCTATATTTAGTTATTTTGTAATTTTGTTCGCTATATTTTCTTGACTTATGTAAGTATATGTATATGTACCTTAACACACAATAAATGATTTGATTTAATTTGAAATGTAAATTTCTTTGCCGATTCCAATTATGTCATCAATCTCAAGTTCACAAATAAATAAAAAAGAATAAATAAATTTAAGTTGTTTTTATTGATGTCTTCAAAACTAGATATAATTCCAATTTCTTTTGAAATCATTGTAATTAACCCAAATCTTAACGACTATTATCTCTAGAGATATGCGAGATCCCTACCGTCCCGGTCACAAAACGGGCCCCAGCATATATAGAAACAATCCAGGCCACACAAGTGTCATATTAATAACTGGTATAAAGAGAAATATATTACAACATACTAAACTCATATTGTGATAAAATGACTAAAACATAGGACCAGTACAGTGCAATTCAGATACTTAAGTTTAAGATACATACATTTATGGCTTTTAAACATTCTATGTTTTCCATAACTTAAATAAATTTAAATTAATACTTCAACAAAATTAAGTTAAAAGCCATATTATAACTTGCTTTCACATTCAAACAAACAACAGGGCATTGTAACATTGGCATATATTAAATTAATTTTATTTAATAACAATAATTTTATTGATGCTATAGGGTAAAAATAAAGTAACACATAATTGGTCATAACTTCTTAACCAACTGAGTTTTTATGTTATATCTACTTTTAATAATTAAACTTACTTTTCGCGATATATTAAAATTAAAATAAGTGTAATAAATTGACAAAAATAGTATACTCTTTTCAAAAACAGTACGAAATAAAAACACAATGTTGGTTGGCACAGCAGTTGAACAAGAAAAAGATAAATAAAAATGTCAAAACTAATTAAAATACAACAAATATTTATTTATAAAACAACAAACTAAAAAAGTTAGACAGATCATGTTTTACTTTATTTAGACCCTGTATCAGAGCCCTATAACAACAAATCAATAACTTTTAATCTAATAATTTTATAATTATTGTGTCTGATATACAAGTAGACTTTTTCTAATAATAATGTTATTCCTTTTAAAGAATATATAAGGCATTGTAATGATATTACACAATAGAAAATTTTGCTAAGTATGTTATATAGTTTTGTATATTACATTTTTGGTACGATTCATAACTCTATGATCAGACTATCAAGTGCACTTGAATATAACAATTGTCTAATGGTTTGCTTTGTACACTGCTCTATTGCCATTTTCATTGAAATAAATAATTATTGTCAACTAATACTGAATATGTCTTACTTAAAATCAAATAAATTTATTATAGACACTTATTATAGAGCACATTTGATAGTATTAGCGGGAGTTTTACACGTACTCCGTATGTTAAGACTGTTTTGTGATATAAGTCTATCTTCATATATTCCATATGACATGGAATGTATAATTGAATCAAAAAATAGTACACGATTAGATCCTCGTGATTCTCATCAATCCTTATAATCTAACTACGTTCCTAATGTAGAAACTGAACACCTGCTGCTTTTTCCTGTTTATCACAAATTTTGAATTAAATTATTATTATGTAAGTTTATCCCACAATTCACTACTACACAAACTCTGACGCAAACATCAAGAATAAATTAAAACAAAATCAAATACGAACGAAAACAGTAATACTTAAAATAGGAAGATGTGAAAGGCTATGGTGGTAGTGCTTAAATGTTAATATTAGCAGAGCTGTTGTACTAGCAGCCTTGAATTGGAACAATAGAGGTAACTGCGACCAAGTTGTTTCACAAAAAAAACTTCACTTAAAGTGTGAAAGTCTTATCACAATTATTTTAACTATCAGGTTTGAACAATTAGCAAATATAAATAAGAGTAAATAATATCAAACAATTTTATATTATAATGTATTCTAAAAATGAATTGCAAATCAATACTACATTCAAAACTGATAGTAGTAACATGGTATAATCACAGGTTACAAAAAATTAACATCAATGTTAACATTCTAGCATATCTACCGCTTTGTATTACGTTTTACTGTTCGTGCCGGTTGTACAGCTATATTCTTTTTTCTAATTTTACTTTTATGAGATTCATTTAAATTACCGTCATCTAGTTTTCGTTTTCTACCATGCCTTGGAGTAGGTGAAAATAAAAGATCCATATCCACTTCCTGTCTATGCTTTCTCTGAATGCGTTCACTCTGTCTTGTTTTTACAAAACATTTTCTAATATATTTTCTCTTAAACTTATGTTTTGTGGGCTCAATTGATTCATGTTCTGCACCTTGTCGACTTCCATCCATTTGCAGTGTTTCAAATTTTTTTACAGTCGATGTGGATTCACTTCGTAAAGCATTATCTCGATTGACTGAACTGGTACTCTCTCTTCTTAAATACTCCTGAACCCGAGATTCACCAAACGTAAATATACTGTCTTTATGCTCGGAAGAAACAGAACTAACTTTTGTAGTTGAACCGTGTTCTAATAGGTTTTCAATAATTTGTTCAGATGTGCCTTTATTAGAAATTGGTGTTACAGGTGCAGATTTTAGAGAACCTTCACTAGTGAAACTAGATGATGAACTATTGTTTTCAGATGAACTCTTTTTCAGTCGACGACGTTGAGCTAACTTAGCACTTGAGACATCCTGCAATCTAAATCCTTCCTTGTGTGCTCTGTGAAAAGCATTAAATGTGGTTTGCAGACTTCTTTCTGCTGATCCACTAGAACCCAGGACATCTGGTGTCATAAGGGGAGTTTGGGGGAACGGTTGACTACCTTGAACCCAAGAATTATTACGTAGGTCTGCCATTCGTAATCTTTGATTAGGGTTAACTGTTAACAATCCCCTCACCACAGCTTTCGCTTCTTCGCTAACACCAGTCCATGCAGATGATGAGAAACTAAATTTTCCACCTTTTATTCTTGACATCACTGCAACAGCGCTATCATCCCTTGATTTAGCATGAAATGGCGCCCTTCCACACAACATTGTGTACAATATAACTCCTAGACTCCATAGATCACAAGTTTCATCGTAACCGGATGGGTCTCCATTAAGAACTTCTGGAGCAGCATAATGCAGTGTGAAACATGGTGTGTGTAGAGGTTCCTTTTCCTTTTTAAGACGAGCAAATCCAAAATCAACAACTTTAATCTCAGCATTGTCATCATTTGAAGTAAACAGTAAATTTTCAGGTTTAAGGTCCCTGTGAACAACTCCCCTTGAATGCATGAAACCGACAGCCGATACTAATTTACGCAAAATACTAGAAGCTTCAGCTTCAGTAAATTTTGACTTTCTTCGTATGCGATCAAGAAGTTCTCCTCCTTTTAAGAACTCTAATACAAAATATGTGTGCCCGTTATCTATAATAACATCATGCAAACTGACTATGTTTTGATGAGTCTGGCATGCTCTAAGAAGATTAATTTCTTGTGTACAGTCCGTCTTTCGGCTGACAATTTTTACAGCATATTCTTGCCCCGTTTGTTTATTAATGCATCTTCTACAGACAGAGAATGATCCATCACCGAGAATTTGTTCGTTAAGGTCAATATCATATTGCTGAAAAAATGGGGAATCATCAATTTGGCACTGCACTAAAGTTGAGGTAACATCTGGTCGTACAACAGGTTTTAATAGTTCATCGGAGATTACATTTTTGGTGAATAAAACAGATGGAGCAATGAAAGAGTATCCTTTGAAAATTTTGTCATAGTTAGGAGGCACAACGGCTGGAGAATCTGTAGCTGGCATTGTTGTAAATTCTTCACTGAAATTGGAAACATCCAATTCACACCTGCAAAATAAATAAGACAAATGTTATCGGCTTTTTAACTGAACCTATCAGTAACAGATAAGGTAAACGTCAAAGGAATCTACAGTGATGCATATTTATGAATTATTCCTAACCATTTCAATTTAAACAACTTTAAGTGTTAATCAGGGCTGTGGAATCGGTGTTGAAATTGAGGAATCGGAGTTCATATAAATTTCAGGAGTCCTAATCGTAGAAAAAAAAAACAGAGACAGCCGTTGCCTCAGTAGACAGTAAATAAACAAAACTAGACACATCATTAGGTTTTCACGTAGACGTTATTTATTGTTCAAAATTTATGAAATATTCAGTGCAGCTTCTTAGATATTAATATTACTTGTACGTCTTTCGGTTTTGTCAAATATAGTTCAAATAGCCCTACCGACATTATAAAAATAGATTTTCTTTATCTAAGTGCACTTTTTGACAAAATATTTCCACTAAAAAAAAGATAATTGTGTGATGAAGAAATATCAAAAATGACCATATTTAAAGTGACTAGACGTCCCGCTTTTGGCGGGACAGTCCCGTTTTTTCAAGTTTTGTCCCTCGTCCCGCGGAAGTTTAAAAATGTCCCGCTTTTTAAGAAAATCTTAAAATTTACACACACTAATTTCAACACATAGGGTTGCTCTTATTTGATCCAAATATTTAATTTATTCTTTATTTTATTTAATTTATTAAAAATTCTTTCAAAAATTTTATGACAAAAACTAGAAGAGTATTTCTATTGTTATTGTAAAACAACATTTTGGGGTTGCTAGTGACTTAGTGATTGGTGAAAGGTGAAATTTAAAAACAGGTTTTTTTTACAAAGAAAAATATAAATTATTTATTAATATTATTCTTAGAGTAGCGTCTCAATAACAAGACACAGCTGAATGATTATAAAATAGTTCATTTCTGCCATTTGTATGTTAAGATGATTTGGCAGGCGCAGATACAATGAGATGTCATATGTATGTCGTGTTTGTTTGCATCTTTAAAACATGGCAAAAATTATTAAAATTTACAAATTTAAAGTTAAATTAGCAAAGATCACTCAAAAATTGTAGTAATATACATACAATGGTCCAAGAATAAGGTTTAACGTTCCAGTATTGTATTTTATAAAAAAATAAAGTACAAATATCTTTGGTTTTATTTTAATTCTTTCATATATTGCCAATATTAAAATTTAATCGAAACTACAGTGATTATATGTAAACAGAGAAATATCTGATATTTTCGTTAATTTTTTAAAAATCTGGAGCTCAATCTGACAAAAGAATTTGCTTTCTTTTTACGTTTCAAAACCGTACCCGAGCATATTTAGTTTTTGTTTTTTAGCCATTGAATTAGAACATTAGTTTACTTTAAAATTTGTCCTATTAAGTAAATAATTAATCGTTCATGTTAACACCACCATTTTAGCGTTGTTTAGGTGATCCCTTGGTAGTAAATCGTACATGGAGGAATTTCGTTTAATATAAATAAAAAGTTGTTTCAATAGAGGCAACAAAATACTTATTTCTGGATAAAAATTTATTTACATATTCACAATATCTATTTGGTACAAAGAATGTATAGTGTTTAGACTTTAGAACGTGTAATTTTTGATAATGAAGTTTAAAAATTTACAATTTACCTCCAAATGTACCATATTTCTCACTTATTTTTCGAAGTATGTAAAGAAAAAAAATTATATATAATTTATTATCTGTGATCTCATATCATGTATTGTCTTTTCAGTTATGCACCTGAAGATGGTCCAAGACAGTATTCGATCGTGTGATGTATATTTTTACTTAAAACAAAGTCTGACATGGAACCTGTGTGTTTTATTTCCACGACCACGATATATATATCGTGGGGACAATGGTACAATGGAGACATTTATCAACTTGAGACTAGAATAAGTTATCTATCGTGTTTTAAATCCAGGTATAATCTGTCATTTTTAGGTTAGGACAAACCTAACCTACAGAGTCATTGCACTTTTTGCGTTACTAAAGTTCCGTAGCGTAAAAATAAGGATTATTTTTTAAGAAGAATCCCACCATCAAAGCTTTAACATTCGGTAGATTACCACTATCCGCTTTGGCAAAGTTGTTTTCCATTGTTTGAAAATTAACGTAGTAAAGTCAATCGGCAGAAGCACAAGCTTATTACGGTATGACGTCAATTTTAATTTTGCATATAACGCATATTTTTTTTTTAAACTAATAGTTTCCTTAAACTCTAATCTACTAGGATGACTATAATACAGACCATATTTTTAATACAGTCAAATACCCTATTACAAACAATTAACTAAAATTAAAATTAAATAAACATTAGATATGTTTTAATTGATCTTAATATGATTTTAACTGATTTTTAAATTAATATTTAATTTCGTCCTGATTTAGCGTTTAGTAGAGTATAGTGTCAAAATCCACGATCCCTTGGTGGACGTTATACAGGGGGTCAGGACACCTCATACCAAGACAAGTCATACCCGGACAACTCATACCAGGACAACTCATACCAAGGGACAACTCATACCACGACAACTCATACCGGGACACCTCATACCAAGGGACAACTCATACCAGGACAACTCATACCAGGACAACTCATACCAGGACAACTCATACCAGGACAACTCATACCAGGACAACTCATACCAGGACAACTCATACCACGACAATTCATACCAAAACACCCATAACAAGCCGACAAATGATTGTTGTCACGTACGGTGTCATCTAGTATGATGAGTAGGAAACTCTCTTCAACGCCTTAGTATTAGGTAATCGAGTTTAATTTTCTACATTGCCGAGTATAGGCATTATATGTACATAACACATTTTATACAACGAGGAAGGCTACCGCCATCTAGGGAAAGAGTGATGTATGTAGGTACTATGAACATAACCCAAAAAATACGACGCTTGCTATTGACGGAATAAAATAATTTAAATTTAGATTTCTACAATGGATTAGATGGAATGTGATGACTGATGCTATAATAAAGATATGTTCTTTTGCAAATAAAAGACAAGCAGCATTAAAAATATTAGCGTTATCACTTGTTAATCGGAAATTCTTACACAAAAATGTGTTGTTATTACCGGGAGTTTTTCTTATTTGTATACATATCCGTCTCTGTATACTTGTAAAATTAACAGGTCAATACATTAGAACTAATTAGAACTCCCAAACTATAGGCAACCAAAACTATACGAAACATTTGAAATAATGTAAGCTTTAATTTTTTAAATCAAAAGTTCTATCTCTATTTACCAATATTTATCTTATCTATCTATCGTTCATCTGCAATGACCAATAAGCGCTTACAGTAAAGTGTAGTTTCTTCTGTCAATAGTAAGTAGGTGCATTCAGCAGAATCTACCGGTACCGGACCGATACCAACCGATTTACGATACCGATCCGGAACAGTCTCGTATCTGCTGAATGGCGCTATAATGCACCAAAGTTTATATTTCATCCAATAGGAGGCGCTATATGAAAAAACGCTGAACATAACCTCATTGTTCGCATAGAGGTATGCGTTATTTTGGTTATTTTGCTTTATTTGCCATTTATTTGGCTTTCACGACTCTCACATACCGTATATATGATATATTAAAACAATATTCTCTTTCTTCCATTTTAAATGTAAAATGACAGGTCTGCAACCAACACTGGTACAATCCACCGCTACCGCTAACCGTAAAAATTATATGATACCAAAAATGGCGTCTGATCCACCGTAAGTTGGTATCTACCGGTCAACAAAAGTGACATATAGCAGATTTTCGCTAACCTGTTACTTCACAGTTACCAACCGGAGTGATCTGCTGAATGCAACCATTGTCGTATTTTTGACGTTATGCTGTGTTTATGTGCGTGTTTCATAATTCTTTCACTAGATGGCGTTCGCCTTCCGCGCTGTATAAAATGTGATATGTCTGCCAATACTCAGCAATGTAGAAAATTAAACTCAAACACCTAATAAGAAGGCATTGCAGAAAATATAGAGAACATCCACGCCATACACATTGACCTAAGTTTGCTAGATGACACCGTATTGACACTACAATCATTTTTCGGTTTGTTTTATGTTTTTTTTCGGTGTTTTGGTATGAATAATTGTCGTGGTATGAGTTGTCGTGGTATGAGTTGTCCTGGTATTTGTCCTGGTATGAGTTGTCCTGGTATGAGTTGTCCTGGTATGAGTTGTCCTGATATGAGTTGTCCTGGTATGAGTTGTCCTGGTATGAGTTGTCGTGGTATGAGTTGTCCTGGTATGAGTTGTCCTGGTATGAGATGTCCCTTGGTATGAGATGTCCCTTGGTATGACTTGTCTTGATATGAGTTGTCCCGGTGTGAGTTGGCGTGGTATGAGTTGTCCGGGTATAAGCTGTACCCGACCCGTTATACAGCACCCGGGTGAAAGTTTAAATGGCTGATTTGGAAACACGCTGACGTCATTTTGCGTTGGTTTGCCAACCTACCGTCAGAAGCGTGAACATTTTTAACGTGAAGTTAGCCAAACAGCATTAATCATTTGTAACTAACATCTTGTAAGTGCGGTCCCGCCATAACGTAACGTAACAGCGTCATAATTTAAAGTGATTTGCAGAGTTGTGCAGGTTAGTTTTGTTCTAAGGGTGTGGTATGAATCAAATTTCGTATTTAATACTTTTGTATAAACTACTACTTGCTTTTCCGATCATTGTTTACACAAAGGGACAAAAATGAGATCTGATATGGGTAAGAGGGAAGGAACCGGAATGTCCGTGAAGTTAGCAATGGATTTAGATTTAGATTCATATATCGAAATTTACAGTTGGCCAGACAAATATTGCGCATGACTGAGTTTTCTCTAAAATGCAGTAAATTTGTCACAGTAACGACACGTTATCGTAGTACTAGTGATAATAATACGAAGTAGGTATATGTAAATATTGGCGTTTATAGACATTAGGGTCTGAACTAGTGGTCGGGATGAAACACGGGTTTCGGACTACACGGGTACCCGGGCGACCGTACTTCGGACGGTACGTATAAATTAGCCCGGACGGCAAACTACACGGAACCGGGCGTCCGAACTTCGTACGGTACGGAGTTCGGGCGCCCGAACGGTGAACGGACGCGGCCGAACCGAACGGACGAGTATTCACAAACGGGCGGTTGTTATGTAATCAACAATGCATTGGAAACACAGGCAATGGGTGCGTTCAGCCTCTTTAAGCGCGTGAACTCAGCAACCAATGCCCATCGCGTTCATGTTGTTGCTGCCAAATGGCCATATATACCTAAGTTGAGATACAATAATTGTATGTAAAAAACACTTTTTTTAATACTACGCTATATAAACAAATCAACTTTATTTAAAAAAAAATGCAATTATGTATTTATGTATGCATTGCCATCGGAAATCTGTCCACATGCAAAATTTCAACTCCATGGGTCAAAGTTTCCAAATTTTAAAATTTTTTCCAATTTTTTTATTGATTCATTAATTGTCACCGGAAATCTGTCCACATGTTAAATTTCAACTCGATTGGACACATCTTCCAAATTTTGGAAAATTTTCCAAATTTCTTTTATTGATTCATGCATTGTCACCGATAATCAGTTCCCATACTACATTTCAACTCGAATGGACACAGTTGTCAAATTTTGAAATTTTTTCAAATCTTGGAAAATTTTCCATGTTTTTATTTGTTCAAGTTCAAGTTCACTTGCAAAATTTTGACGCGTTTGAAGTAGGTAAAATATTGTTTACGAGATTTGAACGTAACAAACAAACAAACAATTAGTGAAGTTAATATAAGCGTAGTAATAAAAATTTACCCAAAACGATATACATATAGGCGGTTCAATTCTATGAGCATTTTGTATATGTCTTGCCAACGATCCCGCATTTCCGACCGCACAAGACAGTTCGGTGTCACCATCGCACAAATTAGAAACGGCTTCGTCGCCTTTTTATATTAGCATCGTTCCACAACCAGCTTCGCTTCATTTTTAAAGCAAACTGACAGAACTGTAGCAATACAACTGGTAACCCAGGCAACGTAATAATGAGTAACTAACGTCTCAATAACAATAAGCAAAGCCAACCCGTCCTATGATGCACTCGGTACGTGAACGGGCTCACCCGGACGGACGGTCCGTAGCCACGGGCGACCACGACCGGTCGCAGTCAACGGACGCGTCCGTTATTCGGGTACGTCAAATCGCGCCCGGGCGCAGTTGGCGTACGCGTACGAAACCCGGGTACACGGACCGTCCGGGTACCCGTGTACCGCGAGCTCTAGTCTGAACCAAGTTTAAGTACACTAGGGCCTCGATTTGCGTTGTTTTCGATCTGCGTTGATCGAAAATATAGGACCGTAAATCTGGTTTGCGTCGTTATGATTTGATATCGTTGATTCGTCCGTTTGTAACGCACCAAGTCATCCTGCTGATCTAGACGAAATCTGCGAAAACATCAAATTTGTTTTTCAAGGTGTCATTTCTAATTTTAAGGCCTATTATCTGCGCAGGACATTCAAACAACTTTTGTAGTGTATCCATGATGAAATCTCCATCAAATTAATTTGGAAACAGTTTAACATTTTAAAAGCAGTGGAGAATATTGGAGAGTCTTGAAAAGAAGTCAAACAAAGTTGTTTGAAAGGGGTTTGGAAGAAACTCTGCCCAGAATCCACTGAGGATACCGAAGAAGAATTTGATGACATCGAAACCATTGTCACTGATTTGGTTCACTACGCACAAGACGTACATTTTGAAGGGATGAAGGCAAACGACATTGTAGACGAAATCTTACATCATGATGAAGAAATAACAAACGCTGACTTGTTACAAAATTTTACTGCAGCTGCAACCGAAGATATTACTGTGCACACAGAAGAATTTACAGAAATAACTATAGGAAAAACCGGCAGAGGTGAAGATTACTCATAGATTTCAGCTGTTATTTTCGACATACGTTACAGATTATTTCTAAATATTGACGTGTGTTAAAGCGAAATAGCATTCTTTTCATACGTCTGCTGTATAATTTAAATGGGCAAGACAAAAAAGTACGTCTGTTCTTAGAATAGATGACAGCGGTACTGCAACCTAACCTCCAATTATTATAATAACACAGCACGAACGTGTGAATTAAATGTGAGAAGACCATGTTTTTTTCTCAATATAAGATATATTATTATTTATGTATATATGTTATATATTTTATCAAAATAAAGTAATTTTCAGTTGATATTTCTTTTAATCCATTATCAAAACACGTATTAAAAACATAACCTCACATTTACAACAAACTATCACCGTTTTGTGAAATACTTATCGTGAAATATTCAGAAATGAATTTCAAAACATATTTAATAGTGTCTACACAAACAGTAAAAGAAACTCCAAGTTTAAGCACTCAGTCACAAAATGATTATTGCTGAGCCAATTCCAACCTCACAAATACACTGTCTTAAGTGGGCTAATTGGTATGTTTTCACTTTGCTTCTGTTAAACATGGGAATGATGGATATATAAATTAGATAGGATATCACAATAAAATGACCAATGATAGTATTTTTAGTAATTAAATATTAATCTTTGACGAACTACCTAGTAGGCAACCAAATATACACAGCAATATAACCAATCCACGCGGTACGTCCATATCTTGGTTCGTACGATTTTAAGCGATGAGTCAACTTCACCTCTCCCCGTTTTGCCTATAATCAAAAATTATCGGAAGCATTTACCTTGATAGACCAAGCTATGGACATTTTTATTAACCATGACACGAATGAAATTCGCAGCAGAAATGTTATGAATGCTGTCGCTAAAAAAGTTCAATGCAATAAAGACCTCTACAGAATACGTAAAATGAATGCAAGACAGCAAACATTAGACGTTTTTTTTTTTAAACTAAAACTTAAAACGATAATGGAAATTTTCATATGTTAGTGTTTATAGAAGTTTACTTTTTTTATACATAGGAATGTTTGTGTTACTTTATTAATGTAATATTTCACCGGGGGGAAGTTAGCCATAAAAGTTATCCATAAAATTTTTTTTCAACCGATTTCAATAAACGATACATTTTTGGAAAGCTCACGACGTGCTGAGTCTACAGTAGTTATGGCAACAGGATCAAATCATAATTACTAGCTCAAAAGTGGAAAAGAAAGTAATTTTTTTCATAAATTTGCACATTTGTGAAACCTCATAACTCCGCAAATAGTTGACGAATTATATCAGTTGTTGCAGCAATCGAATGCCCAGACGTCGCTTTAACTCCCATAGTTATGGCAACTTAAGATTATACTAATTAGTGATGTAAAAAAATTAACGAACTTGTAACGTTTTTACAATCGGATGAGCGCCTAAGCAGAACAGGGCTTCATAAAAAATGCTCCATAAGTCATTTCTTTTCACCCGATCGTGACAATATGTACATCAATATCTATGGCAACTCGAAGTTATGTTAATTGGTGATTTAAGAAAAATAACAATCTTTGATCATTTTTACCTTCGGATATACGCCAAAGCAGAACAGCGCTTCCTAAAAAACGGCGCATAACTCATTTCTTTTCACCCGATGGCGACAATATGTATATCAAACGATAGAGGAAAGTTACCCCTACCTATGTGAGTTATGGCAACTCGAAATTACGTTAATTAGTGATGTAAAAAAATTAACAATCTTTGATCATTTTTCCCTTAGGATATACGCCAAAGCAGAACAGCGCTTCATAAAAAACGGCGCATAACTCATTTCTTTTCACCCGATGGGGACAATATGTACATCAAACGATAGAGGAAAGTTACCCCTACCTATGTGAGTTATGGCAACTCGAAATTACGTTAATTAGTGATGTAAAAAAATTAACAATCTTTGATCATTTTTCCCTTAGGATATACGTCAAAGCAGAACAGCGCTTCATAAAAAACGGCGCATAACTCATTTCTTTTCACCCGATGGGGACAATATGTACATCAAACGATAGAGGAAAGTTACCCCTACCTATGTGAGTTATGGCAACTCGAAATTACGTTAATTAGTGATGTAAAAAAATTAACAATCTTTGATCATTTTTACCTTCGGATATACGCCAAAGCAGAACAGCGCTTCATAAAAAGAGGCGCATAACTCATTTCTTTTCACCCGATGGGGACAATATGTACATCAAACGATAGAGGAAAGTTACCCCTACCTATGTGAGTTATGGCAACTCGAAATTAAGTTAATTAGTGATGTAAAAAAATTAACACACTTTGAACGTTTTTACCTTCGGATAAACTCCTCCACGGAACAGAGTTCCATAAAAAACTGTGCATAACTCATTTCTTTTCATCCGATGGTGACAATATGTACATCAAACGGTAGAAGAAGGCTGCACCTACCTATAGTTGTTATGGCAACTCGAAATTTCGTTAATTGGTGCTTTAAAAAAATTAACAAAGTGAGAACGATTTTACGGTGAATGTTTTTTAAACAAGTTGCATAAGTCATTTCTTTTCACTCGATCGTGACAATCTGTACATCAAACGATAGAGGAAGTCCACAACTATCTATGGACCTTATGGCAACTTGAAATTAGATTAATTAGTGATGTAAAAAATGCCGGTCCTGTTGATTTCGTACGGACCTTATCGTCATCTAGGGGTTTTCAACGACCTGCAAAACTCTGTGCGTTCATGGGTAAATAATGCATTTAGCGGCTTATAATTTGACAATAGTTATGCAATAATTTTACCGTGAGTTATGTTCATTAATACCACTTCTTAGTCGACCGGCGCGCAATTTCTTGTATTATAGGTGTATTGGGGTAGGTGATATTAGGGGTAGCACCTTCCCAATACCATTATTGGATGCAAAATTTTATGCGCTTTCCGAATTTGTATCACTTGTTTCTCTATGGGGTTGTTGCAAAAAGTTATGGCCAGTTCTTTATTGAGATGACAAGAGCTCTTATAAGGTGACGCGTAACGAAATAAATCAAATTTCCGACAATACCGTTTAATGAATTGGATTGGAGCAAAACTCTGGCGTATAGTACTTGAACACCCCTATCATTTGTATGTTTCATAACAAAATTCGAAGAATAAAAGTTATGCTTATCTTTTATGGCTAACTTCTCCGCGGTCCCAAGAACGACATAAAAAGTTCCGACTGCACTCAATAACTACCCGCAAGAACTTGACAAAAACGATCTACCGGCACCCTTTGATATTAGTAAACGAAAGCGCTAATGTCGGCACTCTCTTTGTGTCTTTGTCGGCATTCGCTGCCGGCATCACTGGTGGCGCCGTTCGGCTAAGGGCCACTACGGCGCCAAAACAAGAGCGCCAGTGTACAATAACATTTGAAATTTAATTAACATAAATAACAGATACTATTAAAATTCACTGAAATCATTAAATCAGTTGTTAAAATTGACTTGTTCGCGAATTGCATATTCGCATTTTACAAAATGTATGACGAGCTTCGATCTAATTTGGCGTAAATATCTACATGTGCCAGGAATACAAATAAAATAGTTTGTGATCGGTATACCATGTATGATCGTTTCTGGTTTGGCGTATATCCGAAGGTAAAAATGATCAAACATTGTTAATCCTTTTACATCACTAATTAACGTAATTTCGAGTTGCCATAACAACCGTAGGTAGGGGCAGCCTTCCTCTACCGTTTGATGTACATATTGTCACGATCGGATGAAAAGAAATGACTTATGCAGCATTTTTTATGAAGCCCTGTTCTGCTTAGACGCTCATCCGATTGTAAAAACGTTAAAAGTTCGTTAATTTTTTTACATCACTAATTAGTATAATCTTAAGTTGCCATAACTATGGGAGTTAAAGCGACGTCTGGGCTTTCGATTGCTGCAACTACTGATATAATTCGTCAACTATTTGCGGAGTTATGAGGTTTGACAAATGAGAAAATTTATGAAAAAAAATACTTTCTTTTCAATTTTTGAGGTAGTAATTATGATTTGATCCTGTTGCCATAACTACTGTAGACTCAGCACGTTGTGAGCTTTCCAAAAATGTATCGTTTATTGAAATCGGTTGAAAAAAAGTTTTATGGATAACTTTTATGGCTAACTTCCCCCCGGTTTATATTTCGCTTTTTTTAAATATATATACATATTGGCAAAAAAAATATCTTATCGTAGGTTTTATTAAAATACTTCCCAACATTGATCCCTGGAATTATTTTGTATGAGACATTATTTCATATCAAAAAGTAAATCCGACGTCTGTGGAACGCATCTCAAAAATTTGTATGGTGTCTTATGCAAAAATGTGTTTCGATTTGCGTTGTTTCGATATGCGTCCCATTTTCCCGGAACGTAACCCCGACGCAAATCGAGGCCCTAGTGCATTTCCAGTTAAATCGAGCGGCGCAGAAAGACAATATTAAAAATTATTCTTTCTCGAAAAGTAAGGATGATGTATCTCCAATTCTTTTAACATAGCTTAATTGGATACCACTAATTATGAATCCGCGCTCAAACCATACCAATCCGCCGTCAGGGTAGGTCAAAAATGTAATTGAATGTTATCGCCGCGGCCTGGTATTATAACAAATATGAAATGTCATTTTTTTCGAAAACTAGGCATGATGTGTCTCCAGTTTTTTTAACATAGCTTAATTGGATACCACTAATTATGAATCTTCCGTCAAACCATCCGAATCCGCCGTCAGAGTAGGCCAAAAATGTAATTGAATGTTATCGCCGCGGCGATAAATAAATCAAGGAAAGGAAGTAGTGATTCCTTTCTACCAAACTCTAACCTATCTTGACGTACACCTATCAAATGTCATCTACTTGGAAGTAGGGTTCACACCAAACAACGGATTGTCAAATCCAGACTGAATTACAAATGAAAATGTTTAACGACACAATTAGTCAAATTAATATTTATAATATATCCAAGTAGATGACATTTGATAGGTGTAAATCAAGATAGGTTAGTGTTTGGTAGTAATCACTTCTTCCTTTCCTTGATTTATGACAAATTATATCTAACAAATGACATAGGCCTCAGTAGCTCACATGGGAGAGCATTGTGCTAGAAACGCAAAGATCCCTGGTTCAAATCCAGGTTGTGGCTGTAATTTTTGATTTATTTAAAATTTACATCCTGCCTGTATGTCACCATATTATTAACCTATAAATATATGCTTAACTATTAAAACACATGAATCAATTTTATTCAATAGATTTTCTAATTTGTTTAAACTACAAAGAGTAATTGCTATTTGCCTTCGTTTTAAACATAATTGCCTAAAGAAAACTAAATTTGAATCAATTACGTCACATGAAATGTATAATGGTTTATTAGTTTTAGCTAGAATCGCTTAACAAGCAAACTTTCAAGGAGAAATTTTAATGCTAAAGAAAGAAAAGGTAATAAGTACTAAAAGCAAGCTCATAAGTTTAACCCCATTTCTTGATGAACATAACGTATTGAGAGTTGGAGGACGCCTCCAAAATATTGAGCTTTCATGTGACTCTAAAAATCCCATTATATTATCAGGAAGATTAAATTATCTATCTATCCATTATCTATCTAAATTAATTTTAATAAATAAACATAAACGGTTAGCCCACGTTGGATACAAATGCTTCTAGCTTCTACCAGGCAGCATTACTGGATCACAAATGCCAAAAACTTACTTGGTTAGCTAAACGAGTTGTACATGAATGTGTTATATGTTCTAGAGCAAAACCGAAAGGGTTCAATCCACTAATGGGCAATCTGCCAAAGGAATGAGTCACATTTACACAACCCTTTAACATAACCGGAGTAGATTATGCCGGTCCTTTAATGATGAAAGACCGTAAAGGGCGTGGTTGTAAATTTATAAAATGTTATTTAGCTGTTTTCGTTTGTTTTGTTACTAAAGTCCTTCATTTGGTATTAGTAACTGATCTTACGACTGCTTCGTTTTTGCTAGCTTTATAACGTTTTGTTTCTCGCCGTGGCATGCCGAGTAAAATATATTCGGATAATGGTAAAAACTTTGTTGGTGCAAAAAATGAATTAAATGCTTTGGGTGAATTTCTTATTAATAACCATGAAACAATAATTGAAAATTATTCCAACCTTTCAATATTGTGGTGTTTCATTCCACCATACGCACCACATTTTGGTGGATTATGGGAGGCCGGAGTTAAGTCTGTAAAATTTCATTTTCTCAGAGAAGCTAAAAATTCAAATTTAACTTATGAAGAATTATGTACTCTTATGCTACAAATTGAAGCTATTCTTAATTCACGTCCAATCATTCCCATTTCACCTGATCCCAACGACCTGTCTTGCCTTACGCCTGCACATTTTCTAATTAGTCGCCCATTTACTCAATTTCCGGAAGCAGATCTAACAACCATTGCTGAAAATAGATTAAACACCTATGAAAAGATCCAAAAAATGAGGCAACAGTTTTGGATTCGTTGGCATAAGGAATACCTAAATCAGCTACAGCAACGTGCAAATTGGCGCTATACCACAGGAACCCAAGATGAAGGAGTAATGGTTATAGTGAGCGACGATAATTTACCTCCTTTAAGCAGCGCCGGCATCGGCGCTTTCGGCGGAGTTGCTATACAAAGAAAGTAATGGGCGCCCGCTCACTGATTACGGTCGGACCAACCGGCAATGGCCGCCAGGCTTCGGCGACGGCCGCGTATTATAGCAGGGGCAACTCTGTTCGGCGGCCGAACGTCATTTCATTAGAAACTGCCTTGTGATACAGTGTTAATTAAGTACATCCACATTTTATACAAACCTCGTAATAAGCATTACCACGACAATATTTTACTTCGCGCTTTAATTACTATAAAATATCACAGACTAATTATACAGGTACTAGGGCTTCCAATCCCGGACAATATACTGATGCCAGGATTTTGGGATTAAAGATTTTGTAATCCCAGGATCCCTGGATTGATCTCGTCATTCATGAAAGAAAGCGAAAATTGCCGGATCAAAACGCCTGAGATGACAAAAGTTACCAAATGCAGTCAGTAAGGAACGCCTAAAATATACTTTATTGGACAACATCTTTTACCTCGAAACATGATTAACGTTCTCAAATTTTACCGTACAAGTAGAAAACCAAAATTGACGGTTTAAAGGTGGGGTGGAGGGTCAAGGTGTCAATAATAAACAAAATGTATAGGTACTCTATTGGATAATAAATTGCTTTCTTACATCTTAAATTTTGCATTTTTGTGTAATGTTTCAAGAATAGTCACGGCAAAAGAAATTGTTTGATCGAGCCAAATTTCAAATTTTTCATATTGATGCCAATAAAACATTTTGACGAATTTTTGTTTTCTTCTTTAAGATAAAATTGGATAACTTTAAAATTCATACGTCATGGATGACGTTAAGTGAAGACGTTAATTATTGTTCAAAATTGATGATTCAGTGCAACAGAATATTAACTATTCAATTTCTTGTTATGAAAAAATTAATATTACTTTTCCTTATCTGAGTGCACTTTTTGACAAAGCTTTTACACTAAAAAAGCGAAAAAAGCGATAATTGTGCGATGAATACGTGTCAAAAATGACCATATTACCGCTGTCGCAGCTCATCACAAACTCGAGATGCTTCGTACCAAAATATTTATTTTTTTTAGTTTTTGGTAAAAGCCTTGGAAGAACTGTAAGAAACTTTTTTGGTGTATTTTATTACTTAATTACTAATTTTATATTCTGTCGTACATCACTCAATCCAGGTAAAGAAATACGCCACGCACATTTTTTTTTTATTTTTTTTTCTGTTTTAATTACAGCCTGTATTTTTTGTTGAGGATATAGTAACTAAAAAAGGTTAAGCAAGTTGAAAAGGTTTATGTTTGTCTCCATATTGAATTATGCCTAGTTCTTGCAAAATCTGTTCTTCCTATTATAGCAACATGTTGGTGTAAACGAATTTTTTATGCTTGATACTTAATTTAATCACAACGGGTGCTGTTATCGACAATCCCGTAATCCCGGGATTGGAAGCCCTAATAGGTAATTATTTCAATATTACAGCTAGTCTTTCTTCTGGTGAAACTGATTTCCGATAATTAGTGTCCTGCATTTTAAGTACTAGTTCGTATAATTTAACACTTGACATTCTAAAATATTTAAAAAAAAAATTTATCATCCTTGAGTACATCAGGGAACAAATGGTAAAATTCCTCATACATTTCTCGTCAAGTCTGCGTGGTTGTTTTCTCTATTTTAGCACAAGCCAATGCGATCATAACAAGTTCTTCTGACGAACGCGACGACTACCTTGAAGACATTTTGCTGTTGTTTTACTAGCGACTGTTTGGTAGGTACTGAATGTCGGGCGTTGCCCGAAAGGTCGATTTTCGCCGATTCAGTGTGCGGTGGTCGCTGCCGAACCGAACGTACCGTGCCGGTCGTGCTGAGCCGAGCCGATTCAATGGGCGCGCTGCTTTAAAGTGGTCGCTTGGTATAATAGTGCGCGTACATCCCGGCAAAGACGGCATAACCCGTGTAGCAACTATAAAAACAGTTAACGGTACCATTCAACGAGCGTTTTCAAAGCTATCCGTATTACCCATAGAGAACAATAATTTAAATGCAGTTTAATGTTTAAAAAGTTGTGTTTACGTAATTCTTCTTATTATCAATGTTTTATTTTGTAAATACCTAATGGCATTTCAAGGGCGGGGGTATGTAGAAATCTAGTGATGATACCTCATTTAGTTACCTAGTAACATGTATTATTATGTTTTGTACATCATAGAGAATGCATAGAGACGAAAATATATAAGTAAAGAGAACACACCCATTCCTGTCTCTGAATTTTATTTAAATGGTTTTTATGCGGAAGAAAAGTTATTCAAAACAAACATAATCCTTCCATTCTGCGATATTGCGCCACAGAAAATCAGCACCGAAGTTATGCTTACCATACTCAATATTCCGAAAAACTAATTGTTTGGGCATCCTAGGCAATCTTTTAGTTGGTCCATTCTTTATCTCTTAACGCCCAGAAGTACTTTACTTTGCTGCAAGAGCGAATACTTCCTGCCATTCATAACCTTGCCGGACTAGATCCGGATGATGTCTGGTTTCAGCAAGACGGCTGTCGCGCTCATAACGCGGGCAGAGTGCGAGAGTTTTTAACAACCGCATTTCCTGTCCGTCTTTGGGCGTTTTCACACTGGCCGAAACGACACCGGCACGATAACGACAACGATGTCGGTGGACGCGTAATCTCATTTAAATCATGGGAATGCTTTCACACGCGCCGAGATGTCGGTGTCGTGTCGTTACAGGTGACGACGTGTCGGTGAGCAGCAGTCACTCCACTCGTGTCGTCGACGGCTGTTGAGCTTTTAATTGACACTAAATAAAAATGGGTTTCAAATATAGTATTGTTACAATAATTGAACTTATCGAATCGAAACCCTGTATTTGGGATAAAACGAATGAATATAATAGAAACAAATTCTTCGGGAGAAAAGTTGGCAAGAAATATTTATATTCTTAGAGGATGGATATGAGCAAATATCCCAAGCGGAAAAGAAAACATTTTTGATAAATTATACAAACAAATATCAGCAACTATTTCACTAATAATAATAAAAAAGATTCAAATAAGTATGTATTTAAGAGAGATCTATTGTTTCTTTTTTTATTTAACTTAGAAAATAGTCTTAAGTTCCTGTTTTTTTAAAATAAATTACCTATATAGCTTTAAATAGTTTTCCTTTTTTTTCAATACATAACTGCTAGCATTTCTTCAGGTGGTATGCACATTCTAAATTGAGTATCTTGCTTCTTGATCTTATTAATTATATTCGATAATATGTAATCAAATTTTTGCTCATACGAAAATAGTTAAAAAACTTGTTTGGGTCATTAGACAATAGACAACTTCTCAAACAGAGTATAGTAGGTACCACAGTGGGGCACTACTTGAGTAGATTTCATAAATTTGAGTATTGAGTACGTGAGTACTGAGTAAAACTAATACTCTGGAGTATTCTACTCAAACCGATTTGAGTATTTTACTCAGAGTACTACATCTACTCAAACCGATTTGAGTAGATTTACTCAGAGTACGCATCCACTCAAATCGATTTGAGTATTTTACTCAGAGTACTACATCTACTCAAACCGATTTGAGTAGATTTACTCAGAGTACGCATCTACTCAAAACGATTTGAGTATTATACTCAGAGTATAGATGCGTACTTTGAGTAAAATACTCAAAACGATTTGAGTATTTTAAAGTACTCAGGAAAATACTCAAGCGACGAAAAATAGCTAATTGTCGTGTAAGAATCTAGGTGACGCACTTCAAATCGCTTCTAATAAGCGTGTCATTCTGGATTCAACTTTGTTTGATTTATACACGACTTTTTATTATTATTATCATTGTTGTTGCCATGTTTGTCATTGTTGGCATGTTTGTCGCAAATCGGTCACCAGCGTGCCAGCACCCTTAGGTTCGTGTTTTTAGCGCTTGTTTCATTACGCGCGTATTTTATGATGCGTTGTTTCCGACGCGCATGGTATCCGATGCCTTTTGTCACGTTTATGACGCGCGTTTTCCGTAGAGCGTGTTTTCTAACGCGCGTGTTTTCTGAATTACGTGTTTTCTGACGGGCTTGTTTTATGACGCGCGTTTTCTGAAGCGTGCATTTTCTGGAGCATGTTTTTTGGAGCGTAAGTTTTCTTACACGCTTGTTTTTTAGACGCGTGTTTTTTTGACCCGCATTTTGTGGGGAGCGTTTTTTGACGCGCGTGTTTTTTTTTGACGCGCGTTTTCTGAAGCGCATGTTTTTTGACGCGCGTTTTTCTTATATGCGTTTTCTGTCGCACGTGCTTTCTGAAGTGCGTTTTAAGACGCGCGTTTTTCTGTCATAAGTACGCGCTTAGAAAAATCACACGCGTCATAAAACGTACTCTTAAAAAAATACGCGTGTCTAAAAATGCAAGTTAGAAAACACCCAACATGACAAAAATCTAGTTTTAGCAGCAGGATCATTCATAGATAATGCAGGTTTCGCGGCGATCCCCATCCGGATGGGAATAAGATGTACCGCCGCGCCGGGCGATGCCGCGACACAAATATTTCCATATCGCCGCATGGCTCGGTAAAAGTTACACGGCAGACCCGGCAAATGCACTCAGCACGGTGGAGCTTCGTTGCTTCAATACAGTAGTACTCTACTCATTTCATACTGAGTACAATACTCCGTACTCAAAATTTTGAAATTTGAGTATTGAGTAGATACTCAATACTCATTTTTTTTTCGGTGAGTACTAAGTATTTACTCAATTTTAAATTTTTGAGTAATGAGTAGATACTCAATACTCACCGAACAAAAAAATGAGTATTGAGTATCTACTCAGTACTCAACATTTTAAAATTTGAATATTGAGTAGATACTCAGTACTCACCGAAAAATAAATGAGTATTGAGTACCTACTCAGTACTCACACTTAAACAATTACGAGTATTGAGTAATCTACTAAGTACTCTACTCATGAGTAGAATTTGCCCCACACTGGTAGGTACCCTCTAAATATCTCACCTTTACAATTGGATGTACCCATAACGTCCTTTGCTTATTTTGTTTTTGCGCCTTAAATATAATAAATAAAGCAAATATAATTTGTTAAATCCCGCCATGACATTTCCTCGAACGCCACACGACAACTAAACATGCCGTGATCGTTGCAATGTGTAAACATGCTGCCAATATCGTGCCGATATCGGTGCTGTGCTGATGTCGTGTCGGTGTCGGCAAATGTGAAAACGCCCTTTTGTGGGACAGGCGACATTCGTCGGACCCCAAGATCACCTGATCTGATCACCTGACAGGAAATCGATAATGTGATAACCATGATCTGGATATACTGTAATTTCCTCGTCTTCAGATGACGGCGCTAATTGGGAGACATACAAGCAAATGTTTTTGTTTCACGAGACACAATATTCCTAGAAAATTCTTTTTTTGTTGTCATCACGTGTAGGAGTATCTCTAGAGTGTTTCTTATCCATGGGTGTTCACTAGAGAATTTCACAGAATAGTTAACCACACATTGCAAGATTTGTCGGCTTGAAAAAGTTTTAACTCGAGCGGAAAAATCGATCGAATAACCCGATCGCCGCGCGGTCGGATCGCCCATCCGACCGATCCGCGCGCTTATGTTTTTGGCACCTGCACGCCGTAGGCTAAAAGATTATAAGGTCGGGTGTCCACCGAATCGGGCCGATAAATATCGGCCCGATCTGAGACGTACGATAAATATCACGAATTTTGCGTTGAAACTTCGTACACACATTCACATTCACAACACAAGACCTTAAATAATAAAATAACGTATACGAAAAAAATCGAATTTTTCACCAGAAAACCGGAATACCCCTTAATATGTAATAACATACCTTATAACTGGTTTAAATGGAGCAGGGACTTCTTTTCTCGCTAGAGCATCCCAATTCAATTTCTTGAAAAACGGATGTCTTTTTAATTCTTTGGCATCCTCTTCTCCTCCTCCCAAACGCTGTCTAGGGTCTTTAATTAACAATTTGCTGATAAAATCTGCTACGTCCTTTCCAAGTGCTGCAAGATAAGCTATGTTAGAGAGAATAGAAATTGTTTCCTAAACCCCAACTTACAGCTCGGAATTGGTGGTGTTGTCTTTAATATTCTCCTAGATATCTCTTGCTGTGTATTCTTCTCCCCTTCAACAGTGAAAGGGGAAGCACCTGTTAGGAGTTCATAGGTAAGTACACCCACTGACCACCAATCAACGGCCTAAAACAAATAAAGCATTTACTATATTTATTGAAGAATGATAAAACACTTATTTGGTGGTTAATTAACTATGAAACAATTTGGGTTGTGTCATTTGATGCAAATTGTATCACAAATGAAGGTAGATCGCAGTATTGGCTCAGTATGAAAATTTAATTTATTTAAATTATTTCTTATTTTTTTTAAATTAAATTTTTTGTTGATTTTTTAGTTGATTTTCAATCATTTTATTTAATGTTGTTAGTAATTTATATTATATATATATATATATATATATATATATTTTATAAGTATTATATATTATATATATTTTATATTATATATTATATTTTGTTTATATGGATATACTGAAAGATTTTTCTAGTGTAGCAAAAATATTTAACAGGAAAAATTGTTTTTGCTTTGTTGTTAACTTAGAAATTGAATCAAAGTAAATACAGTGTGATAAATAAATACCAAGATTACATTACCAAATTAAATAACGGTGCCTCCCATACATGTTTCCTTTAAGACCCAGTTCTATATCTCCTAAAACGCGTTGTCGACTAAATGTGTTATGTATTGCTCAAAGGTGACTCGGGCCTATCGGTCCTTGAGCTTTTTAAGTCGCCCGGGTGTGTAAACATCAAATAATGCCCGTGGTGTATACAAAATATTATGTCCAACGGTTTTGTTCCTCCAGGTTGAATAATAGTCATAAATATTTTGACGCAATCAAGTAACATCCGTCTCTACGGAGTTGAGTAACAACACAAACAATACGGAGTTGAGTGACATTACAGACTGATACAGACAATGAATTGTCATGTCAAACTCAATAACCTTAGTCTTCAAAAGTGGATTTTAATAACATTGTTAGTTATCGTTTATTGGATTCAAGATATTAAAAATTTTATGGTCCACTATGGTTTTGTTACTCAAGACTGACTAATATGAATGCCAATAATTCACATTGACGATTAAAAATTTACAAAACTTATGTCAAATATTTGATGTATCTAACATATAAACCATGGAAACACTTAATGCCCGCGCGGGCATTAAGAATCCTTAAGACCCGCGAGGGCATAAAGTAGTATTTTTCGCTCCCGTATCGAAGATGTAAAATATCACTTTAGAATAAAAGCGTAAATTACCAAATAAATTACCGTAATTAATGGTAATTTACGGTTTACATTAAGGTAATTTACCGTCAGCATATATGTAATATCGTTGGTAATTTACCGATATTTATAATAATTTCAAAACATAAGTAGTAAGCAGAATTTACAGTGATCGGTATTAACGCCGGTTTAATTTACCATTTTTAATTATCCGGTAATTTAAACCAGCGTAATTTGCCATATTTAATTACCCGATAATTTAAGCCAACGTAAGTTACCATTTTTAATTACGTGGTAATTTAATACTTGAAATTAATAATGTTAATTTCAACGGTAATATAAGAAAAAAATTGATTACTGTAATGGATTACTGCCTCTAGCGCCACCGTTTCCCAACCGGTGCTCCGCGGAGCCCTAGGAGCGGAGCGCCCTATGCGGCTGACGTGAGCGGGAGAAGGATAGCGGCTGAAGGTTGGGAAACGCTGCTAGCCCATCACACGATATAAAAATAGTTTTTTTTTTATTCAAGTACAACTTTAACCCAAACTTTATAATTTTTCCGCTCATCGACAAACAGCGATAATTGTCAGATTTAATACACATTATTTTTTAAATCTTTTGCGGCCTAAATAGTGTTAATTAACTAATGAACCACTTGACAAATAAATGGTTATTTCTACTATAAGAGGTAGTTTCTTTGATGATTTTTGGCAAAACAAATAAATTACTATTGAACTTATTTCAAAATTTTATCATGTGAAAGGTGCATGTCTGCAAAAAGGCAAGCCGTTATATTATTTTTAGTCATTTTTTTTTTTCACTTTGAAAACAAAAACAGGAAAAATACATTACCCAGGGTATAGAAATACTTCACTGGGTAGGAATTAAGGAAATAAAACTACTATGTACTTACTAAAAATCAATGTTGATCAGCATATTCGCTAAATTATTACCAGACTTATTATTTATTATTCTTATATTTTGTTTATTTATTATTTTAGTATCTTTTTGTTTATTTTTTTTTTATTTAGTTTACGTAATAGGTATCACTATGTGGCCCATGACCACTTTGTATGTATGAGGCTATGTACGAGATAGGAACCATATGCCAGGAGAACGCCATTTTCATGAACATTTCGGAATAACCAAAGAAATAATGTTTTTATAGATTGATCCGTGACTCTCGCTAGTCAATGAGAGCGTTTGAACGATTTGCGCGATGGTTGTTATGAACTTCACAGCAATTCCAGGTATACGCGAGCGTGAAATATACAGTGAAAGCTCCCATACGCACCCACCCCATAACACTCATGGTTCCAACATTTTTGCACGCTCATGGGAGGTGTTCGGTTAAAGAAAAGGGAGCAGTTTTATTGTGTTTAACAATGAAACAATAAATAAAAAGTTACGTAAGGATATTGTACAAAAACACAAATAAATAATACTCTGCAAATAAAACGGTTAAAGTAAGTGTTGGAACTGATTCATTACAAATAATTCTTTGATACTTTATAAATTGTGATTTACCTAATTTTTAATAGTCTGCATTGATAGGTACCTACTCAAAAATTAATATTCGTGTTAAATAAAAAAAAAGTTAGTACCAAGATTAAAAACAAAATGGTTCAATTTTTATTCCGTATTTGCTGGAAGATTCAAGTGTAATGTGCGAAGTAGGGGAGAGTGGTACACAATGGAACAGTTTTTTTATTATTGTTTAGATATATTTTGTGTTTTAATTATCAGAAACAAATAGTGATATGTAATTGATATGGTGTACCTATATACCATAAATATAACCTAAGTTGACATTAAAAAAATGTGTTGGTTAGTTAATATTGAATATATAGCAGCATGTTATTTGTTCCATTGTGTACCACTCGTGGTACAGAATGGAACAGGTAGTAGTATACAATGAAACATGTTCTTTTTCACTCAAAATAAATTTGTAATGACAATAAAAATTATTCTAGAAGATAAACACAGAATACCAATAAATATTTTACTATTTTATCTTAAATTCATTATTTTCAAATTGCATTTAAAATTTTAAAGTAACAAGAACTTTTTTTGCTGCACGGATATTTGGGACAAAAGTTGACAGGGCTCGAGGGGGTTAGAAGATAGCGATATTATCAACTTTCGATGTGAACTGGAAGTCCTTCCGGTTTGACCGGAAGTGGGTGATATTGATACGAGATTTGGAAATAATCTAGGAAAGAAGGTTGTATGAGGTATCATCGGAAAGCTATTTTAAAACTAAATTAGTTTTTCATTTCATTTGAAATTTTTCTTTAATTTAAAGATTATCTCATTTATTTATTTAGGAGTACTAAAAAGGACCTGAAGTTACTCTTTAGTTAACGTGATCCGATTTCAACAACAAGCGATAGATAGCTATCGATATGATAGTCAATGGACTCAATGCATAATTCTATTGATAGCTGTTTATCCTTTGTTGGTTTAAACGCGGCTTGTGCTGGTATAACTAGTCGGATAGTTGATCCCAGAATAAGTAAACCTAATCCGCCTCCCATGGGTTAATTTGTTTGTTGCTTTATGTTGTCATACTAACTCCTTATGCTGGTATTTATAACAATATTTATTTATACGTGGTTTAAAGAATGTTACCTATAACGTGTTTTATAAGATGAGAACTTCAGACAGTTAAATATCACTGGTGATATTACCAGGTCACCATTCAGTAGTGTTAAATAAATACTTTACGTTTTTGTTTTAATATTAATTATTAATTAACTATTAATTTATTTTATTTGAATTGTATGTAATTTATTTTCGAAGATTAATTTGACTTTGTTACATTATGTCTTAGTGTATGTTAACTGCAAAAAAATAGTGTTGCAAATAATGTGCCATTGTGTACTACCAGTAAGTGTTCCATTGTGTACCACCAACGCCGACTAGATTACAGGCCTAAGACATGGAGTGGGAGAAGCTTGCGTGTCGGGGGACTGCACTCAATCACAGTATAGGTATACATACAGTAGTCGCACTTCGGTCGAAAAGCATTGCGTGCGTTCTGCCACTTTAGGCGGTAACCGCTTGAACTCAGCGGACGGCGGCAATTGGGCAGCAACAACATGAACGCGAAGGCCATTGGTTGCTGAGTTCAAGCGCTTAAGCGGCTTAAACTGGCAGAACGCGCCCATTGATTTCGTTGAAGCCAAAGTTGCCCTCGCGCAGCCTCGGTGCGCATAAATCTCTCCAAACGTATATGTACATGAATTGGGCCAAAACTTCTGACACGTGTGTAGTTACCATATGTTGTATACCCAGACCTTAGACCATCTATAACTAGACGGAGTACGGCCTATCCCAATGCATTGGCTTGTTGTGGCCCAACATACCTTGTCAATAAGGTCGAATTTCGTGTAGATTCTCGTGCACATTGTTCGCGCATGCGCACAGATGCTAGATACCGCCATTATTTTGAACATATGTTTACATCGAGGTTATGAGTTTGTTTACCTATGTAGATGCATGACTGCATGTAGATGGTACCTTGGATGCTGTGCTTGGATGGTTAAGAGGTAACAATGGGGCGAAACTGCTGCTTTTGTAAAAAGGCAGCATCAAAAAATATAACGTGTCACAGGTATGACCTTTATTACCGCAATATAGTAATATTAAATTATAACATATACCTTCTCGTAGATTTCCAACAGTTCAAGACTCAAAACAAGCTCGGATTGAAGCTATACCTATAAAAAGTCGGGGTTTTAAAACAACTGTGTTTGTTCAAGACACTTTTCTAATAGCGATTATAAACTGGGAAAAGACGGAAGACCATAACTCTCCCGTAGTGCGGTGCCAAGTATTTTTGTTACGAGTGATCTACCAAATGAAAATACGGACACAGATAGTATGAGCGATGCAGTTGTAGCAGACACTAGTGGACACACAGAGTCAACAATCACTGCCACGGCTACGAGCTTTGAAAGTGCCACACAGCGCAACACCAACGGAACATCCTTCAGCACTGCCAAGAAAAAGGAGAAAATTTATGTAATATGTAACTTTGTTTTAGGTATATTTTAACGTTATTTTATTGTAGGTACAATCCTCGATATATGGGTGACGTACATACTTCAAACTTATCTTCGTCTCCTCAAGCACGGGCAGTTTTAGCATTAGCAAGAACTACCATAAGCAAGAAAATTGCTCGAATTCGCCAATTGTCTCGTTACAACATTCGATTAAGACAAAAAGTGTGCAATTTATCAACATTAATGGAGCATTATTTGTGTAAAACCATGTTATTAGAATCAGAAAAAAAGAGTTCGAAGTTCTTACACCAAGACCATTTTGTTTAAAAACCAGTAGTTAAATTATGTTCAAATAAAATATTTTCCTATTATAAGTTGTATTTGGCTTGTAGTTTATTACCCATATTCCTGTTAAAGAAAATAAACAAATCATGTATAGTACAACCAACTAAACTTGACTCGACAGCGGTGCGCAGAGCGTAAATATAATGAGTACGTGACGTGAGTACTGCGCAACGCTCTCGATGCAACTACTCGCTGGTCAAGCTATACAGAAACAAATAAAATATTACATGCGAGAATACATTTTGTCCAAACCTATAAAAAAATGGATTCTGTTGTTACTATATAAAAGTTGAACAAACGTGACTCAAAAAGATTTTTGCAGAGAACTGGAATAGCGAATTAATTGCTCATGGATGGTTTAATTGCTTTTTTAACAAATGTCACAATTATAACAGGTACTACAAATGTACATATGTACATTCAAAAACAGAAAAGGATTTTTATTTTGTGAGGTTACCTTTCACGCCATACGCGACTACCTAATTCAAATTTGACATATAGCCGCCAGTTTAATCTGACCGCTCATTGGTGCGTTACATTGGGAACGAGAAAATATACGACTTTCGACCTTATTATCTTTGGCCACAAACAAAGCCCGTCACGCTCCCTCTAGTCATATAAGCTCGATGACCCAGACAGCTGCGCACAGAGGCTGCGCGGTTGCAGTCTTGCTTCATGAATTTGACGGAGCGCGACTACTGTATGTATACCTATACTGTGACTCAATCCTGGAGTAACGTTCAGTGCTGTTTTGTCCGTCGTTGTGAGCTGATCGTTGCGCTCTCGCAGTATAACTTTGCTGGCAAATCATCCGCCCTTCTAAATTATTTATTCAAATTTATTTTCGTTAGTTGGTTTCGTTTGTTTTATTTCGTTAGTTTCGTATGTTCTATTTCGTTAGTTTCCTTTGTTCTATTTCGTTAGTTTCGTTAGTTGGTTTCGTTATTTCGTTAGTTTGTAGGTTTCGTTTGTTTAGTTATTTCGTTAGTTTGTTGGTTTCGTTAGTTAGTTTTCAGTATACTTAGTTACTTAGTGTTTTTTTCATAATTCGTAATAAAACGTTTTTTATTTTGTCTGGAGTTCCATAATTTTCTTTTTGTAAATAATTCTATTTATCGTTCGAATATAAATTTTCTTTGAACATGCCCAATTCTTGTTGTGTGGATCACTGTAAAAGTAATTCATCACGTAATAAAAATTATGTACCTGTGTTCCGTTTTCCCAAAGATCCCCATTTAAAATTAGAATGGGAAAAACTTGTAGGAAGCCAATTTACGGCTACAGCAACATCTAAAGTTTGCGAATTGCATTTTGCAGACAAATGCAAAAAAAGATTTCGAAAGCGGTTGATATTGACCAAAGACGCTATTCCTACACTATTAGTGGGCAAAATTATTATTGAAAAGGAAAAATTAACATTTCAAACAATCACGAAAAGTATTTCTAATGAACTAAATTTACTTGGTTTTAAAAATCACGTTTCTAACGACGTAATTTGCTTTTACAAAGTAGATTTCAGAAAATCTCCTTCCATTATTTCATCTTTAAAAATTTTTGAAAATTTAACTTTTGAATTATATGGTAACAATAAGAAGATTAACATTCGAAACTTAGATTTCAATGAAATAAAATCATTTGACAATATACAAAAACTATTACATGATTTGAACGAATTTAAACCCGACGATGTTAGCAATGTCGTTGCTACCAGCAATGAGACACCTTTTCCAAAAGTCAATAAAGTCTGTTCCCTCTTATCAGAGATCTGCATTGAAAATCCGGACTTTAAAAGACAGATCAATTTTTTGACAAACCAAATAGAGAATTTAATTTCACTGAAACACTGTTATTCCACTGACACGATTATTGCAGCAGCTTGCCTTTTTCTTTATTTTCCAGGGGCTTATAATTACATAAGGGATCAAAATTTTATAATTTTGCCACATCCTACCACATTAGGAAAAATATTATGTAATGTAAGCGGTGTAAAATTTGGAATAACGACTGAGAATAATACGTATTTGAGAAAAAAACGAGAGTTACTAAAGGACAAAGAAAAATATGTTAATATTTTAGTTGATGAAATTTATGTAAAGTGTGCTGCAGTTTACAGTTCTAGTTCTGGCACTGTCACAGGCTTTAGCCATAATGATTCAAAAGAGTTCGTAAAAACGATTTTAACATTTATGATTTCTTCTGTTTTGTCTAAAAATAAGGATGTTGTAGCTATGTTTCCGGTGAATAAGTTAGATTCAGAGTTTCTTTTAGAATGTACAAAGAAAGTTATCCGCCTAGTTTCATCTTCAGGATACCACCCTATTTCTATTATATCTGACAATGACAGAGTAAATCAAAAAATGTTCAAAGATCTGTGTGGTGGAACTATTAAGAGTTATATTTTCAACCCTTTTCTTGAAGATAATAAAATTTTTATTCTTATTGACAATGTTCATACGTTAAAAAACATTAATAATAATTGGTTGAACAAGGTTTTTATTTTTCCAAACCCATTGGACGAAGACGCTACTTACCGCCCGAACGGAACATTTGGAAACAATACAGAAGAAAGAACAATCGTTATTAGTAAAATTAGCTCCAAAACTGACATGGAAGTCTCTACATCCGTCATCGTTAGAGAGACAAAATGTAAAACTTGCTATTGCTAATTTTGATGAAAATAATGTAATAGCACTAGAAAATTATTTCCAAAATGAAGCAGCAGACGATATTAAAGGAACAACAACATTCTTAAAAATGATAATCAAATGGTGGAAGATTGTTAATTGTTCTACACCTTATAAATACATACATAAAAATGACAAAGACAGCGAACCAATTACAAACATTCATTGCGAACAAATAATATTTCTACAAGAATTTTTAATTTTTTTAGACAAATGGCACAAACTCAATACCAATAATAAACTAAGCACTGATACGTTTAATGCTCTAAGAAACACTACCGCAACTTTAATACAACTTTCCGAATATTTACATTTTAAATATGTGTTACTTACTAACTTGGAACATCGTTTTGGAAGATATCGTTGGGTACCTGTTTGTAATTATTTTATTACGGCTCAAAATGTCATTAACTCCGAAGAAAAAATTAAGAAAATAAGCCTTCTAAAACTATACTCACAAGCACATGGTGCATTTACTATTTCTGATAGCTATTTTGATTTAGTGGAAGATACGTCAAAGGATAATTGTGATAACGAGTACAATTATATAATTTCTCATCTAAATGAGTTTAATAAAAAATGTTCAGAAATAGTAATATCTCCTGAAGAGATTTCAGTTTTAGCATATATTGCTGGACATCTTTGTTTCAAATTATGTCCAAAAATCCCATGTGATCACTGTAAGAGCTTACTTATAATTGCTGATCGCAATTTAGATAATGTTGAAATCGAAGATATTTATGTTTACATTGACAAGAAAACAAGGGGAAAATTAAAATATCCATCTTTCGATTTTATGATTTTTACGATCATCTTCTATTGTTTATTTAAAACCATTATTTCGTGTGAATTTGAAGAATACTTCAAAAAGGTTTCCAACCAAAAAGCGGTATTAAAAGACATTTTTCAGCGACAATTAGAAGAAAATGATTGTTATAGTTTCTTCAAATGTAATTGTGATAGCAATTTACCATATTTAATTGAAACACACGTCTCTTCATACTTATGTAACATATTTCTGAATAATTATGTCAAAAGTATTAATACAAAAATAGCTTCTAGTAAAAGCGAAAGAAAGCTTAAAAAATCTGATGTGGCCAGGCACATGACTTTATCATACTATATATAAAATTAATAGTTTAGCTGCATGAGATTCTATTTGATCGAGATCGGCCATGTCTGCATTAAAATAAAATTAGTAGAACTAGACAGATATGTCGATTAAAGCTGCGTTCGGATATTGTACTCCGTTGACACCGGGTACACCGTCCAAATGACTCATACGTCTTATTGGGTGTAAAAAGTGTAATACAATATCCGAACGCAGCTTATATTGACAGAAGTTATTGTCAAAACATTAGCGTTTGACACTACCTACTGTCATTAGAATCAAAAAATCTGAGAAATCCTGGCTACTAGTTTTAATGCAGTACGACCGATCTCGATGAAATAGAATTTGCTCATGCAGCTAAACTATTGATTGTACCAAAAAATGTCATAGTCATAAATTATTCAGAATTTCCTCATCTTTAATTTATTATTTAACTATTTTGACGAACTTCCAGAAATGGCGGCTTTTTTGCAAAATCTTTCAAAAATGCTAAGACTAAACCTCCAGTTCCTTTGGACCCTTTTCAACAGAAAGCTTTTCAGCTCTAAGTTTGGTTATGAAACTTCGAAATATGAAGTTTCGTCCCGATACCTTTAGTAGTTTCTCCGGAATCGTCGCAACAAAAAACGGGTACACACACATACACACACACAGACATTTTTTTGTACCTTGGTCAAAAATGTTCAGGGGACCCAAAAAGACATATTTCCGCTAAAATCGCAAAAATTTTTTTTTGGCACGATTACAATACTTTACTTTGCGTATGATAAAGTAAAAATTGAAGTCTCGTTAGTAATTTTCGTTTATCTATTTATTTCCTCTGTGGTCTTTCAAATTTTATTAAACGTAGTTCGCAAGCAAACACCCAGCAAAGCCGCGTAGAGTTTTAGATGCCTCTTTGCCTATCCGCGTTGCGCTCGGCGATTTGGCCCCTACCCTACCCTACATCGTTCTCGCAGTATCCCCCACTCCATGTCTTAGGCCTGTAATCTAGTCGGCGTTGGTACCACCCAACATTTTTTTCTGTAACTGTGAAAAAAAAATTTGCGTGTGATTCGACAAACATAAAATAGGCAGAGTATTAGTAGCATACAATAAAATATCAATAGAAATTCCATAGTGCAACTAAAAATAAAACTTATTAGCTGCCAAATGTTGAAATTGTATTGTAAATCTCCTGTCCTTTACATACCCCTGTATCCATATAAGCACTTTAATAGCAATCTATTAACACATGCAGACTATACTGCCCAGAAAACTATACTTTTTCCCGTTATTTTGCAAGTAATTCGACGTGTTCCATTGTGTACCGTGTTTCATTGTGTACCACTCTCCCCCACATATTTTGTCGCCTTATCCTATGCTCAGTTTTATTAATAGTAGCTTCTTCCCCTAAAATCTGTGACAAATCCGGGTGCATTTTCAAGTATGTGCGTCATATATGCCCGCAAATAGGATAATTTGTTCAATACTTGTTATTTTATTTTACTAGTGGGAAAATGCAACAGAATGGGGAATCACATAATTCAATAACATGTCTGCCCGTTTATTAGAGTTCTTTCGCAGCCGTGTGAAGTTAGCCCCATGGTCACAAAAAATTTAAAAAAAAACTGATGTGGCCAGGCACATGACTATGTCATAATAAAAGGGCGCTAAAGGCTAGATTTTTCAATGCCAGTTTAAACCATAAACTGAGTTCAAATATACAAAATCGGCAATAAAAACTCCAAGACAGTACAAGACATCTTTAAAATAAGTGAGAAATGTATTTATATTAAAAATCAATGATGATGATTAAACAATAATGATTGCCCCAAATTCAGACGTACTGACTTTGCTTGTTTTAGTTGCTAAGCCTAGGCGCCAAGTAGGATTTCTTATCGCCGCGGATAAAAATTTGCACCACGTATATGAGAGCAGTTCTTTACAAAACCATGTGTTTCATAACGGCGGATAAAAATTCGCTGTAGCGAAAAAGACAAGTGGCGCCTGAGCTAAGAAACTTTACCAAATTTAACAATGACGTAAATGGACCAGGAAAAATAGAATAGTTAGGGCAATTATTTCAGTTGAAAAGGCTATTGCACAGTCAAATAAAAATGACAAACTACTAACTAGAAGTTTTAAAAATTAATGCGGGATGTGTTCTTTACAAATAAATATACAGTATATATCTCCACGGATTGAGGTACACAGAGGAAACAAATTTTTCTTGTTATTTTTCCTAGTTGTGGGTTATTCCGTAGTAACGTGTCACAACCGTCATGCCCGTTTAACGACTATACATAGTTTTATGAAAAACCTTTTTAAATAGCCATGACGGTCGTTACCATCACAGTGATCTCTTGGTTTTTGTAATCTAAAATTAAAAATTCGCGGAATGACCCTGCTGTAAAGTTTCTATTCTAATAAAGTTAATAAACACTTTTATGTGAAATTTAGACTAGCTACTAATATATTGATTCCATCATGTGTAGTAGCTAGAATAAGCATATAAATAAATAAATTATCAAAGACATTACTAACAATAATGGTAGTTAAAATCAATCTACCTGACAATGTCACACATCACACGATGCCAAGATGGTATTTTAAATTTTAGAAAAATATGAAAATCTTCTAAAAGTTCTAAATAACTTTTTTGCCAAAATTTTGATGGTACTTTTTCTAGCACAGCCTTGGTTTTCTAAGCAGCAAAACTCCGAAGTTAAGACTACGCCATGGTATAAAAACTCATAAAAAATTACTTTTTAAGGGAGTTTTACGTTATTTTGTGCTATCTCATGTTGATTTTAAAAAAACCATTTTTATGATAATGCTTTGTAGTATTTCAATTCTACATGTAAATTATAAAATTTCATATTATATTTTGGAGCCGATTGATACCAAGGTAAGTATTTTAATCGTGCCACAAAACCGGTGGATTGGCAACTGCATTTTTACCGAAAGGCGCCAGAATATTTTTCGCACACGCAAGAAAAATATCACGCGCCGGGCCTGACCAGGTACATAAAATGAATAGTTTAGCTGCATGAGATTCTATTTGATAGAGATAGGACGTGTCTGGCATTAAAATAAAACTAGTTAGCTAGGACTTCACAGATATGTTGATACTATTGACAGTAGGTATTGTCAAAACATCAGCGTTTGACACTACCCACTCTCATTAGATTGAAAATATCTGTCAAATCCTGGCTAACTTTCTTATATCAATGCAGACACGACCGATCTCGATCAAATAGAATCTCATGCAGCTAAACTATTCATTTTATATATCTGATCAGGCCCATGATTAAGTCACCTGCCTGGCCACAACAGATGTTTTCAAAATTTTTGGTGAGATTTTTGCCCCAGATTGCCATTTCATATTTTCGCTTTTCTACTAATAGTTTTCCCGCAAATTGACTTTTCCCCACAGCAGTAAAACCCTGATACGCTAACAAATTTATATTTCTATCTACTAATTTATAGACAATAAAAACGGAAAAACTCTCCTAACATAGCTACCATTATTTGTTTAACCATCCTGAGCAAATTTGGCGTTTGCCACCTTCTGAGACAAAAATTATAAAGAATTGAACTTATTAAATACGGAAAAATCTAAATATTTTCAGATGTTTATTTTTATCTCAATTTCTAGAGGGGCCAAACAATAAAACTCGACAAATATGTCTTCCACCATTTGTTTAACCATCCTGAGCAAATTTGGCGTTTGCCTCCTTCTGAGACAGAAATTATAAACAACTGAACTTATGAAATACGGAAAAATCTAAATATTTTGAGATGTTTTATTTTTATCTCAATTACTAAAAGGGCCAAACAACAAAACTCTCCAAATATGTCTCTAATCATTTGTTTAACAATCCGGTGCACATATAACGTTTTCCTCCCTCTGACTTAAAAGTTATAAACAAATGAACTTATAAAATACGCAAAAGCAAAATATTTTGAGATGTTTTATTTTTATCTCAATTACTAAAAGGGCCCAAACAACAAAACTATTCAAATATGTCTTAAATCATTTGTTTAACAATCCTGTGCAAATATAACGTTTTCCTCCCTCTGAGTCAAAAGTTATAAACAATTGAACCAATAACATGCGCGAGAAGGGCCCAAACAACATAACTCTCCAGCTATTTCTTCCATCATTTGTTTAACATATAAGGTCGACATGGTTGATGCCGAAAGTGTTACGGGCGCGGATGCCGCTTTAAATGCAGTTCATTGTGGTAAATGTAAAAATCAAGTGTCAGTGTTAGCAGTATCCGAAATTTGTGGCTTTGCTTTTCACCCGAGCTGTCTGAAAAGACACTCCAAGAAGTGTTGGGAGAAAACCAGAGGAAATAACGATTATGAGGTTATGTTACGACGTGGAGCGAGAAGTCCAACTGCTCAGACTTGAGATATCCTTACTAGGGCTTCCAATCCCGGGATTACGGGATCCTGGGATCCATACCAATAATGAGCTTTTTTGGGATCCCGGCATTATAAATAGAAATCCCGGAATCCCGAAAAAGTTAAATCTAAATTGTGTCCTTGTGTTTGTTAATTGGCGAATTGTGGGCAATAATCCAAAATATATCAATTGAACTGTTATTTTTTAAGTATGAACTTCACTCCATAAAATAACAGCACGCTTTCTGATTAAATTAAGTACCAAGCATAAAATGTTCATTTACACAACATGTTTCTATAATAGGAAGAACAGAAGCATTGCAAGAAGTAGATATAGTTCAATATGGAGGCAAACATGAACCTTTTCAGCTGGCTCAAGTCTTATTAGTTACTATACGTATTTACAACAAAAAAACAAGCATATAAATAAAAAAAAAAGATTACAGAATATAAAGTTAATAAATAGGTAATAAAATAGGTAATAAATAGTAATATTGTAACACTATATACCAAACAGCTTTTTTTGTATGTACATTACTATATATTCGGGGCTCAGATGTTTATAACTTTTGTGTGAGACGGAGGCAAACGCCAAAAAGTTTTGTTGTTTGGGCCCCTGTACAAAATTGAGGTAAAAAATAAAAAATCTCAAAATATTTAGATTTTTCCGTATTCATACGTTCAATTGTCTATAACTTTTGTCTCAGAAGGAGGCCAAATTTGCTCAGCGTCGCTAAATAAATGATGGTAGATATATTTGGAGAGTTTTGTTGCTTGGGCCCCTCTAGTAATTGAGATAAAAAATAAAACATCTCAAAATATTCCCTGTTTTGCGTACTTCATACGTTCAATTGCTTTTATAACTTTTCTCTCAGGGGGAGGCAAACACCAAATATTATGAGCATTGGTAAACAAGTGATGGAAGAAATATTTGGAGAGTTGTTGTTTGGGTACCTCTAGAAATTGAGATAAAAAATAATACATCTCAAAATATTTAGTTTTTTCCGTATTTCATAAGTTCAATTGTTTATAACTTTTGTCTCAGAAGGAGGCAAATGCTAAATTTGCTCAGGATGGTTAAACAAATGATAGAAGATATATTTGGAGAGTTTTGTTGTTTGGGCCCCTCGAGAAATTCAGGTAAAAAATAACGTCTGAAAATATTTAGATTTTTCCGTATTTCATAGATTCAATCGTTTATAATTTTTTTTATAATTCGGAAAACAGTTGTTTTTTCCATAGACGCTCAATTTTGATGACTGTGCTGTCATGGTTATAACTTATAAGGTAAAAAAGAGAGGTACACTTACAATGTCATGACCTTGAGTACCGCCCTTAACTACCTCTGGTGCCATATATTCGATGGTGCCACAAAATGAGTATGCGCGTTCAAGATTCCTAGAAAGCTCTTTACTCAATCCAAAGTCGGTGAGGACAATGTGACCAGTTTCGTCCACCAAAATGTTCTCCAATTTGATATCCCTATATATGATCCCCAACTGAAACATACAAAAAGTGCAATTAATAGATGTACATTTTACACAGCCGATTTCCTGCTTTGCACAAAATTTGCTACAAAGCAAAAAACACGTGAAAGTTTGAAGTTGGTGATTATACATGTTTGTTTCGTCTTAGAGAATAAAGTTTTCAGAGAAATTGATAATAAAAATGTTAATTGTTAATAAAGACACCCGGTATATGCAATGGAGAAGGTGATTACAATTTCGTATTTGATAACCCGCAATACTTTTAAATTCTTTTTTGAAATAACATTTTTGCGTAGCCTTAACGATAAAGGTACTTTATTAGTAAGAGTTTTTCATACTTTTGGCAACACCTTGTTACATGCAAGCAGATAACTACATTCTAATATTTGCATTTTAGGTTTAAGACAATACTGGAACTTTTTACTGAAATAAAATTTTCTGGAAAATTGATATTAAAAATAAGTACGTAGGCTTTCACGGCCAGAATCATTTAGAAAATAAACTGCTTCCGGGTTATGCCGTGTGTCAAGATTTGTTAATGCTGACGTTTCGCGAACCATGTTGCTCGCTTCTTCAAAGCTAATTGAATACTTTTGAAAACAAAATGCCACAATGTTTGAGTTATGTTGACTGTAATAAATTTGGTCAAACCAAATAATATTTAGTACATCATTATATCAAACTTTTCATATCTACTGCGGCGTAGTCTGTAAAATAAGTGATGAAATTCACAATGAAATTATATCTCAGACAAACTTGGTTAATTCATCATGAACAGCTTGTCTTCTCTTTTATCCCCTTTTCAAAATTAATTTAATTAATTGTAGCTTTTCCCTTATTTAACTTGTACGAACGGATGAACATCCTTGTTGTCGACCCCAAATTCACAACTTACCGCTAACGATTATACACACAACACCGCGAGCGTTAAAACGCTCACCACTCATCGCCCACTGCTCACCGCTTAACGCTCGCCAATCTGCACGAGCACTAACAAAAGCACGAATATTACGACTTATTATGTGGAATTATATCGTTTTTGTGCGGACTTCCGGTTTTAGCGACAAACGTGTATATTTCGAAAACTAAGGATCGGACCAAAAAAAAATAATTTAAACAAAAATTTAACCAAAAGTTGATATAGATGAAAACGATGGCGTTGTGGAATTTTGGCGGAAAGGCGTTAATCCATGTGTTTTGGAAAAGTATGACTCATCGGTCGAGACAGTGTAAAGACCACACGATGTGGTGAACGTCTCCGTGAACGTTGGACTGAAAGATTGAGTCAAATGAGTTCGACAGCTGATGCAAAAATGGCCGCTACAGAATGCCAGGAACACCTTCCAACGTCGAACGTTTGATAGTTCACCACAACGTGTGGCCGACGTTCAAGCCTCCAGCTACCAATGCCAAGCGCCCAATATCCGGGTTTGGTCACGTTCCGGTCGGTGTCGGTATTTTACCAATGTCAAAGGATTTCTCGCCGTCGACGTTCGAAGCCTGGTTGTTTTGACGCGCATCTACACAAATTGTCGGAGTTTGCTAGTTTGTAGAATTTATATGAAGTGAAAATTGAATTTTTATATATTATTGCGTTTGACAATCATTTTATATTTTCAAGAAAAGTATAGATTTTTACGCTTTTGATTTTATTGTTGGTTTGAACAATATTTCTTGCAAATAAAGAAATGAAAAAAAGTAAATAAAGCTTGTTCTTGAAATAAATATTTAATCATTACAAAAATTTAGGTTTCATTGTTTCAACCAATGGAAATTGCACAAGTACAAATAGTTCTACGTTTAGAGCTGCCAGAAATTACGGTTCTCCCCATTGACCACCAAAAATCAATCATTTCTTTATGGAAATCTTCCAGTTTGTTCTACGATTTCCTTTCTGCATTCCATACCACCCATATACCACCATACAGAATAGTACGGTCGGTAAAGTTGGGAATTGTATAGTATCCTAGGGTTCCACTACAGTATAGTATTTTACTGTACCGGCCTAGAATATTATACAATTTAATAGATGGGAAGCAGAAGGCAGGAAGTATGTGACACATCTGGGATCAACAATTGGAATAAAATTTCAAAAAATATTTACAATATGATTTTATAACTTGCTTTACTTATCATACATCATTATAAAATTACTATTTTGTTGTAAACTACATTGGTGCATCAAGATGCATGATTGGACGCACTGTTTGCGGCTAAACTTAAATGCATCACATGAAGCAATAAAGGTTCAATTTTTTATTTGTGCTATTATTTATAACGGATAAAGGTATTAGTGCGTCTAAACTTAAATGCATCACATGAAGCAATAAAGGTTCAATTTTTTATTTGTGCTATTATTTATAACGGATAAAGGTATTTGTCGGGCAATTCCGTCATACGAAGATCGAAGAAGCAACCGTATACACGTGTCCATTATTTATAACTACAAAATATACACATGTAGTATATAGTAAATCAATTATATGTACTTTGTAAAACAAATTAATGTTTATAACCATATACATAATATAATTCACCATATTTATCTCAAATATTACTATAAATCACATATTTATAAAAATAACTACATATATAGACACAACTTCTGGCTTGAACTGAACATTGATGATTGGTATTAACTTGTGAAATATCACACGTAAAATAGGTCGTGTGATATATTATAGGCTTCAACATCAGCCACCCGTTGTGAAAAACTATTAAACGTTCGACATTGGAAGGTGTTAGTAGTGCATTGCTTGTTGGATGAGCGTTGCGCTCATAGGCAACGCTACTGCAACATATAGTGTGTGTAACGCAAGATTAAAATAGGTGTCCAATAACTGGCTAATAATTGGCTTTCTGTTTGTTACAATTTGAATAAATTTTTAAATACATCTAGCTCGATATCTTGTGCCGTCAAGATTTATCACTACATATATAGCTTGCATCCTTTCTCTACACCGTCAAAAACTTCTGCGACAACACCAAATGGATTGCAGTACTACCTGGCTCTACATTGTCATGATAGGATGATTAGTATTCAACTTGCTCTTTCTAAAGACTCTGGAGGTGTTTGCCAAGTGTAGGTGAGCCTATAATACAGTAAACTCATAAATACGATACTATTATAAATTGATATTACTTTACCTATGGCGTATTCCATCATCATCTTCCTACCAAAATTAGAATTTGTGTAGCTCTATTAGTTATTTGAGGTTATGTTTGTATTGTTTGTTGACACTCAGATTACTGTGAACTTTGCGTAATATAATTTAAAGAGCCACAGTTTTATAATCATCCGTTTAAGTCTTTATGACTGGCGGAAACTTCTGCAACAACAAATAGATTGCAGTGTGTACTATCTGCCGCTTAATTGGCATTCAACTTTAGGGTATTCTGATTTAGTCAAAACAGTTTCTTCTAAAGATTTTGGAGCCGTTCACCAAGTGTACGTTAGCCTATAAAAGAATAAGGTCATTAATACGAGGCTACAAATTGAAATTCCTTTACCTTCGGCGTAATATATCTTCAGCTTCCTAATTGTGACAAGTTTTTAATTTGTGGGCGGTTCTATAGCACTGTGGTCTGTTTGGTATTTTAGGTTATGTTGATATTAACATTTATTGTGAAGTTATCGAAACAAATAAATTCAAACAAATCGTGTAGCTGCGCACCAAAACAACGATGCTTCGAATGTGGGGGATACTCGTTTGACTCTGGTTCAGAATACCGACAATGGCTCCAGCGTTACCAATCCCAAACGTTGGGCGCTTAGCATTGGTAGCTCGTGGCTTGAACGTCGGCCACACGTTGCAACGAACTATCAAACGTTCGACGTTGGAAGCAGTGTGGGGCAAATTCTACTCAGGAGTAGAGTATTGAGTAGATTACTCAATATTCATTTTTGTTTAACTTTGAGTACTGAGTAGATACTCAATACTCATTTTGTTTTTCGGAGAGTACTGTGTATCTACTCAATACTCAAATTTTAAAATTTTGAGTACTGAGTAGATACTCAATACTCACTTTTTTGTTCGGTGAGTATTGAGTATCTACTCGGTACTCAAATTTTAAAATTTGAGTACTCACCGAAAAAAAAATGAGTATTGAGTATCTACTCAATACTCAAATTTCCAAATTTTGAGTACTGAGTATTGTACTCACTATAAAATGAGTAGAGTACTACTGTATTGAGGCAACGAAGTTCCACCGTGTCCGAGTGATAGGTGCTGAGTGCATTTGCCGGGTCTGCCGTGTAACTTTTACCGAGCCATGCGGCAATGTGAAAATATTTGTGTCGCGGCATCGACCGGCGCGGCGGTACATCTTATTCCCATCCCGATGGGGATCGCCGCGAAACCTGGTTTATGTATGATTTGATCCTGCTGCTAAGGCTACTATAAACTAGATTTTTGACATGGTTGGCGTGTTTTCTAACTTGCGTTTTTAGACACGCGTATTTTTTGAAGAGTGTATTTTATGACGCGTGTGATTTTTCTAAGCGCGGTATTGTGACAGAAAAACGCGCGTCATAAAACGCACTTCAGAAAACACGTTTAAAGAAACACGTGCGTCAGAAAACGCACATAAGAAAAACACGCGCGTCAAAAAACATGCGCTTCAGAAAGCGCGCGTCAAGCAAAAATACGCTCTCCAGAAAATACGGGTCAAAAAAACACGCGCGTCTAAAAAACAAGCGTGTAAGAAAACTTACGCTCCAAAAATCATATGCTCCAGAAAATACACGCTTCAGAAAACGCGCGTCATAAAACAAGCCCGTTAGAAAACACGCAATTCAGAAAACACGCGCGTTAGGAAACACGCTCTACAGAAAAGGCGCGTCATAAATGTGACAAAAGGCATCAGATACCACGCACGTCGGAAAAAAACGCATCATAAAATACGCGCGTAATGAAACAAGCGCTTTAAAAATACGACCCTTAGGCCGCATTTATACTACCAGGAGGCAGGCGATAGGTGGCGGGTGACAGGTGTCAGGCTACGTCGCCTGTATTTGTGGAACGTTTGTTGTTACGGAAATGTTTATAGTTCTGACAGGTGCCGAGAGATGTAGGAGACGCAGCCCGGCTGCAACCCGTAGCTGTCGTGATGCGACAGATTCGAGTGGCGTAGCCTGCCGTAGCCTGGACAACCCTGCATTCATTCTCTGTTTGCTGTAGGACGCACATGCAAAATGTCAATTTCTATGTGATCGCGAGATCTTAATTAGCGAATTTCAGACCCGGTCGGCAATTTGGATCCATGTAGACCCTAATCACAACTAGTAAGAAAATTATCTTCAGCCGTGCTGAGGTTAAAATACCGCCCACCGTAAAATATTAAAAAAAAATTGAACCGATTTTGCCCTTTCACGAACTTCTCCTTTCTTTTCAAGAGATAATGTTGTATACCATATTTCAGATCAATTGCTTCAAAATTACGGCAAATATCATGTACACAGACGGACAGACACAGACGGACATAGCTAAATCGATTCAGTTTTCAATTCTGATCAAATCCATATATATAAGTCTATATCTGCCACGCCTCCTTAAGGGTGTTACAAATGTTGAATCAAACTCAATATACCCTCACCACATTAAATGTGGGGGGTATAAAAATGCTTTCATGATGTTGGCGCTGATGTTGGTAGAAATGGTGAAATTCCCCGTATGTACTTTGTGCTTCAAATAGTGGATGGACACTATACCTTCTTCATTTTTCTTTCACTTCATCTTCAATGTCACTATCTAATAGCATTAACATGCGGAACGTTCTAAACGCCATTTTGATCTAGAAAGACATTCGTATACAAACACAAAACTGCAGTGGTTATTAAGGTGGCGTCACTCGAAGTATAAACACCGCAACTCTCATCGCGTGCAACCCGTAGCTTGCCACCCGCCACCTACCCCCCACATTTATTGTGGTGAGGGTATATTGAGTTTGATTCAACAATTGTAACACCCTTAAGGAGGCGTGGCAGACAAAGACATATATATGTATATGGATTTGATCAGAATTGAAAACTGAATCGATTTAGCTATGTCCGTCTGTCTGTCCGTCTGTGTACACGATAACTGCCGTAATTTAGAAGCAATTGATCTGAAATTTGGTATACAAGCTTATCTCTTAAAAAGTAAGGGCAAGTTCGTGAATGGGCAAAATCGGTTCACTTGCTTTTTGTTGTAATATTTTACGGTGTTTTTTTTTTGTAATACGGTGGGGGGTATTTTAACTTCAGCACGGATGAAGATAATTTTCTTACTAGTTGTGATTATGGTCTGCATGGTTCCAAATTGCCGACTGGGTCTGAATTTAGCTGATTAAGATCTCGCGAGCACATAGAAATTGACATTTTGCATGTGCATCCTACAGCAAACAGAGAATGAATGCAGGGTTGTCCAGGCTACGGCAGGCTACGCCACTCGAATCTGTCGTATCACGACAGCTACGGGTTGCAGCCGGGCTGCGTCTCCTACATCTCTCGGCACCTGTCAGAACTATAAACACTTCCGTAACAACAAACGTTCCACAAATACAGGCGACGTAGCCTGACACCTGTCACCCGCCACCTATCGCCTGCCTCCTGGTAGTATAAATGCGGCCTAAGGGTGCTGGCACGCTGGTGACCGATTTGCGACAAAAGAATAATAATAATAATATTAATAATATAATAATAATAACAATAATGATAATAATAATAAACAGTAGTGTATAAATCAAACAAAGTTGAATTCAGAATGACACGCTTATTAGATAAGCAATTTGAAGTGCGTCACGTAGATTCCTACACGACTATTAGTTATTTTTTGTCGCTAGCGACAAAAATTGCAAATACCCGACACTTCGAAAACACGCCCGTCAGAAAACATCGCTTAAAGATCACAAGAAAGTATGCATTCACGAAATAAGCCAAAACAGTACGCAGTACACACAACAGCTTGATTAGATGTAGTACTCAGGAAAATACTCAAATCGTTTGGAGTATTTTACTCAAAGTACGCATCTATACTCTGAGTATAATACTCAAATCGTTTTGAGTAGATGCGTACTCTGAGTAAATCTACTCAAATCGGTTTTAGTAGATGTAGTACTCTGAGTAAAATATTCAAATCGATTTGAGTAGATGCGTACTCTGAGTAAATCTACTCAAATCGATTTGAGTAGATGTAGTACTCTGAGTAAAATACTCAAATCGATTTGAGTAGATGCGGAATCTGAGTAAATGTACTCAAATCGGGTTGAGTAGAATACTCCAGACTATTACTTGTACTCAGTTCTCACGTACTCAATACTCAAATTTATGAAATCTACTCAAGTAGTGCCCCACTCTGGTTGGAAGGTGTTCACCACATCGTGTGGCATCGCCTTAAGACAGAGAAAGTATTCCACCGCGCGCGGAACTCTTACTTTCTGAGTGATTCATAGCATTGTTCTAACATTTACCCGCGAAAACGAATTTTAACCATCACACCCGATAGTGTCGAGTCAAAGTTAGATAAAGAACAAGCGTAGTAAACGACGAAGAAAAGATTCGATCTCACCCGCAAATTTTAACGCACATACCGATCGGGTCAAGTCAAAGTTAGATAAAGAACAATCGTAGTAAACGATAAAGAAATCATTCGATCTTCCAAACACCCTGCCGAGCATAAATTTTAGTTCTGGCATTGTAGAAATCAAGGGAAAACAAAGGATTAACAGATTGGAGAGCACTATTGGAATCTCCAAAGGGCTAGATAGAAAATAATAATTGAAAATCTACCCCAAAGTTCACAAATATAATCAACATCGCTTTGAAAAATTTTACTGTTGTGTCTAGAGAATCGTATACTTCCTCCTTGTAACTTATGAGCGACAGATCAAAAAAACAACACGCTTAGGTTAATCGGCCTAACTTACCGGTACAGCAGTGTAATATTTTAAATGTTAAACTTAGTAAACAAATTTCAAATTTAATTAAATGCAAAGGATGACACACCTAGCGACTGTTTTAAAACTAAATTCGGAATTATAGATAAGAACTTCCTGTTCGTTTGATATCAGTTTGTTATTAAGTATTTTTTTAACTTGTTTATTTTACGTCGGTCTATTTCCGCAACTTAGGCCAATCAACGACGCTGAGTGCAGGCTATACACACCCAGGAATTTTGTCGAACTGAAGGAATTCCAACCTCCAGTAAGAGTTCTTTAACGTGCACGTTGCATCATATAATAATTATGTACTGCAATTTGGTGTCGTAGTACCCTCATAAAACATCTCTTTCATTATTTTCTCACCTATAGGTAAACACATATTCTCTCCTAATAACTTGGTGTGGCTAACCCCATCTCGCCGGAAGTGCTTGGCACACCTCCCTGAAGAGGAGAGCCAGTCAGTGTGTCGATACCCTCATCACGCCCATTTTTTATAACAAGAAATTTTAGACCTTATTATTAACAAAAACCTTGGTGTGCTTAGCCGGAAGTGTTCGAACGTGGGTTGGTGTGCTTAGCCGGAAGTGTTCGAACGTGGGTTGCAGACCAGTTATTTAAAAGACGATGGTATCTGCACAACCATACATATACAACATACATGTACTTTCATAATTATTTGGTCTGACCAACCCCACTTGGCCGGAAGGGTGTGGCCCACCGACTTCAACAGTTAACATGGTGCATATGTCATCACAATCATCACCACCAACCTCAATTTTTTGCAGAATAATGGTTATGCCAACTTGTTAGCAGAAACGTTGGTGTGCTTAGCCGGAAATTGCCGGAAGTGGGTTGCAGACCAGTTATTTAACAGATGATGGTACCTGCGTTACTATACAAAACACGTGTGAAATTAACAACAATTATAGAAGAATATATGTTTTTTTTTCATAGTAGTTTTGCTTAACCAACAGCACTTCGCCGGAAGTGCCTGGCACACCAAGTTATTATGAGAGAATATGTATTTATCTATAGGTGAGAAAAGAATGAAAGAGATGTTTTATGAGGGTACTACGACACCAAATTGCAGTACTTAATTAGCCTAATTAAACACCCTTTCGGCCAAAATTTCTTAGGCACACCAGCTATTTCATTTTATTCAAATTATTTTACATTACATGTAAATTATTCGTAGTGATGTTTTATGAGGGTATGATTTTGTCGCGGGCTCTCGGACTGTCGTTTCCTAATTTAGAACCATCTACGCAGTGACACTAAACCACTAAGAAATTATATTAAAGAATTAATTGCAATAAAAATAGTATACATTTCACAGGGAAGATGGTGTCACGAGTAAACTAATAAAGTTACATTAATAACGTCCAAAAGAAAAAAAATACTGCCGATCGCACGACCTTTTCTGCAATTTAGCCCATATTTAGCCACACGCATGACAACTGAACAGCGGACTTTCACCAGTCTATTTATACTAAAAATATGGACGTACTGCGACGAGAGAGTTTACAGCGCCATCTAACAATACAGTTGGATAAGGTATTCACACTAAAAACATTTATTTGAAACGTTGGAATAGGTCTATCTTCCTATAGTGTAGAGATAAGGCTGATAGGCGATTGACATCAGACCAAAGTTGAAGTAGCGCTTGTTAGGAGCAAGTTGCATAATTAATATTTACATACCTAAACAAAGTTTAAATTCTTTCCAGCATTTCAACACCCTAGGTATTGGCTCACTCTGGAGGTGTTCTTGCACGTTCCCTCTGTTCAAATGTCCTATTTTACCAGGATTAGGTTCTCGCCTACCGTGGGCATATACTCAAAGCAGTCGAACAAAGATTACAGTTTGTAAAAAATAGCGTTTCCTAGCGAATCAATTTCTTTCCCGAATGTTCGTTCATGACTTTAAAATAACCGATAAACTGGACACTATCCCAACAAAACTAACATATCGATTTATGATTAATAACCAAATAGGTCAATACTTACACTATGAAGATGCTCCAAGGCCAAAATAATTTCTCCTATGTAAATCCTCACTTCATCTTCAGTGAAGTGATCTCTTTGGTATAAATGAGTAAATAACTCTCCACCAGCTACGTAATCTGAAAAAAAACATATATTCATATAAATTATGTATGTCTTTTCTTATTTCCTACCGCATGTAGATATAATTTTATTAAACAAAAAAAAATGCTCATGGAATGAACTAAAGCTATATAACGTCCTTTGCAGCCGCATGTCGTTAGAAGTATGTGGAGAACCAAATTATATCAAATATTGCAATACTTGCATATTTTCTCAATACTGGCCGAGGGCCACTGCTTGCTAAGTTCCGCTTTAATTCTCTTTGGAGCAGCCGGTAGGCAGTACGATATCAGAGAGTTGGTAGGAGCGGATTTATAACATGCAGATTAAAAATTAACGTCTAAAATGACACATTTTAGGCATAGGGAAAACAATGAAAAAAAAATAGCATTGGCGCGCCATACGCATCGTGGCCACAAGTGATTTACTTTTTGTTAATATTTCTATTTTTACTTTATTTTTTCACGATAAATTTCGGCCATCTAATGCATGCACCAGTACGATAGATGGACAATCTACCAATTTGCGCGACAGCTCATTTGGCGAATGGGCTAACTTTGCCTATAGAGTGGAAATGTTCGCGGGTTACTACACACGGCTATCTATTGGCCATCTACCCGGATCGGCAATCTACCGACTTCAGCCATCTACCGACTTGAGCTATGTACCGTCTTTGGCTACCTATCTGTTTCGGCTATATACCTAGATCAGCCATCTACCAACCTCGGCGTTCTACACCAATTGGCGATCTACAGGAATCGGCGATCTACACGAATCGGCAATCTACACGAATCGGCAATCTACACGAATCGGCAATCTACACGAATCGGTGCAGACCTATTAGGGCTGCCCCATTTCTAGTTAATATACCTACTATATTTTCGAACTCTTTGGTAATACAGTCAGTTTCAAAAGAGTTACGAACTTTATATTTGATCTCACTTTATTTGTTGGTAGGCAATTCCTTTGTCTTAAAAAAAAATTAAAGAGGGACATTTTTTAATGTATCCTGGATTGTAGTAGAAAAAGTGGAACCATGTTTTTTTCATTATTATTATACTGACTCATCCTGTGTGTATAGAAAGTGCTTACACTCTATATGAAAGACGCTCCTTTTACGAGCATTTGTTTTTTGATTGATTGATCTCTAAAATTGATTACTATGTCATTGCGTTCAATGATTTGGCGTCTTTGACTAGACTACAAGGGCCTCGTTCTATTTCATCATAATGACATTATGGAGAAATACATATACTTATTACATACATATACATATATTAACGGTCTTGTGATTTTATTTCAATGAGTCTCTAACTGAATAATTTGCGAAATTAGAGGCAAGGGGGAAACCCCTTTCTGCCTCGACTTTATGCTGTGGTAATACGCTATCTTGGCCGCGCATTCGAATGTAGTTGTTGCCATATATTCATGTATATGCGAGGTCGTTATCTGTGTGAGTGTGTGTTCTATTTTTAGAAGTCATACGTCACAGCTGATTTTGGTGAGAACATTAAAATCGTCCGGTTTCACCTTAAAAACGGCGTCCTAGACGAGTGAAATTTTTAACCAGTAAAAAAGGGTAAAAAACACAGAAAATTTTAAAAAACTTAATTTAGTCGAATCGACATTTGGTTAGTAGCGAACTATATTAAAAACTGCAGAAAACAATTTTTTTTTTAAAACGCTGGTCGTAGCGGGGATCGAACTCGTGTAGGTTAGCGCACAAGGCGAGTGCGTAAAATACCATTCACATAAGCTGACGCTACGCTGCGGTGCGCTGCGCTCGCCTGCGCTCGACTACGCTCCAAACGCTGGCTCACGCTGGCCATGCGCTGGCCCACGCTATGAACGCAAGATGCCAACGTATGTATTTTTGCGCCTGGCCGCTACTGTCAACAAAGTTTATACATAACCCCTAAACATACTGCAACGGGCGATCATCTCGCGGCTTTCCGTAAAGAGTTTTGAGGTACATGATCGAATATGATGTCTTGCCGACGATCCAATTGTTCCAGTAAACTGTAGAAATGCCATAGCTGTTATTTAGAGAACTTTATTTTATAAATACATATGGGAACGTGTCTGAAGAATGCGATTAGGTATGGGTACATGTTATTATTATAACACATTTTAAATCAAAGTTTTTATTGTATTTTATTAAGGATTGAAGATATGCGACGTGTTTAAGTGGTTTCGAGAAAGCAGTACATAGGATATCTACAAAGAATGAGTGCAACCACAGTGCAACTATAAAACTAACGGAGGATATACTTTTGTTTACCAAGAACATAATCAGATTTAGGTTGAAATACGGGGTAATTACTTTTGTATCATATTGAACACGTTTTATTGGAATGAATTACTAACTTTACAGTTGTGTGTTACCTTATTTGAGAAGAGCTCAATCAGTTGAGACAAAGATAGAATGGAACACAGTCTATATAAGAAGAAACACATGGAAAACCCTATACCCATCTACAACAACGGTCCATAACTTATGGACCATAAGGTATGCTTCGAGAAATATCCAAAACACCTGTAGTGTACGACAGGAATTTCAAGAGTGTCTCTTACAATTAGACATCGAAAGATGATAGTATAGAACACAGTGTACTATAAGAAGGCATACACAGAAGATCCCATCACTACCCATAATAAAAGACGATAAGGTTTGCTGCAACGAAGAACCACACCTGTAGTGTACCACAAGAATCGCGGAGTGCCTATTATAATTCATGAAAAAAGGATTACCAAACGTTTTGTATGTGATTGTGCAATTTGTGTCGTTAATTTAAAATGCATATTTGGTTGCCTATCAATATACAGTAGTATCTATACAGCAGCATTATATTGATGAACACATTTTTTTTATTTTTATCTGTTAAGTAAAAACTTCAAATCCCGATTGCTCATAACTTTTTTGGATCAATTTTTAGCAACCTACGCTGAACATATCTAAGTTTCAATATTTTGGGCAAGTGCTTTGTTTCTCCTAGATATTAATATGTGACCCCCCAATCGCCATATTATATATTTTTGTTATTTTATGTAAGCTTCTTTCTTGTTGATTATAAGAAAAATTCAGTTATCATTTATTACTTTACTCAGGTTTTGATCTTGAGGATCACAATATGCATCGTCTAATTATTTGATATTTCCTATAAACAAATGTAGGTAATTCAGGACTTTGTATTTTTTTTCTATTTTTGGCTAATAATAACTTTACCACGATACTATTCTATACTTACTTATTTACTACAGCACTTCTTTTCCTCTGGTTCACATAATTTATAAGTATTCCTTTTTTTAATTTATTTTCATTGTATTCTTTGTATTTATTTAAAATTGTAACACCAAAACTCATTAAAATACTATGTGAGATTTTTAAATAAATAATTTCACAGTAAATGTTAGTTAACTGAAGCAGATAGGAAAGTAATTAATAGTAAGGCTATTTAGAAAATAAATAAAAAAAATCATATTTGCTGACGTTTGCAAACTGTGTTGTTCGCTTCTTCAGTTCTACTGTTTGTATATATTATTGGTATCACTAATGAATATTATTTTAGTAATTATACTAATAATTATTGTGTTAATTATTCATGAATATAAGTAGGTATTTTAGTAGTTATAATTTTCAATACATTTGATTATAACCTACGTATATAAACCAATAAGTAAACATAGTTTGTAATTCAGTAATTTATTTTTACAATTCCAATAAAGTAATAACTACCAGAAACTAGCAAAATGTTTGTTTTCCTATGATGCAATAAGTAAAATAATAAATATTATTAGATGCATTAACAGCATAAGTCGCAAACGGTCTAACATCACCTTGTGAAAAAGATTGTTTTTGATTGAAAATGAGCATTGAAAAAAAAATCAAACAATTGGCTTTTAATCCAACTACTTGTTTAAAAAACGGAACTGTTCCAAACAGTGCAAAGTAAACAGTGTTTTTTAGTTACACCATTTGTATCTTAAATATAAAATACTTAAAAAAAAAACAATAATCAGGAAAGCTGGTTAATTGCCTTTCTCCTTAATAATCAGGAATTTCGATGAGACATGCATCTTTGTTGTTTGGCGTAAACTCCTCGGATTTATCGTCCTTCTTCGTGGTCCACTATCATGTATCAGGAATTTCGACGAGACATGCATTTGTGTTGTTTGAAGTAAACTCTTCGTATTTATCGTATTTCTGCGTGGTCCACTATCAACTGCAAGTCACAGCAAGATCAAACAACATTGTAGAATGTTCACACAATTTTACTATTTGGTCACCCAATCTGGAAATATATAATTTTACAGTCTTAAATATACAATCTTATAATGCATATTATCTAGACTAAAGTCAAAATTAGACCTCCCATTCTTCACAGCAGATCACATAAAAATTCCACCTACCATTCTGAACATAATATTATCCACATATTCTATGCTACCAACAAGCAAGGTTCTGTTGGAATATTGGTTTCGTGGTTGTAGATTATCTCAACATAAGGCCCCAATGAGTTTATGCTTTTCCTGCTATAAATGGATATATAAATGGATCTATCATGTATCAGGAATTTCGACGAGACATGCATTTGTGTTGTTTGAAGTAAACTCTTCGTATTTATCGTATTTCTGCGTGGTCCACTATCAACTGCAAGTCACAGCAAGATCAAACAACATTGTAGAATGTTCACACAATTTTACTATTTGGTCACCCAATCTGGAAATATATAATTTTACAGTCTTAAATATACAATCTTATAATGCATATTATCTAGACTAAAGTCAAAATTAGACCTCCCATTCTTCACAGCAGATCACATAAAAATTCCACCTACCATTCTGAACATAATATTATCCACATATTCTATGCTACCAACAAGCAAGGTTCTGTTGGAATATTGGTTTCGTGGTTGTAGATTATCTCAACATAAGGCCCCAATGAGTTTATGCTTTTCCTGCTATAAATAAACATATATGTACTTAGTAAAAACAACAAACTCACCAGATATTCTACTTACATCTCTATATCCATTATAGTTTCTTCGCAAACAGACGTAGAACAATCTAGGTTCTTTCTTGAACATGTTGCTATAAAGAATTCAATAAAACGTGGTTTCTATTGCACTGATATGGACTATAATTTATACGATAACCTCAAAAGCATCTCAAAACTGACGTAAACCGAACACGTGACATTAGACGGAGATCCTACCGTGGCAAGCGCTACGAGCGCTCCAGCGTTTAGGTGAGCGTGGGAGAAACTATGCGAGCGTGGACGAGCGTAGACATAACGGCGACGCTATAGGTAAAACTACGAAAGCTGAAGGTGAGTCATCGATTCCAGCTGTTATTTTGCTGATACGTTACAGACCATTCCCGTGCGTTAGAAAGAAACAGAGTGCTTTTTCATGCGTCTGTTCTTACGTTTTTAGGCAATGACTCAACTTCAGCTCTCGTAGTTTTACCTATAGCGTCATTGTAGCGCCAGCGCAGCGTACAGTTGCGTAACTTGCGCGTATCTGAACGTAGCTTTAGCCTCTCGGCTGCCTGGTATCTATACCTGAATTAATGTGGACTTCAATATAAACGGATCAACCTGACTGGTGAGGTTTCTGCGGCCAGCTGTGGAAAACGAGCCGAAATCCAACCCGCTACGCACTCACACACGCCGGTGCTGTTTAAAAAACAGTAGTTGGGACAATACTATAAAATGACTAGAAAATTATTGCGAATTGCGACACAGCGGCTGCGCTAAGGCTGCGGGAAATTTCAATGAGTGATTAAACATCTCCTTTTTTACACTGCTCGATTGTCTAACGACACAGGCATATTGCAACGCCTCTAAGAACGTCAAAGAATGACATTTTGTATCAAGAGAGGGCTTTGAAGTGGCTATTCTTCGATATAATATACATGCGTTTGCTAATGTCATATGTAGCAAACGGTAAAATATATGAAAATACCATTTTTTACTCCGTCGAACTATGATGGAAACCAAAAAAACGACACTCATGGGTTTCTCAAGTTTATGACCTGACTTATTATAATAATGTATTCTTTTTCATTTTTATTTCACGCTTTAAAAATTTATGAGCGCAAAAGGCACCCGGAAGGTTGCCAGACTTGCAATTATCTTATTGTTACGCTAAAAGGGATAGATTCTGAAATTTCCAGACTTATACTTTATGGTGTAACAACATCTGTTGCGGGCTCTTGGACTAATGACTCGTATAAAATTTTTACTCTAACACAGTCGTAATATGTTTGTTTTGGTTGCCTACACTTTTACACTTTTATGATAAAGTGTACACCTCAGCATTTTTGTTGCAAAGTGTAATCGGAAGTGATGTCAAAAGAAGTGTTCTTGTTGCAAGTGTAACTATAATTTAGTGGAATTTTTTTTCTACACTTCAACACCAAGTTTGGAGTAGGTGTAAATCGTTAGTTCAAGGTATAGCCGCAAATGAGCGGCATTTTGAAGTAGATGGTTTCGCCTAACATAAAAACTTGAGTTGTGTTAGAAAATGACAGGAATATGGAATATTTGAATCGGTCGGTTCGAAAACAGTACAAGTCCAAAAAGTGAGTACTGAGAAAATTAACAAAATAGTTATGTCGGTGCAATATCTTGAAAAGTATAGCATTCGCTATTTTGTGCCAACAACCAAATATAAAGTAGTTCACAGAGAATTAAATGTATTACATACTTTATTTATTAAAAGCAGAGCTATAATTAAAACAATCATCATGGACATGTACTGTTTTTTCACTCTTCGGAAAAACAGAGTATCTCTTTGATTATATATATTACATATGGATTGAGCTAACTCTGTCTTCTAACAAAAGTATGTTCCCGAGGGATTGACAAGGATGGTTTAATAAAATTGAAGAAAGACAGAGATACTTAGGACAGTGACTATCTTCACTCTGATGCCGGACCACTTGCCAATTGCCATATCCGACATAACCCCACATATACACATAACCTTTAACGCTTGACAGATATGTAACCACACGGATACATCATAATACAAAATTAGTTTCCACTAAAACTAACATAATTAGACATAAGTACACAAAATTAATACATGTTAGAAAAATCTATTTTACCTTTAACGTGTTTCAGATCAACACCCATATTAATTTAAAAGTTCTCCGTAACGCCATCTAGCGCCATTATCAGAGAAAAGCATATTCTACGCGCCACCTAGTCATTCTATCCTAATTATCGCTATCTCAGTCAATCCCCTCGGGTACATCTGTCTCTCTCTTTCACTCAATCCATATGTAATATATATAATCAAAGGAGTACCTACATTTTTAACAATATTTGTTTATTTAAAGCATTTAAATAATTTTTTATTATGATGTATAGGGTTTTAGGGGTTTTGGTTCCAAACTCGTTGTCATATTTCTTTAATTCAAAATGGCGGATTCAATATGGCGACCGAAATGTGAAAATCTTGGATGTGCATGAAACTGATTTTCCGTAATATTTGAAGATTGATCATTAAAAACCTCATGTCAGATTTTCAAAATAAATTCAAAATAGCGGATTATAGGCAGGCTTAGTCAGAATTACCGGAACACCTTAGTAATTCTTCAACAGTAAAGAATTTCAAAGAGAAGTTCTAACAAAAGTTTTTTGGTTTTAAACAAGCTATCGTCTAAATATATTTTGAATATACAGGGTGTTTATTTTATTCCAGAAATTTAGTAACCTTTTCTTTTTCAAATGAACCACCTGCATATATTTACATTTTTAAATTGTAAGATAAATTAATTTTTTGTAGAAATATTTTTTTTTTTAACTGCGTCAGTTTTTAGTTATAAGCAATTAATCAAAATTAGTCCAAATTACCGGAACACCGAAATAATTCTTCAACCACACAAAATTTCAAAAAAAATCAAACTGACGTTTTGAACAAGGATCGTCTAAGTATATTTTTAATATCATTTTATTATGGAAGTATATTTTACATTTTTTAATTCTAAGAATATTTCTGAGAGCTTTTGGTAGGAATCATTTTTTTTTATAAAACTCACCATATTTTAGTTATTAATCGATAATTTACGGATAAAATTAAAAAAGTATAAAGAAAAAATAACAAAACTATGAAATAGAATTCAATAAAATCTTCAAGTAGCCAAATTAAAAGAAATTTTATATGTACCTATGTTTATATGTAATGGATGTTAATTCTTTGCAGAAACCTGCATATATACTTAAAAAATTACCGCCAACTTGTATTAACTATTTCAAAGTTTTATATGTAATGTATACAGGGTGTCTCACGGAACTGGTACATTAAAAGTTCCTCATGTTCTACTATTTCTGGAAACTTGAAATTTTGGAACTAGACTTTACTCAATCTGAGCTCTTCAGCTAAAATATTCTCAAGTTAACTGTTACGTCCGGTCACCGGAAGTAGGTATCAACTTTGTGATTTTAAATGGAATGATATAATTTTTATTTTATTTTTGATTTCTACGTTTAAAAACACATCATTTTTGATAATGTTTCCCTATACCTAAATATCATTATTTTTGAGTTTTTTTGATTTTACTATTTTTTTGGTGAATTTCCCGGTTACGTTTAAAATTGAATATCTCGGTTATTATTGAAACTAGAAGTTTCATGATTGGTGGTCCAAAACTAGAAACATAACCAAATAAAAACATGTTTAGTTCATCATGATATCTTATACAGGGTGTTCAAAATTTACAACACAATAATTGAATTTTTAAACGTAAATAACTCATTTTTTTCAAATGGAACACCCTGTATACCGATACGCCATTCGATAGGAAATCGTATTCCCTATCAATCAATATTAGGATTCCCTATATCTATCTTTAATAGTTTTTGAGATATTGTCAGTATAAAAGAATGCAAACTAAATACAAAACGATTTATTCTTTATTTATAGGAATGAATGGAACAACTTTGGAACAGCAGGAAAACAGAAAAAATATTGAAAAGGCTTCTTAAAACTAAAATAATAGATTTGGGATATATAACTTAAATTAAAACTTAATTATGTTGTTCGAAATGCTGCCCGTTCTGCTCCAAACATTTTAAAACACTTCGCTGTACTACTGTCATCGTCGCTCTTCGGCTCTTGTCGCTGATTAATGGCGGCTACTACTCTGTTAGTCAATAAATTCTTTTCGAGTATTAACTCGAGACCTGACTTTTCACATGACCCCAGAAATAAAAGTCTAATGGTGTTAAATCTGGTGAGCTTGGTGCCCACCGCCTGGGTCTCCTATTTCCGAACCACCTACCGTCTCCTAACATCTGATTAAGTTGAATGGATACCACATGCGAAGAATGTGCCGGTGCACCGTCCATTTGATAAAAGCAGTCGCGTAAAATCTTAAGGGAAAGAGTATCCCAAAAATTGTTCACACATCCACGCAAAATTTCTAATCACTATTTAAATTTTCGTTGTAAATTTCGTATCTAATTTCGTCCCCATTATTAAATGGGAGTATTTAAAATGGATTTAAAGAAAAAGTAACAATATCTCAAAAACTATTGAGTATAGATATAGGGAACCGTAATATTGGTTGATAGGGAAAAAAGTTTCCTATCGAATGGCGTATCGGTATACAGGGTGTTCCGTTTGAAAATTCAATTATTGTGTTGTAAATTTTGAACACCCTGTATAAGATATCATGATGAACGAAACATCGTCGTATTTGGCTATGTTTCCAGTTTTGGACCATCAATCATCGAATTTCTAGTTTCAATAATAACCGAGATATTCAGTTTTAAACGTCACCGAGAAAATCACCAAAAAATTAGTAAAATCAAAAATACTCAAAAATAGTGATATTAAGGTATAGGGAACCCTTATTAAAAATGATGTATTTTGATACGTAGAAACCAAAAATAAAATTAAAATTATATCATTCCATTTAAAATAACAAAGTTGATAACAACTTCCGGTGACCGGACGGGTCAGTTAACTTGAGAATATTTTAGCCGAAGAGCTCAGATCGAGTAAATTCTAATTCCAAAATTTCATGTTTCCAGAAATAGTAGAACATGAGAAACTTCTAATGTACCAGTTCCGTGAGACACCCTGTATATGTATGTACCTATGTCTCCCCGTCTCCCCGACTGCCGCACAGACAAGCCACTGGCTTTGTGCACATGGCAACATCCCAAAAAAAAAAAAAAAAAAAATGTATATGGGAAAATATTCTTAACGTTTGCAGTTCAGGAGTTTTGATTTATATTAATTGTTTATAAATAAAAATTGAAAGTATTGTATTAAAAGAAAGTGATTTCCACAAACAATTCTAAGGCTGGGGCCACGGACCGAGCGACAGCGGGGCGATGGCGTCGGCGATCGTTGTGTAAATATCTATATATACGTATGTATATAGGTATATACACAACGATCGCCGACGCTTCCGCTCCGCTGTCGCTCGGTCCGTGGCCCCAGCCTAAGCCTATGAATATACCTATATACATACGTATATATAGATATATATACACAACGATCGCCGACGCCACCGCCCCGCTGTCGCTCGGTCCGTGGCCCCAGCCTAAGAATTAATCCTAGAATTAAAAAATGTAGAAATGTACAGGATGTGCTATCAGAAAAAAAAGAAAGGTTACCAAATTTCCACAATAAACGGTAGTTTGTTTAAACCCAGAAAAATATATTGTTTGAAATTATTTTTTAATTTTTGTCTTTTATTGATTAATTGCTCATAACTCAAAAATGATGCATTTTATAGAAAAAATATTCCTACAAAAGATTCTCAGAATTAATCTTAGAATTAAAAAATTTAAAAATACACAGGATGTTCTATTTGAAAAAAAAAACGTTACTAAAATTACAGAATAAAATGAACACTTTTAATTGAATTTTTTTTAAATTGTTTACGGTTGGAGAATTATTTAGGTGTTCCTGCGACTTTGACTAAGCGATATAGCGAAATGATAGAGTATGTTATTATGATAGTTTTAAATTTCCTCTTCTTCGGTGGTAGTCGGTCCGGAAGTCACGTGGTAGTAAATTCTAAATTTTCACCAGTTACATACTTGACTGGTCTACCATAATCAGTACAAACTCGGTAGAAACGCGTTGCATGAGGGAGCAAAAAGGCACTGTTCTGCACTAGCTTATTTCGCCCAAGCATCCTCTTTAGATCAATTCGATAGAATAAACCATAGTGAACATTTTGGCTATTTCAGTTCAAAATGGCCAATTTTGGACTTGTACTGATTTCGAAGTCGCCGATTCATTTATAGTACATTAAAATTAGCAAAAGAAGGGAATAAATCCAATACAGTTGCCTTTTTGAGATCCGACAGGGAATTTTATTAGAGCTGGGCACCCCTAAAAGCCACCACCTAATGTGCCCTTTCGCATTTTACCGCAATACGGTCAGGATTTCGTCATTTTAGGTCCTGTATAAACTATGTTTATAAAATTCTACAGAAAAAAGGTATTTACCAATTTTTCTTGTATACAGCGGGTCTCAAACTACAAGCGCCCCCACTTGGGTGTACATTTTTGCATTTTGGACCAGCGTCGCGGGAATAAGTTTGAGTTCTCAAAAAAAGTTGGACAGATGTTTTCGTTGAATCTTCAATACAAAACTATAATTATTTAATAATAATTGCTTCATTTTCGATGCGTTGATCGGCTTACACTAAATTCTGCTGTGTACTATGCACAACATGTTCACGTTGTTGCACACAATGAGGTGTAACGTGCAACTAAAAAGTTCAAAGCGTAGGCAACCAAAACAAACCTATTGTCACAGATTAAAACGGAGATATTTCGTGTTACTAAGGTGTACTTGTAGCTGTGTATCTTTTACAAACATTCAGATATTGGGATGAATAAAAATAACGAAAACTGATATGGCTTTATAGCACTTGATATATAGTACTTGACAACCTGTAAAAAATGAGACTAGTGAAAAGTCTTTTACGAATGCACCTACAGTATTCAGGTAGAAAAAAATTATGTTGGGGGTGTCAAAATGTGTTCCATACCACTATTGTTAGTGAAAACCTACAAGTTACACGACGAATAAAAAAAAAAAGGTTTGCCAGGTTTGTTACTACATTATGGACCAGTTATGTTATGATCGATAACACATTGTATCGTACTTGAACTATTTTCTATGTGTTGGAACAGACCTAATGCAACACAGAGTATTTTCACAGATTTAAAACCGAGATACCGAGAACCATAACCAAAGCTTAAACGTATAACTCACCCAGTATGAGGTGTAATTTAGCATCAGTCTGAAACGCATAATGTAATGTGACCAAAAATGGGTTATCTCGGACCGCTTCCAACACTTGTCTCTCAGTTTTTGTGTGTTCTGTAGTTTTCTTCTTTTGAACGATGGTGGCTTTCTTCAGGACTTTCATTGCATAAAGCCTGCCATGGTCGGCTCCGCCTCTTTTACGAACAAGGAACACTTTACCATAAGCTGAAAAAAGTGTATATATTTTAGATGTTAATAGTATGCAATTTAATCAAAGTGTTATGAATACAAAATCACCCCCATCCGCCGCAGCTCCGCGATAGACTAATGTGCTACATGTGCTACTATTTAAAAAAGACTAGAAAAAAATCACGAGAAATGTCACCAGATTAAATTTAAATTATGTTGAGATTAAACGCATTTGTTAACCCCAATAAATATTATATGGTTAAAACTATACCGTTTTTTCTTTTCTTAAAACTGGTAAAGCCTTAAAACGTGGCTAAATATGTGAAAATGAAGGTTGTACAATATGAAATTACTATATTGTGATGAACGCCATTCCAATGATGAAATAGAAGATGTGAAGAATTTTTAATTCAAAGAGGTCTCGTGGCTACATGTTATACGAAGTGTGATAACTTCGTCCTTAGGCCGCGCGTCATGTTAAAGTCCATTCGCAAATTCGCAATAATCCACGCCTTAACATCCCTCAACAGCTTTTGCCACAAAGGGGGCATTGGCAGGCCAGAATTATCATTTTTATGGCCCGCGTCTGTGGCACGTCTTAAGTTGTTTGGCATTCGCCGTGGAGTAAAGCAAAACTACAGAAAAACCTTTACTCTGAAAGCAGGGCGTGAGACTCGAACTCACGTCCCCCCAGACTGATAGCCAAGCGCTCTACCGATGGGCGACAGTCTGGCTCATCACTCATCAGTCTGGGTGGTGATGAACATAATGAACATGAAAATGATGAAATAAAAGATCAATTTCTAATGTTTAATTCAAAGAGGCCGCGTGGCAAATAAAAGTCCATTCGCACTATACGGAATGTCACGTCACGTCAGAGAACGGCATCGTTATGTTACACACAACCTTCTCTGAAAAAAAAATATTTTGACGCGATGTCTCACCTGGGTAAATAAGAACAGGCTTTGCAACAACAAAGACAAATTAGCATATTATATCCTTTTTAATGTAACTGTTGAAAGAGTAGGGAGTCTAAAGTTGCTGGGACTTACTCTGGATTGTAATTTAAGTTGAGTATTACACATTGATAACATCAATAGTTTAAACTTAAGAATATCTAACATAAACGGTACTTATTCCTTTTTTCAAAATCCCTCAAATCCCTCCTCAATGCCTTATATGGGCATCTCAGTCATAATTTTGTTCCCGCCGCGCAGGAGGAAAAGGGGCGTTACCCTCTCCTTAGTTTAAAACAGCTCTACACCAGGATAACGGACAACAGAAGCTAACACGGATGATGCGTGAATCCCGGCAACCTAGGGACAGGGTGTCCCGAGTAAGTTAATTATCTATAGTTATAGCTTGTTAAGAGGATATTTACTTTGTCGGTGATTAGAGAACTTTAAAATTGGCACACTTCTTAGTGGTGAGTTCAGTTTGACGCGCAGTGTGTTAAAAGTACCAAAAAAGTCCAGAATGTTTGGGTTACAAATGTCTACATCCATTAGCTTTTCAGGGAATAAAATTAAAATATTACATTATACATATTACACCATTACTATAAAAAATTACAACCAACTGGGCGACATCACCAAATAAACGACAAACCCTTCAAGACCAGAATACGACAAATGATTTTGGCGGGGACGATCTGACGTGACTGAAATAAAAGACAAGAAACCCTCGATACCGCCAGCCCGAGGATGAACTTCACCATTCGAGGCGAGGACAGAGGGAGGAAACCGCGTCGAGAATTGACGCGGTTGAGTATGTGATGTAATTCCAAATGTATACGTACAGCCGAACAAAATAAGATCTTTACATGACCGCAGCTAGCCTACACCAAACGTAGGTCGGAGATTGTCGGTCGTCGGATACCTACCTGCTAAAGTCATAAAGCCAAAGGGTCACTTTTGTTTCGTTTCGTTTTATTTTTCTGTATGTATGGAATGAAATCGAATTTCGTCTATTTATATATGTTTCCAATATCCGAAACTGACAATAGTGCATTGTAATATTTAATGTATTTTAAAATACACAGTAAATTAATTCTTATTGTAAGTAGGTATACCGACAGCTTCAGTCGGTATACTGCTGTTATAGTTCTAAACAGGCCCGCCGCCAGCCACTTGAGCGCCCGCGTGCATAACCAACTATGCCGCCCCCGTCCCCATCCTTTACGCCAGTCGACTTAGTACTAAATATTAGCAGAATTGCGGGTATTGTACATAGTGTGACCAGTACTAATTAGTACTAAGCTCGTGTAAGAATGACATTATGTTCCACAAATAGTGATAAGTGTTGTAGAAATTTTCTCTGCATAGAGGTGAGGTGTAAAGCAAACAAATAATTATCAAAATCATTTTATCAACTTCACTACAGAGTGACTGAACTTATCAATATATAAATATATGTATATAGGAACACAAAAAAAAAACAAAACTAAACTGTCTATAGGAACTGAACTTTTCTTGATTTTAAACTTGCGAAATCTGCTATTAATTCTGATGTATCCAAACTATCCAAGACTTCGTGTTCTATTGAAACAATAGATAAATTATTAAGCCTGTCCTGGTGCATAGGTGAGCGTAAATAATTTTTTATAATTTTCAACTTTGAAAAAGATCTTTCACCAGATGCCACCGAAACCGGCATAGTAAGCAATATTCTCAGGACTATTGATGTGTTTGGAAATGTAGCAATCAAATTTTAAATATACACATTTGTCGTTTAACATAATCAATACAAATTTAAATAAAAGTTTCCGGAGAATTAGCGTGAATTAACAAAGTAAAACTGAGAAAACACAAACAAATATCATTTAAATCGAACAGGGGGTTTGTTTGCGACAGTAGCAACTTTAGAAATGTACTATTTTTATGGTACTATAATTACCGTTGTATAAATAATACACATTAATCATTAAATAATTACATAACGTACTTACCATATCTGCAGCAATGTTTCCACCAAAACAGTTAATATCGTACACAGACAGATCGACAACAGTCAACGAGCGACCTAAGGAAATAATCAGTTTCTTTGCAATACGGGAAACGTTGGGATTCCCATGTGCATAGAACTGCAACGCCGTATTTTTCCCGTCATCCCCCCAGTTATACCCGCCATCTACTAGCCTCTACTGAAAATGTTTTTAGCAATACGTTTAGAAGCCAATAGGTGGCAGACTGTTATCATACATTTATTGGCGTTGTAGAGGAACGCATAACTAAAGAAAAAAAAACATTTTATAAATGAAATGCTCTACGGATGAAAATGAGTTTGAAAATGGTGACATTCTTACATTTGTCGCCCCCTTGAAAGTGCCGCCCCCTTGATGGTGCCGCCCGCGTGCGGTGCACCCCTTGCACACCCGCTTACGGCGGGCCTGGTTCTAAAGGTCGTATCTGCAAATTTGTTGAATATTGTGTTAAGCACATTTTTAAGTACTTGATCATCAGGGCGCCACCGGCCGGGCGGCGTATGTCTGAAACACAAAACCGATCATTATATCCGGCGTAAATAATTTTTAAAAGATTTCTACAATTTTGCATGTAACTGAAAATCTTATTTGTCCCGGTTTCTACTTTGCTGCAGATATGCCCTTTAGAACTGTTGTTCAGCATTTTAGTTTAATTATAAAAATGTTGTTATTTTTTGTTTATTTGAATTATATTTTGACGCTCTATAATAGCATCCATACGCATTTTCTTATGTGTGATATGTAAGGGGAGGATTTACAATCCAATATGAATGATATCACATCAGAATAATATGTCGATAACTTTCAAAAAATTGTAAAATTAAAATTTATTTAAACTTCAATCTATTATGTCACTCAATTTATTATCATTAAATTGTTATTTACCTTAATATTAATTAATCAATTGAATTTTATTATTTATTATGTAAGGTATGGAAACGACAAAATCTCTGGAACGGATTGCTATTTTAAAAATCCTCCAACTTGTAAATTTCTAATTATCAAAATATACATAAATATACATAGCTATATTAAATTCAATGTCCAACCTTCAATTGTTTTTCCTTATGACGTCATCAATAGTTTTTTAATGGCCATTCCATTTTTTCTTACTAATTTTGATATATGGTCCGGTTAATTGTCTCGATATAATTCATTTATAATCTTGGGTAATAAAATTTACTCAAAATTATAAGAAATTGATAACATATTTTGTGAGTGGCCTGTGAATATGGTAAGGATTATTTGTAAGTTTTATATTTGATTTTCCAAGTATTCAATTTTGATTTTAGACGAGCAGTCAATTCATCGCTAATTTGATTTTTGTAATGATAAAAAAATGTATACTGGCTGACTCCAATATTCTAGACACCTCAAAATGGTCACATAGAAACCTTGAAACATTGAACCTTTTATCTGAATATCAGAAAATTGACATAAAAAAAACAAAATGGTTGTATTCAAAGTTATCCGTTGCTCGGTTAAATTACAAAATTAAAGGCCCGGAATTATATTTTATATAAAAATTTATTTTGCTAATATTTCAAGTTTGCTGTAACTTTTTAAGGATTTGGAAAAACAATTAGGTCCATATGAAAAGTTTTACTCTAAAACATTTAGTTACTAAAAATAATTTTTGCGGGAAAAAATGTGGGACATATAATAAATGTGAATGTTTCTTTTATAATATATTTTAAAGACTTAAGTAAATAAATGTGCAATACGGTCAAAACCTCTATAAATTATAATGAGCAGCTAAAAGGTCGTTAAAAAATGTCCATTAGTGTAATTAAAACACCAAGGAAACAAACAAAAAGCACTTCATTATTAATCTAGGCAGCTATTTGATTAAAAATCATAAATTTGTTGGACAACCACAATTAAATCAATTTTGGCTGATACAACAACAAAGGATTTTGTTTGTTTTCTTAGTGCAACAAATTGACGATACATATTATGTTCTGTGTTTAGATTGTCATAAATGTATCATTTCCTAAAACAGCAGGTCATACCAACCTCAACAAATATGAAATAAAGGCACTCCAAATTTATATCACCTCCAACCTAAGAGAGCAGTTTTCTTATTTAATACATGCTTATGTTATTATTAAATGTTTGTTTTACTGTTATTACATATATTATATTTTACTGTTATATATCTACCTATTATTTTTATCTATACTATTCTCATTTTATATTTATATTATGTTTGTTGTATACATAATTATAAGCATAAATAAAATATATAATATCCATCTAAGTGATTTTTTTTTGTAGTTTACGGAGTTGCCATTTTTCAATTACTTATAACTTAAATTAAATAAATATAGAAAATTTTTAGATAAAAGTATATTATCTCGGTCTACGACGAAGTGGAAACTGAGTTAGATTTTGTTCACTTACATGAAATTCTCATCTGGGATTACCTTCCTTTAAAAATTATTGACAGCGGATATCCGATGTAGTAATCGGTTTGCCTTTAGGCGACGTAGCCATGATGATAAAGTATTTTAATATGTGCCTAATTCAATTTTTTATAATTATAACTAACGTTACTATGTATGTGAATATAAATGAAATAATATTGCAATTTCAAATCGAAACAAAAATATTAACGAATAACAATCTTTAGCTACGAGCGGCAGTTTCGCGAAAGTTTCTTACGAAACTCAATTTCATGCCATCTACAACAGAAAACTTAAATTGAAATGAAACAGAAGTGACCCTTCGGTTTTATGGCTTTAGCAGGTATATAGGACGACCGACAATCTCCGACCTACGCTTGGTGTAGGCTTGCCGCGGTCATGTAAAGATCTTTTTTTCTTCGGCTGTACCTATATGCTCATTTCTCTTACCATATGCTATGTAAATAGTAAACAAATAAATTTTCATTGATTAGTTCATTCAAAATAAAAATTCTAAACCGGTTGCAAATTTATTTCTGGAATTAGAATAATTACAAATAATTACAATCTACGGAATCTAGCCATCGTTGATCAACAACTTAGTTGTAACTTATTTGTACTAATACAACTTAACCTAACGGCACCCATACATTTCTCTGTTAGTACTTCTATACTGGTAAAATTTTTAAATTTGAATTTACCATTTAACTTAACACAAACCTCAAGGGAAAACCAAGCCAACCACAAAGAATGTGATGAGAAGAAATCCTTTAAAGGTTAATTTGGGTTAATCTAGCCATAAACATAAAAAATGAATGCTGATGTCAAACGTTTGACAGTAGTGTCATCGGTCAACTCTCGGACATAGCCGGTAAAGTAGATCGTGATTGGCGCAATCACCGCTGCAGGTGCCAAGAGGGCCTACTTACCCTCAACACAGGCATATAGGAAATTAACCTGCACAAATTAGCCTGCACAACCCTGCATTCTTTCTCTGTTTGCTGTGGGATGCACATGCAAAATTTCAATTTCGAAATGTGATCGCAGGATCTTAATCAGTAACATTTACACCCGGTCGGCAATTTGGATCGATGCAGACCCTAATCACAAAAATACTGATTATGTAGAGAAGCGCTGCGCAGGCGAGAAACAGCCGTGATTATGAATAAAGAAGGTAAGCAAAATGTACCTACCGATCATCCCAAATGTAGTGTATGATGTTGGTCATGAATAAACGACAAACCATCAAGAAACTATTTTGTTTATCAAGTTAGTAGGTAATGACTTTTGATAAAAAGGCAGTTGGCTTGATGATAGACAGGCATAGTTGGTCAATATTGATGTTCTAGTAGTTACTTATCTGATGATGGCTTATTAGCCGAAACTAGTTGTATGATAATAAATAATATTATACAAGGAAGAACACAACCTTTGAATTATTACGACAAGTAAAATGTGTTTATCTACGACTCACATATAATACAATAAGAAATGGACCGGACAGGTGCCTGAATCACCATGCAGGCGATACGACCTGGGAACGGGCCCCGCACAGTCTTATGAGTACGAGCGTACCATGCAGACGTGTTACTGGATATTGATTGTTATAGAGATTCTTATGACAATAGTTTACTTATTAAAGCTCTATTTATATTAAACAGTGGATTATAAGTTATAATCAACGGCTATTCTAACAAATCAGAAGTGGGATACCATAGTTAGAGCAATAATTGTGAAAATAACAGCAATTAACAACAATGGCGCCCAAGAAAAGAACAAAGAAACAACTGGAAATATCAAATCTAGGAAGCTGAGAAAAGTACTTGAGATAATGGTATCAAGGTTATGTACTAGGGATCAAAACTGTTTGTTTTTGAGGTATTAGTGATGGTTAAAAAGAGATCTTATAATTTTGGTGAGTAAAAACTTGTCGAGATTATTATTTACAGTCAGTACACGACAAGAATATAGTACTGGTATGCATAATTGAGGTTTGCAATTCTATTTGCAAAACAATTGTCAAATTTAAATCGACTTAATGTGTTGTTGTGTTTGTTTTTATACCGAGAGAGTACTGAAGTCGATGGATGCTGGATGCATTTTGAATGTAGCCGTGCTCCTTCAATTGTTAATGGGAGTCAGCATGATCGAGCGGTTTCTGGAGGATTTTGCTGGTACTGGATGCGAGCCCGTCGTATTGAGGAGCTGGGATGTTCTTAAGGACGGCGTTGACCAGGCGGTTTTGAGCACGTAAAAGAGTTGGGTCGTTACGTGGCGGTATCTCTGAGGCAAAAGTACGAAACTTTTAGCATGCTATTGCTACTAGCAAACAACAGATGGCGCGTTGAAAGTACAACCGCTACTTAGCTTCATTTTCCGCGCATTTATTGGTGTATTTGTATAAGTATTTTTAAGCCTTTTTTCCGTTTTACCTAAAACTACTTATTAACCATTTTGCTCGCTAAAAATAAACAGCCCCCATGTATGTATTGAATGCAACTTCATCCTCGGTTTCAACATTGTTTATACTTATTATATTGCGTGTGATTTCTCAAGTTCATCTCGGGGTTTCCCACTATGTGGCGCACGTGCTTTGGTATCGCAGATCTATTGGTAGGGGGTGTGTTGAAAGCATCTCTACTCAAGGTCTATAGAGAGAGAGGTTATCCAGTTTGCTATCTTTCCTATAGTCCACTTTATATACCCCCCTCAGATCCCTATATGCTCTACTTTCGTGACGTCACTAGAGTCCCGACACACTTCGCATCACGTCGCATACATCGCTCGCTTAGTTTGTTCAAAGATACGTTTAATGATTGCCAGCTCAGCTCGTTATAGGTTTTTTAGTGAATTAGAAAGGTTGCTTTTGTTCGTGTTTAATCGTTATTCTGCGTTTATATTGTTATATTCAATAGTTGATAGTTTTACGTTATTGGTTGTTTTATTAGTGTAGTATTTTATGAAGTAATTAAGTTAGTAAAGGTAAGATATTAATTTATATTGGAAATTACATTATTCTAAATCATGTATCAATTTTAGATGCCAATGGTTTGCTCCGTACCGGGTTGCGGTATGAGGTATAACATTTCAACAGTGATTGGATTAATCATATCATATTTTACTTTTCCACGTGATCAAAGTTTAAAGCAGAACTCATCCACAATTGGGACATTACTCATACGAAGACCAGCAAGAGCACCCATACTCCCTTCCATCCTGGATACGTCATTAATCTTTTGACGGCCTAATAAATCCGTCGGAAGAATTTAAACGCTTGTTTAATAAAATGAATTAGCAAGTTCGAAAGACTTACGGGGGATGGGATTAATAATTCGAAAAGAATTAGCAGTAAATTAAGAAGAGAACTTTTAAAACAAGATCCAATTATTGATACCATAGTTTTGAAAGCTTTTGTCGAGCAAAGAATATATGTACGGATAAATTTTTTTAAATTTTACTTTTCAACAGCAAAAAAATCTAAATATTTAACGAAGAGTAGCTGATATTAAAAATAAAATTACAACAAAGATGAGAAAATTTGTACAATAAAGCTTCTTACTGATTTTTTATTTTTTCTTTGTACGTATGTTCTAACCAAATATTGTAATCAGGACAAGCCAATGAGTGGTTTAATAAGCAAGTTGTACCAATACTACCAATACTGATTTAGTTATAGTTTTTCTATTTATTTATCTGTAGAGTCGGTAAACCAAACATTCGACTTCAGTTCCTGATAATTTTAGTGTTTCAACCCCCAATTTGCATGGTTGCAAAAATATGTGGTTGCCGTTATACCACCTTCGACTCCGGCTCTTGATTTTGTTTGTAGGTTGACTCCACTCACTGAATTTCTGCTAAATTTTGATTCCAACTGCAGAGACCTGGTTTAGCACAACACATTTCTTTAATCGGACATACATTACATACTAATGTACTTTATTCAGCATTATTAACAAATTATTGAAATAGCATGTTGTGATAATCACATTCATCATTTTCTTTTTCATCCTAATCATTTAAAAATTATCACAATAAAGATGCATTTATTTTTTCAATATAATTATGCACCTACTTAACCTAAATCATACAACGAAATGAGCATTCAAATTGGTGGCAGCGCACGACTCTAGTGACGTCACGATCTCCCTTTACCCCTCAAACTGAGAAATCTCGTACTTGGATAACCTTACTACTTTATAGACCTTGATCTCTACTTACTTATAACACGGAAGAGTGAGATGGAGTCATAATTGCGCTAATCCGATGAAGTTTGTCGTGACTCGTGACTTCTGTACGCTCGAACTTTGTTCCTGGCTTTGCTATTGTTGTTAAATTTGCGAACATGCCCCGTACATTTACGTATAATAAGAAGCGTTCGATACGTGCTAAGTCTTCTAAAAACGTAGCATGTAAAGTTGCAACGCGTAAATATGTGAGAAATGTTATCGAAGATATTTTGGAAACAGCAATATCAATTGCTGACGAAAATAGCCACTGGCCCACAAATGACGAATATGACAACTCGTCGAAGTATGAAGCGTGAGTATTGAATTATTTCATCTGTAACACACCGTATGTCCCGTTTGAAGACGCAACATAGGGAAATCACATTACAAAATTTTAAATTGCGGATTCTATCTTTGTTATCAATTTTATAAAATAAAACTTGCATGGAACGTGTTCAGGTTCAGGTGTTCAGGAAGAGAAATTAAAAAAAAAAGTTTTTTAATTAAAGAAAAATTAATAAAAAAATTAATTTTTTCAATAAAAACATTTTTTTTAGAGACTTGCGTAAAACTTTATTGGGATTAGTTTATAAACATAACAGACCTCCAAAAAGGTAAATAAAATAAGAACAGTTTATTAATTAAATTTTCATCTCATTAATAAATTTCTATTATTTTTTATTGCTTAGATATTAATCTAATTAATACTTTTTTATTCATTTTTTGCTGGGCGGCTGTTATTTTCACAAAGGTACTCCAACAAGTTTCATGCAAGTTTCTAAAGAAATTTTTTTTTCATAATTTCTTTTATAGAAAAAACTTAAAAAAATTTGTTTTGTTATGTTCGTAAAAACATTATGAACATGTTTCGTCCAACTTTTCTTTTATAAAACCGACAATAGAGATAGATACCGCAATTTAAAATTGTACGTGCAATTTCCTAATGTTGCGTCTTCAAACGGGATATTCGGTATATAATCCATTCAGTCAGTCATAGGTGTTTATTGACTCAATAAGTACACATATTAATATATATTAAATATACAGAGAGAAACAAATAATAATATAATATAATTCATGTATGTATATATTTAGAGTTATAGAAATAGCAGATAATGAGTGCCCATTACCTTCTACTTCCAAGTGTACGACTCCTCCCCCTATGTCTGAAGATGAATATGATTTCACATGGGGTTCTTTGGAAGAGCATGAATTGTAAGTATTCATACCAGATATAGTACAGTTTTATTTTATTATACATAAGTACATAAAAACAGCAATACATCGGACGCGAGGAATATGGAATATGCTTTGATTTTACTTCCCACCATTACAATGCTACCCACACACGGAAGTAGCTTTTAATTATTATTATTTGGCAATTTTTGGTAAATAAGATTCGGCTATTCTATTATTGGTTTTATAAAATATAACTCGGATAAAAGTGAATATTTTATAAGATTTTTATTTTTTGGTTGTCTGTTATGTCGAAGAAAGCAATGTTTAAAAAAATTATTAGATAAATTATTTTTTGAATATGTTTTGAAGTTATGTACATAAAAAATCCCGAAGACGTTTTATCGTATGTTTTATTTTATAAAACAGATAATAGAGATAGAATCCGAAATTAAAATTTTTGCATGTAATTTTCTGTAGTTGAGTCTTGAAACGCGCCGTAGAATATGGTTCCCAAGGCAACAGATCACAATAATATTATGACTTTAGGTGTTTTTGTTTCTCAATAAAGACATATTTATGTTTTATTTTGTAATTCGTATTTTATTTAGATTTAAAAAGAAAATAAAGTTATTTTATTTAGGAATAAGGTGTTTAATTTATCATTTACTCATAAGTTAACAAATATTCAATCTACTGCTTTTTAGTCAGTGAATGGTTGCGTTTCTTTTTATAATATGAATATTATGTCGCAATAATTCAACCAGTATTGTTATACAGCAAATAAACTTAAATTTCAAGTAAAAGTAATAATTAAAGTTTTGTCTGTTGAATAAATCATAACCACAATTTAAAAGATCAACAAAATACTCTATTGGTGGATGTGTCGTTTGCCTAAGTGCACGGCTATATTGGCGCGTCGCTCCTAGTATACAGCCTAGCATCGCCGCTCGCTTGTGCCCGGGCGCCCGTGCAATAATATAGGTACATCACCAAACAGATGAAAATATCACAACCGACCACCTCATTCTTCGACTTCTTGCCAACATAGTAGTTTCACAGAACTGGCTGACTGTAATAGCATAGGCTAATAAAACGGCGCGCCCTCTATTAACCAAGATCCACACTTCTTCACTTCAGCAGGGTGATGACTGGGAGTAAGGGGAGACCAGGCAGGTCATGTCGCTTCCTGTAATATAAGCTCAATAATATTGAGTTTACATGTACACGATTAAATGACCAACGAGAGCAAACTAAAGGTTTATTTGTTATGACTATGGGCTTATTTTGTTGTGGAGATGTGTCCCTAGGACATAACGGAGTTTCATTAACATTGCTGGTAAGTTGGTGTGATAATTTGATCCCTAAAGATAACGAAAAATATGGAGAAAATATGGGTCTCTTTATCAATTAATTACTTGATTATGAGACGGCAGATTGCTCTCAAAATACCTGATGTCCGAATCACAAACATAAATAAACATTGGAAATGTATGCATTGTTGGTACCAGCGCCGAGACGGAGTAAGATAAAAACAAGGTTTTTTAAGGTTTCTGATTGATAATTATAAATCATGGTTGAAATAGTGAAATGCCTAAATGGTTTGTGTTTTATAATTACGCAATTGATTGTTTTACGTAATGAGTTTATGTAATTACTGAAACATTTAGAAATGAAAGTACTTTTGCTGAGAGTATTGCAATTGGTGAATTTCGAGAGCTTACGCTTGTATTTCATATTTAGAAATATGACGGTGCTTTTTCCTGGCGTGTTATAAATGGAAAATCTTTGCTGTTTTGTAATTTCATCATGCTATTGGAAGTTATTATAGTTTGTGTTTCATAACTTAAGAATAGTAAGGTTATGCTTCTAATCATAATTTGAGAATTGAACGTTTATGTTCTTGATGAATTGTAAATTGAGGATTGAAGTATTTTATGCCGTGTGGCTTAATTTGCGAATTGAAAGTTGATGATTGTCGTGATCATTATCTGAGAATTTGAAGTTTATATGTGTTTCGTTATAACAGTTAGAGGTTTGAAAGTTCTTGGTGTGTTATAATTAGAGAGTTGAGAGCTTTATGTTCTGTGGTTCATGGTTGATAATCGAAAAGTTCATGTGCTTGGTGTGTTATAATTAGAGTTGAGAGCTTTATGTTTTGTGGTTCATGATTGAGAATCGAAAATGTGCTTCGTGTGTTATAATTAGAGAATGGGAAGTCCTTATGATTTCTCTATCATAATTTGAGGACTGAAGGTTTATGTTATTCATATTCCTATTGTAAATTGAGGATTGGAATACCTTGTGCCGTGTGTGGCTTGATTTGAGAGCAGAAGTGGAAGTTTATGCATTATGAGTATCATAACAGCAGAATTGAAAGTCCTGAATGTTGTGTATTTAAATTTTGGAATTAAAAGAGAGTGTGTATGCTTTGCGCATAATTTGAGAATTAAAATTGATTGCTCTGCGTATGATAATTTGAGAATTGCGTTGAGGTTTATAACTAGAAAAATGAAATCCTTTTGTACTGTGTTCATGCATTAATGAAAGGAAGTAGACTGTTTTAACGCTTTGCATTTAAAGGTTGTATTTCTTTTGGTAAGCATTGTTATGAGATCTATCGTATGTGGCAGTCAGATTGAAATGAACACTGAATTAATGCTATCAAATCTAGAAATTAATTGACTGAAACGTAAAAGGCGGTGCAATTGTAATTGCTATATTTAAAGGGTTTATTTAGTGTTCTTCTTCAAGGGTTTCCGTAAACCAATAGAGATACCGAACAGTTATTGTTATTATTTATGCTATCGGATTTGATTGGGCGACTTGGTCTCTGTCCTGTTAGTGGTAGAGTCAAGGTGTTGACAGAGGTTCATCAGTTTTGTGACTTGGTCTCTGTCCCGTTAGTGGTAGAGTAGAGGTGTTGACTGAGGTCTCATCGATGTGATGTTTTGGTCCCATCAGTGGTAGAACCAATGTGGAGACTGCGATCTCGCCATTAATATTATTTTGTCTTTTTCATAGAATCTAGACTTAGTATTCTTACGAGCCGACATGTGACTGATTTGATGCAGTATTGTGTTAATATTTAAGCGTTTTGGAAATACGTTGCTAATATTGTATTCGCTTGGGGTTGATTGTGCTAGATCTAGCAGTTATGTGGAAAGCAGTGCGCTTGTATATAACTTATTGTTTGTTTGATATGTTGGAAATCATGCGCTTTACATAAGGTTTTAATGTTTTGGTGTGTTTAAAGCCTGGCGCTTTGCATACTTGAGGTATGTTGTAAGTTTAGCACTTTGCATACGCTCAAAATGTTTTGGTGTGTTTAAAGCCTGGCGCTTTGCATACTTGTGGTATGTTGTAAGTTTAGCACTTTGCATACGCTTAAAATGTTTTTGAAGGTTTTAAAGTTTCTAAACTAGTTTTGTTTTACATGATTTGAGGTATGTTGTAAGTTTCGCAGTTTGTATACGCTCAAAATGTTTTTGATGGTTTTAAAGTTTCTAAACCCAATTTTTGATTTTATGTTTTTGAGGTAGTGTTGTAAGTTTCACACTTTGCATATGCTCAAAATGGTTTTGATGGTTATAAAGTTTTAAACCCAATTTTTGTTTTCATGTTTTGAGGTAGTGTTGTAAGTTTTGCACCTTGCCTACACTCAAAATTGGTTTCAAAATTTTTAAATCCGTTTCTTTACATGTTTTGAGCGGCCTGAGGACAGCCCGCGGAGCAGGATGGCCGAGTATAAGAAATGGACCGGACAGGTGCCTGAATCACCATGCAGGCGATACGACCTGGGAACTGGCCCCGCACAGTCTTATGAGTACGAGCGTACCATGCAGATGTGTTACTGGATATTGATTGTTATAGAGATTCTTATGACAATAGTTTACTTATTAAAGCTCTATTTATATTAAACAGTGGATTATAATTTATAATCAACGGCTATTCTAACAATAAGTTCATTGCATACATATCTATGACTATATAATCCCTATCATGATACACGAAAATGATTATAATGACCAGCGTTGTTTAATAATGAAAGTTCGTTCAAATAATGAGCACATTATTTGAACGAACTGTCATCATTATACAACGCTAGTGTCAAAGTCTGTCAAAACCTATGTGGATGACAGTTCCGTGACAGTTCGCCCCGCCATCATCCAGAAATACATTTAAAATTTTTGATATAAAATGGAATGAGTAGTAGATAAAACGTCGTATTCGACTCGCACACAACGGATATAAATCGCTCGCATGTTTACACGCTCGCTCGCGTATAAACTTCATGCCGCGATTTATATCCTTAATTATGTGCTCGTCAAATAATATACTATTAATTCAAACTCTACTTTAAATAGTGGATGGCCCTATACCTTCTACAGTTTTCTTCCACTTCATCTTCAAAACACAAAACTACATGGTTATTTAGGTGACGTCACTCGAAGTATAAACAACGCCTAGGGGTCAGTTCGCAATATCCAAGACTTTTTCAAGATTTTTTTTCTTATGTAAGAATTTATATTATTGCTTCAAACTTTTAATCCATAAAAGGGGAGGTCTTAAAGTGCTAAAAAAAATAATATTTTTTAATGGAAAATCTGGCTAGTATGGCTGCCTGAAGGTTCCCTTACTAGAATCTGGCTGACACGATAACTCAAGTTTGGAGCTTCTGAGAGAAAAAATAAAAGACATTATTGAAAAGTAAACTTGACGCTATTGTCCGTATCTCAATTATCCACATACGTTTTACAAAAAAAAAAGGCGGACTTTTCACATTTTCAGCCTCGTTTTTCTACGTACAAAGTTTTAAAAAAAATTGATTAAATATTAATGAATATAATCATAATTCTGGTAAGGACGATTGCTATACGTGTGCAAAACATGCCATAAAATTTTCAGCTTGATAGGTGCAACAGCTTCTTTTCTAGAATGTCAGCCAGGTCAAAAAACGTAGTTTTGAGAAACACGCGATTTATTTTTCTGGCATTCCCAATGGCCAGCCTTTATTCCTTATACACCTAGAAGAGCTGGTGAACGATTTATCCACCCGATTTTATTCGCCCTGTGCATACACCATGGGGGGGACTTGAAAAACGATCTAAGAGCCCGTACCGGAACTCAACTAAAAGTGCCTACAGTATGTGCAGTAGTTCAAGGCGCATTATGTTGTGATCCAATCCGTCAGAACTAATAACATATCGTTGGTATAAATAATCATAATGGGACACAATAAGTGTTGCGTTAGCAACTGTAATAATACAGGAAGAAGTATTAACAAATGCAATATTGTAATAAATAATATAAATTTGATCGGCTCACTTATACAGTACAGGTAACTAACATTTATTAGCAATCTGCACCATTCACGCCTCGTAGACCTACTACCGCCTACTAGAGGCGCTTGCATCGCGCACCCGGCCAATACCGCTTCAATTTTTTTTTACAAATACACCTTGGGTTTGTGCAAACTACAGGCCAACAACCTGGAAGGGTTCGGTCATTAAACCTCCTAAACGCCACACTTAACGTGTACGTTCGCGGTTTTTCACATTTTGCCGCAAAACGGTGACGATAACGAAATTTCAGCGCGAAATTTCCGTATAAAATTCTGCACAAAAAAAGATATATCTCGTATTTTTATAATACAGCGCTTCTCACACAGCATGTGCGTCAGTATAGGGGTAAACTATCATACTGTTAATAACGCGCCAACATGATCTGCCTGCCTGTTCAAGTTCCCTAGCGAAGGGAGTTGACCGCAGTCCCGAGACCCCTATACCGTATGACTCCCTATTGTGTGTGGTTTTACACCCCGCTTTCCCCTCACCTTCACCCCCTTCCCACCCCTCTCTAGCGAAGTGGGATCGCAACGCGGGACTCCAATTGACAACTTCCAATTGTTTGCGGATTCATACCCCGCGGGGGGGGGGGGTGATTAAAGGGTGGCAGTGGGTAAGGTAAGAAGTCGCGGAAAGGGGAGGGGGTTCAAGGTGAGGTAAAAGAGGAGATGGCGCTCCGCGCCCCAGCCCGTGAACCCTATACCGTATAACTCCCCATAGTGTGCGGAGGTATACCCCTTTGTGCTAAAGTTTATAAGTATTAATTTTGTACAGAATCTAAAGATTAGATATAAGCGGAGATATATTTGGTAGATCTTCAAAATTCAGTTAGCTCTGAAGAAGCGAGCAACATGGTTCGCAAAAGGTCAGCATTTACAAATCTTGGCACACGGCATAACCCGGAAGCAGTTTACTTTCTAAATGATTCTGGTCGTGAAAGCCTACGTACTTAATATGAAAAAATAAAAATATATGAATCTTAAATAAATTATGGAATAAACAGCACAGTGCACGGGCTTATTGACTAATAAATTCAGTAAGTAAATAGTTTATTCGGCAATACTAACGTTTAGAGTTCGGAAAGAGATTTAACGGACAACGAAGAGTTGGCGGCCGTTTTAAAAGTTTTCCTTATATACCTATGTGAAGTTAGCCCCCAGCCCCCTCTTATGGGAATTTACCTGTATAGAAAAACTCTAATTACTCGAGTACCCTTAGAGATACCGCAACGAAACTAACACTGTTCGAACGAGTGTTCTTCGGCCAATCTAAAAGAGGAAAAGTCCGATCCGAAATATGTAAATTACTGGCCGTAATTAATTAATAACTGATTAGGTGACACGGAATATTTGCAAAAATCGGGATATTCAATGGGCTGTATCTCGTTAAGCCTTTGTTCAATCGTAATAAAACCAACACCATTCGATTTCCCTCTTCCTCGACTATAGAAATGTCAAAAAGTCCGATCGCAATTACCTAGGTTTGAGGTAGTATGCGTGGGCGAAGGTCGGCGTGTTTTGCGACAGCTTGCGTTGTTAACCTGGACGGCCCGGCCAGCTTCCAGCCCCCTCTTATGATATAAGAGAGTGTATAGAAAAACTGTAATTACTCGAGTACCCTTAGAGATACCGCAACGAAACTGACACTGTTCGAACGAGTGTTCTTCGGCCAATCTAAAAGTGGAAAAGTCCGATCCGAAATATGTAAATTACTGGCCGTAATTAATTAATAACTGATTAGGTGACACGGAATATTTGCAAAAATCGGGATATTCAATGGGCTGTATCTCGTTGACCATTTGTTCAATCTTAGTAAAACCAACACCATTCGATTCCCCTCTTCTTAAACTATAGTAGTGTCAAAAAGTCCGATCACAAATAGTAGAGTTTGAGCTAGAATGCGTGGGCAAACGTCGGCGTGTTATTGCAGTCCAAGTTTCCGCTAATTAGTGGTCTAAAAAAATTCCTGAGCTTTGACTATTTTTATCCCGGGATGCGAGTATGGAAGCATACACCGTTTCAGCAGAACAATATGCATAGCCCCTTTTTATCATCCGATTGTAACAACAAAAACATAAAGGGAAAAAAGCAGCTTGTCTCTACTTATGGGAGTTATTGCAGGTCAGGTTTCCGATAAAAAGTGGTCTAAAAAATGAACTTTACTCATTTTTATTTCAGACATACCTATGAATGTTTAATTTAAGGCGTACAGCGATAGATAACTCAAGTTACATAAGTCATGTTTTCATCAATTCGTAACAAAATGTACATAAGAACCGAATCCATATACGAGAATACGCTAATTATTGCATTAAAAAAATAACGACTTTGACCATTTTTACGGTCACATGGACTGACTTATAAAGCCAATCATTAATTAGAAAAATGTAACTAAAATGAAATAAAATTAAATTTATTCACAAAAACATGATTGGAAAAATTGGAACAAAATTAATTAAAAAAATTAACTAAACAGTGATAATCACATAAAAGTTATCGTGTGGAAACAACATCGTAGCCCATGAGTGTTCAAAGCCGACAAAGGGACCGATGCTTTTTGCAGGCGGCAAAGGTCCCCGTCAAGCCTTTGTCGGTATGATTGTGGCGCCAGTTGCATACCAGAACTTAAAGCCCAACGTTAGGCATAAAAGTTACCCATAATTTTTTTTAAAACCGATTTTATTAAATGATACGTTTTTGGAAAGTCCGCAACGTGCAGAGTATACTGTACTTATTGCAGAGGAATCAAATCTTAATTACTACCTAAAAAAATAAAAATAATGTCTTTATTTGTTTAAATTGGCACATCTTCAACGTTTACGATGTTTTTACACTACTAATTAGCGGAAACTTGGACTGCAATAACTAGCATAAGTGGAGACAAGCTTCCTCTTTCGTTTGGTGTATTGTTTGTTATAATCGGATGACAAAAAAAGGGTTATGCTCACTGTTCTACTGGAACGGTGTATGCTTCCACTGGATAAAAATAGTCAAAGTTCAGGAATTTTTTTAGACCACTAATTAGTGGAAAGTTGGGCTGCAATAACTATGGAAGTATGGTCTATATTTGTACTTTTGATTGCTGTAAGAGATGTCGTAATTGGTAAAGGATTAACGGAGATATGAGATAATAAAAATGTGCCAAATTAAGCAAAAAATGACTTTCTTTTTAATTTTTTAGGTAGTAATTATGAATTGCGCCCTCTGCAATAACTACTGTATACTCAGTACGTTAAGGGCTTTCCAAAAATGTGCCATTCATTAAAATCGGATGAAAAAAAGTTTTATGGATAACTTTTATGGCTAACTTCCCCCCGGTTACATATTCATATAAATGTACTTTCAGATAGGACACTATAAGATTCAATCGGACTTTTTGACATTCCTACAGTCTAAGAAGAGGCGGACCGAATGGTGTTGGTTTTATTAAGATTGAACCAAGGGTCAACGAGATACAGGCCATTGAATATCCCGATTTTTTCAAATATTCCATGTCACCTAATCAGTTATTAATTAATTACGGCCACTAATTTACATATTTCGGATCGGACTTTTCGACTTTTAGACTGGCCTAAGAACACTCGTTCGAACAGCGTTAGTTTCGTTGCGGTATCTCTAAGGATACTCGAGTAATTAGAGTTTTTCTATACACGTAAATTCCCATAAGAGGGGGCTGGGGGCTAACTTCACATAGGGTCCTTATAAACAGGGTGAATTATACCGTACGGAGAAGATTAAAGGAGTAGCAACAGATGATCCAGATGGTATATTGGAAGAACGGCATCAGCCGAAGTATACCATACGGTTGATGAAATTGTGAAAATGAATTTATAATACATTGTATAAGTTTTTTTCCATAAATATATTTTTATTTATTTATCTAAAGTATCTTAGTAAACTTTTGACCTAAACACATAAACTAAGAAGTTACAGCGGTTACAACGTTACAGCGGTTCCTTCTTATCGCATAGACAAAAACCAAAACGGTAACACTAACAATTTGTTAGTAACAAAAGATCCAGTCTCTCAGGCATATACGAAAAGCATATTCCTATCGTATAGTAATATAAACAAAAACGGTATCACCGACCAACCAAGTAAAATACATGGCCAATAAATGAATAATTCTTAATCCTAATATCTTAATGTATCCACCAAATAAATTGATTCCTAACACGGCCAATCGTGATTTAAGCTTTGCTCTCGAAGCTACTCTCCAGAAGCAGAGTCTGTCGAAACCAAATCAGTACTGCACGACAATGACATACTTGGGGTAGCTGGTCCACTGTATGCTGTATTGGGCCACTCTGTCTGTGTTTAGAAAAGGCACCCATTACTTCAAGTGGTTGTCGCGCATAGCCCGCCCTGTTTTAGTTTTTAGGGCTGACCGTTCAACTAAAACAATAAATTATTAGCAAAGGGCTGACTTTTCTATTAAAACAATGAACTGTTAGCAAAGGGCGAACCTTTCAACTAAAACAATGAACGTTACACATTCAATAATAATCAAGTTACCCATCATATGTATGTACCTCCTTTTGCAAATACGTCCAAAAGGCTCAAAAACATAACCAAATATTTGTATAGGGCTAACTTTTCAACTCAACAAAATAAATTATTAGGAAACGGATGCCCTTTCAGCCCACACTGAATCAATTACAATCAATAACAAAGCACTAGCCTTGCAGCTCGAAATGTGGCAATTATTAGCTAAAACAACTATAACAGTAATTTATTAGCAAAGGGCTGACCTTTCAACTAAAACAATAAATTATTAGCAAAGGGCTAACCTTTCAACTAAAACAATAAATAATTACGTAGGATTTCACGGCCAGAATCATTTAGAAAATAAACTGCTTCCGGGTTATGCCGTGTGTCAAGATTTGTAAATGCTGACGTTTCGCGAACCAAGTTGCTCGCTTCTTCAAAGCTAATTGAATACTGAAGACCTACCAAGAAAATCTCCCTTATATACCTAAATTTACACCTCACTGCGCACATCTGGAGCTACCGCTCCCATGTGCTTTTCCACCTGACCGCGTTAGGATCGATTTCCAGACCCTACTAATGTCAGTACCGTCCTCGCGATTGATGTTGTCAGGATGTTTGTAAATTTCGATGGCTTCTCTAATAAGCCTTCGATGATAATTACCCACCCTTGCCAACATCTTCACGTCATCGAAATTCATTGTGTGTCCCGACTTGTGGCAGTGTTGAGCAACAGCGGACTGTTGAATCTTGCGTAGCCGGGTGGCTCCACTGTGCTCCTTGACTCGACATTCGATACTTCGTCCTGTCTGTCCTACATAGCATGTTCCACACTCACATGTTATCTTGTATACCCCTTCGTTCTTCAGGGGTGGTGTGATATCCTTTGGGTTAGGCAAAAGATCCTTTACCTTTGCTGGTGCTCTGTACCTTGCCGTGATACCCGATTTCTTCAGTAATCTACCGATTCTTTCTGATGCCCCACTTACGTATGGTAAGCAAGCAAACCCCTTTGACTCTTGCCGCTCCTCTGAGACTTGCGGTTTTCTTTGTGTGACACCCCGTATGTCAGACTTGGTGTGTCCATTCTGACGTAGAGCCCACTCCAAGTGTTTTCGTTCGTCGTCCAAGGTGCTGGAGGCGCACACCTTCTCGGCTCTGTTGAACAGAGTGTTAATAATACTTCTCTTCTGTTGGGAATGGTGGTGTGATTTGGCGTTCAAGTACCGATCGGTATGTGTCTTCTTACGGTAGACTGTATGTACAAGCGTACCCGTTGACGTTCTATATACCAGCACATCCAAGAATGGCAGCTGATTATCCTCTTCTATTTCCATTGTGAATTTGATAGAAGGACCTTGTTTAGGTGGCTAAGGAACTCAGTAAGTTTATCTCTACCGTGTGGCCAAACCACAAAGGTATCGTCAACATACCTGACCCAATGCTTGGGTTTGTAACGACTTGACCTAATGGCTTTTTCTTCATACAATTCCAAAAAGAAATTGGCGACTACCGGTGAAAGACGTGATCCCATCGCAGCACCCTCAACTTGCTCAAACATCGCTCATACGATTTGAAGAGGTACAAACGGGTGCTACTCATGCTCTTTCGATTGCCGTTTACCGCTTTTCGATATCTCAAAAAATGCAGATTTTACGTCTTTGGCGATTTTTTGATACTCTGACTTTTGTACTTCCGGTCCCTTTGAGGTACAAACGATTTGAAAAGAGGTACAAACGGGTGCTACCGATGCTCTTTCGAATGGCGTTAGCCGCTTTTCGGTATCTCCAAATATACAGATTTTTAGTTCTTTGGCGATTTTTGGATACTCTGACGATTGTACTTCCGGTCCCTTTGACGTACAAACGATTTAAAAAGAGGTACAAACGGGTGCTACTAATGCACTTTCGAATGCCGTTTATCGCTTTTGGATAAATCAAAAAAATTCAGATTTTACGTCTTTGGCGATTTTTTGATACTCTGACTTTAGTACTTCCGGTCCCTTTGAGGTACAAACGATTTGAAAAGGTACAAACGGGTGCTACTCATGCTCTTTCGAATGCCGTTTACCGCTTTTTGATATCTCATAAAATACAGATTTTAGTTCTTTGGCGATTTTTTGATACTCTGACTTTTGTACTTACCGTCCCTTTGAGGTACAAACGATTTGAAAAGAGGTACAAACGGGTGCTACTCATGGTCCTTCGAATGCCGTTTACCGCTTTTGGATATCTCAAAAAATACAGATTTTACGTCTTTGGCGATTTTTTGATACTCTGACTTTCGTACTTCGGGTCCCTTTGAGGTACAAACGATTTGAAAAGAGGTACAAACGGGTGCTACTCTTGCTCTTTCAAATGCCGTTTACCGCTTTTTGATATCAAAATATACAGATATTACGTCTTCGGCGATTTTTTGATACGTTGACTTTTGTACTTCCGGTCCCTTTGAGGTACAAACGATTTGAAAAGAGGTACAAACGGGTGCCACTCATGCTCTTTTGAATGCCGTTTACCGCTTTTGGATATCTCAAAAAAGCAGATTTTACGTCTTTGGCGATTTTTTGTACTCTGACTTTTGTACTTCCGGTCCTTTTGAGGTACAAACGATTTGAAAAGAGGTACAAACAGCTGCTACCGATGCTCTTTCGAATGCCGTGTACCGCTTTTGGATATCTCAAAAAAATACGGCTTTTACGTCTTTGGCGATTTTTTAATACTGTGTCTTGTACTACCGGTCCCTTTGAGGTACAAACGATTTAAAAAGAGGAACAAACGGGTGCTACTCATGGTGTTTCGAATGGCGTTAACCGCTTTCGGTTATCTAATAAAACACATATTTTTCCTATTGGACGATTTTTAGAAACTCTCCACTTCCGGTTTCTTTGAGGTACAGATGATTTTAAGAGAGGTACAAACAGGTACAAACGATTCTAACCAAATTTGAATGTGTCAAAGTTGGGTGCTGGCTATTTTTTTTATTATTTAATAATTTCTTTATGATTGAGGTACAAACGAACGTCTACGTTAAAAAAATGTAACATTTTTAAACTCGGGCGTTAAATGGCATTCACATAAGCTGACGCTACGCTGCGGTGCGCTGCGCTCGCCTGCGCTCGACTACGCTCCAAACGCTGGCCATGCGCTGGCCCACGCTATGAACGCAAGATGCCAACGTATGTATTTTTGCGCCTGGCCGCTACTGTCAACAAAATTTATACATAACCCCTAAACATACTGCAACGGGCGATCATCTCGCGGCTATTCGTAAAGAGTTTTGGTGTATATTATGGAATATTTTATAAATACATATTGGAACGTGTCTGAAGAATGCAATTAGGTATGCGTACATGTTATTACAAATATTGTACAAATATTGTACCGAACGATATTGTACAAATATTGCTTCAAGATGGCGGACGGAGTAGACGTATGTAAAAGTGCTCCTACTGATAAGCTGTGCAAAGGCTGTAAAAATGTAGCTAAGAGTGGCTTTATTTGCTCTAAATGTGGGAGTGTAACTCATTTCAGTTGTGCAGCTAGAATAAAGAAGTGCTGCGGTTTGGTTCTGGCCGAGAGTGACGCGGCTGCTGATGGTGCGGTTAATGAGGCGACCATAGAGAATTTTACTCTGTTGAAACTCCTGACTACAGAACTTCGACTAAGTAATAAGCTCCTCAAGGAGAAGATTACATATCTGGAGGGCAGAATAGTGGAAAAGGATGACGAATTAGGAAAATTGAGGGAAGTTGAAAAGATATCAAGTGATCCTGTGATTGTGCAACTTCCGCCGGGGTCACCCACCTTTGCGGCTGTCACAACGAAGAAATCCAATGGTGGGAAGACGATTGCTTCCCCACCAACGAAACAGATGGCACTGCAGGATAGCGAAACTACCACTACCCGTCTACAGGGGTTGCCTGTCTCTGATGTTAACTCAGTAAAGAAGCCAACCGGTGGGGGGACGGCACCTTCTGCTTCGGGGCGACAGATGGCGACACTTCTTGGTACTGGAAAAGTTAACCATCAAAGAAGAACTGTCAACAACCATAACAACAACGACGGCAGCAATGAAATTGTTTCTGTGGATAAAGCGAACGGTTGGAACATGGTAGAAAACAAAAGAGGTACTAATAGTGGTCCTAAGAAACAACGACCAGCACCAATACGGGGCAGGTGCCAGAATGCGGGAGATTTTTCTGTGGCTCAGCGCTACACTTGGATATTCGCAACTGGGTTTGGACCTGACACGACCTCTGATAATATCTTAAGTCATTTAAAGAAAAAAACCTGAATAGCTGTACCTGTGAAGGTCTGAATATCAAAAATAGTAAGTTCATGTCGGCGTTTAAGCTCGGAGTGCCAAAGCAAGATGTTGACAGTGTACTGAGTGCTGATACTTGGCCGGAAGGAATAGTTGCTAACTATTTTTTATACCGGAAGCGACCACAGCTTCCCAGTACCTGAGGGTCCACTTCAGCGTCTTCAATCAAAACATCCAGTCACTAAGGGGATCAAGAAATGAGTTGGAGTGTTTCCTAGTGGACAGTGCCTTTTCGTGTCTGTGCATTACTGAACACTGGCTTGCTAAAGAAGAACTGTTAAAGACTCCTATAATCAATTACAAGCTAGGGGCCAGCTATTGTAGAACAAATCAAGCTCATGGTGGAGCGTCAATATTTGTTAGATCTGATGTTGTTTCTTCTGAATTGCAGATTCTGAGTGACATGTCCATTGAAATGTGCATTGAGGTTTGTGGTGTCTTTATTGAGGAGTTTAACCTGAAAGTAATATGTATTTATAGACCGCCTGCCGGTGATTTTGTGAAATTTTTGGAGGTTTTGGAGGTTGGTCTCAGTCTCATAGAGCGTAAAGTTAACATTGTTGTCGCAGGTGATTTTAATGTGAATTTTATTTTAGGTGATGCAAGGGCATTATTATTGACAAACATGCTTGCGACATTTGGTCTTAAACAGACTATTTTTCAACCGACAAGAGTGAATAACTGTATTGACAACATCTTTGTTTCCTTTTATGATGACATTCTTGACGCTTATGTACTGGATGCACACCTGTCTGACCACAGCGGGCAGGTTGTGTCGGCTGAGTTTCGGTCTAGCGGGGGAGAAGGGCCACTTTTGAAAAGATGTAGGCCAATTACAGAGGTAGGAAAATTCAAATTCTATCATATGATTGAGAATATGAGTTTTGATTATGTAAATGATTCAAAATACGATGCAGACCGTAAGGTTACCATGTTTCATGCTGACTTACAGCGTGTTTTTGAGGACTGCTTCCCGGAAAAGTCACTTCGGTTTCAGTCGGGTAGTGTTAACATGATTAATTGGTTTAATATTAACCTTAGGAATATGAGGGAGACTATGTGGTTCTTGGATGATTTATATAACCGGAATCCTAGTGAACAGCTTCGTAAGGAGCGCAATAGTTTCAGGTTTAAATATAGGAAAGCCATTTTGAATGCTAAACGACACGTAAATGATGAGTATATCAAAAATTCAGGGAATCAAATACGGGGTATGTGGGATGTTATAAATAGGGAGAGGCAGACCAAGAAACATTTTGAATGTGAGCTACCTGCTGATGATGTTAACAACTTTTTTGCAGACATTGCGGTAAATCTGCTTGAGCACAATCCCAAGCCTCCAAATGCAGATCCGTTGATAAATTTTAAAAATGTCAAAGTCCCAAATAGTGAATTTAATTTTGAGGAGGTAACTTTTATTGAAGTTAGGGACGTCATTGATAATCTCAAGAATAAAGTGACTAGAGATGTGTATGGTTTGAATGTTGCTATCTTAAAGATAGCTAAGGATTTTATAGTCGTGCCCTTGACCAGATTGATAAACTTATGTCTGGGAGAGTGTGTTTTTCCCTCGGTCCTGAAGAAGGCTCTTGTTGTGCCTGTGTTTAAGAGGGGAGAACGTAATGACGTCAATAACTATAGACCAATCTCCTTGCTGCCTGTGTTAGCTAAAGTTTTTGAAAAGTGTTTAGCAAAGAGAATAACATGTTATTTTGAAAGTAACAATCTTTTTACGGCCTCGCAACATGGCTTCCGCAAGGGCCATAGTACAACATCGGGGATACTGCAGTTTGTGGATGGCGCTATGGAGGCATTTGACGATTCGAGGTACTCTCTCGCCGTCTTTTGTGACCTAAGTAAGGCTTTCGATTGTGTCTCGCATGATCTCCTCTTACAAAAACTTGGTAAATACAATTTTTCGGGAAACAGTTTGAAACTGTTAAAATCTTACCTGAACGGGAGAAGTCAAGTGTCTCGGGTGGGAGGAGTGTTGTCTGCGCAGCGCGATATGACGGTGGGTGTGCCCCAGGGCTCAATACTGGGGCCACTACTTTTTTTTGATTTTTATTAATGATCTACCTCAGAACAATTACAATGAGGAATATCTGCTTTTTGCGGATGACACGACGATCACTGTGAGGCACAAAGACTATGATCAGCTATTGGAGGAGTCATGCGGGGCACAGTCGAGGGCTGAGGAGTGGTTTGCTGCTAATTGCTTAATTATTAACAAAGAGAAAACAAGTAAACTGATCTTGACAACGAAGGAGGCTAATGTTCCTGATCAGACTCCTGTCAAGTTTCTGGGAGTGTACTTGGATCAGAAATTAGGTTGGAAAGCTCACACTGAAAAACTCTGCAAGAAATTAAGTAGCAACATATATGTGCTTCGCAATCTGTCCGGTGTGGTGTCGAGTAATGTTAAGGTCGTAGCTGTGTAACTGTGTATCTGTTTTTGTTACATGTGATTACTGTGACATTGATCTCTTTTTTAGTGTGATATTTACTAGAAGCCTGCTATGGGCAACACTGTATTATATTGACTTTTGTAAACCCAGTGGTAGTAGCAACAATAAATTTATTATTATTATTATTATTATTATTATTATTATTATTATTTATAACACATTTTAAATCAATGTTTTTATTGTATTTTAGGATTGAAGATATGCGACGTGGTTAAGTGGTTTCGAGAAAGCAGTACATAGGATATCTACAAAGAATGAGTGCAACCACAGTGCAACTAACTATAAAACTAACGGAGGATATACTTTTGTTTACCAAGAACATAACAAGATTTAGGTTGAAATAGGTACGGGGTAATTACTTTTGTATCATATTGAACACGTTTTATTGGAATGAATTACTAATTTTACAGTTGTGTTACCTCATTTGAGAACAGCTCAATCAGTTGAGACAAAGATAGAATGGAACACAGTCTATATAAGAAGAAACATATGGAAAACCCTATACCCATCTACAACAAAGATCCATAACTTATGGATCATAAGGTATGCTTCGAGAAATATCCAAAACACCTGTAGTGTAGGACAGGAATTTCAAGAGTGTCTCTTACAATTAGACATCGAAAGATGATAGTATAGAACACAGTGTACTATAAGAAGGCATACACAGAAGATCCCATCACTACCCTTAATAAAAGACGATAAGGTTTGCTGCAACGAAGAACCACACCTGTAGTGTACCACAGGAATCGCGAGAGTGCCTTTTATAATTCATCAAAAAAGGTTTTACCAAACGTTTTGTATGTGATTGTGCAATTTGTGTTAATTTAAAATGCATATTTGGTTGCCTATCAATATACAGTAGTATCTATACAGTAGCATTGTATTGATGAACACATATTTTTTTAATTCTTATCTTTTAAGTTAAGTAAAAACTTCAAATCCCGATTGCTCATAACTTCTTTGGAGGCAAGCTAAGCTGAACATATGTAAGTTTCACTATTTTGGGCAAGTGCTTTGTTTCTCCTAGATATTAATATGTGACCTTTCTATAAGAAAAATTCAGTTATCATTAATTACTTTACTCAGGTTTTGATCTTGAGGATCACAATATGCATCGTCTAATTATTTGATATTTCCTATAAACAAATGTAGGTAATTCAGGACTTTGTATTTTTTTTTCTGTTTTCGGCTAATAAATAACTTTACCACGATACTATTCTATACTTACTTATTTACAGCACTTCTTTTCCTCTGGTTCACATAATTTATAAGTATTCCTTTTTTTAATTTATTTTCATTGTATTCTTTGTATTTATTTAAAATTGTAGCACAAAAACTCATTACAATACTATGTTAGCTTTTTGAAATAAATAATATCACAGTAAATGTTAATAAATAAAAAAAATCATATTTGCTGACGTTTGCAAACTGTGTTGTTCGCTTCTTCAGTTCTACCGTTTGTAGTTATTATTGGTATCACTAATGAATATTATTTTAGTAATTATACTAATAATTCTTGTATTAATTATTCATGAATATAAGTAGGTATTTTAGTAATTATAATTTTCAATACATTGGATTATAACCTACGTATATAAACCAATAAGTAAACATAGTTTGTAGTTCAGTAATTTATTTTTACAATTCCAATAAAGTAATAACCACCAGAAACTAGCAAAATGTTTGTTATCCCATGGTGCAATAAGTAAAATAATAAATATTATTAGATGCATTAACAGCATAAGTTGCAAATGGTCTAACATCACCTTGTGAAAAAGATTGTTTTTTAATTGAAAAGGAGCATTGAAAAAAAATCAAACAATTGGCTTTTAATCCAACTGCTTGTTTAAAAAAGGGAACTGTTTCAAACAGTGCAAAGTAAGCAGTGTTTTTTAGTTACACCATTTCTATCTTAAATATAAAATACTTTAAAAAAAACAATAATCAGGAATTTCGATGAGACATGCATCTTTGTTGTTTGGCGTAAACTCCTCGGATTTATCGTCCTTCTTCGTGGTCCACTATCATGTATCAGGAATTTCGACGAGACATGCATTTGTGTTGTTTGAAGTAAACTCTTCGTATTTATCGTATTTCTGCGTGGTCTACTATCAACCGCAAGCCACAGCAAGATGAAACAACATTGTAGAATGTCCACACAATTTTACTATTTGGTCACCCAATCTGGAAATATATAATTTTACAGTCTTAAATATACAATCTTATAATGCATATTATAGGGAGTATAAAGGACCTTTGTGAGTCAGGTCAATTATTTGAAATTCAATGATGTTTTAGCTTAATCTAAAAACTAATAATCTATTAACGTTCAAGTCTATATATCAGAGCATTTCACATATTTCCATGTACGTAGTTTGTCAAAAATATAATAATAATCTAAGCTAAATGACTATCCTGACCAACAAAGCACAAAATGAAAACGGTTTCTGGTATGCTTTTTTCCGTACAACCTGAAACTGAAAGTAGGAATTTCCCAATTCTATCTAGTTTTTCAGGGAAAAATGCATGTTTGGTTTTTTACAGCTTTTTAGCACTGCTTTTCTGGAAATCTAGACTAAAGTCAAAATTAGACCTCCCATTCTTCACAGCAGATCACATAAAAATTCCACCTACCATTCTGAACATAATATTATCCACATATTCTATGCTACCAACAAGCAAGGTTCTGTTGGAATATTGGTTTCGTGGTTGTAGATTATCTCAACATAAGGCCCCAATGAGTTTATGCTTTTCCTGCTATAAATAAACATATATGTACTTAGTAAAAACAACAAACTCACCAGATATTCTACTTACATCTCTATATCCATTATAGTTTCTTCGCAAACAGACGTAGAACAATCTAGGTTCTTTCTTGAACATGTTGCTATAAAGAATTCAATAAAACGTGGTTTCTATTGCACTGATATGGACTATAATTTATACGATAACCTCAAAAGCATCTCAAAACTGACGTAAACCGAACACGTGACATTAGACGGAGATCCTACCGTGCCAAGCGCTACGAGCGCTCCAGCGTTTAGGTGAGCGTAGGAGAAACTATGCGAGCGTGGACGAGCGTAGACATAACGGCGACGCTAGCGTCATTGTAGCGCCAGCGCAGCGTACAGTTGCGTAACTTGCGCGTATCTGAACGTACCATTAGGTTCACACCGCTGCGCGGTGATACAAAAGTGGTTTATACAAAAGCTGTTGGAAATTGAGTCCTCTACAACTTTGTCATTTAGATGTGCCACTTATTTTTTAAAAATGGCCCAAAAGTTAAAAAAAAACTCGCCACTCTCCTAATTTTTCCCACTTTTTTGCTGATTATTAATTATTAGCAATAAAATTTTATTTTCAACAATATTGACTACATAAAAATTGTAGAGAATTAAATTCTCTAACAATTTTGTTGATCACCTTTTTTATCGGTAACTCCAAAATACGCGTTCAAATCGACAAAAACACAAAATCCAAGATGGCGGACATTCCCATAATTAATTTATGGGCAAGAATATGATTTCTTCATTTACTCCTCGGGGGACACCTAACTGCGTAAAAAATAGAACTGTAATTTTTTTGTTGAAAAAATCTAAGGTAAGCAGTGAAAATAGACGAAGCAATAGACCAGACAGACCAGTCAACTTCACCTGGTTCCTGCCTGGTTCACTCATAATTTAGGTCGTACTTCATATTCCAGAAAGAAGTTTGGTACACACTTATAATTAAAAAAGTAAAGATCCAAATTTGCAGATCAAATCTGGAGATATGCCCCAAATCGGCTGAATTTAAAAAAAAATCACTCACCTCCAGTACCAAGCACCTTAAGGAGGTCGAAGTTGGTCATATCCACTTTCTCGACACCAGAAAGGTTAACTGAAACAGGAAAATTAAATTACTAGTTCAGTAGTTACATACACTTCCAAACAATGTAAATTTGTAACCATGCAAGAACAGTGAACTATGGTGAGGTGAAAATAAGTTCCCAATTATTGTTCCTAGACGAACACCCGAAATGCCTTAAATGCAATGTAAATTAAAAATGTGAACATTAGTACTGGTTACACAGTGCGACAAAATTAAACTGTTTGTTTGTGACTTCCAGTTACTCATCACCAAATGGAAGTGTAGTTAGGGTCAGTTGGGGTAAATGTAAACTGGGGTAATTGTAAACGCGTCCGCGCATTCATAGCCTTGCTGGAATTATTTGGACTACGCGCCTAACCGATTGAACAAAAGCCCGGGCAGGCCAGGACGGTTTGTTTTAAGGAATGACAGGTTTAATACTGATTTTATTCAACAAATATTTGGGTTTATAATGTTTATATACAAAGTGTCCTAAACACTACTACAACGCAGCGGTGCGAAACATACATGAATTTTAGTAATATAAGACTGCAATAAAAACAACGAAAAGTGTTGGGCAGCACTGGTTTCGAATTGCACATTAAGCGCCGTTTTTGCCGAGTTGCAATTCTTCAATCAATTCTTGGTGGTACTTCGAATATTGGAAGTGCATTTATGAATTTTGCTACGTTTATTGCTGTATTGCAATCGACGAACTAGTACATACGGAAACGACTTGCAAATATGCATATAGGAAAATTACCAAGATTTGTCTATTATTTAGGAAAATAAAACTAGATATATATATATATATATATATATATATACAGGGTGTGTATAAATTGGCGGAAAAGCTATACGTGGCGATGTTCTTTGTAAAATTCTGAGTCGACAATCTTTATACTAAAATGTTGTAGCGTCATTATTGTGCCCTCAAGAGCCATTTGAAAGAAACATAGATTTGGCAACGCTGAATCCAACAGGTGTTCGTGTTACTATGCACTGTAAACAATGTTCCATTACAATAACCGTATACCATATACATATCGGCATACTCATTAAACGTATATTCCATGTTGAACGAACGAAAAGATAACGTAAAATAGAATAACTAATAAACTAATTAACTAATGAACTGTAGGAATAATCACGGTAGAACGGTAGAACTGACGAAATTAGCACAAACAAGTCAAATTACTTAATTTAATTATACAACTGTCAAAAGTGACAAATGCCAAAATTAAGTTACCCATGTTATACAGTGTTGCCGAATGTATTTTTATGACAAAATTAACGAAATACCGAAATTAAAACAAACTTTTTAGGCAGAAAGATAACATGTAGGAAAAGAAAAATTTTCAATATTGTTCTTTATTCTAAACTGCAGCTTCTCCATCAATAGATTTCAAATAATAACACCATTCAAGAGATCGGATATCATGACTTTTGAGACCTCGTGAAGACTCAAGAAGCACGGTACAACATTTTAGATTATAGATTGTCTACTCAGAATTTTGCGAAGAACACCGCCACGTGTAGCTTTTCCGCCAATTTATACACACCCTGTATATATATATATATATATATATATATATATATATATATATATATATATATATATATATATACAGGCTGATTCATAACGTACGGAGGAGATTGAGGAGGGAGCTAGAGACGGTAAATATAAAGTATTTTCATAATAACCTTTTTAACCAAAGATCAATAACAAGAAAGTTAAGAGTTTAAAATTCATACAAATTAACGTCCACTTTTTGAGAACCTCTGATATTTTCGGAAATAATTATGCTCTTCGTTTCCATGGAAACCCCTCTTACCAAACCCTTTTCTCAACTTGAATTTTTGGAGTAATTTTAAATTTAAATGAAAAACTACTCAAATAATAACGGCAAAACTTATTATTATTTTGTTATTTTAATATTAATAAAAAAATCATATAAACAAAAAAAAACAAATAAATCATTTAACAAAGAGTTTTTCATTTTTCAATAGCAAATCATCTTTTCAAAAGGTTGTCGAAATGTTGACCGTGCTGTTCCACGCATAGTTGTGCACGACGAATCCAATTTCCTGATAGTTGTGGAAATTGTTGTCGTATATGTTCTGCAGCAGTGTTAATACGATCGCGTAATTGATCTATGGTACCAACTTCTGTTGCATATACCATTTCTTTCATATGTCCCCACAAGAAAAAATCCAACGGATTTAGATCGGGACTACGTGGGGGCCATGAAACAAATCCGCCCCGACCGATCCATCTTTGCGGATAAGTGATGTTAAGATGTTCTCGTACAGTCCGACTAAAATGTGCAGGACAACCGTCGTGCATAAACCACATCTTACGACGTACATTTAGTGGTATATTTTCCAGAAGTTCTGGCAAACCATCTTGTAAAAACTGTAAGTAACTATCACCATTTAGTCTTGCTGGTAATTCGAAAGGTCCAATTAAAGTGTTATTTACAATCCCAGCCCATAAATTTAAACTAAAACGTTGCTGAAAATTACAATGGCGAATCGCATGTGGATTTTCATCAGCTCATATGTGTGAATTGTGGAAATTTAGAGCACCATTCCGAGTAAAGCAGCTCTCATCCGTTACCCAGTACATATGCTGAAAATTCTGCTTCTCTATTTGTGCGATTTAACAACCACTGACAAAACTGCTGCCGCAATGGGTATGGACATCAGCAGGAGTCATTGCTTGCACCCTTTGCAGGTGGTAGGGGTACAGACCATTTTTACTTAATGTGCACCAAACAAACGATTGAGGAACTGGAACTTGGCGGGGCAATTTGGCGCGTACTTGTATTTTGATCAGCATCTGCCATTTCTAAAATGTTTTCTTCCACATTTACCGCTTGTTGGTGACGTCTTCTACCGCCATGGCCTTTCTTAGGCTGTAACTTTCCAGTTTCTCTTCCGCGTTGGACCACCCGAAGGAACGTATTTTCTGAAGGTGTTTGTCGATTGGGAAACCGAACGGTGTACATTCGCCTTGCACGTGCAGCGTTTTGTTCAGCAGCTCCATAAACCATAATCATGTCTACATACTGCTCGTTACTGTAATTAGGCATGTTATCCTAAGATCATGTAATAATAATACCGCTACTGTCAGTAACAGGTACTATCACTTTAAAATGTGTCACATTCAAACTGTCATAAATGTTCCAAATTGTTTTATGAAAAAGTCACCGGTTCTCAACAAGTTAACTCCTATTATTTCATCATTTTAAAGATAAACAAATAGCTGTAACTTTTATGTTTATAAATTTTTCTTATTTTAATTTTAAAACATCTCTTACTAGCATAGTTTGTGTAGTATTTAGTTTTAGGGTAGAGGGCGCTCCCAAAATGTATATAATTCGCGATACCGGGGGAGCTCGCTCTCTTACCTCTGCGACCTGTCATGGAGCTGTAGTAGTCTGATGTGTATAATAAAGTTTGAGTTACAATCAAGTGTTTCCATTACGAGTATTACCCGAGAACACCACAGTTTGTAAATAATGTTCATTAATAAATGCAACTTTAACTTGCTATAACTTCCTAGTTTATGTGTTTAGGTCAAAAGTTTACTAAGAAAAGATGCTTATTTTGGTCTTCTCTTGCTACTCCTTCACAATTTCCTCCGTACGTTGTGAATCACCCTGTATATATATATATATATATATATATATATATATATATATATATATATATATATATATATATATATATATATATATATATAAGATGTGGAAATTAAATATTTTTTTGATCGTAAATGAATGACAATTGGTAAAATTCTTCGGGTTCTTCGATCGATTTGGGAAGAAAAAACTCACATTTGTGGATATAAGCTATATTTCGGACCTATACATGGGTCCTTCATCAGGCTATTTCACTTCTACAAAAAAACAATAACAGTTAAGAAACAGAAACATCACTTAGCAAAAACTTTACGTACTGGAGTTATATAGGCGGCAAAAATTGAGGGTACACGAACGACATTACACTAGACGGAGTATTTCTAACACGGCGGTGTGCGTACATGGACGGACATAACAACACAAGACGGAAAACGACATGCACGCTATGACAAGGTCACACAAGGTAAAAACAACCTAATCGAGTAAACATTCACCAAATAGTGGCAAAGAATACCCAACATCAAAATCTCAGAGTTGTATTTTCAATTTCACCTTTATTTCCGCGTTTGTTTTTATCAAATTGTGTTATATTAGAGTAAATGACGCTAAGGTTGTCCGTATCGTGTTTAAAATTTATTGTACTATCAATGAAGTTGATATTGTACATCTCCAAAAACATGCGGTTACGATAATTACAATCAGAGTCCAATATTCTAACATCCTCAAAATTAAAAGTATGGTTACTGTTCACTGCATGACAAGCCAGAGCACATCTGGTCTTTTTAGTGTTACAATCACTTTTATGAAGGCTCAGACGTCCACGCAGAGACTGTGCAGTGACACCAATGTATTTCCCATCACAATCTTTGCAGGACAAACAATAAATGACATTGGTCTAAACATTAGGGGTGTAACATCTTTAATTCTACTGAAAAAATTTGAAAGTTTGAAGGTGTAATGTTGAACGAGTCTAAAATTGTCTGAATTGAAGGGTCTAACCAGATTTTTAAGTTTATGAGCAACAATGGGCACAGACATCAACTTTATGTAGGTGATAGGTTGCTCATTAGGAGGATCAAAAATGCTTAAAGTTTGAGTATTACTAGTGTTCGTAGAAAATAATACTTTTTTAATTACTCTACGTGGGAAACCGTTATTTAAGAAAGCGTCATAAAGTTTGTTTAGTGCTGAAGGCTGAAACTGTGGATCACAGATTTTTAAGACACGATTTTTCATGCCGATAATGGTGTTAATTTTGTGGTTAAACGCATGTCCCGAGAAAAAGTTAATATAACGACCTGAGTATATTGGTTTGGTATACCAATCAATCGCTACCGAACCATTTCCACTATTAATAACCCTACAATCAAGAAAAGGAACGCACCCATTATCCTCAAGTTCAACCGTAAATTGAATTAGACTATGAAAGCTGTTAAAGGTCCTCAAAGTGTCCTCCACCATGCCAACGGGAACGCACGTTATTATATCATCAACGAACTTGTACAAAAAGGGGACATTAAAATTCAAAAGTGGCAAAACCTTGTCAAGTACACAATCCATTGTCAAGGTGGCCAGGATGGGACTTATCGGGGAACCCATTGGTGTGCCAAATAATTGAAGGTAACACTGGTCATCGAAAGTAAAATACACACTGTTGAACAGAAACTTCAACGTATGGATGAAAGTCATCATAGTAAAACCACAATTGCACTCAACCAAATCCCACCTCCCCACAATAATGTCAGTGACGAGATCAAGAGGTATATTTGTAAAAAGGCTGACAACGTCAAATGATACCAGGACAAACCCGGGAGGCACAGCAACATTTTTTATTTTTCCAACAAAATCAAAAGAGTCAGCTACGTTGTAATCAGTGTTATTCATAAAAGACGTATACAAAATGCTTGCCAGATGCTTAGCTAACTCAAACATTGCTGAACCTGATGCTGAAATGATTGGCCTGAGTGGTGTACCATCCTTGTGTATCTTCGGCAGGAAGTAAGCTTTACTCAGTGTTGAATTTCTATTGTTTTTTTGTAGAAGTGAAATAGCCTGATGAAGGACCCATGTATAGGTCCGAAATATAGCTTATATCCACAAAAGTGAGTTTTTTCTTCCCAAATTGATCGAAGAACCCGAAGAATTTTACCAATTGATAGATATATATATATATATAAAGGAAAGCTGGTTAATCGACGGTAAGATATAAAGGAGAAAAGTATTTGTCGGGCAATTCCGTCATACGAAGATCGAAGAAGCACTAATTGTATACGGTTGCTTCTTCGATCTTCGTATGACGGAATTGTCCGACAAATACCTTTCTCCTTTATATATATATATATATATATATATATATATATATATATATATATATATATATATAATGGATGTTAATTCTTTGCAGAAACCTGCATATATTGATATGAAACTTTGAAATAGTTAATACAAGATGGCGGTCAAGATGTCATTTATTTGTATGTCATAGGTCACGTTAGTCTAATTGGTAAAACGTCGGACCGGCAATCCGTATATCTGGGTTCGAATCCCAGGCGTGGCTGTAGTTTTTTAACTTAAAAAATTACCGCCATCTTGTATTAACTATTTCAAAGTTTTATATATATATATATATATATATATATATATATATATATATATATATATATATATATATATATATATATATATATATATATATATATATATAAGCAATATCGTGGGAAACCCGGTCAGGTGGGCGATGTAAAGGAAACTCCTTTTATCTAAGTTCGAATTTTCGGTTTTATTAAAAATTCCTCATGGACAAGAAACAGAGTTGGATAAAAGCCTGCTTGGAGAAATAAACATTGTCAGAGGCAACACGACAAAGCACCCAAACGACGAGTTGACGAAGCGTCAAAACAACACCACACAATATAAACAATTTAAAATCAAGAGGACACTACATGGACACATGTCTCCTGTATGAGCAACAACAGGTTATCTTTATTATTACCACTATTTTGAGTTTTCTGTTACTTCCGGTTACACCGGAAATTATGTCAACTTTTATATTTCAAATGGAACACCCTATATCTTACCGCAGTTCTGAAATCATTAAATTTTAGATCAATTTTATGTTACATTCCCTATACACATGTGTCATTTTTGAGATATTAATTTTCTTCATTCAAAAATGATAACTGCACGTTTACTTTCAATTACTTATAAATTATACCCTGTGACCGTTGGAAAAAAAGTTCTCCGGCGAAATTGCTGTGAAGGTAACATATTATCGACACATCGGTAGAATTCGCCTAAAGGTTATAGAAGGCTATTCAAATTATAAGATCAAAGTTGAATTCGAGAAAAGTACTAAAAGTCGATTTTTTCAAATGGCAACCCTAACATATGAATACATTACAAATTCTATGGATCAACTTTGTGTACAATGTCCTATACGTAAAATGTATTTGTACCTCCTGAAATCGATTTTTAAACATCAGTAGAAATTGCAAACAGAGCCAAATCTAGATTGCGTTTAAAAACAACTGAACAAACATAAAATTGATCTAAAATTTAATGATGATTTCAGAACTGCGATTAGATATAGGGTTTTCCATTTGAAATATAAATGTTGACATAATTTCCGGTGTAACCGGAAGTAACAGGAAACTCAAAATAGTGGTAATAAGATAACCTGTTGTCGCTCATACAGGAGACGTGTCCATGTAGTGTCCTCTTGATTTTAAATTGTCTATATTGTGTGGTGTTGTTTTGACGCTTCGTCAACTCGTCGTTTGATTGGGTGCTTTGTCGTGTTGCCTCTGACAATGTTTATTTCTCCAAGCAGGCTTTTATCCAACTCTGTTTCTTGTTCCTGAGGAAGTTTTTAATAAAAACGAAAATTCGAACTTAGATAAAAGGAGTTTCCTTTACATCGCCCAGCTGATCGGGTTTACCACGATATTGCTTATATATACCGTACGTTTCCCCGAACGCTAGGCATAGCATTTACGGAAGAACGGCAACATCGCTCTCCCCACCCGGCGTATTTGTCAGCGGAGCGGTTCCCCGGTGCGCTCTTGCGCGCATGGACTCCGAAACGCACAACCAGACTGACCTGACTCCCAACAGTCGGCACTCGGCACTCGGCAGTCCCACTACAATTCATGATGTAAGGATTAACTTGGTGTGTGCAAAACTTTTCCCCTTCCCCACATTTTCGCTTGGAATTAACTACGGTACCAACACGATAAAGTAAAATATTGCCCCCTTCGTTGAAATGTCTAACATGAATAAATTAAGTTTGATTTGTTCTTGGTTTGTGTTTGGGTACCTGTGTTTGTTCATAGGATGATGTAATTATAGATAATGTGCTTCAAACTCGCATTCTTTACTCTTCCTGGAATACCAACCCAAAAAGTAAAATATTGTTCTCAAATGCAATCTACAGTCTGGTCGTCTGGTGGTCTGGTTTCCAAGCATTGTTTGGCATTGTCGTGTTTTCTTGCGTAAGCACGTTGAAAATGTAAAACGTTGTGACGATGTTGCGTTCCTCGGCTACAAACAGTGGCTCTACGTACGCATTTGAAAAAGAAATTATTATTTAATTATTATTATTAATTAAAATGATTTTATTCGTAGATGTGAAACCATTTGACAATAGTCACCAGAAAATTCATGCTCTAATTTGTAGAACCAACGAAGTCCTTTGTGCAAAATTATCCCGCTGGGCTTCAAAAGAAAATCCGTGTAAAAGATGCGTACGGAGTACAAACATATGAACTACTAGAACGTATAAACAAATTGGTCATCCCAACTTTAGTATGTACAATTCCAGGGTGCATAGATTACTGAGACGTTGTTGTTAGTGGTAGAGTTTCTTATGTTATATTTATTTATAGGAAATATGGAGTTGCAGAGACGTTAAGGTGGACGTTTATATGCACAGACCACTTCAACCCTAAGGTCATCGGCAAAGGAACCCTTACTAGGAGCGGTGCCAATTTCATATAATTTCTGTACTGAAATATGTGTGACATATGGACCCAGCATAGGACAACTACGTGACAAAGAAGTAGAAGAGAAAAGAAAAGTGGGTGTAATCTGATAGTGACAAAGAATATGAAATTCATTATCTTTCACCACTACTTACGGCGTGTTAGACAGGAAAATATATTCTTGAGGATATAGTAATTATGCCATCTCCGTCAATAATAAGTAGGCCCACCAGTGTAGAAGGGATGAGAGCTAGTATGTCAGCAGCAATACAATCTGGAATCGAAACCAAAGAAATGACGTCACCGACCGCCGCAGGAATAGCTCCTTTATAGAGATGAATCCTAACAATATTTCATTTCACATTAATTTTGGAGTTCATAATAATACAGCACCATTGCAACCTTTGAAGTGAACCTTTGGCCCATGAACGAACAAGTTACCTTTCAAAAAGGGAATTGATAACCGCATAAAATTATTGTTCGACGAACGACCGCCAGCAGAAGTAGACATCGCACATTCCATGTACTGAATCACACGTTTAGAGTAAAAAGATAGAAACTGAGAAACCTCTACCATTTATGTCACAACCTCTCCAAAGAAAAATGCAACAAACTACTGCGGAGAAAATTCCTTATCAACAGAGTAGTCTACCATTGGAACCGCCTAAGAACTGATACCATAAATTCTACTTCCAGAAAACAATTCCAAAATCGCCTTGACCAGCAAATGAAAAGTTGGACCATGTCCGTTCTTGTACACTATTCTGTATAGACTCAGAAACTTATGCCTGTGATAACACAAAACAAAAACACACTGGGATGTCAATATTTAACTGTGATAGCTTGGCAGTCTCATCAGATTCATTCGCCTACTGCTGATAATAATAAGCCGAAGCATAGTCCGTCATGGAAAGTGATAATTTTGAAGGGACGGTTGTGTGTGTTCTCAAAGAATAACACAAATAATGTTAAGCTTGTTGATTTGTACCTTATTAATTATAGTATTTAATAAACATTATTTCCTTAAACTAGTCTATCTCTTCTGAATATAAATTTTATATCTTTCTTTGGAACTTTTTCAGATATTCGTAACTTCAGTTAGCTCCGAAGAACCGAGAAACACGTCAACAATTACGAATTTTGACACGACAACCCGGTAGTAATTAATTTTATTTTTTAGTTTCTTATTTGAATAACGTGAAATGTTCCAGCAAATCATTGTTTGGCTTTTGCATAATTTGTAAAAAGTTTTAAGCTCTATTCCATGATATATGTATACGAGATTACCTTTTGTCATTATTATGTTTTAAGGTTTGACGTTGAAATATTACACTTTGATAAAACGACATACAAAACAAGATGTAAGAATTTTAAAATAAAAAAACAAAATATTTACTAGTGTGTATTTGTGAAAAGCATAGACATTTAACAGTACATATAGTGTGCAGAAACATTGGATATTGTTCGTTTTCAACGTAAGTAAGTATACGCCTTTGTCTTTTTGAATATACTTTTGTTGCTTTTATAAGAACCATTAAAAATACTATAGACGTATTCATCTATAAGAGGCAATTAAATCCCATCATAAGCCTGCCCAACGGAAACTTTATGCAATTTTTGGGTACTTGATCTGCAAATAAAAATAAGTTTTATTTTTACTAACCTCTCAATTGTAGCGTATGTTTGGTCTACTACGAAATTATCAACATTTGAATACCTTATATGTTCAAATTTCGGATAAACGTATTGCAATTCTAGAATTATTAGTTTTGTATAAAAAATTGTGGGTGATATCATTGCTAAAATATGTACAACAACGTCTCAGTAATCTATGCACCCTGGAATTGTACATACTAAAGTTGGGATGACCAATTTGTTTATACGTTCTAGTAGTTCATATGTTTGTACTCCGTACGCATCTATTGCACGGATTTTCTTTTGAAGCCCAGCGGGATAATTTTGCACAAAGGACTGCGTTGGTTCTACAAATTAGAGCATGAATTTTCTTGTGACTATTGTCAAATGGTTTCACATCTACGAATAAAATCATTTTAATTAAATTGATAATGTTAATTTCTTTTTCAAATGCGTACGTAGGCCACTGTTTGTAGCCGAGGAACGCAACATCGTCACAACGTTTTACATTTTCAACGTGCTTACGCAAGAAAACACGACAATGCCAAACAATGCTTGGAAACCAGACCACCAGACGACCAGACTGTAGATTGCATTTGAGAACAATATTTTACTTTTTGGGTTGGTATTCCAGGAAGAGTAAAGAATGCGAGTTTGAAGCACATTATCTATAATTACATCATCCTATGAACAAACACAGGTACCCAAACACAAACCAAGAACAAATCAAACTTAATTTATTCATGTTAGACATTTCAACGAAGGGGGCAATATTTTACTTTTTCGTGTTGGTACCGTAGTTAATTCCAAGCGAATTTGCGGCAAAAATTTGGGGAAGGGGAAAAGTTTTGCACACACCAAGTTAATCCTTACATCATGCTACAATTGGCTGCCCCACTCAACCGACGTTGTCGCGTGATACGCTAGTTTCTATAGACCTATGCCTAATTTTAATATATATATATATATATATATATATATATATATATATATATATATATATATATATATATATAGTGTGTCCCCCGATGGACCTAACTATACCTATAATGGACGTAATTTTTAATTTCTCGAGAAAAAGTAATTCTTTATAAAGAGTTTTGGATGTCCTAAGAAGTCGAAAGCCATTGTTAATATTTTGCTTTAACATACAGGATGGTCAGAAAACAAAAATGTTAAATTGGCCGAAGAGAAAACTATCGGTTTTTCGGAATTAGACCAAAAATGTTATAGGTAAAAGTTAGTTTGAAATACCGTGTGATAGCTGTCCGATGAAATACCATGGCCAAACTAGTCAATGGCTCAAATCTCGGTTAGCTTTGCACAAAAGTGATTTGAGATTGGGCAAAAATAAATGTGCGGTTGCTCAACACGCGTTTGATATGGACCATACTATGAAATAGGATGACACCAAAACTGTTGCAGTTGAAAATAACTATAAATGTAGACTGTTTTTGGAAATGTATGACATTCAGGTTAACATTAGGAATAGTTTAAACTTCAAATCGGATACCAGTCAACTTAGTAACATTTATTCGTTCTTAATCAAAAATAATTTAAAATTTTACGCGAGGAGGTTCGTGGTAGTGTTGGTAGCTCTGATAGTTAAATGTTATTCTTGTTCGTTGTACTCCGTTCAGACGTTGTCATTGAGCCAGTTTTTAATCTTGTGTTAGGAAGACATGTGTCGACCTGAAAGCTAATTTGTTTGTGGTTATTTGTGCCCGTTTAGTGAAGCGTTTCATCTAATTGTTTTATTGATGTAAGGTGACATGATTTGTCCGATCATGTTCTCTCCAAGCAGACTTTTATAATACTCTAATTGTAAGTAGACAATTTTGTGTTCTCTATCTGTAATTTGACGTTTTACTAACTTGGCCTTTGTTGTATTTAATTAGCTTGTTCCCGACGAAGTTTTTAATTAAAAACGAAATTTCGAACTGAGATAATAGGAGTTGTATACACTTAGCCCAAATATGTATATAGTTCCATATTTCCCATCGTGTCACATTCAACTTTTAACACGTGGACCAAATCAATCACTACAATATTGATTTGGTCACCTTCAAGTTTGGTCGAAGCAAAAAATAATAGGTAAGTGAATCAATATCAGTTTTTCACACCTCTGTCACATAATAAGAAAAATAATCATGTAGTTTACATGGTGATTAAAATGATGAATAATTCATTACTTCAATATACTTGTATTCTATTCTGTGCTTGTATATAAAATAGAATTTTGTAATAATTTTCTATATCTATTTATTTCAGAAAATAATGAAAATTTTTAATTTAAAGTTTGGATTACGTCGTATAGAAAATATTTACTGAATATGTATCAGATAAAACAATTTCATTTTTGGTAAATTCTACTTGAATGATGTTAAATAATAGCGCACCGCGCTATCTGGCGCCATCTCGTATCATCTAACCGCATTAAAATGTACGTACGAGTACGTAGCCAAAAACAGCTGTCCGTTATACCGTGTACTTTACGTTTCAGTGTACTGTGGACGTAATTTTGAAGTAATTGATCTGAAATTTGGTATACAAGCTTATCTCTTAAAAAGTAAGGACAAGTTCGTGAATGGGCAAAATCGGCTCACTCAATTTTATTTTTTTTAATATTTTACGGTGGGGGAATTTTAACTTCGGCCCGGCTAAAGATATTTTTCTTACTGGTTTTATGCTCGCGATGTATCGTGGACATAAAAAACGGGGACACTCAAATTTGCACTAATTAAACTGGGCTTCGTAATGTCATGTCAGTACGTGTGTCATACCACATTAATGTCATGTTGAATTTTGACGAAAGAAATAAAAATGACGCAAATGAATTTCAGAAGGCGATAATTGAAACTCGACTTCATGATGGAACCAGATTCGAGAAATTGCTACTGAATTAAGTGTAGGCAAGAATACCGCGAAGAATAAATAAAATTGTTGACACCGGAACACGTTTGTAGGTTGAAGAGTACTGTAGACTTCATAGGTTAACAAATATGTACTTTCAAAATAAATGTTACACAAGTAAAATTGTTGAGAATATATGTGCCCAATTCCAAATTGTTGTTCCCGTTTTTTATGCTCACGATAACACGTCTTAAATTATAATATATGAATAATTATCTCAGTTTAGCATTCATCATTAATAAAGAAAACATTTCTATAAAACGAAGTGATCTAACTTCCAGTTAGGCACCTGAAATGTCAGCCCAAATTTTTTGTTGATTATAAAGCACCCCATTGTGGAATATTTTTCAACGTAATTTAATAAAATACGGAAGTTTACGCAATTCTATTCTATTCTATATTACCAAGCATAAATACCTTTTCTAGAGTATTCAGTCTGTCTTATGTGAGTTTCCAATTCCTCAGCTGTGTATTCGATAAAATCACATGCCTTTCGATGATGGTCGGTTGAAATTGTAAACACTTTAGTTCTTTTCAATGCTTTCCCCATATTTCCGCCTATATCAGAGTCCGAATCCCCTTCAAAAAATCCACTCTCCTTAGTTTTCTTGTGACAACGCATTTTTTTTGATGTTGTGCTTTTAGTTGATAGACTAGACGACTTATCTTGGATTATAAATCAATTCCAAACAAGGACAAATAATATTATTAAAACGCTGCTAATTGGTAGGAACTTTCGTGCCACGGCCATCGGAGAAAATGTAGGTCGTAGAAACAGTAAATTTGGTTAAGAATCGCATAAGGTTACACTGCAACACTTTTCTTGGAAAGAACACCTGCACTATATTGATAATCACTGCGATGCCAGACACATGATATCACAAACTTGCACATTTTACAACGTCAAATTAGTTTAGAGGTTAAGTTTCTAATAAGTTACTCGCAGTATTAACGACTTGCTTGCAATGTGCAATGTGATTACAAACTGGAATACAAGTTCACATAACCGTTATGCATTAGTAATTACATTTACGACACTTTACAGGCAGCTTAAATAGGTAAGCTATACTATAATTAAAAAAGTTCATTTATAAAAATATAGACAAGTACTTATATCGACGCACACAAACAACCCGATCGCTAAACCATAACTGTTCTCACTTCATGCTATGCGCTAGCGCTATGCGACATGACAGTTCTCCATGTTCCCTATTCCCCCACTTCTAACTTCATTCCAACCATCTTGGCCACTATAACTTTGGTTTAAAACAAAATTTAATATAACAGTAATTAAATTTACAACCCTACATATTTTGGAGTTTATGTACTTTATCGATACCTAATAAATGATCTGCACAAGATAATCAAGAAAGTACTTATCCGTCATCGGACCATTAGATATTGGGCATTACCAACGTAATATTTAAGTTGTCGGTAATGCGTACCGTATGACATACTTGTGTGTTTCTTCTAAGTGTGCCAATTTATTAATGCATTTTAAAGAAGTATTTATTATGCCAAACGAGAGTACAAATTCACCCAAAATATATTACCAAAATATTACCGCTACAATTTACAACACCTTAAGTATAGGCAACTTAAACATCGTGTTTTCAGGAATATTTACACTGTGATATGACAGTAGATCCCACAATGATAACTAATTTTTTTAGGTGGGTAATAGGTGGGTAGCTAGATAGCGCAGTCTATTACTTTCATTATTATTGTTATAAAATCCTGGATAGCAATTATAAAATTTTACAGAATTAATATTTATACATGGATGTGCTACAATGTAAGTACATATGTGTAAATTTTATGTACGTATATAATAGTAAAGTGTATTTCTTAAAACTTACCGTATGTAATATCGTGTGTTATAGTCTCAGCTAATGATACTATTACCGTCTGAGTCATGCTTCGGATACACGGTAAAGATGCAGAGACAGATTTTGAAAGCGGCACTGGTGTTTTACAAAACTTGTCATTACTGTTTGCTTGTCCCCCAACAATAATATCTATTTTGGACTTGGAATCCATTTTCAATAACTTCTTAAATCGTTGTTAGTATAGAAATGAGAATATATTAGATCACTAGTATACAAATTCACGAAACCGCGTAGGTATGTATTAAGGGCGCTGTCACTACACATTAATGATTATCACATGCGATTAACAGTTTACTGGGAACGATGGTCAAGTCTGGGTGATTAATATCTTCTTTTCAGCTTATATTTTCAAGTGTCAAACGCACCTTCGTTTTCGGCTATAAACAAGGCTGGGTTTGCCTAGGCACGATTCATTCACACTATCATTTCAAGGTTTATTACTGTATTAGCGCTTCACGACAAGGCTGATTAGGATATAATACCGTAGTAGAATATTTTAACCAAAGCCCCCGCACATAATTTTCATAGCTTTGATTATTATGCAGTAACTTACATATATTTAATGGAATACTTTTAAAATATTTATAACTAACGTAGCTACATATTCAGCGCTCCGGAGCAAGTAAAGTCGGTCAGATGTGCAACAACTTGTTGACGGGATGGTTAATAGAATACGCAATAACGTTATCGTTTTATAATTATAATTACCAGTGCCGGATTTACAAATGTAGAGGCCCCGGGGCAGTGGACGATGTGTAGGCCTCTTAAATTAAACAATTCTCTTTTGACCACCTTTTGACATAATTTTATTTAGACAACTGAAAAAAAATTTGTTATCAAAAACAAACAATTTAAGGGTGCCGAAACGGACAGCTGAACGTACCCTAAAAAGTTCAGCAAATGGGGTAAACGTACTTCGTACCGATCTTTTAATTTTGTTTTTAAATTTGAGATTTTTTGCACTCAAAGGGTATTAATTGATCGTAGCTACAGCATACGAGCAGTACAACGATAACTAAAAAGACAATACATACCGAAAATTGGTCAGAATTGAACAATAGACAATAACTTGCAATTTTCTCTTTGGATTTATAAATCCTTGCTTCATACAATGCATAGTAAAAATACCTATCTATACATGCAGTAAAATATCCAAAAAATGATTTTAGTTAGACAATCGGTACGAAGTAGCAAAACCAACGATTTTTGTGCGTTTGAACGGAGAGTGGGAATTCCATAGTTCAGCAGTTTTCGGATAGATGGCGCCACCGTCGTTCACAACATAATCGTTCACCACGAATTACTGTTTGAATTATACAAACAAGTCAGATTATTGTGCCCGCTCACAAATTTACCAGGTCTTATTATACTGTGCATACGGTGTAACAGGAAACAAACGGTGCCTTAGCAATTTGTATATGTGCAGCAATGAATTGTAAAAAGATGCAAACTGGAATTGATACTTATTTGCAGTTGTGTTTGCAGTGACAGGTATAAGTTATATTATAACAGTAACACTATTAATTATTATTGTTGGTCTTTTTTATTTTCCCTGGTCTTACAAATAATTTATCCATTTGTCCAATTTTTGATACTATTAATTCCTGAACTTCTACGTGTCGCTGTTACAGTGACCGTGACACTATAATTTATTGTTGGACATTTTTATTGGAATCCATTATTAATATGTATATTTCAGTTAAATTAACTAAACCATAAGATTTTCTATTGATAGTACTTCTAATGGTGATATTACATTAAGCCTATGAATCAAATGAATAGGTAATAAAATAATACTTTTGCTAACATATTTATTACATTGGAATATATAAATTTTTACATCCAAAACGTTGTTTCATTTATTAACAAATATTTTACCTTTACGTCAACTAAAATAAACATGGATAAAAACACGCAAAAACACAATTTATTTTCATCACAGATAATATATTAAGATAGTTACAAGATAAATATTACACGTAGCTTTAAAATCATAAATAAAGTAGATATATAATAAAGGAGAAATTGCGTATTAAAAATACCGAATAAATAATTTTTAAATTGCTCAAATGTTCACCTCCATAACGTATTTCACATTTATTTATTAGCGATCCAAATACTAAAGAGATAAACTAAGTAGATAGTAAAACATACAAACCAATTTTTATTAGACAACGCATGCAGCAGGTATCACCACTTTAACAGTAAGAACTTATTTCTATCACATATATTATCATTCACATATAATTGTATCACAACTTTAACTACAGAAAATACAACTTATTTATTTTACAGATATTATCATTCAGATATAATTGTTATCACGTCATCTTTGAGATGCAGTTAATCACTTCGAATAAGAATTTAGTAATGATATCCCAGTTCTATTGATGTATTATACCTATATAATGTTAATAGCGTTCAGTCATCTGATGTAACTTTTTAATAAGTAACAACGTGTTAGATGACTTTGCTTTGCCAGTGTACTCTTGCGCTTTCCCACTGTACTCGTGTCAGCAAAACAAAAGTCATGGAAAAAGTTTTCTGTGCTCACCATGGCAAATGGGAGTCGGAAACATATGCATTGCAATATTAGGTTGGATAAATTAAAAACCTCGTGTACAAAACCAGTACTACCAATTTGCCCTAATTCACCAAGTTACTTTTCAAAACTGACAAGTATAATTTTTAGTTTAGAGTACCACTGTTGGTAATCCGAATCCATTTTTGCGCACTCCAATGTGGACTACCAAGGTGTTGTAGGGCGTTCGGACTACATGGTAGTACGGATTACTGAGAGTACCTATACTATATGGATGATGTTCTGAACGTGCTCACCGAGTGCTGTGTTGTATTTACATACCCACAGGACCACTCACCATGACTCGTCTCACGAGAGACTACCCACCGAGGTGGCAGACGTGGCAGTAGTAGTGTTCGATTGCCGGCCGCGCTCAGTTCAATCTGAGCGCAAATTTGAAATACTTGCTTCCTATTGGTGGAATCAGTTGAACAGAACCATAAAAGAACTAACCACAACTAAGCGCGGCAACAATCGAACACTACTAGTATCGCAAAATGTGGCGCAGAAGGACAAAAGCCGCCACCCTACAGTTTTGTCACGCAACGTCTGTGGGCAATCTTAACAATAGTTGGCAAAAGGTGTTCTTCATAAAATCTACATGACTTCGGTAACAAATACTCGTACCATCATTTTTCTTCCATCCTATTTTAATCCATACAAAGTGGACGTTCACCTCAGGATACATGTCTGAAGACCAGCCGCTATGCGAGTCTCTCATTAGGGGCGCTAGAAATATACAAAATATTAGTTTAGTATCGTCAATAAATAAAAAAATTTCAATTTGTATATAATAAATTATTTTTGTAACTGTATTTTCTTGTTTAAGAGGATAATAATATAATAATATCTCAGTACCTACTATACAATTTTTTAGAATAATGAAAATCAAATTTTAACTACAGTTAAATTCAGAAGTCAGAACAATAATCTCAAGCAAAATAATTGATAAAAAAAATATAATAATATCTAATAATAAATTATTTTTTGTGAATATGTAATATCTATTTTATTATTCTTAATGTTGCATAATAACATAACAATATGTTTTTTAAGATAAAATACATGATTTGAATCGAACGTATTTTCATACATTTGTAACAATTTATTTCTGAACGTGAGATGAATCCATACGTTCGATAAATCTCAATTACGTCTGTACAGTTTCTGTATAGGTGGCTTAAAGTTAGGATTATACCTGTTGTAATTTTGTGTTTTAGACGAATTAGAATTCCTTTTTTGCAGCAGCTTTCTTCCTACATTTTTTGACTAACTAGAACAGCGCTTATCAGCTCATCCCATTGTACAAATCTACAAAAACAATGATTTATTGATTAAAGAATGAATTATAAAATATACACATGCATTACCCTGGTTCCAACAAAATACGTTTTATGACTAAAACATAACTAGTCTATTCACTGCACCACTCAAATTTAAAAACTGAACTGAATCAGAACTAATTTGTAATAACTAAATAAAGTCAGACAAAATATGTTGTAAAACACAAGCAGCGCCATAATAAGAAAAGATACAGCCGCCGCCGAAAAATCAACACAGTGCACTGCCGGGTCTCCCTGGCAACAAAATCATAAATGTGGCATCGCATTCCCGCTATCAAATGTGTTATGTTAGAGAGGAGAGGGACGAGAGCGGCAAGGAGTTCGACTAGCCCTATGCTTTGCAATCTTTGCGTTCCATACAGGAAATAAAACTATGCTAAGGTATTAGAATTAGCGGGTAGTCCCCGCGCGGCCAAATGTAGGAGAGAGAGGAGAGCGGTAAGGGGTCCTAGAGTATCGCTGTAGAACGGGGTTCACAAAAACTGTCCGCGACGATGTAAATTGAAATATTGTAGGAGAAAATCATGAGAAAATACGATATAGAGTGGGTTGCGCCATCTAGTGGCCGGTTGTGTCACTAGACTCATTCCGGTCTCCGGCACCCTTAAGGGTGCCGATACGGAGACCGGAATGACATCGTCGCGGACAGTTTTTGTGAACCCCGTTCTACAGCGATACTCTAGGACCCCTACCGCTCTCCTCTCTCTCCTACATTTGGTCGCGCGGGGACTACCCGCTATTTCTAATACCCTAGCGTAGTTTTATTTCCTGTATGGTACGCAAAGATTGCAAAGCATAGGGCTAGTCGACTCCTTGCCGCTCTCGTCCCTCTCCACTCTAACCTAACACTGCCTAACACATTTGATAGCGGGAATGCGATGCCACATTTATGATTTTGTTGCCAGGGAGACCCGGCAGTGCACTGTGTTGATTTTTCGGCGGCGGCTGTATCTTTTCTTATTATGGCGCTGCTTGTGTTTTACAACATATTTTGTCTGACTTTATTTAGTTATTACAATTAGTTCTGATTCAGTTCAGTTTTGAAGTTTGAGTGGTGCAGTGAATAGACTAGTTATGTTTTAGTCATAAAACGTATTTTGTTGGAACCAGGGTAATGCATGTGTATATTTTATAATTCATTCTTTAATCAATAAATCATTGTTTTTGTAGATTTGTACAATGGGATGAGCTGATAAGCGCTGTTCTAGTTAGTCAAAAAATGTAGGAAGAAAGCTGCTGCAAAAAAAGGAATTCTAATTCGTCTAAAACACAAAATTACAACAGGTATAATCCTAACTTTAAGCCACCTATACAGAAACTGTACAGACGTAATTGAGATTTATCGAACGTATGGATTCATCTCACGTTCTAAAATAAATTGTTACAAATGTATGAAAATACGTTCGATTCAAATCATGTATTTTATCTTAAAAAACATATTGTTATGTTATTATGCAACATTAAGAATAATAAAATAGATATTACATATTCACAAAAAATAATTTATTATTAGATATTTTTATATTTTTTTTTATCAATTATTTTGCTTGAGATTATTGTTCTGACTTCTGAATTTAACTGTAGTTAAAATTTGATTTTCATTATTCTAAAAAATTGTATAGTAGGTACTGAGATATTATTATATTATTATCCTCTTAAGGGTGCCGAAACGGACAGCTGAACGTACCCTAAAAAGTTCAGCAAATGGGGTAAACGTACTTCGTACCGATCTTTTAATTTTGTTTTTAAATATGAGATTTTTTGCACTCAAAGGGTATTAATTGAATGTAGCTACAGCATACGAACAGTACAACGATAACTAAAAAGACAATACATACCGAAAATTGGTCAGAATTGAACAATAGACAATAACTTGCAATTTTCTTTTTGGATTTATAAATCCTTGCTTCATACAATGCATAGTAAAAGCACCTATCTATACATGCAGTAAAATATCCAAAAAATGATTTTAGTTAGACAATCGGTACGAAGCAGCAAAACCAACGATTTTTGTGCGTTTGAACGGAGAGTGGGAATTCCATAGTTCAGCAGTTTTCGGATAGATGGCGCCACCGTCGTTCACAACATAATCGTTCACCACGAATTACTGTTTGAATTATACAAACAAGTCAGATTATTGTGCCCGCTCACAAATTTACCAGGTCTTATTATACTGTGCATACGGTGTAACTGGAAACAAAGGGTGCCTTAGCTATTTGTATTTGTGCAGCAATGAATTGTAAAAAGATGCAAACTGGAATTGATACTTATTTGCAGTTGTGTTTGCAGTGACAGGTATAAGTTATATTATAACAGTAACACTATTAATTATTATTGTTGGTCTTTTTCATTTTCCCTGGTCTTACAAATAATTTATCCGTTTGTCCAATTTTTGATACTAATTCCTGAACTTCTACGTGTCACTGTTACAGTGGCCGTGACACTATAATTTATTGTTGGACATTTTTATTGGAATCCATTATTAATATGTATATTTCAGTTAAATTAACTAAACCATAAGATTTTCTATTGATAGTACTTCTAATGGTGATATTACATTAAACCTATGAATCAAATGAATAGGTAATAAAATAATACTTTTGCTAACATATTTATTACATTAGAATATATAAATTTTTACATCCAAAACGTTGTTTCATTTATTAACAAATATTTTACCTTTACGTCAACTAAAATAAACATGGATAAAAACACGCAAAAACACAATTTATTTTCATCACAGATAATATATTAAGTTAGTTACAAGATAAATATTACACGTAGCTTTAAAATCATAAATAAAGTAGATATATAATAAAGGAGAAATTGCGTATTAAAAATACCGAATAAATAATTTTTAAATTGCTCAAATGTTCACCTCCATAACGTATTGCACATTTATTTATTAGCGATCTAAATACAAAGAGATAAACTAAGTAGATAGTAAAACATACAAACCAATTTTTATTAGACAACGCATGCAGCAGGTATCACCACTTTAACAGTAAGAACTTATTTCTATCACATATATTATCATTCACATATAATTGTATCACAACTTTAACTACAGAAAATACAACTTATTTATTTTACAGATATTATCATTCAGATATAATTGTTATCACGTCATCTTTGAGATGCAGTTAATCACTTCAAATAAGAATTTAGTAATGATATCCCAGTTCTATTGGTGTATTATACCTATATAATGTTAATAGCGGTCAGTCATCTGATGTAACTTTTTAATAAGTAACAACGTGTCAGCTGACTTTGCTTTGCCAGTGTACTCTTGCGCTTTCCCACTGTACTCGTGTCAGCAAAACAAAAGTCACGGAAAAAGTTTTCTGTGCTCACCATGGCAAATGGGAGTCGGAGACATATGCATTGCAATATTAGGTTGGCTAAATTAAAAACATCGTGTACAAAACCAGTACTACCAATTTGCTCTAATTCACCAAGTTACTTTTCAAAACTGACAAGTATAATTTTTAGTTTAGAGTACCACTGTTGGTAATCCGAATCCATTTTTGCGCACTCCAATGTGGACTACCAAGGTGTTGTAGGGCGTTCGGACTACATGGTAGTACGGATTACTGAGAGTACCTATACTGTATGTATGATGTTCTGAACGTGCTCACCGAGTGCTGTGTTGTATTTACATACCCACAGGACCACTCACCATGCCTCGTCTCACGAGAGACTACCCACCGAGGTGGTAGAGGTGGCAGTATCGCAAAATGTGGCGCAGAAGGACAAAAGCCGCCACCCTACAGTTTTGTCACGCAACGTCTGTGGGCAATCTTAACAATAGTTGGCAAAAGGTGTTCTTCATAAAATCTACATGACTTCGGTAACAAATACTCGTACCATCATTTTTCTTCCATCCTATTTTAATCCATACAAAGTGGACGTTCACCTCAGGATACATGTCTGAAGACCTGCCGCTATGCGAGTTGCCTCTCATTAGGGGCGCTAGAAATATACAAAAAATTAGTTTAGTATCGTCAATAAATAAAAAAATTTCAATTTGTATATAATAAATTATTTTTGTAACTGTATTTTCTTGTTTAAGAGGATAATAATATAATAATATCTCAGTACCTACTATACAATTTTTTAGAATAATGAAAATCAAATTTTAACTACAGTTAAATTCAGAAGTCAGAACAATAATCTCAAGCAATCTCAAGTAATTGATAAAAAAAATATAAAAATATCTAATAATAAATTATTTTTTGTGAATATGTAAATATCTATTTTATTATTCTTAATGTTGCAGAATAACATAACAATGTTTTTTAAGATAAAATACATGATTTGAATCGAACGTATTTTCATACATTTGTAACAATTTATTTTAGAACGTGAGATGAATCCATACGTTCGATAAATCTCAATTACGTCTGTACAGTTTCTGTATAGGTGGCTTAAAGTTAGGATTATACCTGTTGTAATTGTGTGTTTTAGACGAATTAGAATTCCTTTTTTTGCAGCAGCTTTCTTCCTACATTTTTTGACTAACTAGAACAGCGCTTATCAGCTCATCCCATTGTACAACTCTACAAAAACAATGATTTATTGATTAAAGAATGAATTATAAAATATACACATGCATTACCCTGGTTCCAACAAAATACGTTTTATGACTAAAACATAACTAGTCTATTCACTGCACCACTCAAACTTCAAAACTGAACTGAATCAGAACTAATTGTAATAACTAAATAAAGTCAGACAAAATATGTTGTAAAACACAAGCAGCGCCATAATAAGAAAAGATACAGCCGCCGCCGAAAAATCAACACAGTGCACTGCCGGGTCTCCCTGACAACAAAATCATAAATGTGGCATCGCATTCCCGCTATCAAATGTGTCATGTTAGAGAGGAGAGGGACGAGAGCGGCAAGGACTTCGACTAGCCCTATGCTTTGCAATCTTTGCGTACCATACAGGAAATAAAACTACGCTAGGGTATTAGAAATAGCGGGTAGTCCCCGCGCGACCAAATGTATGAGAGAGAGGACAGCGGTAAGGGGTCCTAGACTATCGCTGTAGAACGGGGTTCACAAAAACTGTCCGCGACGATGTAAATTGAAATATTGTAGGAGAAAATACGATATAGAGTGGGTTGCGCCATCTAGTGGCCGGTTGTGTCACTAGACTCATTCCGGTCTCCGTTTGGGCACCCTTAAACAAGAAAATACAGTTACAAAAATAATTTATCATATACAAATTGAAATTTTTTTATTTATTGACGATACTAAACTAATATTTTGTATATTTCTAGCGCCCCTAATGAGAGGCAACTCGCATAGCGGCAGGTCTTCAGACATGTATCCTGAGGTGAACGTCCACAATTGGCAGAGTCGGCGCAAAAGCAGGTTAGAAGCCTATCCGATGCTGGTGATCTCAACCTTGTACAGAGGAGAGTAGAGAAGAAGCATGGGGGCCGTTCAACCAAGTATCCAGTGCCACAAAAAGGGTCATGTAACAAATGTGGGAGAAATCATCCAAAAGAGCCATGTCCAGCAGAGAAGTGGAAATGTTACCGATGCCACAAGGTAGGGCATGTCAAAGCGTTGTGTCCGAAGGGTGGTCGAGGCACTATCGGAGCGGTTGAAGAAGAAGATCGGGGTACTAGCAGTGAAGAGGAAAATTATGAAGTAAATTTAGATATGTTAAGTTTAAATAATATTAGTAGTTTAGTTCAAGCACCTCATATGGTAAATTTAAAAATTAACTGTAATGTAGTAATGTTTGAGGTTGATACAGGTGCATGTAAAACAGTTATTACGTCAGATAGATTTAAGGAAATTTTAGATAGACCGTTAAAATCAGTAAGGTACAAGTTAAATTTGGTTTCTGGTGAAGTAATTAAGGCTGTAGGGGAATGTCTAGTTGACGTGCAATTTAATAGCCGTTGTTATAAGTTACCTTTAACAGTAATTGAATCCAACAGAGATTTTGTACCATTACTCGGAAGAAACTGGCTAAATACCTTGTTTCCAGAATGGCAAAGTAATTTCAGTAATCAGTCGATTAATCAGTTAGAAATGACAAGTCTAGTGGATAATCTTAAGGATAAGTATAGAAGAGTATTTAATGCTAATTATTGCAGTCCGATTAAAAATTTTGAAGTTAAGTTTAGTATTAAGGACAACACAGTGCCTGTAGTTAAAAAGGCATATGCTATGCCGTACGCGTTAAAACCTAAAGTCGAGCATAAGTTAAAACAAATGGTGGATGTAGGAATATTGAAAAAAGTTAACCATAGTGAATGGGCTTCACCCATTGTAGTGGTTCCCAAAAAGAATGGAGATGTTAGGATTTGCACTGACTTCCGAACAACCATCAATAAGGTACTAAATGTAGATCAATATCCATTACCGAAACCAGATGATATTTTTGCAACGCTGGCAGGTGGAAAAATTTTTAGTGTACTAGATTTATCCGGGGCCTATCAGCAAGTCAAAGTACAGGAAGATTTTCAAAAGTATTTAACTATAAACACTCATCTTGGGATGTTTCAATTTACAAGACTAACTTATGGCGTTTCCTGTGCTCCAGCTATTTTTCAGAGCATAATGGATCAGATGCTTGCGGGAATACCACATGTGAATTGTTATTTAGATGATATTTTAATAGCGGGGGATTCTGTGGAACACGCTAAAGATTTGTTAGATAAAGTTTTACAACGATTAAACAAATATAATGTGAAGGTTAACCTGGCTAAGTGTAAATTTTTCAAAAATGATGTTGAGTATTTGGGGCATAGAATTGATAAGGACGGTATGCGTCCTACCGAGGAAAAATTACGGGCAATAAATGATGCTCCTGAACCTAAAAACCTAACACAGCTGAGAGCATACTTAGGATTGATAAATTTTTATAGTAAGTTTGTCCCAATGTTTTCGTCCAAATTAAGGCCATTGTATAAGCTGTTAGAAAAGAACACAGATTTCAAATTTGATAAATCATGTTCAGCTGCTTTTCAACTTAGTAAAAAGCTAATTAAGGAAAGCGACATTTTGACACATTTTGATCCTAATAAACCAATTGTTATTTCGAGTGATGCAAGCTCATATGGTGTGGGGGGTGTGTTGAGTCATCGTGAACCTGACGGTAGAGAAAGACCAGTTTATTTTGTTTCTGGTAGCTTATCGAAGGCAGAACAAAATTATTCACAGTTAGAGAGAGAGAGGCTCTAGGAATTATATTCGCTGTGAAACGTTTTCATAAATATGTGTATGGACGGCATTTCACATTAATTTCTGACCATCAACCGTTAAAGTTCATATTTTGTCCGGATCCTCACATTTCCGTAATGTCAGCATCGAGAATTATTAGATGGAGTGTCATATTGTCTGCTTATGACTACCAAATTGAGTATAGAAAAGGATCAAACCTTTTTGAGGCAGATATGTTATCAAGATTACCGTTCAATGAGCCATCTGGTATAGATAGCGCAATAAATTCATTTAACTTGTTGGATGAGTTACCTATGACGTATGAAAACATCAGTGATGCTTCTAAGAAAGATACCATTATATCGAAAGTAAGCGATTTTGTAAAAACTGGTTGGCCACATAAGGTGGAAAATGAATTTAAACCCTACTTTCGTCGCAGGTTAGAACTTTCTGTAGAAAATAACTGTTTAATGATAGGTTTGAGAGTGGTGATACCAGAAGGTTTATACAAGAATGTTTTAGAATTGATTCATAAGGATCACGTAGGTATTGTGAGGGCTAAGATGTTGGCGAGATCTATTTGCTGGTGGCCTACTATGCAACAAGATATTGAAAGTCAAATTGGGAGTTGTCTAGTGTGTCAATGTAATCAGAACGAAAGAGAAAAATTTTTAATCTCATGGCCAAAAACTGAGAACGTTTTTGAACGCATCCATATTGACTTCTTTTACCGGGACGGTATTCCATTTTTGCTAATTGTTGACAGTAAATCACGTTGGGTAGATATTCATTGTATGAGAAAGGGAACAAATGCTACGCACACTATAGAGAAATTAAAGTCTACATTTTCAGTTATGGGGTTGCCAGATATGATGGTGAGTGACAATGGTCCTCCATTTAATTCAAATGAATTTGTTAGATTCTGTCAAGTAAATGGAATTAATATTTTGAAAACACCACCATACCACCCACAGTCAAATGGCAGTGCGGAACGTTGTGTGCAAACTGTAAAAAAGGCATTAGATAAATACGTGGCGGATAAAGTGAACTTGTCTGTCGAACAGCAAATTGTCCATTTCCTATTTACTTATAGAAGCACACCTTGCTCAATTACTGGTGTTAGTCCCAATGAGATGATTTTTAAAAGAAAACCTAAAACCTTGTTGGACTTATTGAAACCTGATAAAAATGGTAAAGTATTATTTAATAAACAATATGATGTTACAAAACCGGAATTATTTTCTGTGGGAGAGAAGGTACTAGTGGGAAAGTTGGGTCCCTATTCTGATAAAAAATGGAAGGAAGGGGTAATTTTAAGATCTGTGAGTGCAATATCGTATTTAGTTAGTTTAGACGATAAGATTATGTATAAGCATGTTAACAGCCTACGAAAATTGTTACCCGTTCGTGAGAAGGTACCCGAAATAAATGTCACAAACAATATACCGTATAGTACCGCTCCAAAGAGTCCTGTTTTGTTTAGCAAGCCGTCGGTGTCAGAGGTAGAAATGCAATCTAGCGTTGAATCTAAAAGTATTGTTACAGAGTCATTAACTGAGGATTGTATTCCTGCGCCTGATACTCCTGAGAGCATTCCGCAAAATGTTCGTCGTAGCAGTCGTGTACGTCAACCGCCAAACCGTTTGGATTTGTAATAGTATTAAGAAAAACCTTTTATTTGTAAGGGGGAGAATGTTGTGTTTAGTTACTTTAGATAGTATAGGTTGGTACTAGGTTACGTGCGCGCCAAAAGATGTCATGTGACAGTTGCCAGGAGAACGAGCGTCGTTAGCTTTTAGTGGCCTTGTATGTTATTATATGTGAGTACATTCACCAATTAAACAAAGTGTGAACCCAGCAACAGTGTTTTATTCGTTAGCAGTAAACACAATAATAGGATGGAAGAAAAATGATAGTACGAGTATTTGTTACCGAAGTCATGTAGATTTTATGAAGAACACCTTTTGCCAACTATTGTTAAGATTGCCCACAGACGTTGCGTGACAAAACTGTAGGGTGGCGGCTTTTGTCCTTCTGCGCCACATTTTGCGATACTGCCACGTCTGCCACCTCGGTGGGTAGTCTCTCGTGAGACGAGGCATGGTGAGTGGTCCTGTGGGTATGTAAATACAACACAGCACTCGGTGAGCACGTTCAGAACATCATACATACAGTATAGGTACTCTCAGTAATCCGTACTACCATGTAGTCCGAACGCCCTACAACACCTTGGTAGTCCACATTGGAGTGCGCAAAAATGGATTCGGATTACCAACAGTGGTACTCTAAACTAAAAATTATACTTGTCAGTTTTGAAAAGTAACTTGGTGAATTAGGGCAAATTGGTAGTACTGGTTTTGTACACGAGGTTTTTAATTTAGCCAACCTAATATTGCAATGCATATGTCTCCGACTCCCATTTGCCATGGTGAGCACAGAAAACTTTTTCCATGACTTTTGTTTTGCTGACACGAGTACAGTGGGAAAGCGCAAAAGTACACTGGCAAAGCAAAGTCAGCTGACACGTTGTTACTTATTAAAAAGTTACATCAGATGACTGACCGCTATTAACATTATATAGATATAATACACCAATAGAACTGGGATATCATTACTAAATTCTTATTTGAAGTGATTAACTGCATCTCAAAGATGACGTGATAACAATTATATCTGAATGATAATATCTGTAAAATAAATAAGTTGTATTTTCTGTAGTTAAAGTTGTGATACAATTATATGTGAATGATAATATATGTGATAGAAATAAGTTCTTACTGTTAAAGTGGTGATACCTGCTGCATGCGTTGTCTTATAAAAATTGGTTTGTATGTTTTACTATCTACTTAGTTTATCTCTTTGTATTTGGATCGCTAATAAATAAATGTGCAATACGTTATGGAGGTGAACATTTGAGCAATTTAAAAATTATTTATTCGGTACTTTTAATACGCAATTTCTCCTTTATTATATATCTACTTTATTTATGATTTTAAAGCTACGTGTAATCCCACTAAACAAGAAACATTCTTCTAACGTTTCAAAATGTGCAAATGATGTACTTAACTCTAACATCATAAAAAAACGTGATATTAACATCCAATTAACGTAATGAAGTAATCGTTTACCAACAAGTCGTAAGAATAACGTTTAAAAACTAACATCAGCGCGATGACCCAGTTATGTCGTTGAAAAGATGTTTACAATTCTAACGTCATAAGAAAATGTTATATTCACATCCAATTAACGTGATGAAATAATCATTTACCAACAAGTCGTTAGAATAACGCTTAAAACTAACATCGGCGCGATGATTCAGATATGTTGTTGAAAAATGTGCATAATTCTAACATCATAAGAAAACGTTATATTAACATCCAATGAACTGGTTGTGAAAAACACGTTAAAAACTAACATCGTCGCGATGAATCAGTTACGTCTTATGCGGTTCATGAAACCATAGCGCTTTCTTTTGGTAAAACTAGTGCGCACTAAAATTGCATGGCAATGGGCGTGTCAATGTAATGCTAGGGTGTACTAATTTTGCGAAAAAAACGCGGCCACCCAAAAACTCTTCAAGATTAATCGTGTTTGTACTTTGTTTTATATATTGTCAAAATTAGGGGATTTTATATTGTGCTGGTGGCAGCACTGTTTCTCCGGTCAGCTTGGTTTAGCTTTTCGTACGCCAGTTGCTGCGCAAATGCGTAAAAAGGTGGTAAAAACGTATTGTAAAAGCCATTTTGTAATTTGTACGTAAGTTGATGGTGAAATACTGCGAACGACTTGCTGCCTTGCCGGACACTAAACGCCCAACGCTTCATAATATATAGAACCAATCATGGATGTGGACAGTGCCTCCCAACGCAAGGTATGTGATGTGTTTTTATGTATATTATCAATGATGCAAGTATTTTACTGTGTTGAATTAGTATGATAGGTAAGGTTATGTAATATTTATTGTTTTGTTGCTATAACTACCCGGGAATCGCTTGTTTTCAATGGCAGTGTTATCATCGCTTTTATAAGAGACAATTGTGAAAATGTATCCATGTGTTGCTGACTGAACAAATAAAAAAATATATTGTGTGGCATGGTGTTCCATACAACGTATCTAGGGAATACCCGGAATTTGTACAGGCCGTCCCACGCTAGAGGCAAAGTACATTAGGGGCATTAAGAGATTGAAATTATACTTAAATTTTGGCATATAGGAAAGTTGTAGATATAATCATTAACTCTACAGTCATAAAATATTTTCATACATACAGGATTTTCCAAAACGACGTACCAACACAAACTTATGTTTTTTCAATGCAACATATTAATGCAGCTTTTGATTCATATTTTTATCCTAATCTTTTTGCCAACAACTTGTATTAGGCTATTATCAAGTTTCTGAGATATTGTGAGATTAATATTAAAAAGTGCATTTTTCAAAAGTTATTCGGATATAAGTAAATAATAGGATAAAGAAACAAGAAAACTCATTTTGGACAATGGTATGATGAAGTTTATTTATTTATTATTAATGAATTTATTTTGCATATTAATGTCAAAAGGGTTTCTTAACAATAACTTTTCAACATCAGAATATTTTTTTAAATGCAAATTATTGACATTAATTTCTCAATATCTCAGAGCCATTTGATAATATAAAAACAATGATATATAACATTTGATTAATAAAATTGTTGTCAAAACAAGTAAGATGTAAATCTTAATCAACAACTGCAATAATATACCTAGTGATCAATTTGGATTTTTTAAATTACTTTGTCTACTTTCAAAATCCCCTCTTTCGATTTTTCAAAATATCTTATTCATTTTTGGTTCAATATTTACTGATTTGATCCCACAAATGCAGTTTATCTAATGCAGATAATTTTGTTTGATGTAACAGTTTACCAGAAGACTGAACAAACCGTACAGTAAGAGGCAGATGCCTCTTAAGATTCGCCGAATGTTGAAAGAACAAATAAAACTTCAGAAGCATTTTCATGGACGGGCCAAAAGAATAATATAAGAATTAATGATATGAAGTTGGTGGCTGTGTTAAAATGTAAATTTATATGTATTATCAAATACTGCTTTCTAACTAAATGGTTTTTAGCCGCTGTGAAGAGAAACTTTTGTAAAACCACCGACAGGGAGTTTGAAACCTATGTCATGAATTGGTTTCGGCACAGTAGGCAGAGATCTCTTCGAGATGAAACCAACCAAAAATAATATTAATGGCCTGAATGTAAGCTTACTCATAATTAATATAAAGCAAAACAAATGAAACTAATCTCTTTATTTCAGGTTTATATTTATTTATATGTAAAACATACCTATAATGTAGAGGATTTCTTTTTAAGTTTATAAATGAAAGTGTAGGTATCTCCTCAATTATTGAAAATTAAAGACTGATGAATGTAATCTTTGTTACAGGTTTTCATTTCTACATAAATATCTTACTTTTATTTTATTATATTTTATCACATCTATAAAAATAAAAATATGTTGTATAAGTACATTGATTTCGTATTTTATTCTATCCACCTGCCTCCATCAAAATCTCTGAATACAACAAATTCTTATTAACAGACACACATTCGTCTAGCTAACAGGTAGGTATAATACCAATAATTTCACAAAGAGAACTTAGAAATGAACAGAAAAATTCCGATTGTAGGGTTTCCCTACAATCGGAATTTTATCAATTACATGGGTACCCTACTAGGGTACCCATGTATTTGATTCATTCCAGTGGCCTGACATGATTTTCTTAATATATCCACACCACATTACAGGAGTTTCTATAAGACTTGGTATGGTTCTGCACTATAAAATAATACACTATTTAGATACCATGTAGTGCAGGACTATACCTACTTAATATAGTCTAAGAACTTCTGTGTTATAAATTTGGTGTGGGTATATTATGAAAATCATGTCAGTGCACTGCAGTGAATCAAATCCATTCCCCTATACTATCAAACATAACAGGAACGTGTACATGCTAACATTAGTGTGCTGTGCAAAAGCTGACGTCGTATGAACGTTATAAGTTATTCTTGTAGTAACATCTTCCAAGAACGTCTATTGTTTGTTAAATTCTAACGTTTTTTAAATATTGCTACAGGTACGTCTTATAAATGTTATTTTTGACATCCTTTAGACGTTTTTAGGAAAACGTTAAGGCGATTTGGTTAAAATGGCGGACATTAAAGGTTATTGTGACGTTATTGCGATGCGTTTCAGCCTAGAATACTAACGTCACCTTGAAACTTTGGAACATGTATGTAACGTTTTTGAGATGTTTCTTTGCATAGTGGGATATTTATCTTGTAACTAACTTAATATATTATCTGTGATGAAAATAAATTGTGTTTTTGCGTGTTTTTATCCATGTTTATTTTAGTTGACGTAAAGGTAAAATATTTGTTAATAAATGAAACAACGTTTTGGATGTAAAAATTTATATATTCTAATGTAAGAAATATGTTAGCAAAAGTATTATTTTATTACCTATTCATTTGATTCATAGGTTTAATGTAATATCACCATTAGAAGTACTATCAATAGAAAATCTTATGGTTTAGTTAATTTAACTGAAATATACATATTAATAATGGATTTCAATAAAAATGTCCAACAATAAATTATAGTGTCACGGCCACTGTAACAGTGACACGTAGAAGTTCAGGAATTAGTATCAAAAATTGGACAAACGGATAAATTATTTGTAAGACCAGGGAAAATGAAAAAGACCAACAATAATAATTAATAGTGTTACTGTTATAATATAACTTATACCTGTCACTGCAAACACAACTGCAAATAAGTATCAATTCCAGTTTGCATCTTTTTACAATTCATTGCTGCACAAATACAAATTGCTAAGGCACCGTTTGTTTCCAGTTACACCGTATGCACAGTATAATAAGACCTGGTAAATTTGTGAGCGGGCACAATAATCTGACTTGTTTGAATAATTCAAACAGTAATTCGTGGTGAACGATAATGTTGTGAACGACGGTGGCGCCATCTATCCGAAAACTGCTGAACTATGGAATTCCCACTCTCCGTTCAAACGCACAAAAATCGTTGGTTTTGCTACTTCGTACCGATTGTCTAACTAAAATCATTTTTTGGATATTTTACTGCATGTATAGATAGGTGCTTTTACTATGCATTGTATGAAGCAAGGATTTATAAATCCAAAAAGAAAATTGCAAGTTATTGTCTGTTGTTCAATTCTGACCAATTTTCGGTATGTATTGTCTTTTTAGTTATCGTTGTACTGTTCGTATGCTGTAGCTACATTCAATTAATACCCTTTGAGTGCAAAAAATCTCATATTTAAAAACAAAATTAAAAGATCGGTACGAAGTACGTTTACCCCATTTGCTGAACTTTTTAGGGTACGTTCAGCTGTCCGTTTCGGCACCCTTAAGGCTACGCAAGAATCTTGCGTAGCCTTAAATTGTATTTGCGTATTCTATTATAATAACCATCCCGTCAACAAGTTGTTGCACATCTGACCGACTTTACTTGCTCCGGAGCGCTGAACATGTAGCTACGTTAGTTATAAATATTTTAAAAGTATTCCATTACATATATGTAAGTTACTGCCAGTGGCGTGCGGTCCATACGTGCAGAGCGTGCACTGCACAGCACACCCTAAGATTTAGGAAAAAAGCAAGAAAAATATTAAAAATAGTCTAGCTAAAAATAATATATTTTGTATGTATGTATATGTATACCGACATATTAAGGCTCCCGTCTCCTACCCCCAAAACGCCAAAGTAACTCACGCTATAATTATTACGCCAATCGTAAAATGCTTGCTAACATTCGATTCTGTAGGTCTTTATGCTACTGCCATCCGAAAGGATTTTAATATTTATGCAGATTATTTATGCGAATTTTAGTGTTAAAAAATGTGGACTTCAAATATAGAAAAGCTTTCCGATGGCAGTGGCATCTGATTATTGTCTGCTGTAATACATTATAAAAGTACATTAAGGGTGCCGAAACGGACAGCTGAACGTACCCTAAAAAGTATCTAGATCTTTTAATTTTGTTTTTAAATTTAAGTTTTCTTGCACTCAAAGGGTATTAATTGAATGTAGCTACAGCATACGAACACTACAACGATAACTAAAAAGAGAATACATACCGAAAATTAGTCAGAATTGAACAATAGACAATAACTGACAATTTTGTTTTTGGATTTATAAATCCTTGCTTCATACAATGCATAGTAAAATCACCTATCTATACATGCAGTAAAATACCCAAGAAATGGTTTTAGTTAGACGATCGGTACGAAGCAGCAAAACCGACGATTTTGTGCGTTTGAACGGAGAGTGGGAATTCCATAGTTCAGCAGTTTTCGGATAGATGGCGCCACCGTCGTTCACCACGAATTACTATTTGAATTATCCAAACAAGTCAGATTATTGTGCCCGCTCACAAATTTACCAGGTCTTATTACACTGTGTATACGGTGTAACTGGAAACAAACGGTGCATTAGCAATTTGTATTTGTGCAGCAATGAATTGTAACAAGATGCAAACTGGAATTGATACTTATTTGTAGTTGTGTTTGCAGTGACCGGTATAAGTTATATTATAACAGTAACACTATTAATTATTATTGTTGGTCTTTTTCATTTTCCCTTGTCTTCCAAATAATTTATTCGTTTGTCCAATTTTCGGTACTAATTCCTGAACTTCTACGTGTCACTGTTACAGTAGCGTGACACTATAACTTATTGTTAAACATTTTTATTTGAATCCATTTTTAATATGTATATTTCAGTTAAATTAACTAAACCATAAGATTTTCTATTGATAGTACTTCTAATGGTGATATTACATTAAACCTATGAATCAAATGAATAGGTAATAAAATAATACTTTTGCTAACATATTTATTACATTAGAATATTTAAAGTTTTACATCCAAAACGTTGTTTCATCTATTAACAAATATTTTACCTTTTAGTCAACTTAAATAAACATGGATAAAAACACGCAAAAACACAATTTATTTTCATCACAGATAATATATTAAGTTAGTTATAAATATTACACGTAGCTTTAAAATCATAAATAAAGTAGATATATAATAAAGGAGAAACTGCATATTAAAAATACCAAATAAATAATTTTTAAATTTCTCAAATGTTCACCTCCATAACGTATTGCACATTTATTTATTAGCGATCCAAATACAAAGAGATAAACTAAGTAGATAGTAAAAAACACAAACCAATTTTTATTAGACAACGCATGCAGCAGGTATCACCACTTTAACAGTAAGAACTTATTTCTATCACATATATTATCATTCACATATAATTGTATATACAACTTTAACTACAGAAAATACAACTTATTTATTTTACAGATATTATCATTCAGATATAATTGTTATGACGTCATCTTTGAGATGCAGTTAATCACTTCAAATAAGAATTTAGTAATGATATCCCAGTTTTATTGGTGTATTATACCTATATGTTGTAAATAGCGTTCAGTCATCTGAACGTTAATAACATTAATAAGTAACAACGTGTCAGCTGACTTTGCTTTGCCAGTGTACTCTTGCGCTTTCCCACTGTACTCGTGTCAGCAAAACAAAAGTCATGGAAAAAGCTTTCTGTGTTCACCATGGCAAATGGGAGTCGGAGACATATGCATTGCAATATTAGGTTGGCTAAATTAAAAACCTCGTATACAAAACCGGTACTACCAATTTGCCCTAATTCACGAAAAAGTCAGGCGAGGTACGGTTCTGCGTGGATTTTAGGAAGGTAAATTCCGTGACCATTATCACTCCTACCCGTTACCATATATATCCATATCCTGGACAAACTACGAAATAGCAAGCTTTTCTCTACGATAGATTTGAAGAATGGATATTGGCAGATCGAGTTAGAAGCAGCTTGTTGTGTATGTCGTTACAAATAATACACTGTTATTACGGTAACTAAACACTTTATTAGGCACTCACTTGTAAGCGTACATACCAGCTATTCGCCATCTTGTAACACACCTAAGCTAAGAATAGTAAGGACGGAACCCTTAACATAAGAGTCTAGAATATTAAGGATGAAACATTGCAACTCCTCCCCTTTTACATTTTATTAATCTACAAGTTTAACCTATTTGGGGGTTTAATAGTTCTAGTGGATCGCCTTAAGGTTACAGGACTGGAAGGAATGACTTCTGGTTGTAACGGGGGTTGTACAGAGGGTTGCACAGAATCTTCATTCTCTTCATGATTACCTTCGTTCCTTTCATCGGGAACATCTACTAAATTTTCTCTTAATCTCTCGATTCCAGTTAGATCTGGTTTCAAATCTTCAAAGTGTACATAGCGAACTTCTCCTCCCACGTATACTAAATATGTGAGTACACTTACAACTTTCATTATTTTTCCTGGTAACCACTTATTATCATTGTTTCTTTTATTAAATACAAAAACTTTCTGTCCTTCATAGAATTGTTGTATTTGTGTAATTTTTTCCCTTGCAGTTTCTAACTTACGTTCTTCAGTGTTCCTTTTAATATTTCTTGGTAACATAATGTTCAACCTCGTTCTCGGAGTTTTCTTGAGTATCATTTCTGCTGGAGACATTCCTGTTACTGAATGTGGTGTTATTCTATATTTTAGCAGAAAGCTATCTAGCCAATGTTCAAAGCTTAATGTAGGTTCCTCGTGCACTACTTTCTCGAGGTATCTTTTAATAGTGTGAACCTGTTTTCCTGCAAATCCATTTGACTTTGGATGTATAGGAGGTGTTAACGTGCACTTAATTCCATTTGCTAAGCACAATTTCCTGTACTTTTCTCCATTGAATGGAGGTCCATTATCCGATACCAACTCTTCACACAATCCAAATATTGCAAAAACATGTCTTAGCCGTGAAATCAGTTCTTCTGCACTGGTGTTCTTCACTTGGTACACATCTAACCATTTACTGTAGCTATCCGCTATGACAAGTAAATATCTACCTTGCTTTTGAAGAAAATCTATGTGCACACGTTGCCAACATCTCGAAGTTTTTGGCCATGCTATAAATTTTAATTCTTTACCTCTATCAGCAAACTTTGCACATATTGCACAAGACTTTACATGCAGTTCAACATAAGTATCCATTCCTGGCCACCAATAATAACTTCTTGCCAACAATTTCATGCGCACTATACCAACATGTTCTTCGTGTAACAACTCTAAAACTTGCTTTCTCATAGCATGTGGTATTACAACTCTATTTCCCAAGGTAAGTATCTCCTTTTCCACACCTAGTTCCATTTTTCTTGAAAAATAGGGCTTCAATCCTTCGACTTGGCAATTATTTTCCCAGCCATTTTTAGTATTTTCTATAACTTTCCGTAACACAGTATCTTCAGCTGTTTTACGTTGCAATTCAACGGCAGTAATTGGTAACTTTTCTAATTCAATTATGGTACATACCTGTTCATTGATCTGTTCAGCCAGCGGTAATCGTGATAATGCATCGGCATTTCCCATACGCTTCCCTGACTTATATCTTATGTCCATCTCGTAAGCAGCCAGAATAATAGCCCATCTTTGCAATCTTGACGCCACCAGGGTAGGTACTTTCTTATTTTTTCCAAAAATGTGTTGAAGTGGTTGGTGGTCAGTTTCTAGAACAAATCTTGTTCCAAAAATATACTTGTGAAACTTTTTAACAGCAAATATTATGGCCAAAGCCTCTCGATCAATTTGGCTATAGTTTCTCTGAGCTTCTGTGAATGAACTAGAAACAAGCATCACTGGTATTTCCTCACCATAGTGCGGGTGCACTAGCAATCCCACAGGGTAATCTTGTATAACGATATAATCCTTTGTGCGTATTAATGGTTAAAAGCTTCTGCCACTCTTCATTCACTTCAACCTGTAGGTATGCTTCTTTTAAGTCCAAAATACTGAACACTTTTCCCTCGGAAACCGCTTCCATCACATCTTCGACTCTTGGTAAAGGAAATTGATGAATGTTCAGTTGTGGATTGACTGTTGATTTAAAATCTCCGCAAATCCTAATTTCTTTGTTCTTCTTAGGGACTACGACGATTGGACTGGCCCACTCGCTGTGGTCTACCTTCTTCAGAATTTTCAGTTGCTCCATCCTATTCAATTCCTGCTCCACCTTATCCTTGAGTGCGTAAGGAATGGTATAGGGACGGTTAAAAATAGGAACGGCGCCTCCTTTGAGACTCAGATTGACTTTGATTTTTCGAATTCCTTTTGACCTATCATTAGAAAACACATCTGAGAATTCTTGTTTAAAATTAGCAATCATATTATCTACTTCATCTAACTCTACTAAGTTAACAAAACTACCTTTCATTACTTTTTGCCACGTTGGCACTAATACACCTAACCAATCGCGTCCTAATAAGTTAATCTTACTTTCTGTATTAGCTACATAGAGAGGTAACTTAAAACTCCTATTCTCTATTTTTACTTGTAAATTAGCTTTACCTAATACATCAATCAAGTTTCCTGATACGGACTTTAACTTAACGTTAGATGGTTCTAAAGTAACATGCATAAAATTATTTTCAAATTGTCTTTTATCAATTAAAGATACACCTGAACCTGTATCCACTTCCATAGAAACTATTTGATTTTCTATTGACACATCCATGACTAACATCCGATCGATCTTCATCACCTGGTTTATCACCTCCAGTTTCCCAATACTTCCTTCTTCCGATGATTCCCTTTCTTCTGGGGACTCATTATCTTCGACTTCTTCCGCTGCTTTGACGTTTCTTCTCATCTTCTTCGGACACTTCTTCGAAATATGACCCATTCTTTGGCATTCATAACATTTCCACTGTTTAGCTACACATTCGCTAGGTTTATGATTTCTTCCACACCGGAAACATTCCCAATTCTTCTTACTAAGAGGTTTCTTCTCTTGGGTTACCCGGTTGACACCTGACGCCTGGAACATCCTTGCTTGTTGCTCGGTCATTTCCATCGACAAAGCTATTTTTGCGGCAGCATCAAACTTACTTTGTATATCTTTGCGGATAATTCCACAAACCAATTAGTCTCTGCACGCTTGATCCCAAAATCCCTCAAACTTGCATGACTTAGCCAGATCACAATTTTTGATAATAAACTGGCTAATTGACTCATTATCCTCCTGTTTACACGTATAAAATTTAAATCGTTCACCAATGACTGATTTTTCAGGGCTAAAGTGTTTATTTAACACAGTTATGACTTCGTCAAACGACATAGTTGTCGGTTTTTTCGGAGACACCAAGTTCTTCAATATATCGTATGTTGCAGCACCAACCAGTGTTAAAAACCCTTAAAGGACGGAACCCTTAACATAAGAGTCTAGAATATTAAGGATGAAACATTACACCGCTAGCCGACCAATAACCGCGTTCACCGTTCCTTGAAAGGGTTTGTTCCAGTTCAGAGGCTTGCCTTTTGGATTGCATTCAGCCGGGGCTACGTTTCAACGATTTCTAGATACTATTATAGGACCAGAATTCGACAAAATCGCATTCGTGTACCTAGATGATATCATCGTGCTAGGCGAAGACGTGCAACAACATCAGGAAAATTTACGAAAAGTTCTCGACCGACTGCGAAAAGCTGGACTGCAGTTAAATCCTGAAAAATGTAAGTTCGGACAGACAAGCATAAAATATCTCGGGCATGTGATCACGCCAGAAGGAATACGAACCGACCCCGATAAAATTTCAGCTATTATGAATATTGCACCTCCGTAAACCAAGAAGGAAGTGCGGAGCATTCTTGGAAGTGCCTCTTGGTACCGGCGTTTCGTGCCGAATTTCGCTCAGATATCCGCACCGCTGGTTCATTTAACCAAGAAAAATGAGCGATGGAACTGGGTTCGGGAACAAGAAACGTCATTCAAGGAGTTGAAGATGGCTCTGATCAACAGTCCTGTTCTGTTATGTCCTAACTTTGGAAAACCCTTCCAACTGCATACCGACGCCAGTCAGAAAGGATTGGGAGTTGCACTAATTCAAGTATACGATGGCCAAGAACGAGTCGTAGCATACGCCAGTAGAACATTCAGTCAAGCTGAGGCTAAGTTTTTTACCACGGAGCAAGAATGCCTGGCCGTGGTTTATGGTATCCGAAAATTCCGATATTATCTAGACGGTTACCCGTTTGAAGTAGTGACCGAACATCAATGCCTACGATGGTTAGCGGAGTTAAAAAAAACCATCGGGAAGACTTAGCAGATGGGCAGTTGATTTACAACAGTACGATTTCACCGTCCGGTATCGGAGTGGATCCATGAATACACTAAGAATATAATCGTCGAATATAATACCCGAGATAACCGATTATACCGACATTGTCCCAGCGCCAGTAACACCGATGACGATGCCCAAACCTGGAAACTATGCGTCCCGAAACCCCACCGCACACGCGTACTCAAGGAGATACATGACGCACCCGAAGCAGGCCATCTCGGGATAACAAAGTCCGTAGCGAGAGCGCTGACTAAGTACTATTGGCCGGGAATTAGCCAGAGCGTGCGAAAATATGTTCGAGGTTGTGTTTCTTGTAATCGACACAAGTTCAATCAGAGTAAACCATTGGGTCAGATGAGGTACACACCGGTGGATTTTCCATGGCAGCAAGTAAACGTGGATCTACTAGGGCCTTTCCCGCGTTCCAAAAGAGGGTTTACAACTTTGATTGTATTTTTGGACCGTTTTACGAAATGGATAGAGTGCCGACCACTATGAAGGGCGACAACATCGACCATCGTCAAGGCTTTGAAAGAAAAGATCGTCTATCGATTTGGGTGTCCAAAGATGTTGATGGCCGACAACGGACCTCAATTTGCAAGCAGGGAATTTCAGGAAGAATTGAATGAGCTGGGAATTCAAATCCGTTATAATGCCCCATATTCGCCGCAAGCAAATTCCGTGGAAAGGGTAAATAAGGTCATCGGTCATTTCAGGTCCCATGCTGGCACAATATATCCAAAAGGACCAGACCGATTGGGATTTATACATACCGCAGTTCACTTTCGCGATTAACACCTCCAAACATGAAACGACCGGATTTAGCCCAGCAATATTGAATTATGGAAGAGAATTATCTCCGCCTAGATCCTTGCGAAGTGAAGTCGAACGACAAGAAGAATTAACCGAATTCCCGAAAGCATCCGAGTTGATTAAGGAAATGTCGAAGTTGGCCGAGTTTTACAAGATAGTCCTTACAAGATTAAATCTGAAATGAATTTAATTTAATATTAAATAAACTTTCAAACAAATAGGCACCACATATATGTTATCAGAATAACTGCGTTATTAAATAAAAACAAAAAATGTAGGTACAAAAAATAATTCATACCTCAAAATCAACAAACAGACCCAACACAAGCCTAAAACATAAACGCCAAATGTGAACGGTGCGCTCGAATTGCTGCACGCTGGAAATAAGGAGGGGGTGATACGTTTGCCCATGCGTTTGCCTTAGAGCGAATTTAAATTGACGAACGAACAAATAAAAGCGAAACAATTTTTATAGAATGCATAAGTAAAAGTCGAATAAAAATTTGTGGTAGTTTTTTAGTTACACCGCTACCCATAATTCGTTCGTTTAAATCACAGAACTGGATTATATATCTGTGGTTTAAACAGTGGCGTAGCGAGCAAAACTGGCGCCCGGGGCACGCTACTATTTTGCCCCCCCCCTTCCAGGAAAACATAGTAATATACTGTGTACTCATTTTTGTCCGGCCAGTGGTACTTGGTACTACTGTAAGTGAATACAGCTGTGTGTGTTAAGTACAATGGGGCACGATTACGAAATAAATATTTCCTAAAAAGCAGGTTATTTGTCTTTTATTAGTGTCAAGTACTCAACACAAGTTATTCTTCTATCTAGATTGTAGTCTTCCGCTGTCTCAATTAATGAATTCTTTATTTTCGGACGGAAGCCGCGTCGATAACACAGCAAAGGCCGACGTTTCGCGTTCTACTGCAAGAGGAATCTTCAGGACGGACTTCTTGGCGCAGAGAGCCACGAAGGAAAAGCCTTTTGGTGTGTCACCGTGCATTTTTCGCCAGAAAGTCAAGAATTCTATGAAAAATTGTAAATTTAATACAACTTATAAATACTTAGAACGTCCAACCACAGTGACGTATTTCACGCCCATTAGTGGTAACCGTTCATTGGTAATAAACCTTACGTCATGCGTCAAACTATTACTTTCCACCAGGGTTAGGAAACATTCACTCCCGTTCGTACGCGAACGAGAACGTGAACGTTTCAATATTCTCTGATGAGTTCTCGTTCGCGAACGAGAAGCATAAAACAAGTCCAGACCGTTCGCGTTCGCGTGTGTTAGGTAGACAAAATTTCCGCTGTTGTTCGTACGTGTGTGTATTGGTGAATCACACAGCGTGCGTTCATATATGTACCTATAAGTTGCATCGATACGTTCGCGAACGTTCACTGCTGTCGTTCGCGTTCATAGGTGAATGTAAGTGCTACGTTAAACATTCGCGGAAATTTGGTGTGGTTCTATTCTATCTTCTATGCGTTTCGGATTTAGAAAGAAACTTGCGGGAGATTATCAGAAATTGTTCAGAACTCCCCAAGGATCACATCCACAACCACTATTTTTTTCCCAGCCCCCACCCTCCCCTGCCGTACCCTAAAAATGAGGCAAAATTTTCCCCAAATTTACAATTTTACAAAGTTACGTGATTTATTATTTTTTGCAGAAATTACTATTCTTGACTTATTGACATGTTTTTTGTCATTTATTAACTAATTTAAAATTGTTTAAACAATTACCATTTGTTTAAACAAAAATATGCTATGTTACAAATATATTTTTCCATTTTTTGCAGAAAGTATTAAATTATTGGCTTTTTTGTCATTTATTAACTAATTAGCAATTGTTTAACAAATACCATTTGTTTAAACAAATATATACAATGTTGCGGACATATTTTTTAAAGGAAATTATTATTAGGTTATTGGCATTTTTTGTCATTGACAATTTGACACTTGCTTACAAAAATATACAATATTACGGACAAGTTTTCTTTTTTTGGAGAAGTTATGATTAGGTTATTCTTCTTTGTCATTAATTAATTAACTTTTTTGCAATTGGTTGCGTTTACAGTGCTCTCCCATCTGAGCTACTGAGGCTCAGATGGGAGAGCATTGTGCTACAAATGCAAAGGTCCCTGGTTCGAATTCAGGTTGTGGCTGTAATATTTGATTTATTTAAAAACCTGTATCCCGCCTGGATATCACCATCTTAGATACATTGAATATTTCATCATTACGGTAGTATGTCCGTATGATACGGTATGTCCGTATATTCATTTCTAGTTAATTTAAAATTGTTTAAACAATTACCATTTGTTTAAACAATAATATACGATGTTACGAACATATTTTTCCATTTTTTGCAAAAATTATTAAATTATTATTTTCTTTAGTCATTTATTAACTAATTAGCAATTGTTTCAAACAAAAATATTTGATGTTACGCACATATTTTTCTAATTGTGTACAAATTATCAGGTTATTGGCTTTTTTGTCATTTATTAACTAATTTACAATTCTTTAAACAAATACCATTTATTTAAACAAATGTATACATTGTAATGGACAATTTTCTACAGTTGCATAAATTATTACTAGATTATTGGCATTTTTTTAACATTTATTAACAAATTTGTAATTGTTTAAACAAATACTATTTGTTTAAACAAATATATACATTATTACGGATATATTTCTTATATTTATTGCAGAAACTATTATTATATTATTGAGTTTTTGTCATTTATTAACGAATTCGCAATATTTTAAACAATTACAATTTGTTTAAACAAAAATTTACAATGTTTTTGTTTTTCTTTTTGTAGAAATTATTATTGTTACATTGTTGGCATGGTCTTTGTAATTTGTTACTTAATGTGCAATTGTTTGAACAAATAAATTTGTATAAACAATAATATACAATGTTAGTACGTATTTCTTGGCAAAAATTTTTGTAGGATTTCTGGTCTCTAATTTTGGAGGTTTTACGCTATCGGTCAAACCAATAATGTGGTTGCAACACTAATTATGATTATTTTGACTATTGCAAATTAGTTAATTAATGACTAACAATGCCAACAATCAATAATTTCTCAAAAGAAATATATGTCCGTAACATTGTATATTTTTGTAAACAAATGGTATTTGTTTGAACAACTGCAAATTAGTTAATAAATAACCAAAAAGCCAATAATCTAATAATTTCTGCACAATTAGAAAAATATGTGCGTAACATCAAATATTTTTGTTTAAACAAATGGCCATTGTTTAAACAATTGCTAATTAGTTAATAAGTGACAAAAAAACAAGAATTTAATAATTTTTGCAAAAAATTGAAAAATATGTTTGTAACATCGTATATTTTTGTTTAAACAAAAAGTAATTGTTTAAACAAGTTTAATTTAGTTTATAAATGACAAAAAACATGTCAATAATCCAATAATAGTAATTTCTGCAAAAAAAAAATAATGAAATGACGTAACTTTGTAAAACTGTTGGGGAAAATTTTGCCTGATTTTTAGGGTACTGCAGGGGAGGGTGGGGGGCTGTGAAAAAAATAGTGGTTGTGGATTTGATCCTTGGGGAGTTCTGAACAATTTCTGATAATCTCCCGCAACTTTTTTTATAAATCGGAAACGCATGGAAGATAGAATAGAACCACACCAACTTTCCGCGAATGGTTGACGCAGCACTTACATTCACATATGAACGCGAACGACAGCAGTGACCGTTCGCGAACGTATCGATGCAACTGATAGCTACATATAAGAACGCACGCTGTGTGACTCACCAATACACACGCGTAGGAACAACAGCAGAAATTTTTGCTACCTAACATACGCGAACGCGAACGATCTGGACTTGTTTTATGCTTCTCGTTCGCGAACGAGAACGCATCAGAGAATATTGAAACGTTCACGTTCACGTGTAAAATCATAAATGTACGTACGCGAACGTTCATAAATGAATATTTCCGAACCCTGCTTTCCACTACAGAGTGTTACCACCCAAAACACGGTTATTCACAAATTTAATTTCGCGGAAGCTTTGTCGAAACGGAAACGGTCGATTAAGATATTACTTGCGAAGAACACAACAGTAAAAAGTATAAAAAGGAGAACGTACTTTTGGAACGTGCGAGGGCAATATTGTTTTGATAACAGTTGAGACGAACCTTGTACCCTTCTTGTACGGTACCGTTGCGCGCCGTTAGGAAACGGGTATTCCCAGGCAGAATACGCGTACAGTCGGTCCAAGCCCGGGATACTTTTATTATTATTCATTCATGTATACATAGTCATTCGTAGTTCACATTTATTACTGTTCAGATAACCGTTGTCAAGTTAGCCCCCCCACTTTTGAATTTTAAATAAATTTTTATGCAAGTCGTTTGGGAATCGTTAGGGAGGGTTTGGGAGTACACTTTTTTCGCGTCTGGGAGTACATGGCTTTTGAGTAAATGAAAATTGTTTTTTGTACCGTCAAGTTGGCCCCCCGACTTTCACATTTTGTGATTTTTTTATTGGAATGGCTTGGAAATCGTTAGGGAGGATTAGGGAGTCTAGTTTTGACGTTTGGGAGTAATTAGTTTAACTGCAAAGTAATATAAATGTTTAGTACATAACCTCACTTTTTAGTTTACCAGCGGGAAAGTTACGCTAACGGCTTTATTTTGCTATACATTTTACCCATTTCTTCATAGACGGTTAGAATATGGTTAGGGAGGATTCAAAATGCCACTTTTTATATAAGAGAGTTCATTATTTGATCGCAAATCAATAACAAACTTTGAGTGCGGAAGCCGACATAGCTAAGGTATTTATCGGCTTTGTTTTACACAAATTGGTCGTATTTCTGCGATAAACCGTTAAAGAATTGTTAGGGAGGATTTTAAACTCCACTTTTGATATAAGGGAGTATATTAGTTTGACCGAAATCAAAATTAAAGATGTAGGTTATGTACATACTCAACTATTGCATTTATCGGCTTTCCCTTCGATAAATGATGTGTATTTCGTCATAAGTAATTAGAAAGTCATTAGGGAGGATGAAAAAGTTCACTTTTGATGTAAGGGAGTAGATAATTTTTATGGCAAATCAATATCTAAGGTCGCGGTTATGTACCTTTAGAATTAACGCATTTAAAAACTTCTCTTTCCATAAATGGGACCTATTTTGTTCATAGTCTTGCAATATTAAATTTGTAAATTTAATATATTTATTTATTGCTTTTATTTTTATATTACTACGTATATTACATTTATTTTCGACTGTCATAAGTAGTGTTCGATTGCTGCCGCGCTTAGTTGTGGTTAGTTCTTTTATGGTTCTGTTCAACTGATTCCACCAATAGGAAGCAAGTATTTCAAATTTGCGCTCAGATTGAACTGAGCGCGGCCGGCAATCGAACACTACTATAAACGCCATCTATGAACACTCCTAAGAATCATACTGTCAACCACGGGAACCACAAACAATTCGAAATTGTGGCAAGGTATGCAGCCAAAAATACTTGCATACGTATGCATTGGTTAGTTTAGTTTTTAAATACTCCTATCTAATAAAATGCATTATAAAGAAACTATCTTCGAACGCCCGAAAAAGCAAAGTTTTATTTAAAACCCCAATTTAGCAGACAAAAACAAATGCTTACATTTTGATGGAATAGGTATACAACATGCTTTTATGCTTATTATTACATACATATCTTTATGTATATCATCTTTATGACTATTTTGTGAACAAACGAAAGACTCATAATGTATGTTCTTCCAAACATTAAAGTAAACTCGATCACCGTCCCCAGAAATATTGCAAGATAAGCTTATCTTGCAATATTTCTGGGGACGGTGATGGAGTTTACTTTAATGTTTGGAAGAACATACTGAGCTTTATCGTAAATAAACGTAACAGTTTAGATGAAAACCTTCATTTTGTTTGCCAGCGGAACGTTGGAAATATTGGCTTTGTTTTGTGATAAATTGTACGTTTCCTTTAAAACTGTTAGATTATCGTATTGGAGGAATATCATGTTAACTTATCACGATTATGAGTCGTTCGTTTGTTCACAAAATAGCCATAAAGATGATATACATAAAGATATGTATGTAATAATAAGCATAAAAGCATGTTGTATACTATAACTATCCCATCAAAATGTAAGCATTTGTTTCTGTCTGCTAAATTGCGGTTTTAAATAAAACTTTGCTTTTTCGGGCGTTCGAAGAGAGTTTCTTTATAATGCATTTTATTAGATAGGAGTATTTAAAAACAAAACTAACCAATGGATACGTATGCAAGTATTTTTGGCTGCATACCTTTCCACAATTTCGAATTGTTTGTGGTTCCCGTGGTTGACAGTATGATTCTTAGGAGTGTTCATAGATGGCGTTTATGACAGTCGAAAATAAATGTAATATACATAGTAATATAAAAATAAAAGCAATAAATAAATATATTAATTTATTTATAAATTTAATATTGCAAGACTATGAACAATATAGGTCCCATTTATGGAAAAAGAAGTTTTTAAATGCGTTAATTCTAAAGGTACATAACCGCGAACTTAGATATTGATTTGCCATAAAAATTATCTACTCCCTTACATCAAAAGTGAACTTTTTAATCCTCCCTAATGATTTTCTAATTACTTATGACGAAATACACACCATTTATCGAAGGGAAAGCCGATAAATGCAATAGTTGAGTATGTACATAACCTAAATCTTTAATTTGGTTTCGGTCAAACTAATATACTCCCTTACATCAAAAGTGAACTTTTTAATTCTCCCTAACGATTTTCTAATAACTTATGAGTCTTATCACGAAAAACACGCCATTTATCGAAGGGAAAGCGCCGATAAATGCAATAGTTGCGTATGTACATAACCTACATCTTTAATTTTGATTTTGGTCAAACTAATATACTCTCTTATATCAAAAGTGGACTTTTTAATCCTCCCTAACGATTCTTTAACGGTTTATCGCAGAAATACGACCAATTTGTGTAAAGCAAAGCCTATAAATACATTAGCTATGTCGGCTGCCGTACTCAAAGTTTGTCATTGATTTGCGGTCAAATAATGAACTCTGTTATATAAAACGTGGCATTTTTAACCACTTAACCGGCAAGCCCGTAAAATTTACGTGCTACTGATTTGTATCAATACCGGCAAGCCCGTAAAATTTACGTGTTTGAGCACGTCATCATTCCCGCCTACTCTGTGTCTCTTACAAGATGCGTAATTTAGTTTCACGTAAATTAAGCTTTTGACAATAGATGGCGGCACCGTACAGTATATTTTTGTAGCACTGACTCATGTTTCAGGTCAGTTCAGTTCAGTTCATTGTAGTTCATAGTGACGTTAGATCTGCGCTACGCTACCTACTGATTCTGTGTCTGTCTGTGCATCTGTCTGTCGGTCTGTTCGTCTCTCTGGCTGCCTGTCTGTCTCTCTGTCTGTGTGTGTGTGTCTGACTGTCCGTTCGTCTGTATGTCTGTCTGTGTGCCTGTTTGTTTGTCGGTCTAGTAAGGTAAGGAAGGTAGCAGTGATCCGGGCCACTGTGATCCGGGGCAGGGTGGTCCAAAGTGACCCGGGCAAAGTGATCCAAACTAATCTTCGGCAAAGTGATCTACACTGTTTCGAATCAAAGTGATCCAAAGTGCTACGGTGAAAAGTGATCAAAAGTGATACGAAGCAAAGTGATTCAAAATGATCGCGAGAAAACTGATCCATAGTGATTCGGAGCAAAGTGATCCGGGGCAAAGTGATCCAAAGTGATCCTGAGCAAAGTGGTCCAAAGTGATCCGTAGCAAAGTGATCCAAAGTGATACGTAGCAAAGTGATTCAAAATGATCGCGAGCAAAGTGATCCAAAGAAATTTAGAGCAAAGTGATGCGTTTCAAAGTGATCCAAAGTGATCCGGAGCAAAGTGATTCAAAGTTATCGTGAGCAAAGAGATCCAAACTGATTCGGAGCCAAGTGATCCGGGGCAAAGTGATCCAAAGTGATCCGGGGCAAAGTGATCCGTAGCAACGTGATACGAAGCAAACTGATTCAAAATGATCGCGAGCAAAGTGATCCAAAGTGACAGAGCAAAGTGATGCGTTACAAAGTGATCCAAAGTGATCCGGAGCAAAGTGATTCAAAGTGATCGTGAGCAAAGAGATCCAAAGTGATTCGGAGCCAAGTGATCCGGGGCAAAGTGATTCAAAGTGATCCAAAGTGATACGAAGCAAAGTGATTCAAAATGATTGCGAGCAAAGTGATCGAAAGTGATTTAGGGCAAAGTGATCCGTGGCAAAGTGATCCAAAGTGATCCGGAGCAAAGTGATTCAAAGTGATCGTGAGTAAAAAGAGATCCAAAGTGATTCCGAGCCAAGTGATCCGGGGCAAAGCAATCCAAAATGATCCGAGGCAAAGTGATGAAAGTGATCGAAAGTGATCCGTAGCAAAGTGATCAAAGTGATCCAAGGCATCCGGGGCAAAGAGATCCAAAGTGATTCCGGCAAAGTGATACAAAGTGATCCGTCTGTGCGTCTATCTATCGGTCGGTATGTATGACAGTGCGCGTGTGTGTGTACGTGCGCGCGTGCGTGTGTGCGTGCAATTTATATGTGTGGACGTGTGTGAACGTATGTATGTGTAATGTGTATGTATGTATGTATGTGTTGGTGTGTGGGCTTGTAATCTTGCAAATCGTTGTTAATTGCTATTTCCAGTAATCCAATACAATGACGTAAAAAACCTGCCGCGGGAGTAACAACGCATTTTTTTAAAATTTGCCGGTTAAGGGGTTAATCCTCCCTAACCATATTCTAACCGACTGTGAAGAAATGGGTAAAATCTATAGCAATACAAAGCCGTTAGCGTAACTTTCCGCCGGTAAACTAAGAAGTGAGGTTATGTACTAAACATTTATATTGCTTTGCAGTTAAACTAATTACTCCCAAACGTCGAAACTAGACTCCCTAATCCTCCCTAACGATTTCCAAACCATTCCAGTAAAAAAAATCACAAAATGTGAAAGTTGGGGGGTAGCTTGACGGTACAAAAACAATTTTCATTTTCTCAAAAGCCATGTACTCCCAAACGAAAAGAGTGTACTCCCTTACTCTCCCTAACGATTCCCAAACGATTTGCATTAAAATTTACTTAAAATTCAAAAGTGGGGGTGGCTAACTTGACGGTACAAAAAACAATTTTCATTTTTTCAAAGGCCATGTACTCCCAAACGAAAAAAGTGTACTCCCAAACCCTCCCTAACGATTCCCAAACGATTTGCATAAAAATTTACTTAAAATTCAAAAGTGGGGGGCTAACTTGACAAAGGTGTTCAGATAGTATTCTTAGTGTGTGTATAGTTCTCCTTAGACGTTATAACGAAGCAAACTGCAAATAATATAGGTAGTAATAAAGTTTGAATATTGTCTGTTTCTTCAATAATTTTATTCAATACTGTTAACAATTTCCGATCTTTCAATTCAAATCAGTCAAAGGGAGACCATTTGGCGCCCCTTTGCAAGCGGCGCCCGGGGCATGATAACCCCCTTGCCCCCCCACCCCTCGGTACGCCACTGCAGCTCCAGGCATGTGTGTTATTTTTTCCTAGTGGTAAACGCGGCGCTGGGATGCCCCCCTGTTGTTGATGCTCTAAGCACGTGCTTAGGTGTGCTTAATGGTTAATCCAGCCCTGCTTAAGTCAGTATTAATGCCTACATTGTACATTTCATTGCATTGGCTTTACCCTTGTCTTGTCTTATTTACCTATGTCTGAACAGGCATTAAGAGTCAGTCAAAGCCGGGACTAGAAAAATTTGTAGGTGGCTTAAAAATTATGCGCAGCTGAGCGGGCGCCACTGCGCCCTTCGGCTGCGGCGCCCAGGGCACGTGCCCTGTCTGCCCTACCCTAGATACGCCACTGGGTTTAAACACTTTGCCTGTGGCCCATGGGCTCCACTAGAGGTGCATTTCTCCAGCCCCACCATGGTGGATTTTGAAATATCGCTATACACCAAAGTTTTGTGTTAGTTTTGTGTCGAATTGTTCCGTAAAGAAAAAATTTTGTTCGTTTCTCGTTAGATATAGCCATTTTTTGGGGTTGGGGGGGTTGGGGAAATGCCAGCCCCACCACATTGGAATGTTGAATATTTTTTTTATGCCAAAGTTTTGTGTTAGTTTTGTGTCGTTTTGTTCCGTTGAGAAAAAGTTTTGTTCCGACCTATTTTCGGAGATATAAGCAATTTTCCGAGGTGGGGCCAGAACAGCTTTCTTAGAATTTTGAAATGTTTTCGATGCCAGACTCATGTATTAGTTTTGTGTCGAATTGTTCCGTAGAGAAAAGGTTTTGTTCCGCTTTATTTTTGAAGATACCAGCAATTTTCCGATGAGCGATTTCAACCTACGTTCGTGACATTTCCTATACCTAAATGTATGTTCTTATGTATGTGTGCGTGTCAATAAACTATGTACATATGTATTATTGAGAAAAAATCATCTCCAACTATTGTCATAAAATTAAAATTATTCCTTTACAATATTGCGTCGTCCCAAGCGGGTTGATTCTTGCAGCCACGCGCTAGACAGAGAGACGCGACAGCGGGCGGCCGGGCGACGCGACGGGCTCTAGACGGTGAGAGCATGTATTGCATGGTTTGTTTTCATTCTACAGGCCCCTACGTCGCGCCGATAAGTTGCTTCTATTGTATGTTAGGTAATTTTGCATTATTTTTCAGGGATGCAAGTGTCACTTTCAAAACTTTTCGTATAGTTTTGGAGGTACATTGAAATGACAGTACAGATTTGTTCTGAATTATTTCCCCAGATACAAGTAGTTTATTCATTACGTCTGGGAAATCCCACGTTATTAGTTGGAAATTGCAGTTTTTTCTTATGCCAACGTTTAATGTTAGCCTAGTATCGAAATATTTCGTAGTGAAAAAGTTTTGTTCCGACCTATTTTCCGAGATATAAGCTATTTTCCGAGAAGGGGCCAGAAAAGCTTTTTGGAAATTTGAAATTTTCTCGATGCCAAAGTTCTGTGTTAGCTTTGTATCGTTTTGTTCCGTTGAGAAGAAGTTTTGTTCCGACCTATTTTCCGAGATATAAGCCATCTTCGGAGAAGGGGCCAGAAAAGCTTTTTGGAAATTTGAAATTTTCTCGATGCCAAAGTTCTGTGTTAGCTTTGTATCGTTTTGTTTCGTTGAGAAGTTTTGTTCCGACCTATTTTCCGAGATATAAGCCATTTTCGGAGGAGGGGCCAGAAAAGTTTTTTGGAAATTTGACATTTTCTCGATGCCAAAGTTTTGTGTTAGCTTTGTATTGTTTTGTTCCGTTGAGAAAAAGTTTTGTTCCGACCTATTTTCCGAGATATAAGCCATCTTCGGAGAAGGAACCAGAAAAGCTTTTTGGAAATTTGAAATTTTCTCGATGCCAAAGTTTTGTGTTAGCTCTGTATCGTTTTGTTCCGTTGAGAAAAAGTTTTGTTACGACCTATTTTCCGAGATATAAGCCATTTTCGGAGGAGGGGCCAGAAAAGGTTTTTGGAAATTTGAAAGTTTCTCGATGCCAAAGTTTTGTGTTAGCTCTGTATCGTTTTGTTCCGTTGAGAAAAAGTTTTGTTCCGACCTATTTTCCGAGATTTAAGCCATTTTCGGAGGAGGGGCCGGAAAAGCTTTTTGGAAATTTGAAATTTTCTCGATGCCAAAGTTTTGTGTTAGCTCTGTATCGTTTTGTTCCGTTGAGAAAAAGTTTTGTTCCGACCTATTTTCCGAGATTTAAGCCATTTTCGGAGGAGGGGCCGGAAAAGCTTTTTGGAAATTTGAAATTCTCTTGATGCCAAAGTTTTGTGTTAGCTTTGTATCTGTTTGTTCCGTTGAGAAAAAGTTTTGTTCCGACCTATTTTCTGAGATATAAGCCATCTTCGGAGGAGGGGCCAGAAAAGTCTTTTGGAAATTTGAAATTTTCTCGATGCCAAAGTTTTGTGTCAGCTTTGTATCGTTTTGTTCTGTCGAGAAAAAGTTTTGTTCCGACCTATTTTCCGAGATGTAAGCCATCTTCGGAGGAGGGGCCGGAAAAGCTTTTTGGAAATTTGAAATTTTCTCGATGCCAAAGTTTTGTGTTAGCTCTGTATCGTTTTGTTCCGTTGAGAAAAAGTTTTGTTCCGACCTATTTTCCGAGATATAAGCCATTTTCGGAGTAGGGGCCAGAAAAGGTTTTTGGAAATTTGAAATTTTCTCGATGCCAAAGTTTTGTATTAGCTCTGTATCGTTTTGTTCCGTTGAGAAAAAGTTTTGTTCCGACCTATTTTCCGAGATCCGGTTCATCGACCATATCTTCAATTGTACATTTTGTTGCCTATTGCAAAAGACCAAACGAATGGCAAGTATTCGATGACCATAAAAAACAAGTAAAATATGTAGGAGCAACAAACTTGAACTTGGGCAAATGCTCTTTTATACAATATAAATATTATCGAATGGTTGTACCATACAAGAATGCTTGCGTAATAAAAAATAATAACATAAAAAATATGAAAAAAATATAAAAAAGTATGAAAAAGAAACAATTAAAAAATGTATACGGTGTATGCGAAATTAGCGCCTTAATTTTAATGGCTAAGACGTGTTGATAATTGTTAATTAATTAATGTAAATACCGAATTTGAAGCCCACCGTTTGCAATTCGAGGTCAGTTACCACGCGATCAGTGAAGTTTGGCAGTTCGTTTACCGAGCGATTTGACAACTGTTTTCGCTAGATCTATGTTTAGGCTAGACTTTCAATTAAAACTTCCAATTAAAATGTGTACCAAACCCCGCTTATAGTACACAGGACAAAGGTAAAACTAATTACTATTACGTACACAGCAGGTAAGAATCGGGGTAGCCGGTAGGTATATGAGGCATTAAAGTATACGTAAACAACAAAAAATAACGTCTCCAAAATAGCTTAAAACTAGTCACTCATTCCTCTATGATAGCATTTTCTACCAATAAGCTGGGATTTTCTAGTCGCCCTAGGAAATATACCCTTATCTTCGAAAGTAATGCGAAACAAAACTAACACAAAACTTTGACACCGAGAAAATTACATATTTCCAAAAAATATTTTCTGGCCCTCCTTTTGAAAATAGCTTATATCTCGGAAAATAGGTCGGAACAAAACTTTTTCTCAACGGACCAAACGATACAGAGCTAACACAAAACTTTGGCATCGAGAAAATTTCATATTTCCAAAAAGCTTTTCTGGCCCCTCCTCCGAAAATGGCTTATATCTCGGAAAATAGGTCGGAACAAAACTTTTTCTCGACGGAACAAAACGATACAAAACTAACACAAAACTTTGGCATCGAGAAAATTTCAAATTTCCAAAGAACTTTTCTGGCCCGTCTTCCGAAAATGGCTTATATCTCGGAAAATAGGTCGGAACAAAACTTTTTCTCAACGGGACAAAACGATACAGAGCTAACACAAAACTTTGGCATCGAGAAAATTTCAAATTTCCAATCTTCAATCTCTAATCAGAAAAAAGCGCCTAAATCTCACTAACGGAAGCGGAACAAAACATTATCTGTACGGAACAATTAATTAGCATCTAAAGGAAACGGATTTCCAAACAACAAACCGGGGTTTCCCAGCACTATCCGGAAAATTGCTTATATCTCCGAAAATCGGTGGAACAATTTTTTCTCAACGGAAAATGTCTATACTATGCTAATTATTTATTTATTATTTATTTATTATTTATTTATTATTTATTTATTATTTATTTATTATTTATTTATTATTTATTTATTATTTATTTATTATTTATTTATTATTTATTTATTATTTATTTATTATTTATTTATTATTTATTTATTATTTATTTATTATTTATTTATTATTTATTTATTATTTATTTATTATTTATTTATTATTTATTTATTATTTATTTATTATTTATTTATTATTTATTTATTATTTATTTATTATTTATTTATTATTTATTTATTATTTATTTATTATTTATTTATTATTTATTTATTATTTATTTATTATTTATTTATTATTTATTTATTATTTATTTATTATTTATTTATTATTTATTTATTATTTATTTATTATTTATTTATTATTTATTTATTATTTATTTATTATTTATTTATTATTTATTTATTATTTATTTATTATTTATTTATTATTTATTTATTATTTATTTATTATTTATTTATTATTTATTTATTATTTATTTATTATTTATTTATTATTTATTTATTATTTATTTATTATTTATTTATTATTTATTTATTATTTATTTATTATTTATTTATTATTTATTTATTATTTATTTATTATTTATTTATTATTTATTTATTATTTATTTATTATTTATTTATTATTTATTTATTATTTATTATTTATTATTTATTATTTATTATTTATTTATTATTTATTTATTATTTATTTATTATTTATTTATTATTTATTTATTATTTATTTATTATTTATTTATTATTTATTTATTATTTATTTATTATTTATTTATTATTTATTTATTATTTATTTATTATTTATTTATTATTTATTGTTTATTTATTTATTATTTATTTATTATTTATTTATTATTTATTTATTATTTATTTATTATTTATTTATTATTTATTTATTATTTATTTATTATTTATTTACTATTTATTTATTATTTATTTATTATTTATTTATTATTTATTTATTATTTATTTATTATTTATTTATAATTTATTTATAATTTATTTATTATTTATTTATTATTTATTTATTATTTATTTATTATTTATTTATTATTTATTTATTATTTATTATTTATTTATATTTATTTATTATTTATTTATTATTTATTTATTATTTATTTATTATTTATTTATTATTTATTTATTATTTATTTATTATTTATTTATTATTATTTTTATTTATTATTTATTTATATTTATTTATTATTTATTTATTATTTATTTATTATTTATTTATTATTTATTTATTATTTATTTATTATTTATTTATTATTTATTTATTATTTATTTATTATTTATCTATTATTTATCTATTATTTATTCTATTATTTATCTATTATTTATCTATTATTTATCTATTATTTATCTATTATTTATCTATTATTTATCTATTATTTATCTATTATTTATCTATTATTTATCTATTATTTATCTATTATTTATCTATTATTTATCTATTATTTATCTATTATTTATCTATTATTTATCTATTATTTATCTATTATTTATCTATTATTTATCTATTATTTATCTATTATTTATCTATTATTTATCTATTATTTATCTATTATTTATCTATTATTTATCTATTATTTATCTATTATTTATCTATTATTTATCTATTATTTATCTATTATTTATCTATTATTTATCTATTATTTATCTATTATTTA
>OZ014506.1:61476111-61481111 GCA_963966075.1 Aphodius sticticus
TATTATCTATTATTATTTATTATTTATTATTTATTATTTATTATTTATTATTTATTATTTATTATTTATTATTTATTAATTTATTATTTATTAGTGATTATTTATTATTTATTATTTATTATTTATTATTTATTATTTATTATTTATTATTTATTATTTATTATTTATATTTATTATTTATTATTTATTATTTATTATTTATTATTTATTATTTATTATTTATTAATTATTATTTATTATTTATTATTTATTATTTATTATTTATTATTTATTATTTTATTATTTATTATTTATTATTTATTATTTATTATTTATTATTTTATTATTTATTATTTATTATTTATTATTTATTATTTATTATTTATTATTATTATTTATTATTTATTATTTATTATTTATTATTTATTATTTATTATTTATTATTTATTATTTATTATTTCTTATTTATTATTTATTATTTATTATTTATTATTTATTATTTATTATTTATTATTTATTATTTATTATTTATTATTTATTATTTATTATTTATTATTTATTATTTATTATTTATTATTTATTATTTATTATTTATTATTTATTATTTATTATTTATTATTATTATTTATTATTTATTATTTATTATTTATTATTTATTATTTATTATTTATTATTTATTATTTATTATTTATTATTTATTATTTATTATTTATTATTTATTATTTATTATTTATTATTTATTATTTATTATTTATTATTTATTATTTATTATTTATTATTTATTATTTATTATTTATTATTTTATTATTTATTATTTATTATTATTATTTATTATTTATTATTTATTATTTATTATTTATTATTTATTATTTATTATTTATTATTTATTTATTTATTATTTATTATTTATTATTTATTATTATTATTTATTATTTATTATTTATTATTTATTATTTATTATTTATTATTTATATTATTATTTATTATTTATTATTTATTATTTATTATTTATTATTTATTATTTATTATTTATTATTTATTATTTATTATTTATTATTTATTATTTATTATTTATTATTTATTATTTATTATTTATTATTTATTATTTATTATTTATTATTTATTATTTATTATTTATTATTTATTATTTATTATTTATTATTTATTATTTATTATTTATTATTATTATTTATTATTTATTATTTATTATTTATTATTTATTATTTATTATTTATTATTTATTATTTATTATTATTATTTATTATTTATTATTTATTATTTATTATTTATTTATTTATTATTTATTATTTATTATTTATTATTTATTATTTATTATTTATTATTTATTATTTATTATTTATTATTTATTATTTATATTTATTATTTATTATTTATTATTTATTATTTATTATTTATTATTTATTATTTTATTATTTATTATTTATTATTTATTATTTATTATTTATTATTTATTATTTATTATTTATTATTTATTATTTATTATTTATTATTTATTATTTATTATTTATTATTTATTATTTATTATTTATTATTTATTATTTATTATTTATTATTTATTATTTATTATTTATTATTTATTATTTATTATTTATTATTTATTATTTATTATTTATTATTTATTATTTTATTATTTATTTATTATTTATTATTTATATTTATTATTATTATTTATTATTTATTATTTATTATTTATTATTTATTATTTATTATTTATTATTTATTATTTATTATTTATTATTTATTTATTATTTATTATTTATTATTTATTATTTATTATTTATTATTTATTATTTATTATTTATTATTTATTATTTATTATTTATTATTTATTATTTATTATTTATTATTTATTTATATTTATTATTTATTATTTATTATTTATTATTTATTATTTATTATTTATTATTTATTATTTATTATTTATTATTTATTATTTATTTATTTATTATTTATTATTTATTATTTATTATTTATTATTTATTATTTATTATTTATTATTTATTATTTATTATTTATTATTTATTATTTATTATTTATTATTTATTATTTATTATTTATTATTATTATTTATTATTTATTATTTATTATTTATTATTTATTATTTATTATTTATTTATTTATATTTATTATTTATTATTTATTATTTATTATTTATTATTTATTATTTATTATTTATTATTTTATTATTTATTATTTATTATTTATTATTTATTATTTATTATTTATTATTTATTATTTATTATTTATTATTTATTATTTATTATTTATTATTTATTATTTATTATTTATTATTTATTATTTATTATTTATTATTTATTATTTATTATTTATTATTTATTATTTATTATTTATTATTATTATTATATTTATTATTTATTATTTATTATTTATATTTATATTTATTATTTATTATTTATTATTTATTATTTATTATTTATTATTTATTATTTATTATTTATTATTTATTATTTATTATTTATTATTTATTATTTTATTATTTATTATTTATTATTTATTATTTATTATTTATTATTTATTATTTATTATTTATTATTTATTATTTATTATTTATTATTTATTATTTATTATTTATTATTTATTTATTTATTATTTATTATTTATTATTTATTATTTATTATTTATTATTTATTATTTATTATTTATTATTTATTATTTATTATTTATTTATTTATTATTTATTATTTATTATTTATTATTTATTATTTATTATTATTATTTATTATTTATTATTTATTATTATTATTTATTATTTATTATATATATTTATTATTTATTATTTATTATTTATTATTTATTATTTATTATTTATTATTTATTATTTATTTATTTATTATTTATTATTTATTATTTATTATTTATTATTTATTATTTATTATTTATTATTTATTATTTATTATTTATTATTTATTATTTATTATTTATTATTTATTATTTATTATTTATTATTTATTATTTATTATTTATTATTTATTATTTATTATTTATTATTTATTATTTATTATTTATTATTTATTATTTATTATTTATTATTTATTATTTTATTATTTATTATTTATTATTTATTATTTATTATTTATTATTTATTATTTATTATTTATTATTTATTATTTATTATTTATTATTTATTATTTATTATTTATTATTTATTATTTATTATTTATTATTTATTATTTATTATTTATTATTTATTATTTATTATTTATTATTTATTATTTATTATTTATTATTTATTATTTATTATTTATTATTTATTATTTATTATTTATTATTTATTATTTATTATTTATTATTTATTATTTATTATTTATTATTTATTATTTATTATTATTATTTATTATTTATTATTTATTATTTATTATTTATTATTTATTATTTATTATTTATTATTTATTATTTATTATTTATTATTTATTATTTATTATTTATTATTTATTATTTATTATTTATTATTTATTATTTATTATTTATTATTTATTATTTATTATTTATTATTTATTATTTATTATTTATTATTTATTATTTATTATTTATTATTTATTATTTATTTATTTATTTATTTATTATTTATTATTTATTATTTATTATTTATTATTTATTATTTATTATTTATTATTTATTATTTATTATTTATTATTTATTTATTTTATTATTTATTATTTATTATTTATTATTTATTATTTATTTATTTATTATTTATTATTTATTATTTATTATTTATTATTTATTATTTATTATTTATTATTTATTATTTATTATTTATTATTTATTATTTATTATTTATTATTTATTATTTATTATTTATTATTTATTATTTATTATTTATTATTTATTTATTTATTATTTATTATTTATTATTTATTATTTATTATTTATTTATTTATTATTTATTATTTATTATTTATTATTTATTTATTTATTATTTATTATTTATTATTTATTATTTATTATTTATTATTTATTATTTATTATTTATTTATTTATTATTTATTATTTATTTATTTATTATTTATTATTTATTATTTATTATTTATTATTTATTATTTATTATTTATTATTTATTTATTTATTTATTTATTATTTATTATTTATTATTTATTATTTATTATTTATTATTTATTATTTATTATTTATTATTTATTATTTATTATTTATTATTATTATTTATTATTTATTATTTATTATTTATTATTTATTATTTATTATTTATTATTTATTATTTATTATTTATTATTTATTATTTATTATTTATTTATTTATTAATTTATTATTTATTTATTTATTATTTATTATTTATTATTTATTATTTATTATTTATTATTTATTATTTATTATTTATTATTTATTATTTATTATTTATTATTTATTATTTATTATTTATTTATTTATTATTTATTATTTATTATTTATTATTTATTATTTATTATTTATTATTTATTATTTATTATTTATTATTTATTATTTATTATTTATTATTTATTATTTATTCATTTATTATTTATTATTTATTATTAATTATTTTTATTTATATTATTTATTATTTATTATTTATTATTTATTATTTATTATTTATTATTTATATTTATTATTTATTATTTATTATTTATTATTTATTATTTATTATTTATTATTTATTATTATTATTTATTATTTATTATTTATTATTTTATTATTTATTATTTATTATTTATTATTTATTATTTATTATTTATTATTTATTATTTATTATTTATTATTATTATTTATTATTTATTATTTATTATTTATTTATTTATTATTTATTATTTATTATTATTATTTATTATTTATTTATTTTTATTTATTATTTATTTTATTATTTATTTATTATTTATTTATTTATTATTTATTATTTATTTATTATTTATTTTATTATTTATTTATTATTTATTTATTATTTATTTATTATTTATTTATTATTTATTTATTATTTATTTATTATTTATTTATTATTTATTTATTAT